>CM066328.1:239948281-240548281 GCA_033807585.1 Hydrophis major
AAGATTTTTTAAATCAAAATTAGAAAATTGGAGCAGCTTCCATCTGCCCTAGGGCCTGTGCTTTCCAATAACAAAACATTTTAGTCAACAAAAAATGTTTTGTTTTTTTTTCAAATTGAATTTTAGCCCCAATTCAGCTGGCATGGGATGGAAAGGCTAGAACAACTTGGCATGGCCAGTTCACTGAGGGAGAACATGCCATGGCCAACTCACCACAGGACAACTCATTGCAGGACAAGAGTTATATTAATATCAAAGAAATGGTGGAATAGAATCATTAAAGAAGGATGCAAAAGAAGGGACAAAATGAAAGTGAATGACAAAGGTTAAAATATTTTTAAAATTGTTTTAAACACTTAAATTGAATTGTGGAATTTTCCTGCAGTGAGTTGTCCCGTGGTGAATTGGCCACAGTGAGTTGACTGAAGCAAGTTGGCCATGGCAAATTGGCTGTGGTGACTTGGCCACACCAATTTCTTCCAAGCTAGGGGTAGGGAGAACCCTGTAATCATAAATTCCTAGTTTAGACTTAGTTCTCCATCATATTACCTCTATGCAGTGGTGGGATTCAAATTTTCTTACTACCAGTTCTGTGGGCATGGCTTGATTGGTGTGGCTTGGTGGCTTGGTGGGCATGGTGGAAGACGGTTACTGCAACACCCCATTCCCTCCCCACCCCACTAACCTGCTTTCCAGCTCTGTTCTCTTGTGCAGGGCAACAAAAGAAGACCCAGCCGATCAGCTGGGACTCGGGAAGTAGAGAATAGATGTGTGCGGGGGCCAGTCAGAGGTGGTATTTGCTGGTTCTCCAAACTACTCAAAATTTCCGCGACTGGTTCTCCAGAACTGGTCAGAACCTGCTGAATACATCTCTGCCTCTATGACAATGCTTAATGGTTCTTCCTCAATTAGGATTATAGTATATACAGAAACTGAGAGTTATTAAAAGCATATGAGTGAATGGTCAGAAGTGGATGAGATTAATATTAATAGGATTTAGAGCAGTTCAGATGTGTACTGATGAGTCCTTAATTCTGACACTTAAAAAACATTCTATAGAAATAAATGTTAAATGTTTCTATGAGCAAATCAATATATAACCAACCCCAATGCTTGTAAACAAGACCTTTACATATTTTTATTTTCTAGGTAAAATTAAATTCTCTGGCTTCATTTTTTTATTACTGAAAAAGAATAATGATATTGATAAACCAACACAAGAATAACAAATCTACTTATGACAAATAAATCAAGATTATTTGTTCATGGATATGGTATTTCTCCCTTGTTTTGATTTTCCTTTATGAAATTAAAAATCAGATCAATATTAAACATTTTACCTGTGGTAATATTGTTTGGTCTTCATTCATAATTCAACAAACATAAGTTGTATTCAAATGTCTAATCATAATTAGTTAAAATTTGCAGATATACAGTACTAGAGTTTTCATTAAACTGAATATATGCAAATCCATAACTATATCTAGCTTATGTCACATCTGGAATTTATATCTTGTTCTTAGTGAACAGCTAGATTGTTTTCTGGTTTCTGCCATTTCAGACTGTGAAAAGGAATTTGGTTCTCTCATGTAATGTATCAACATTCCTTAAAGTAGAAAAGCTCAGGCTTTAATTTTATGGTCCTTAGAACATTATCCCAGGACCATAGAATCCCTTGATTTCTTTTTCCAAAATTGGAAATAGAATTCTAATTTTCTGCCAAAGTTCTGATTTCAACTTCTTTTATTTTCCTTGTTGATTTCCAAATCAATCACCCAAACATAGATGTTCCAGGACAGCAGATAGTTTCAAGACATAGTGGACAGGAGCAGTGGTGGGATTCAAAAATTTTTACTACCATGCACATTTTCAATGAATACCACCTCTAGACTGGAACCAAGGAGTTAGGGACTGTTTAAAACAGGAATATCAAACTCTGAATATCACCTCTGCTGAATACCACCTCTAGGCTTCAGCGGTGGCAGGAATCTGCTTCTCTGCGGGTCCCTGCTGCGCTCGCCTCTGAGGTACCCCCGATCCAATTGGATTTGGGGGTTGTCGCTACCCTGTAGGGGCAGCGGAAGACAGAGGAGATCCGGGCAGGGGTCTGGGGATATCGCACCCCCCTCCCCCAGCCGGCTAGACTCCTTTTTCCTGAGGCGGTGGAGTGGCTGTCAGAAATGGCAGCCACAAAGGAATCTTCAACCGGATAAGACTGTGCAGGAGGAAGTTTTTTAGAAGGAGAAGTTTTCTTGGCTGAACCTGGACATTAAGTTACTTTTAAAACACCTTGAAAACCTGACTTGTGGATTGATACATTTGTTTCCAAAAGATTGTTACAGCAGCGAAAGTGCTGAAGGAAAGTTCACTCCCCTTCCTTCCGGAGAAAACAAATGAGCACAGAAAAACCTGTTTCTTTAAGGTAAAAACAAGCTCTTTGCTATAAGTGGGAAGGAGAGGACTAAAAAAAAAATCTTTAAAAATTTGTTGGAGGAGATGCCTTGAAGATTATAAGACCAGCAACTAACTGTAATACGGCTTTAAAATATATTTGGGATTTTGCCCCAGGAGGAAAAATTGCAAAGAGAAGAAGAGGAAATAATTTTTGTCTGTTTGGATTGTTTGATAACTTTGACTTTTGGAAATTACTTTAAGACTAAAAACATCTGGGTTGTTCTTAAAAATTTACAATGGCACTATCTGTGGATGGATTAAAAATGGAATATGAA
This sequence comes from Hydrophis major, assembly GCA_033807585.1. Classification (NCBI taxonomy): domain Eukaryota; kingdom Metazoa; phylum Chordata; class Lepidosauria; order Squamata; family Elapidae; genus Hydrophis; species Hydrophis major. The sequence continues at coordinate 239,951,011 of CM066328.1, forward strand.
AAATTAAAAGAAAGAGAACAAAATGGCAAGGATTTTTTGGGAGCTGCCTTCCACTTTTTAGAAATGGCGGTTTCTACGTACCAGCAAATACTTGAGGAAGGAGAAGGAGAAGAAGAAGAAAAGGAAGAAGCCATTTTTAATGGACAAAAAAGTTTGATTAAGAAAGAAAATAGGAAGAGAGGAAGGGAAAATGAGAATTTAAGTTTCAATAAAACAAACAAGAAAAAGAAAAATAAGGTGAAAAAAAGGTACAATGTTAAAAGCAATTGAAAAGAGAATAACAATGGAGAGGGGAAGTTAAAAAGGTGGAGGTTGGGGGGGGGGGGGGGCAAAAAGACCAGACTGGAGAAGAAAGGAAGGCAAAAAGGGGGGAAAAGCCACAGTCTGAAACAAGATGCCAAAAAGAAGATTTTTTTTAGAGATAAAGGATAAAAGATAGTGTATAATTAAAGAAATCTTCTGCAAGAGTACATAAGATAGTATTGTAGTATTTGCATTTGAAATAGTCTATTGGAATATTATAAGATTCAACAAAATATTAAAATATTAAAATGTTTAATAATGATAGATCTAAATATTTAATAAAATATTAAAGAGAATGTGTAAAATGATTAATGCTTAGTTATTGTTTAATTTGTTATTGTTTCAATGTTATTATAAAATTACTATTTCATCTTCTTATTCTAAAATAATGTATTAATTAGAATTAGAACTAGAATGGAAATTATATACTTAACTATATACAAGTTTATTATTTTTTTATTTTAAAATGCAACATGTAGAATGTACTAAGCAGAATGAGGATGGAAATTATGTATTATTTTAAGTGTTACTTTAGGGGAAAGATAGAAAGGCGTCATACTTAAAAGTGATTACAGGGGAAATTCTTTGATAAATAGATGATTGGAAAAGAACAGACAAAATATACAAGCATAATGATTTTGAAATAAGATGAAATAAACAAAATATAATTAAGAGAGTGAAAAGAAGGGAGAAGTTATATAGAAAATATAGAATGGTCAATAAGATATGAACGGTATATAAGGTGAGCATGAATTTGATTTAGGTCTGTAAAACAAGATGTAACCCGGGGCTAAGCCACTTTTCAAAAGAAGTTTTATGTTTTATGTTTTGGTTAGCTATGTTTGATTGTGAATTAATAAAACCTTGGAGGAATAAAACTAAAGGGAGAGAAATTTGGAAAAGACATGTACAAATGATAATTAAGGAGGTTTTATCTTTTTGTTTTATGTTTTGTATTTTGGGTGTTTATGTTTGACTGAGAATTAATAAAATCTTGATAGAAAGAAATATAATTAAATAAAAGTGAAGGGAGAAATAATGAGAAATTTGGAAAAGATATATAGGTGTTTAAATGGAAATGTGATAATTTGGAACTATGCTGTATAAATGTCTATATTCGATTGAGAATTAATAAAACCTTGATAGAAAGAAATATAATTGAATAAAAGTGAAGGGAGAAATAATGAGAAATTTGGAAAATATATATATGTGCTTAAATGGAAATGTGACAATGTGGAACTATGCCTTAAAAATGATGTTTTATTTGCCTTGTTAAAACTTATAAGTAATTTTTAGAAAGGAGGTTTTATGCTTTTATGTCCTATGTTTTGTTTGTCTTCAAAAATTAATAAAATTTGTTTAAAAAAAAAATTACTACCGGTTCTGTGGGTGTGGCTTGGTGGGCGTGGCAGGGGAAGGATACTGTAAAATCTCCAGTCCAGTCAGAGGTGGTATTCGCCGGTTCTCTGAACTACTCATAATTCCCGCCACCGGTTCTCCAAAACTGGTCAGAACCTGCTGAATACCACCTCTAGACTGGAACCAAGGAGTTAGGGACTGCTTAAAACAGGGATATCAAACTCAATTTCATTGAGAGGGACATGAGAGTTGTGTTGGACTTCCGTGGGGCTGGAGTGATTGTGGCCAGGGTGAGAGTAGCCAGCTTGATGTAACTCATGTCGGGGGCACCTGTGGTGGCCCAAGTGCTCTGCCAGCTAAAGCAGGCTCCCGAGCTCTGTTTTTGGCTGCAACGGTCTCCTTCAATCCTCTATCAGGGAAAACAGAGCTTGGAAGGGCCTCATAGTTCTCCCAAGTTCTGTTTTCACTGGCAGAGGCATCACAGGCCAATTCTTCACTGTTTCCAGTACAGCCCCGCGGCCAGATCTAAGCACCGCTGGTCCAAAACATCCATTCTAGGTTCAGCATGCCTGTGTGATTGAGTGGCCCCAAAACTCAGAGAACAAGTCATAACAAGTAGAGAAATAATCAGCTGAGAAAAAGAGGTCCTTGTTCAATAAAAGAGGCCTAAGAGTAAGACCCTCATTTTTCCAGATGGCTATGATGACCAAGAGTTGTGTCCAGAAATAGCCAGCTTTAAAATCCTCCATTTCAAGCAGTCAGTGATGCAACATTGTTTGAACCAATACCAAGCTTTGTTGTGTTCAACCAAAAAGTTCTCCTAGATGACCAGAACCTATTTCTGCAATATTCTTGAAGCTCATTTGGGTTCCAGTTTTTATTGGACTTCATAGAATCTCTTTGGAATGAAGCAGTTTCTTAGCTATGATTGTAGATGATTATAAGTTTTCTATTGGATTGATTTGACATTCATCAAGCATACAGGTAGGTAGGATGGGTAGAAAAAAAAATGTAAACTCTCTTTGATAGATTCCTGGATTTGTCCGAGTGTACATATCAGAAACAATAATCCAAATTTTAATCATTTATGGTAACTTTAGATTTGTATGAAACTGATGGGTTGAATCAAGACCCAAATACATGTTCTCAAGTGAAAACTAATAATAATTCTGATTCCTAAGTCTGTACTGTAATGGAAAGTTTCATGCCAATTTCAGAAAACAATCCTTTTTTTCAAAACAAAACAAAACAAAAAGGCTAATGTTTACCATTATGTTTAAAAATGTCTTAGCATTGAAATATGATGGAAGCTTATATAGCATTGTTGAAGGATGAATCCATCATATTCCCAGTTATTTTCTTGCCTGCTTTCTTTTGTATAAATAGATTGGGCAGCAGGAAGTCAATTTATGAAATATACATAGGGTGGGCCCTTCCCTGGAAAGAAAAATTCCTAATGGCCCAACTTCAAGGCTAATAAAAAATGCTTTATTGTTTCTTCTGTTGATTCTGCTAAACAGACAGCAAGCCTCATGGGCATACTTAAACCAGCAATCTTAAGCTTGCATATCCAGTGTCTCACACTATTCCAGTTTAGAATTTTAACTGACAACTTAAAAGAGAGAGAGTGATATTCCAAGAGATCCTTGTTCATCTTGATCCATTTCTATGCATATTTGTGATGCAAACACCTTTCTTATGAAACAGTGTCATTTTGTAAATTTTAGTTAAGAGGTCCAATACATGACAGATAGTCCTTGACCTTACAATAGTTCACTTGATGACTGTTCAAAATTACAACAGCCCTGAAAAAGGTGACTTATGACCATTTTGCACCCTTATGACCATTGTAGCATCCCCAAGGCCACGTGACTTACATTCGGATGCTTGACAATTGGCTCACCTGTTATGATGGTTGCAGAGGTCATGTGATCACCTTTGGCAACTTTCAGGCAAGCAAAGTCAGTGGAGAAAGCAGATTCACTTGACAATCATGTCACTAATTTAACAACTGCAGAGATTCACTTAACAAATGTGCCAATAAAGCCGTAGTGGGATTCATTTTTTTTTACTATCGGTTCTGTGGGTGTGGCTTGGTGGGCATGGCAAGGGAAGGATACTGTAAAATCTCCAGTCCAGTCAGAGGTGGTATTTGCAGGTTCTCTGAACTACTCAAAATTTCCGCTACCGGTTCTCCAGAACTGGTCAGACCCTGCTGAATACCACCTCTGCAATAAAGGTCATAAAATGGGGTGAAACTAACTTAACAAACGCCTCATTTAGCAACACGAATTTTGAGCTCAATTTTGGTTGTAAGCTGAGGACTACCTTACCCAGAAGTAAGTTCAGAATACAGGTACGAATAAATGGGGACAATAGGACAGGGACAGTAGGCATGATGGTACACTTATGCACACCCCTTACAGACCTCTTAGGAATGGGGTGAGGTCAATAGTGGATAGTTTGAGGTTAAAGGAGTGGGGGTTCAAGGATGTAACAACAGAGTCAGGTAGTGCATTCCAGGCATTGACCACTCTATTGCTGAAGTTGTACTTTCTGCAATCAAGTTTGAAGCGGTTTACATTGAGTTTGTATCTGTTGTGTGCTCTTGTATTGTTGCAGTTGAAGCTGAAGTAGTCATTGACTGGTAGGACATTGTAGCAGATAATTTTAAAAGTACTTCATATAACACTTAATTTATCTTGGGATTCTGTTTAGTACATTCTAAAATTACACAATAAATTTTATAAGAAAGGTCAATAACTAAAGAAAAAACCTATATAACCACTATCCATATCATTTAAAAAGAAAAAAAAACTAATCATATATATTAATACTCATTTATATCTTAAACATTCTACTCTAAATACACATATAAAAACACAATCTTATGTACCTTCGAGAATCCCCTCCCCCTTTTTTTCCAATTAAATTCACCCATTGTCTCTAAATAAGCTTTTTTTCTTTAAATCTTGTTTCCCACCATTGAGGCTTCTCCTTCCCCCCTTTCTCTCTTGCTTATTCTTCTCCTTGCCCTTTTTATCCCTTTGTCTCTCCTCCTCCCTTTTCTTCTTCCCTTTCCTTTGCTTTCTAACCTTGCATCCACCTTTCCTCTCATTTTTCTTTCTTTTTTGGTTGTTTTTTCAAACATTAAAATCCCCTTTTTCTTATCCTTTTTCTCCTCCTCCCCGGAAAAAACCCATTGTTCATCAAAGATGGCTTCTTCTTCCTCTTCTTCTTTGTCCTAGTCATTCTGCTGCGTAATCAACTTTTCATAAGTACATAACGCCATTTCTAAAAATTGAAATGAAGTGCCCAAAGTATCTTTTCCATCTTGTTCTTCCTTTTTATATTTTTGATATTCAGTTTTTAGTTCATCCACAAGCGATGCCATCAAGAAAAGAGAAATTTTCCCAAAACAACCACCCAAGTATTTTTAGTCAAAAATAATTCAAAAAAAGTTCCAAAAATTAATACTTTTCTTCCTTCTTCTCTTTCTCTTTCTGGGGTTACTGTTTAATCAAAGAGGTCCAATTACTATATACCTTTCTTTGGGATTCTAGGCAATCTCCTCCTTTTTCAGCTTCTGCTCCAATTTTTTTTTCCTCTCCCTTCCCACTTACAACAACAATTTTTTTTTTAAATGATCAGAAATCTATACCTCCAATAAGGGTTTTCTGATTTCTTAAATTATTAAGTCCAATGTCCAAAGAGTCTTTTGTCCCTTGGCTTCAACTTTCAAAATAATTCACCTTCAGTGCCCAAATACATTTCAAATCGTCATCTGCTGTTTCTATGGGGTGGGAGAGTGAAGAAAAAAAAAGTTCCCTTTAACAGCTTTCTCCGCCACTTTCCGCTCTTCTTAGGGATACAATGTATCCTCCAGCAATTCAGACAGTTCAGTTCCAGAGAGTTTAAAAGATGTTAATTGACCCAGCTCAGCCAGCACTTTCACTTTTCTTGCTTCCTCCAGCACAATTTTACCCTGTTGCAGGCTTCTTCGTGGCAGCCATTACTGGCCGTCGCTCCACCACCTCAGGAAAAAGGGGTTTTTCTGGATGAGGAGGGGGTCTGTGACACCCCAACCCCCTGTCCGGCTCCCCTTTCTCTTTGGCTACCTCTGCAGGGCAGCCATATCCCCCTGACCCATTTGGATCGGGGGCACCTCGGAGGCAAGCGCAGTAGGAATCGCGAACAGTCACGAATTCCTGCTGCCACCGAAGCCACGCGGAACTGGTCTATAGTGGTTGGTTTGAGGTTAAAGGAGTGGGGGTTCGAGGATGTAACAACAGATTCAGGTAGTGCATTCCAGGCATTGACCACTCTGTTGCTGAAGTCGTACTTTCTTCAATCAAGTTTGAAGCGGTTTACATTGAGTTTGTATCTGTTGTGTGCTCTTGTATTGTTGCGGTTGAAACTGAAGTAGTCATTGACTGGTAGGACATTGTAGCAGATAATTTTGTGTGCTACACTTAAGTCTAACCGTAGGTGGCATAGTTCAAGGTTGTCCAAGCCCAAAATCTCAAGTCTGGTGATATAGGGTTTTCTGTTGTGAGCAGAAGAGTGTAATACTCTTTTCGTGAAATGCTTTTGGACTCACTCGATTGTATTAATGTCTGATATGCAGTGCGGATTCCAGACTGATGAGCTGTATTCAAATATTGGTCTGGCAAAAGTTTTGTATGCTCTAGTTCAGCTGTCGTCAACTGGTGGGCCGTAAGAATATTTTGGTGGGCCGCAGAGAAATCTCACCCCCAGAGCACTACCCCCCAAAGCAATTAATCCAGGCTGCATAGAAACACAAGGCTGCGCCGCCCACATGGCCCACAGGAACCATCCCCGCCCACTCACTCCTTACCCAGCAAACTTGTCTGCTAAGTTGCTATTTTTCCTTTTTCTGACCATCATCTGTTCTGCTGTGCCAGGAGATTTAGATTAGCTAGGAAGCAGGAAATAGTTGGATTTCTTGCTTTCTAGCTAAGCACAGGTGAACCTCCCTTAGGACTGAAGGTTTGCTTGCAAGCAAATTCAGTGCAGACTCACAGCAAGCAAATTTGAGAGACTGAGCTAGCCGATGGCAGATAGATAGATCACTGAATGATTATGTGAGCAACTCAATCTGCCTGCCTGCTTTGCCTGATTTTGGATAAAAGTTGCTTTTTTATATAAAAAATTCAATATTTACATACATGGTGTGTTGTGAGTTAATTTTATGAGTTTGCTTGCAAGCAAATTTTATGTGACAGACTGAGCTAGCCAATGGCAGATAGATAGATTTCTGAATGAATCTGTGATTCTATGAGCAACTCAATCTGTCTGCCTGCCTTGCCTGATTTTGGGTAAAAGTTGCTCTTTTTTATAAAAAATTCAACATTTATATAAATATTTATAATATTTTCATACAAGCCATGCCCAGCCAGTCACATGACCACCAAGTCACACCCACAAATTAGGCCATGCCCACAGAACCAGTTCTCTTTAGATCTCTGCGATCTAAAATTATGAGTTTGGTGGTTCCTGAGGTCCAAAAAGTTGGTGACCCCTGCTCAAGTTAGCAATTTGATATTTCTGGAGGAGAAGCTTCGTAAGATTAGATTTACAATTCTTAATGCCTTTTTGGCAATGCTGTTACAGTGAGCTCTGGTGCTTACCTTGACAGATTGAGGATCATCAACGAGGTCATATCTGCCTAGTTTGTATTTGGTGTACTGATTTTTTTTAGCAATGAGTAGGACAGAGCATTTGTTGGTCGAGATTTGGAGTTGCCAGATGTTTGACCATTCAGACACATAGTCAAGGTCGCTTTGAAGGATAGGAGCATTATTATTAGTAGTAATTATTATTATTAGTAGTAGTAATCCCTATTATCCACATAGAGAGGGTACATTGATTTTCCCCTGCCCTCATGGACTGAATATCGAGATTAAAAATTATGTCAATAAATCCAAGACACTCTGTGCTTAAGGAATGCTCACAATGCACCGATTCAGCCTAAATATTTACAAGATTTTTGCTATTGGTGAATGATGTGTTTAAGAGCCATTTTGTGTTAGTTGACTGGGAATATTGTTTCTGCTAAGGGAGCCACGGTGGCTCACGTGATAAGAAGCTGAGCCTGCACACCACTGAGGTCGGCAGCTTGGCATCTCGATTCCCATGAGTGAATAAACCGTGGAGGGACAAGAAAGGAGCCTCCCCCAACTGCCTACCGGTGTCCCACGGCATCCCACAGGCATCCCACACTGCTCCCAAAAAATTCCTTTCACAGACGCAGCCAGCCACCTAACACATGCCAAATGCTAAATAAATGAATAAATTGTTTCTGCTTCATATACACTGCATTCATGTTGCATTTGAATTCCTTTTAGCTGCCCAGCCAATGGTGGGATTCAAATATTTTTATTACTGGTTCTGTGGGCATGGTTTGGTGGGCGTGGCTTGGTGGGTGCAGCAGAGGAAGGATACTGTAAAATCTCCATTCCCTCCCCACTCCTGGGGGAAGGATACTGCAAAAACGCATTCCCTCCCCACTCCACTAACAAAAGAAGACCGAGCCAATCAGCTGGTACTCAGGAGGCAGAGAGTAGATGGAGGCAGGACCAGTCAGAGGTGATATTTGCTGGTTCTCCGAACTACTCAAAATTTCCACTACCAAGTTCTCCAGAATTGGTCAGACCCTGCTGAATACCACCTCTGTGCCCAGCAACACATTGTTGAGATGGGCATCCATAAAAATCCATATAAATAAAAATCACATCTCTTCTGGGCAACATGGCCCTGACTCTAAAACTTCACTTCTTCCTTTCTTTCCTTATTCATACATAAATGGATAGAATACAAACCATCCAGCAATTAGAAGAGGCTTTGAATCAGAAGTAGTATTCAACAGGTTATGACCAGTCCTGGAGAACCAGTAGTGGAAATTTTGAGTAGTTCAGAGAACTGGCAAAAACCACCTCTGACTGGAGATTTTACAGTATCCTTCCCCTGCCACACCCACCAAGACACGCCCACAGAATCGGTAGTAAAAAAAATTGAATCCCATCACTGCTTTGAATGGTCATACATGGGTATCCATGAGCAAGAACTATCAAATGAGTGATTAGCTTGAGCCAGACCCAAAGGCCCCTGAGCTGTCTTCCAATATTTGAGGGACTGCCACAGAGAGGAAGGGCTCAAGCTATTTTCTAAAGCGCCTGTAGGGCAGACAAGGGATAATGGATGGAAACTGAACAAGGATAGATTTAACCTGGAAATAAGGAGAAACTTTCTGACAGTGAGAACAATCAACCAATGGAAGAGCTTGTCTTTGGAAGTTGTGGGAGAGTCATCACTTGAGACTTTCAAGAAGAGATTGGACTGCCATCGGTCAGAAATGGTGTAGGGCCTCCTGCTTGGGTGGGGTGTTGGACTAGATGAGCTGCAAGATCCCTTCCAACTCTGATTATCTGTTATCTGTTATCTAGCAGAGGTTAGTATTGTGTGAAAATGACAAACCCTGCCCCTTCCATTTAAGAAAAAGAACGGAAAGAAACTTCCAGAAAAGAAAGTGACTTGTGAGGCGAGGGAGGGCAAGGGACGTATACAAGTTTTGAACCAGCTTGACGGTTCTCAGGTTAGAAGTGCAACATCTGGCATGCTACATTTTTGCAACTTTGAACTATTTCGCTCTTGAGAAATGATACGTGAGGACTATGGTGTGGCAGAATGAAAGTGATTATCGTCTCTAAGGGGGGAGGGAAATGATACGGTGGGGGGGAACTCATACCAACAGGTGACCTGAAATGAATCTTGTATCCTATGAACTGGTCCCAAGAGTGGAAGCTAATAGAACCATTTCAGGGTCAAATATCACTTTCCCACATAGTGTTGTTTCTCATTACTTGAATGAGACAGTAGTAACCGAGGAGAAAGTTTCTATACATGCATGTATGGACCTTTTGTTTCAAAATTGCATCTGAATATACTTTGCCACTAATCCCCAGCTCTAGCCTGACAGAAGACAGATTAAATGTTTGCTAAATCACATGATTGGCTGTGAGAGTAGAAAGTTTGACAATGTACAATGTTAACTTAAGGACCCCAAGGCACTAGAGGCCCTTAAAAAGAGGATGGGTATGCATTTCAGACATGACAAAAGCTAAAAGCACCAAAGACCCATTTGAAATCAGGAAAGCTTGTGACCTTGGGTAGCCTGGGTGTGATTTCAAAACATTTTACCAGATTGTGTATTTTATTATGACAATAACAGTAAGCATATTGATCATACGTGAATGTAAATTTAATCAAACCAGATTTAAGTTTGGCCCTGTTTGCATCTACTGTTACTAGGAGCAGGGCCTTGGCATGTCTTTCATTGGGCAAATGTAGACTTCAGTTGGAAATTACAATTTGTCCTTGGGGTTAGAACATCCATTGCCAAATGAGCTGGTAATTGAGTCATGCCCAGTTTTGTGACCCTCTTTGCTGCAGTCATTAAATGAATCCCTGCAGTTGTTAAGTGAATCATGCAGTTGCTAAGTGAGCCCATCTTCCTCCATTGACTTCGCTTGTTGGAAGCCAGCTGGGAAGGTTGCAAATGGTGATTATGTGATCCCAGGATGCTACCACCGTTATAAATATACACCAGTTGCCAAGTATCCAGATTTTTGATCACGCGACCATGGGGACGCTGGAACAGTATGAGGACGAGTAATAACTTTTTTCAGGACTGTTGTAATTTTGAATGGCCACTAAATGAATGGTCATAAGTTGAGGATTACTTGTAGTTGTATGTGAAGATAGTAAATCGGTCTCATGGAGATCTGGCTTGCGGGGAGGATGGGGTGTTAAACACTGAATAAGTTTTCTTAGGCTTCCAAATATTTTTCCGTTGCTTTCCTATCATTGTTTCTCCAGATTTGAAAATAAAGTATTTATTTATTTTAGTGATACTGACTTTAAGGATTTCTTCCAAGTCAAACACATCCATATAGTAAATGTGATATAACTTAATTTTATATGAAATTGTATTGTATCATATATTACTTGCAATTAAATGATGCTTGTCACTTATAACCATGATCATACTATGTCTACAGCCTGAAGTTTCTTCAGATATCTGCCCAAAGTTCTAGGAAATTACGTTCCCAATTTTACCTGGAATATAGGGATACTAAAAATATTGTACAAGAGAGATAATGGAGATAATGGTATTAGACTAGAACCAGAGAAATCCAGGTAAATATCAATCCTGAGCCAAGAAAAATATTGGATGACTTTAGATCACCAAGAAGATAAAGCTATGTATATTACCTTGTGCTGAGAGGAAAGACATCTAAATTACTATGAATTATAATACAAATTCATGCCTTAAGAATTTTTTTCAATTAAACTTTATAGCTTGGCACATTTAGTTTGTTTAAAAGTTTAAAAACAAGTAATAACCAAATGATAGGTATCATTTGGCAGGGATTTCAAATAGACTTAGAACAATGAAAGGTTGCTTTCCAGTAACTTTTAGAATTAAATGAGCTATACTCAACATTGTTCAAAAGAATTTTATGATGGAGTTTTCCTGCTTGTCTTTTTCTGTATCTGCCAAAACTGTAAAATCAGTGGTAGAGGATGATCAAACCACCTGGAAAGGATGCAATGGGTTTGCTAATAAATATGTGTAAATGAATATATAACAACCACCCTATTTTTTTATCCTAGAATATTTACAGATCCTTGTTCTCTAATGGTTACTGTACTTCTCTTTTCCTTGGCTCATTAAAAAAATAAATCCTAGCCTTAGAAATTCACAGGAATGGTTTGGATCCAATTGTACCCAAAATGCTAAAGCGCATGGTTACAACTAAGGTACAGACTGTCAAGATTGTGAGCTCTCCCGTTGTAACGTATGAGTGTGAAAGGTAGATTTACCAGGAAAGCTGATTTTAAAAAAAGAATGCCTTTTAATCGCACTGCTGTAGAAAATGGTTGATAATATTTTGGATCTCAAGAGGAGCAAATGATTCTGTTCTACATGAAATAAAACCAAACTGCTCACAGATCACAAAGCACTGGTAACAGAAGTTAATATGTTGGACCCTTAATGTTAAAGCAACAGTCATGGGAGAAGATTCTGATGGTTGGAGAAACTGGAAGCAGGCAGGCTAATATGCGCTCACAAGACCTCAAAGGAGAGACTGGGGAGGGGAGGGTCAGGGTGGGCAGGGCCAACCAGGAGTGGGATTTGGAGTTCTCCAAACTGCACAGAAACTGAGCTACGGGTTCTCCCGAACCGCTGCAAACCCCCAGAAGCCCATCCTGAGTCAAACTTGAGCCAGTCAGGATCAAACTTCTGGCTCTGGGCTGAGTTAGCCTGCAATACTGCATTCCAACCACTGCATCACCACAGCTCTTTTTCATGCTTAAATGATGTCCATTGGCTCAGGAAGACTTAAAAGTAACCAAAAGACAGAAGAGTGTTTAACTTATGCATATCGTCATTCAACAACAGTTACATGCTTGTGTCACAATGCCAGGTGCAAATATGTAAATTATGACATGAAAGTAATATAGTAATTTGCCTCCTTAATGTCCCTGCAGAAGCTTTAAACTTAAAAGGAGAATGGAGCCATATTTCCATGATTAGAAAGCCAAAGGAAAGCTTATGTCTCTTTAGCTCCCCATGGGGGCATAAGAACTATTCCTTTTATAACTATGATTAAAAAAATTAATTGAATTGATAACAAGAAAACAAAATCTTCTTTATCTCTTGTTTCCACATGCCAAAAAAATCCCAATTCTTCACTTACAGATTAACTCCTCCGTTGTATTTCTTTTTAGGGAATTTGTGTTTTGTTTTTTCTTTGAAGAAAATGAAAAGTAATTGAGAGAGAACTGGGAGAGTGGTGGAAATGGAGATGTTCTAAATAAAAAACTATAGGTGTTATTAATAAACTGAAGTTATTAGCAAACTGTGCTTATATTAACAATAGAGAAAGCTGGAGAAATGAGTCTTATAGTTAGTGTTACACACAGTTTAATTTTTAACTATCAGGCAAACATGCTATCATTTTTGCATTTTATAACTATTGGATTTGTAGTTATTGTTTTACTCTTGCTAAACCTAAAGTTCCACCAGTCCAACTCAATGTAGCACCTTGCAACTTCCAGCTATGGGGTTGGCCTAAATATTATCTTTTTCCAGTTACTGTAGTCAATAAGGGGGCTGAGGGAGAGATTCTTGTGGATGAAAGTTTGAAGGGACCCATTCAAAGATGTCAAGAAAGAAAAATGCAATTGGCTTGCTGAGGAAAAAGGTTCAAAATAGAAAAGGGAAGACCTTACAAAAGAAGACAAAAATTCATCTTTTTGCAGTTTGCTCAGGAGTTAACCATTCAGCCTTAAAGGCTAATTCCAGGGCTGCCAACTCTCACGCAATCAGCGTGAGACTCACGCAATTCAATCAATTTTGACTGTCTCACTCTGATAAACAAAATCTCACGCTAAACCCCCAAAATCATGGAATGTACAAAAATATCCCTACATTCTCTGATTATATTCCGAATATTCCCCTTAGCTTAGGAGAAGGATGAGCTCCCAGCGCCGCCCCGCCCTGCCCAGCCACCCCGCCCTGCCCAGCCACCCCACCGCGCCTCTTTTCCCGCCTTAATCCTTCTGCCGGCGTCCCGTAACTGTCACGATGCCGATCATTATCGCTTCAGGAAAGCGAAGAGCAGGAGGCTTCTTCGCCGCCCGGGGCGCTCGCAGCCACTTTGCCCCACCCTCTCCCTCTCTGCAATGTCCTCTGGGACAAGCCAGCTGCCCTAGGCTTTCCAAAGAAGGACACGAGGGGGCTGGCAAAGCCTCTTTACAGCCTCGGCCAGTAATAACAATGGTAAGCAAAGCCAACGGAGTGGCTTCCATTTAACCCTTTGGTATTTAAATCTTTGGTGATGTTTCTTTATTTTCTCTGGCTGGATTTCTGACCCAGGGGAGAAAGACCATTTAAAAAAGCAAAAAGGACAGAAAGAACACCAAGAAAGAATGGGACAAACCCCCCCCCCCAAAAAAAGAGATCCAACACAACTCTGAATAAAATTATTATTATTTTAAATTTTATTATTATTATAATTATTATTACCACCCCTTTACACGCCTTATGCTCTCTTTTAGCTGATCCAAAAGAGTCTTCCCAAACCAGCAAGGCGAGAAGCGCGCCAGGCTGATCTATAAAGGGGCTGGGCAGCTTTTTTGCAAAATAGAAAGGTTGGAGGACTGACAGGATTACATCTCTGGCAGTGGATGAAGGAATCACTTTTTCCTCTTTCTCCTTTGAGTTTAAATCCTAGGTCTCCATGCACCAGATCGACAGGACTGTATTACATTATTATCATATTTTCAAACCCTTAGATAAGGACTCAATAAGGACTTTTTTTGATGCCAGTAGGCTTCTCAGCCCCAAATTGGGATAGCCCTGACTCAACTAGAACATATTCTAATCTTAACACAATTTACCATCCAAAGAGCAGTAAGACCATTAAGTTCAGAATCTAAACTTACCCAATAAATAATATACTGTTTCCTCACTGTGCTCAAGCTTCAGAATACAGTAGATGAGTTTTACAGTTAACAATATGTATATTTATATGAAGCACTCATTATTTGATTAAATGTTTAGTTTATACATGTCTGAAATTATGAACCCCTATTTCAGTCAACAAGTTAGTATATAATTAAAGACTGAGACTATAGCATTTGATATTGGCATGTAGTATGGTATTTGATACAGAAAGAAGAATACCCATTGATGTATTTGCATTATCTCTGTAGTTGTTTCGGGTTTTTGTCTTTTTGTTGCACATTGAATTCATCCTATAGTGGTCTATAGTACATCACTAAGCTAATAAAGTCAGTTGAGGTAGAATACTGCAGTTACAAGTCAGAAACTTCAATTGTTCATGGTCAGTGAACTGCATTATTAATATCTTACAAATCCGGTTCAAGTACATTGGTGCTGCTTGCATGTATGTATGTATGTATATGTCCAAATCATGACTAAAGTATGCATCAGATTGCACCATTTAAAATGTAAAATTGTCAAAGCTCCCTACCGTGGAAGGGGGGACACCCCCCTTCCACACCATCCCCCCCTCGGTCGCTCCGCTCCCTCGCAGTGTCTCACTCCGAACTATCACTCAAGGTTGGCAGCCCTGTAATTCTAGGGGAAAAGGTTTATAGCTTTCAAGCTATAAAAAGCCAATGTTCAAAATAACTTTAAAACAAAATATTCTCCTAGAGAATACAAAATTATATTCCCCAAATGTTTCTTAAAAACTCTGAGAACAAAAAGCTCAAAAATCAGTCATTAGGAAAATGAGGTGGAAAGAAGAGGAAAATGTCCCTCTATCAGGTTACAGTCGCTTTTTTACTCATTGACTTCCTTAAAGGTTCCTGATTTCTAATTCTTTTACCTTCATCACTCAAAATGAGGTTCTGGGTTGATGTGGGGAGTAATAGAAGACAGAAAATGTCAAACCAGCCAGTTTTGCATTGTTGGGGTGTGATGGCTTCTATGAGTGAGGCTCATCCAGCAGCTGGTCACAGGGAAGACTTTTTTTCCATCTTCTGTGCTCCATTTGAAATTCATTCTTTAACCTCAGCTTTTATCCCTGACAGTGATTCTAGGGTCTGTGTTTCTCATATCCCAGAGGCAATGAAGGATCTTCATTCTTGAGAACAGCAAAAGGCCTTCTTTTGTCGTTCATTTATTTGTTTGTTTAAAAGACTTATATGGCTGCCCATCCTGAAGAAAAACTTTGGAAGGTTCACAACAATCATAAAATCCAGGCACAAAGCATAAAATCATAAAACCAAAACGAAACTCAGTGTTTCCAAGATCCATTTGGAATAAAAGTCTTTAGAGATTCTCAGTCATGCAGGTCATGGTTGTTGTCCATTTGGAATGTCCTTCAACCAACTCCAAATATCTGCCCCAATGCCTGCATGAAAAGCCAAGTCTTGATGGCCTTCCAAAAGACTAAAAGGATTTGGGGGGAGGGGGGGGCGCAGAGGTGGTATTCAGCAGGTTCTGACCCGTTCTGGAGAACCAGTAGCAGAAATTTTAAGGAGTTCGGAATACCACTTCTGACTGGCCTCACCCCCATTTCTTCTCTGCCTCCCGAGTCCCCGCTGATTGGCTGGGTCTTCTTTTGTTGCCCTGCACAGGAGAATGGAGCTGGAAAGCAGGTTAGTGGTGTGGGGAGGGAATGGGGATTTTAGAGTATCCTTCCCCTGCCATGCCCACCAAACCACACCCACCAAACCAAGCTACACCCACAGAACCGGTAGTAAACATTTTTGAATCCCACCACTGGTGGGGGGAGTTCCGGATCACCAAGGAGAAGGTGTTCCACAAGTAGGGGCAACCACAGAAAAGGCATGCTTCTGAGATCCTGTTAGAGGGCAACATTTCAGGCACGGCATCTGGAACATGAAACCTTCTGTTTAAGATGGCCAGATAGTCTCAGGGAGAGACTTTCACACAACTGGTGGTTCTGTTCCATACTATCCACAGGCAGTTTCCAAAACACCTAGATTTCTCCCACCCCCCACTATAGGACATGAGTAGCATTCATATAATTGTATGACAAGGAAGGAAATCTGCAATTAAAACACCCTGCATCCGAAGGCAGACTAGAAATGCAAAGTTATCCATATATTTTAAAGTGAGGACAGGCAGAAGAGAGATCAAGGGCTTTTGACTTTCAGTTCTTTTACAATATTGCTGTCTTTCCTGCAAAGAACCAAAGAAGTGTTGTGGTACCAAAAGATGACATTTTTAGTTATATGCAGTAGAATGAGGCAGGCAACCATTTTACAACCAAGCTCTGTACCTCCTTCCTTCCTTCCTTCCTTCCTTCTTTCCTTCCTTCCTTCCTTCCTTCTTCCCTCCCTTCTGCAGCCTGCAATGGGATTGGTAACATGATTAGATTTGGGTGGTACTATTTTGTTGTTGTTTGTACTTTTAAGGGGTTAAAGAAGCTAAATTCTCCCATGTCTCTTTATTTATTACTCTTATTTCAGTTAAACAAGAAATCAATTATTCAGATAAAAACCTGGCATGTTTTTAGTGCAAGGTTTTGGTTGTATGATCTGGGGACATTCTCAGAACTTCAAAGAGAATGTTGATGAGCTACCTTTGGCCTCTGAACCACAAATTATCCATCTTTGGCCTAGATATTTTTTAATGCAATCTTGCAATTTGTTAAAAAGAAGAGAAAAAAAAACCAAGGCTTCGTACATGCATTGTCTCATTTTCCCCATTTTTGGAAAATAATTTTTAAGTTTGCATTTTATAATTTTATTATGCTTGTTAGTCAAAAAAAACCCACCCCTATTTCTGTGTTCCAATGTCCTGTCCTAATAGAAGATGAGCTTCAGCTTGCTCCTGGGGAAATGTGAAGGATATGAGTAACCAAACTGGCAGAGGAGATGGTATACATTTAATGGGAGCTGTCCCATTAAGTCCTGCTCCGGTGCCAATCACCTTCTGTAGCTGTGAGGTTTCCAGAGAGAAGCAATATTCCCATTGAGCTACACAGGAGACACTAATCCATGGACCACCCAGGTTCCAGGAAAGGCATCATTGTTGGCAGGAAAGTTTTAAGCTAGGGTGACCAGATGCCAACCCCATTGTGCTGCATTCCCAGAGATGGTTTAAACAAAATGAGGCCCATTTCTAAAAACATTGAGCAAATGGTATATCAGTGAAGCCTGCACAGAGAAATGAATAAATCTCCTTGTTTTGAACTGAAAACACAATTTTCCAATTGTTAAACTGTTATGTTCCTTCCCCACCACACAAACATTTCTTCCCCATTCCAAATCTTCCCTGAAATGATTGCTGATCTAATGTGTTAATAAAGTCCAATGTGATAGCTACATCTGGTGACATGTATTACCACTCTTGAGGGGCATATAACTATCCCCTTAATTGATTCGTTTAATTTTGCCTTGGATGCTCAGTTTCTAAATTACTGATTGTGTCTGTGTTTCCAGGTGTCGATGGATAAGAGGAGAACCATTCCATGGAGGTTTGTTTTTTTTTTAATTCACTTGAAAATGTCCCCTTCTCTTGACTGCATTAGCAAAACAGTACATGGTGAGAAAAGCTCATCATCAGCTGTCTCAAAAATCAACCAGGGTTGCAGTTAATTAGGTTTTCAGTGAGACAGCTGAGAGATGGTCATCCTGGGATTTGGTTCCTTAAAAGACACCTCACAAAACAATTTAAGCCTTTAAGGATAAACCAGGGAAGGGAGATGCATGAAGTTTGCAATTTTCCAGCCCTCTGTCTATGAACACAGAGTCATCATACCATGTGGCCTAGATTCTGTGTGAATCTCAAGCCCATCCATCTCTAGCAGTGGGTTGACCTCCAGCTGCTCTTCTGGGCTACTTGCAATTCAGCACAAGCCGGCATCAGAGGCTAATCAAGGATGTTACCAGAGGCCAGCCAGAAATCAAACCAAAGGCTTAGTGGCCATTGCCAACATCTACATTCCAGTGTCAAGAAGCGTCATCCAGCTGCTGCCTTGTTTGCTTGGAGGCTACCCACATCCGTCTTTGCAAAGCCAAAGCAACTAAAGGCCATTATCTTCTCCTCTGATTACTAGTCAGAAAGGGATTCCTGTAACTCTTTGTTGCCCAACCACTGTTGGGTTGCTTTAAAAACAAAAACTTGTAAGTTATACCACAAAGTTCTATAGCCTCACTGTGAATTAAAGAAAAGCTATGTAATATTTTATTATATATTGAGGTATAGTGTCAAACGAAGAAACCTGGAAAAGCAACCATTTGAGAAATAAATATCTAAATATCTTCAATTCACTCACATACGGTCAGAAGCATGTACATATTACGTATATTACATGTGTAAATATACACAAAGAGACCCTTTTGCATCCACTGAGAGAGTTATAGAAGGACCCCTAATATATGATTTAGCATATAAAAAATATATGAATCCAGCAAGGTTGCCATGCTTGCTTAAGGATTGGTAGAAACTGTAATACATACAGGTGAAACTCAAAAAATTAGAATATCGTGCAAAAGTTCATTTAATGCAACTTAAAAGGTGAAACTAATATATGAGATAGACTCATTACATGCAAAGCAAGATAGTTCAAGCCGTGATTTGTCATAATTGAGATGATTATGGCTTACAGCTCATGAAAACCCCAAATCCACAACTCAGAAAATTAGAATATTACATGCAATCAATAAAACAAGGATTGTACATTGAACAATATCGGACCTCTGAAAAGTATAAGCATGCATATGTACTCAGTACTTGGTTGGGCCCCTTCTGCAGCAATTACTGCCTCAATGCGGCATGGCATGGAAGCTATCAGCCTGTGGCACTGCTGAGGTGTTATGGAAGACCAGGATGCTTCAGTACCAGCCTTCAGCTCTTCTGCATTCTTCGGTCTCATGTCTCTCATCTTTCTCTTGGCAATGCCCCATAGATTCTCCATGGGGTTCAGGTCAGGCGAGTTTGTTGGCCAATCAAGCACAGTAACCCCATGGTCATTGAACCAGGTTTTGGTGCTTTTGGCAGTGTGGGCAGGTGCCAAGTCCTGCTGGAAAATGAAGTCAGCATCCCCATAAAGCTCATCTGTGGAAGGAAGCATGAAGTGCTCCAAAATCTCCTGGTAGATGGCTGCGTTGACCCTGGACTTAATGAAACACAGTGGACCAACACCAGCAGATGACATGGCTCCCCAAATCAACACAGACTATGGAAACTTCACACTGGACTTCAAACATCTTGCCTCTCCATTCTTTCTCCAGACTCTGGGTCCTGGGTTTCCAAATGAGATGCAAAAGTTGCTCTCATCAGAAAAGAGGACTTTGGACCACGGAGCAACAGACCAGTTCTGTTTTTCTTTAGCCCAGGTAAGACGCTTCTGACATTGTTTGTTGTTCAGGAGCGGCTTGACAAGAGGAATTTGACATTTGAAGCCCATGTCCAGGATCCGTCTGTGTGTGGTGGCTCTTGATGCACTGACTCCAGCCTCAGTCCACTCCTTGTGAAAGTCCCCCCAACACTTTTGAATGGCCTTTTCCTGACAATCCTCTCCAGGCTGCGGTCATCCCTGCTGCTTGGGCACCTTTTTCTTCCACACTTTCCCCTTCCACATAACTTTCTATTCATGAGCTTTGATGCAGCACTTTACATCCAACTTCTTTTGCAATTACCTTTGAGGCTTCCCCTCCTTATGGAGGGTGTCAATGATGGTTTTCTACACTACTGTCAGGTCAGCAGTCTTTCCCATGATTGTGATTCCTACTGAACCAGACTGAGAAACCATTTAAAGGCTCAGGAACCCTTTGCAGGTGTTATGGCTTAATTAGCTGATTAGAGTGGGACACTTTGAGCCTAGAATATTGAACCTTTTCACAATATTCTAATTTTTTGAGATTGTGGATTTGGGGTTTTCATGAGCTGTAAGCCATAATCATCACAATTATGACATTTCACGGCTTGAACTATCTTGCTTTGCGTGTAATGAGTCTATCTCATATATTAGCTTCACCTTTTAAGTTGCATTACTGCAATAAATGAACTTTTGCACAATATTCTAATTTTTCGAGTTTCACCTGTACATCTTCATGTATAAAGATTGGAAAAAACTAACCTAGAGTTTCTTATATATTTTTCATAAGAGAAAAATTAAAACAAAAAAAATGGTTTATCTGTCTATTGTTATGGAGAAAGGAATTTAAGAGTGTGCTTAGTCTGGATGGAGATTAAAAACAAAGATTAGCACATTCTTGTGAAGGGTGGCGATGACAGCTATGAAGGCTCTCTTTCTCTCTCAACTAAGAGAGACATCATATTTTTGCATTTATTTAAAATAGTTAACTCTGTCCCAACCTCTGTGTAGAATGAACTGGAAAAGAAACATTTGTCCTGCCATGTTTCCTGGGAGATAGGAGGAGAGTACACACAGATTTTTTTCCTGAACGCCATCACTCTGCTAAACAATAATTCCCTCAACACTGTCCAACTATTTACAAAGTCAGCCTTACTATTACTATTAATCTTCTCATTACTCCTGAGCACCCATCCCCTCCCACTTGTGACTGTATGACTGTAACTTTGTCACTTGTATCCTTACAATTTATATTGACTGTTTCCTAGTATGATTTGATTGCTTATTGTAGCCTATGACTATTATTTAGTGTTGTACCTTATAATACTTGACTCTTGATGAATGTATCTTTTCTTTTATGTACACTGAAAGCATTTGCACCAAGACAAATTCCTTGTGTGTCCAATCACACTTGGCCAATAAAAGAATTCTATTCTATTCTATTCTATTCTATTCTATTCTATTCTATTCTATTCTATTCTATTCTATTCTATTCTATTCTATTCTAAGATCTGTGAAAAAGAGTCTTTAATTGTGAAATCTTATACACAAAATATCTCTGGTTTGCACTGCCAATGGAAAGGGAACAAAAGTCTGTCTCTGCTATCATTCCCCAAGAACTAATGACAATCATAATGGACTGTGTTAGATCAACTGAACACAAAGTATGTTGATGGGTTTTTGTTCCAAAACTCCAATTGCAATGCTGGAATTTTGCCACTATTTTTTAAGGATGGAAAAGGTGCATTTGCCTAAGGCAGATTTACTGGAGTCGTTTTCATATAAAAGTGGCACTGCCAAAAATCAGCCATTCTGCCATGACATTTCAGTGGTGCAATCTGACTGTGCTTTGACAACTGCAAATGGATTGTGAATTGCTCACCTTTCCCCTGCAGCAGTGATTGCCAACTGGTGGGCTGGGGACCACTGGTGGTCCGTGAGAAAGTTGTGGTGGTCCACAGAGAAATGTCCTCCCCAAAGCACACCCCAAAACAATTAATCCAGGTTGCATGGGATCACAAAGCTGCACCGCCCACACATCCTGCCTACCCACTGCTCTTCAGTCGAGCGCAAACTTTATCTTGAGTAGAACCACGCAAGCTGGAACTGGAAGGTAAGGCCAATGGTGGGGGAGGAAAATCCACCCTGGGTGGCTTGGTGACATTGGTGTGAAAGTCGGTCCCATATTCCAGAGCTTCAGTAATCATAGGACTGGCCCTTTGGTCATCCTGGAGCAGCTCTTCCAGTCCATGGCAGGTCGGTACACCCGGATGGAGAATCCTATGACTACTGCAGCTCTGGAATATGGGACCGACTTTCCCATCAACATCAGCAAACCAGCATCAGTCAGAATTCATATTAGTGGTCTGCGGGATTTAAAATTATGAGTTTGGTGGTCCCTGAGGTCCAAAAGGTTGGTGACCCCTGCCCTACAGTATGATTTCAGAACCTATGGCCTCCCAGATGTTGCTGAAGTGCAGTTCCTGCATCTCCTGACACTGGACATGTTGGTTGAGGCTCCTGGCAGTTCAGCAGCATCTGGAGATCCAAAAGGATACTTTTCAAGGGAGTTACCCACCCATTTCATCATTACTTTAGCATTATGGATGCCACCTCTATTACTCAGAAACATTGAAAGGATGATGTCCAATCCATGTCTCCATGCAAATAAATATTCTTAGATTTCCTATTTATTGGCTTGGTGTAATCTTATAATCTCTAAGGACACCCTCTGTTAATAAAATTAAAACATTCACCTATGCTTGCCAATAAAAGAAGATGAGGTTGGAGCAGCTGATTCTGTTTCTGAGCACATTTATAGGGAAATGTTTTTCTTTTTCTTCTGTGGGTTGTTTTTTTTTTTAGTCCATGTGTATATTCTCCAGTTTTGGGAGCATTTTGTGGGGGACCTCTCAAATAAAAAATCAAATACCAACAAGTACACAGAAAATGTGTTATTCCATGCATCTCTTCTGGAATAGCCACAGAACTATACACACCTGGGAGACTTCACAGCTGTCCAAGCATCTAGCCCTATTTTTCAAAATTGACATGAAAGGAAAAAAATCAGTTCACCTTACTTGACCAAGAGTTATAGAATGCAATTAGGCACACTACAGGAAATACCAAGCTGCTTTCTGGACTAACTTTTGATGAGGCTCTCTAAGAGGAGATCTACTGTGGCTTAGGAGAAATTGAAAAAAAAAATGAAATGCAGCTCTTGCCAGTATCTTAAGTAGAAGCCAAATGCAAGAAGGGGATACAGGAAACTCAGAATTTATTTCATACGATGGGTATATCAGAGTCAAGCAATGTTGATGAATAAGATTCCATTCTTTAGAAAAATAGACTACTGCCTGAAAGCGAGCTATGTTACAGAGAACATGGCCATATTTGCCCAGGTTAAAAATAAAAATAAAAATTCCCCACTCTTTTGGTGCTTGCAATTTGCCTTATTTTGGTTGAATTAGGTTTTTTTTTTAAGTGTTTATCTGTTTGAAATGTTTCCTTTCCATTTTTTTCCTTTCTTTAAAGACTCATGCTTTCTCTAAAACTTGCTATAGTGCCACCAATTACAATGATAATGAATTTGTCCTCCTCCAGGAAGGATTTAATTGGGATTTGAATTGGCCAAGTAAGAACTATACCCCTACATTTCAATAATTATTTTTTGATCTCTTTATCAAATGACACAGTCGAAGAATTGTCATAAAGTTTTTACAAAGACTTGTTTCTGGAGAATGTTTTAATTGATTTGGTTTCATATCCTCAGCAGACAGCAAAGAAATATCATAAATATGTTCTTCCTTGGTTCAACCCCCACCCCAAATTTGTGAAACCAAAAGATATGTGATCCTCAAAATATTTTATGATTTAAGTGTGTTTTTATTAGCATTAACAATGTATTGGTCATCTTTAAATTTTCTCTTATCTTCCAATAGAAAAGATTACATTTTAAAAAACTAGAAATGCAATCTCATTTTGAATTTCACTGATACATAAGGTAAAGATAAAGGTTCCCCTCGCACATACGTGCAAGTTGTTTCCAGTTTTAGGGGGCGGTGCTCATCTCCGTTATAAAGCTGAAGAGCCAGCGCTGTCCGAAGATGTCTCTGTGGTCATGTGACCGGCATTACGAAATGCTGAAGTTGCACAGAATGCTGTTACTTTCCCACCAAAGTGGTTCCTATTCTTCTACTTGCACTTTTTAAATGCTTCCAAACTGCTAGGTTGGCAGAAGCTGGGACAAGTAACAGGAGTTTACTCCGTTATGCGGTGCTAGGGATTCAAACTGCCGACCTTTCTGATTGACAAGCTCAGTGTTTTAGCCACTGAGCCACCGCGTCCCTTCATTACTGATACCTACATTTCTACAAATACTCCAATGTCTAAGATATACACAAGTACCACAAGTAGGTCTCAACTTACAGCATTTCATTTAGTGACCATTCAAAGTTACAATAGCACTGACAAAAGTTTCTTCCAACTAATGCTTGCACTTATGATGGTTATAAGATCAAAATTCAGGTGCTTGGCAATGAGCTTATGTTTATGATGGTTGAAGTATCCCAGGATCATGGAATCACCATTTGCAATCTTTCCAGCCAGTTTCCAACAAGCAAAGTCAGTGGGGAAAACTGGATTCATTTTGTTATGGACTAAGCCAATGCATCAGTAAACAACCCTAAATAGCTTTACTTTGCAGCAGGCTCGTAATCCTGCACTCTTCATTGGCCTGCGAATAGCGAGTCATGATTGGTCGTTTCTGGCCAGTCTGATTGGCTGTTAACGGGCCTCTCTGATTGGACGCTTGTGAAAGCAGTAAACTCAAATCATTGGTTGTTTTGACAGCAGCCAGCTCTATAAAAGAGCTGCTGCTGCCCAAGTATTGGCTCTGTTCTTATTTCACAATAAAGAGTTGAAGTCACCATTCGATGTCTCGTCTCCGTTCCTTGCGCCCATGCTCAGGACTTAACACATTTAATGACTACCTGGCTCACTTAACAAATGGACTGATTTGTTTAACAAGAGCATCAAAAACTATTGTAAAATCGGACATGACTTATTTTGCAACTGCCTTGTTTAGTAATGGAAATTCTGGTCCCAATTCTGGTTGTACATTTACATGAAATACAAGGTTCATTTTGAGAAAAGACAAACCCAGCCATTAGTGGCCAGGGTCAATAGATCATCAATATATGATAATATCCCGTCCTAGGATCGACAGATGTCAGTTTCTATATTCCATAGATATGAGAGTTTTCTCCATTCAACTGAATTCAAAATGCCAATCCACAAGCAAAGCAATGTGAAAACTTTTATTGATGTTTTTGACACAATGAGAGGTTTTTGATGGCTAAGTTTAAACATTCTGTAAAATAAATACATGTGCAAGAAGAAATGGCTTTTCAGAATCTCTAATAGAAATAATAACAATGTAAGGAATTTAATACTGTTGGTGATTCAGTGAGTCCTTGCATTTCTATTAAAAAAAGCAAGCAGATGGAAAACCAATTTAAAAGCTTAGTAATAAACTAAAATCCGACTCTCAGAGCTGAGACAAACAGTTTTAAAACTTATAATCTCTCCAGTTGCTCGGGATCCCTGATGTTTGGAAACTATTGCCATAAAGAAATCCGGCTACTGTGTTTTGCTCTGAGCCCTTTGAAAAACTGGCCAACAGGAATATATTTAATAATATGATCAGATCCATTTGGAAAGTAGTCAGAGTCTCACTCAGACAGATTTAACAGTAGATAAATAATTATCGTTTTCTATTGTCTTGCAATAATACCCTCTATGGAATCTTATAATTATTATAGAAATAAACTCTTAATTTTTCAGATTGCTACAATATACCTTGGAAGGAGATGCTATTGGTTTGTTTTTATAATTCTGCCTTGCCACACATTGCTCCTACTGGATTGTTGTTCTTGTGTTCTAGATTCCCTGGGAAAAAAATGGTGGAAAGCATAGAAATAATTATCATTGAAATACAGCAATAATAAAAATAGAAATGTCTTTTGTCTTCCTAATGTTTTCCTATGAGTTCAGGGTGTGGTTTTTTTTTTTTTTAATTAACTGAGCATCGATCCATTGATTGTGATAGGAATTGATCAATTTCCTTGTTGCCTGAGCCTGATGTCATGTGCTGACAGAGGGTGACTGGCCCAAAGTCACCCAGCAGGCTTTCATGCCTAAAGCAGGACTAGAACTCACAGTCTTCTGGTTTCTAGCCTTCGCCACTCGATCAAACTGGCTCTCCTTGTAATATAATAGAAATGATGGCCGATCATTTGAAAATTACACAGAGAGAAACACATCCATCTGCCATGATGGTACAGCAAATCCATTTGGAAAATTGTCACTTGCAATTTGTTTTGCTTAAAGGCAAATGTTTGAGAGGAATTCTTTCATAAGGTTAGGTGTGGACCAAAATAGCAGTTGACAGACCCACAATTCATCCATTTCCTAAGAGAGCTGGCCATGTTCAGCCTAAACAATAAGGTCATTGTTTGGACAAGAAAACATATTTTGTTTATTTAAAGGTTAGCAAGCCTTTAAAAACTAGATAAGGCTTCTGTGCTTCGGCCTGCTCACTTTTTGAACCCTAACAGGTAACGTGTTCGGACAATTTCAGGAGTTACTCAGTTGAAGGAAAATCCTGCCAAATACCACAAACACATCTCAGACAAGTGGCAAGTCATCTGTATTTTTAAAAAAGAAAAAGCTATATCTTTATTTTGGCTGCAATCAGGACGTTGACTTGTTTTGTATTGTTTTCCCAGTAAGAGCACATCTAAAAATACTTCAGAATAATTTCTGGTGCATGCTCAGATATATTTTATCGATTAGTCCATTTCTCCATATTCAAGTCCTTCAGTAGAAGTGGATGTGCTGCAAAAATTATTCTGAAAAGTGTTTATGACTTAACCAAAGTACAACACAGCACCTCTCTGCTAATCTTTAAAGCAACTCTTCTTTGTTTCATGGTTTCTTTTCAGCCCGGAAAAAAGGGGGGAGGAGAGGGAGAGAGAGGGGGGGAGAGAGAGGGAACGAGAGGGAGGGAATGAGAGGGGGAGAGATAAAGTACTACTTGTGTTATGTCCGCATGGAAGGAAGCCAGGAGTCGGTGACTTTGTATCAAGCTTTTTATTGCAGTCAGGAACCGAACTGGCTCTTAGAAAAACTTTGCGGCTTTTTATTTCCAAGCCGCCGCGGCCGCGGCCAATGGCACCACTTTGAATCTCCCGCGATTCGAATCTACCAATCGCGGGAGATTCTCAGCGAGCCAATCGGCGCGGCTCGCCTAGCCAATCCGATCGCCCCGTGCTTTGGCCAATCAAAGCGCGGGGATCTCAAGAATTCAAATGAAGGTACAGAACAACTTGAAAGTATCTATTCATAATTAATGCATCTCTTACATCATCAGCAGAATTTTTAACAGTATGGATAAGTGTGTAAAGCTCTTAAATAGTGGTTTTCAGCCCAAAAAATTATGTGCATTCTTCTCATCACCCCTCCACATGCAGACGAAACTCTCTCTCTCTACTACACGCACACATACACACAAGTTTTTTTTACTGCATTTATTTAATACATTGTATTGCATCTACATTATGTACTTGTTATGATTCCAAAATTAAAAAGCAAGGGTATTTTTGGATCAATATAAGTGAGTGATACCACAAGCAATAACACTGAGGAATAAAGGTAAAAATTGTATTTCATTTCACTTATGGTTGAAGGAGAGAAAGACAGAGAGAACATTTTCTTTATTTACATTTTTGATATGGTATATAGTAGCAATAATATTGTAATTATATGTCATTATTCTTTTTAAAAATGATTTAAACCTAGGACATACAGAATCATACTGTCTGACCTTACTTCTTGGCTCATTCAGAGACATATTAAAAACTGAGAGCTGACAAATTTGGTTGAGTCAATTTCTAGAATCTGTATAGGTTGTCCTTCAGAGAATACAGAATCAGTTGTAAATCTTCATGATTCAGCCCATTTTACATCTATAGGAAGATATTATCTTCTTATATCGAACTAAGGGGTATTAAATTTTGCAGGCATTTTTGTACTCAGGGTTGAAATGTTTAGTCCCTAGTACTCTCTAAACTTGGTTGTTTGCTTTCAGATGTTTTGTTATCAGATTATCTGTATCAGTGAGATGGGTGGCATAGAAAATTAATCAAAAAAATCAATCTATCAATTTTCAGTGCTAGAAAAAACTGGTTTTCCTGCTGTTG
The DNA here is from genome assembly GCA_033807585.1 of Hydrophis major. Taxonomy (NCBI): domain Eukaryota; kingdom Metazoa; phylum Chordata; class Lepidosauria; order Squamata; family Elapidae; genus Hydrophis; species Hydrophis major. Next base: position 239,978,846 of record CM066328.1, read on the forward strand.
TGTTGTGGGTTGTGGTGCATGAAGGGAGGCTCAGCCAATCTCATTGTACACATGTTGTACTCTGACAATAAAGATAATAATAAGCATGGAATTTTTTTTTGTCTTCTCAATTTCCCTCCCCTTTTCCATCCGCAGTGTGAACAATGTTCCAACGCAAGAAGAGGTGATGTCCAGTTGCTCCTGACTATGTCCACCTAGATGAGAAATGCACTGTCCACAAATGATGATGCTTCCTTGCTTTAGGGCTGGCAAAGAGACTTGTGCCAACATGCTCCAATGAGAGTAAGGAAAAGAGAAATGCTAAAGCTGCCATTGTGACCTCATGTTGATGCTGCCCAATAGAAAGGAGGGTGACCATTCCAGTCTCAGTTTCTATGTGCCTCTTTGAAAAGGAGGGACTGGTTGTTGTGACAACTGAAGGAAGCTGCCCACAGAAGGAGACAGAAAGACTGGCTGAGGTTTCTACATGCTGACAAGGCTCGCCAAAAGGCGATTGGCTGGTCACTCTGTAATACTATATGTCCAATACACACATGCACGCACGCACAGAAAGAGTGGGGGAGGAACAGCGAGAGAGTGTGTCATAAATGTGAATGCTAGGATTTTTTTTGTTTTTCACACTTAGAGTGACAGCCGTACTTCCAGAATCAGCTTCAGGAATATTGTGGTAAAACTTACTGCATAAAAATATTTACATTATGCAAATATTTTGATTGTATTTTACATTACTTTTTTCCCCTCAAGTAATCAATGACATGATTCCATTTTATTCCCCCCACCCGCTTACCAGAAGAAAAGGCTAATTACTACTGGGCTGATATCACGTCACTGATCACGATGGTAGAACTGGAAAAGGCAGAGTGAGACATCGCTGTTTGTCCAAGAGGAAATGGCAAAATCTTGGTGATGCAGGTCTAAAGGCTTAGATGCAAGCCAGGAAGACTTGTGACTTAGTGGCGCAATGTAGAGAGAATGAGTGGTAAAAGGGACATATTCATAGCAGGAAAAAGAGAAACAGGTCAGATAAACAATGTTCTTCAATGGACTTCAGTCGATGTCTTCATGGACAGGACCATGGTGTTTTCTCTGGAAGTGATACAGAATTTGCTTCCCTCTGCCTTTTTCTGGGATGATTTATTTATTTCTCATTCTTGTCTGAAGCCCTGGCAATTTCCCATCCAAAGACTAACCAGATCCAACCCTGCTTAACCTTTTAAGTCAACTAAGCTTACTTATGTGCTGCCATCTGCTGGACCTGTTTTTTAAGAGTCGTGCTCAACTCCTGGTGACCATATCTGGTTGTTTTCTGGACAACATTATGGAAATAACAAATTCTTCCAGGGTGCTGCTTTCAACTTCCCAGTCTAATCCATAGGACTGGGATTCCCTGGTTGTCCCTAATCTCATGACTAATCACGTTCAGACTTGCTTCTTCAAGGTCTCTGAAAGTTTTCTGGGTGCTTCCTATCTGCTGAGATACGTCATATAAAGGAAAAAAAATCGAATAGGGTTTATTCTTGGATTCTGGCAATTGCTTCATGAAATTGGGGGTGGGTGGGCACAGTGGCTCAGTGGTTAAAGATGGCTGAGTTTGTCTGACAGTCCAGGTCCGAGACCTGAGCAAATGTGGGTCAACTTTAATTATTCAGGTATTGAAAGAGTACTTTCCTGCTGAGGCCAATAGTTGCAAAGGATATAAAACCTGACAGGCTTCTTTCAGTAAATAGTATGGATAATGTCAGGGGTAGGCTTCAAAAATTTTAGCCATGGTTGCTCGTTGGGCATGGCCAAGTTGGACATGAACTTGTCAGCCTCCTTTACCATGGTGGGAGGGGAGCATTTTTGCCCTCCTCGGGCTCCAGAGGCTTTCTCGAACCTCCAGGAGGGCAGAATCAGTCTCCCCGCGGTCCGGAAGCTCTCTGGAAGCCTGAAACAGGCCCATTTCCGGTTTCCCGAACTTCCAGCAGGCCCGTTTTTCACCCTCCCCAAGTCTCTGTGTGCATCCTGCACTTACCTGCATCCAAAATGGGCCATGTGGGGACTCCTGTGATGGGAGGGGCAGGGTGGGTAGGGCCAGCCAGGAGTGGGATTGGGGAGTTCTCCAAACTGCACAGAATCTAAGCTAGGGGCTCTCCCAAATCCCTGTGACCCCCCAGCAGGCCACCCTTGGTTAATGGTCCAGGGTGAGTGGATCCCTTCATGTGCTTATTGGCTATTTCCAGTTGAAATAGGCAGGCACTTTTTCTTCAGCACCTGGGTGACTTCCTTAGCCACCATTTTCTCTGCTCTCCCTCCCCCCCCCCAAAAAAAAAGAGAGAAATCAACAGTTTGAATTGTAAAACATTTCAGAACCATGGGGTGCTTTTGCTTTTTGTCATTTGGCAGAATCTTCATTCTTGCTTGGATACTGAGTAAGAGAGGTGCAGAAAGAGCAGCAACAGATTTTGGGCTTCCATGGAATCTTCTGCAGCTTATGAAAGGCTGGTCATCAGTCAGTCACTTTACATAATGCTCTGCAGTTAAATAGGATTAAGTAAAAGCAGCAAAAGAAGAGACAGAATGTGTTGGACCCTCAGGTTTATGTCTACTTGGGAAATGGACTGTGGCAACCTCCTAGCATCAGGATGTGTGATGAGTTGCTCTTGAGTTTCCAGGTAGCTATCAACAACAATAGCTATTGGCATACTGTTAACTACTAAATATATTCTGTGAAATTTAGCAGTGTCCACCTATCATCTTTTCCTGCATACCAAAGCTTCCAAGTTAGCTGACTCTTTTCTCTCTGAGACCCTGGATTCCACGGCACTTACAATCATGCTATTTTCCCACTCATTGAATTTTACTGAAAACTTGTATTACTATTTCACACTGCATGTTAAATTTCACAATAATACTAGAATCATAATGTGACATTTGGTATTTCCGAATAGAGAAATTTCAGAATACATTAGAAAATGGACAATATAGTCATTGTTGTCATAGGTAAATAAAATAACTTGGGAGGGGATATGCATGTGCATGGATTCAGTCATACCGGTTCTATTTAAATAATAACTGGATAACCAACTGATCTCGATCTCTCTCCTCTCCTCTCCTCTTTTCTCCTCTCCTCTCCTCCCTCCCTCTCTGAAATAAGTGATGCCAAACAGAACCAGGTATGGATCTGCCTGTCCAAAGCAAGATCTCCAGTGGAACCTATGCAAAAAGGCTGGTGAGTCATTCCCTGAAACTTTTTATCCATATATTCTGGAGATCCTTATTCATTCTGGAAAATAACTATATCAGCACATGGCATGCAAATGTATTTAGGAAAAACATGTCTAACCCCAATGAGTGTAATTAAATTCCAGCTTGAATTCAGTGAGAACATTGCTGTTGAATGTGATAGGCTTTCATTTTTGTGGCTTTCCCCCACTATTTCATTAATTGGTTGAAAAATTCTTACCCTAGCAGCAAATTAACCTCCAGACAAGTAATTTTCATTTATTAATAGCAGCTGTTGAGCTAGTTTTATGTAAAATTTTTTACCCTTGGTGGCAGAGAAGGGTTCAAAAAATGGAGGAACATCATTACATAGTTCAAAGAAGACATACTGTGCCCTTTAGAAATATTGGCTTCTGGAGACAGTTGGAACTCCAGTTCCAACTTTTCCTAATTTTCATAACAGCAGGTGAGAACCTATGGATATCATCCACGTCTGCTTTTCATTCTCTCATATCAGCTTTTCTGTCCTCAATAGGAGCAGTTGTCCTTTATTGTTTCTTTTTTTTTTAATTTTATTGGTTTTTAAAATAAACATAAACAAACAAAACATAAAAACATCAAGCTGTCTTCCATAGGTGTACATGTAGTGTGCCGGTTGGTTTACAAATTGTTTTGTGCTTCCATTTCATAGTCTTCAATTACAATTACATTACATATAATCTCATATTGTCAATCAAAAATTAAATACCTTAGTATCATTATTAATCAATCATTTGACTATGCTTTTATTCATTCATGTTTTACAAGATAACCATAATTTACTTAATTTATTTTATAACAGTTCATATTATCATCCCAAATCTATCCTAAAATCATTTTGTAGTTATAATAAGAAAGAAGTACATCTTTATATATTTATTATTTTCTAGAAATCTACATATTTCATTACTGTACTTTGTTATTTAACCATTGATAGAAAAGATCCCCAATTTTATAAAATTGTTTATCATCTTGTTCTCTAATTTCAAATGTCAATCTATTCATTTCAGCACATTCCAATATTTTCTTAATAATTTCCTCCTGTGATGGTATCTTCTCATTTTTCCAGTTTTTAGCAAATACAATCCTAGCCGCTGTTAATACATTTACAGTCAGGTATTTCAAGTCTTTACTATATATTTCAGGTAAAATTCCCAATAAAAATATCTCTGGTTTCAAGTCTATATGTTTTTTCGTCATTTTTTCCAACCACATGTGAATTTTACTCCAGTATTTTTTAGCATCCGCACAAGTCCACCACATATGGTAAAATGAGCCAGGTGTCTGATAACATTTCCAACATTTTTCGGATTTATTCTTGAACATTCTTGCTATTCTTGTTGGGGGAAAATGCCACCTGTAAAACATCTTATACAAATTTTCTTTATATGCTGTTGACATTGTCATTTTATAATTTTGAGACCACAATTTTTGCCATTTCTCTAAATCAATCCCATATCCAAAATTCTTCCCCCAAGAAATCATAGTTTCCTTAACTTGTTCTTCTTCTAGTTTAATTTCTAATAGATATCCATACAATTTTTTAATCACCTTTTCATCAGTACCTGTCAAAATCTTATCTAAGTCAGTTAATTTATCATAGAAACCTTCTGTTTTAGAATCTTTATCATACCTTGAATGTATTTGCGCATATGAAAACCAAATTCATCTTTATACCTTGTTCCTCTAGTTTTTGCATAGATTTAAGTTCACCCTTTTCATTCAGTATTTCACCATATCTAACTGTTTGTTCCTTTTTGTATATTATAGGATACAAGAATGCTTCAATAGTCAATAACCAGACTGGAATTTTCAAATAACATTGTCTTTTAACCTTTTCCCAGTTTAACCACAGAGACTCCCGTATATAATGTCTTCTAAAATACCCCGCGTTTTAGTTCCTTTGTACCATAAAAAAGCATGCCACCCCAACAACAGATCATGTCCTTCTAATATCAACAATCTAGCATTTCTAAGTGTTATCCATTCCTTAATCCACATCAAATTTGTAGCTTGGTAGTACAAGTCCCAATTAGGCAAACCAAATCCTCCTCTAATTCTAGCATCTTGCAAAAGTTTTAACTTTATTCTTGCTTTCTCACCTTGCCATATATATTTCAACACAATTTTATTTAAATCTTCAAAATAATATTTTCCAAGCCTAATTGGAATTGTTTGAAACAAATATAAAATTCTGGGTAATATATGCATCATGATTGTTGAGATTCTCCCTATTAGCGAGAGTTGTAAGTTTTCCCATTTCGCCAAATCTAGCGCTATCTGCTGTTTAAATTTGATATAATTATTCTCTTTTAATGTACTACAACTTGTTGTCAAATATATCTCCAAGTACTTGATCTTATTCGTGACTTGAATTTTCAATAGGTCTGCTAGTTCTTCATTTTGTGTTAATAGCATATTCTTTGTCAAAATCTTTGTCTTATCTTTATTTATTTTCAAACCAGACACCTTTCCATATGTCTCTAACTTTTCTATCAATTTTGAGGCTGTTTCTAAAGGGTCTTCTAAGATGAAAACTAGATCATCTGCAAATGTTTGCAGCTTAAATTCTTCCTTTTTGATTTTCATTCCTTTTATATTCTTTTCATCTCTAATATTTCTGTTTAACACTTCCAAAGTTAACACAAACAAGAAAGGTGATAGTGGGTACCCTTGTCTTGTTCCTTTTTGTTCTGTATTGTACACTAGCATTCTTGTAAATAACTGTTCTGATTGGCTAAGACGCACGGCTACCCAATTGGCCAAGCAAGCAGCACGGATTGGCCTGCTGGGGATCCCCCACGATTGGAGGAAACCAATCACGGGAGATTCAAAGCAGTGTCATTGGCCGCGGCTTGGCCGGAAAAGTTCTATATAAGCCGCCGCATACCCTCGCCGAGCCGAGCCAGTCTCAGAATGAATAAAGAGCTAGAAAGTCACTAAGTCTCGCGCCTTCCTTTCTGATCAGCGAACGTAACACTGGCGATGAGGGTGGGATCGCAGAATTGATACCCACCAAGCACGCAAGATGGCCAGCATCGCGCCACCTGCACCCTTTAACCAAGCTACAGAGGACTGGGAATCCTACATAGATCGGTTCCTAATGTTCCTGGAAAGTAGCAACCTCAAGGACGCGAACAGGCAGAAAAAAAGGGCCGTTTTCCTGACACACTGCGGGCCCTCAGTGTTTAAGATGGCGAAAGCCCTCGTGAAACCCGAAGATGTAAAGGCAATGGACTGGGCCGATCTTGAACCCCTGCTGAGAAGCCACTATGCCCCCACCATGCCCACCCTCATCAGGTGGCACGACTTCTACCGCCGGGACCAGAAGGAGGGTGAGAGCATCGGCGATTTCGTAGCCGATCTGCAAAACCTGGGGGGCATGTGTGGCTTCACAGACATGGACGAGGTACTCAGAGACCGCATCGTCCTTAGGCTCAAAGACCCCGTCCCGCAGAGCCAGGCGAGGGGCGACATCTCCCTCGCAGATGCCCTCGCCGAAGTGACCACTGCCGAGGCAACCTGGAAGTCCGCAGCGCGAATGCGATGACCCAACGGGACAGATTGACCCGCAGCCACCGAGATGACCCAAACACTGTTGACGCGCCCAGAGACAACCCGCCGGGAAACCACCACCACCATCATGGCGACCTCGACTCCCCCTCCAACACCACCGACGAAGAGGAGGACATCCACCAACTCCAAGCAGACAGAGATCAGCGCGTCGTAAGTTGGGACTTCAATGTGCCAGGTGCGGGGGTGACCATCCTCGGTCAGACTGCTGTTTCTTTGATGCGATCTGCCAGCATTGCGACAAAAGGGGATACATCGCTTGAGTCTGCTGCTTCAAACAAAACTACAGCCCCCGACGGCAAAACAACAGCGGCCAAAGACAAGACAGCACCCCCCCGGGCAAGGGACCGCCAAGCCGAGAGCTGGTGGAGCTGAGATGGATGGGGCCAATGAGACGGCGAGAACCGACAAAGAGAAGAGACCCATCAGACTGTCATCATTGGCCATTCGTCAAGCGGGGATTCCCGAAAGGTACACGTGGAAGTGGGCATCGAGGGGCAGCCATGCAAAATGGAGGTAGACTCCAGGTCCTACCTATCCATGGTTGCATGGTGGGAAATCAAGCACCTGGTACCCACCATCCACAAGAGGGAGCTGGAAAGCCAGAAACTAATTCTAAAAGACTACCAAGGGAACTGCATCCCCCTAGTCAGAACAGGACACTTTGAAATCACTTTCAAGGGGCGCACCGAAAGACTTCCCCTAACAATAGTGGACAGAGACCGCCCCAGCCTCCTGGGGCTACAGTGGTTTGGGCCACTCGGAATCGGAATGACGGGCATCGACCACATCACCGAAGCAGACTGGGAAGAGCAACTCGTGAGGGACTTCCAGGAAGTGTTTGACGGCCCCCTAGGCAAGTACCAAGGGCCCCCTATTTCCTTCAGTCTAGACCCCAGCATTCCCCCAAATACGCTTAAAGCCACGGCGAGTACTTTTCGCACTCAGACCCAAGATCGATGAGCAGATAGACAAGCTCATCAAACAGGGAGTCCTAGAACCAACCGATCACGCATGGTGGGAGACCCCCATAGTCACCCCAGTCAAGCCTGATGGGTTGGTGAGAATCTGTGGGGACTATAAGGCCATCCTAAACTGTGCCTTACAACAAAGCACGTACCCCATCCCAGTAGTACAGCACCTTCTGCACTCACTGGGAGGAGGCAAGGTTTTCGCAAAGCGTGACCTGGCACAAGCCTACCAACAATTGCCGGTCAATGCAGAAACCACTGAGGTGCAGACCATAGTAACCCACCGGGGGGCTTTTCGCTGCAAGAGACTCCAGTTTGGAGTCAGCATAGCACCAAGAATTTTTCAGAGCCTCATGGAGAGACTCCTACAAGGGATCAAGGGGGTGGTGCCCTATTTTGACAACGTGCTGGTGTCCGCGGGCAACCAAAAACAACTGGAAGGTTGCCTGAGGGAAGTGCTACGAAAATTCAAAGACGCGGGGCTAAAAGTCAAAAAAGAAAAATGCCAATTGCTTACCGAGAGGGTCGAGTTTCTAGGGTACCACCTAGACCAGCACGGAATTCACCCAACAGAAAAAAAAATCAGAGCCATCAAGGAAGCCCCCAGGCCAAGGAATAAAACAGAGCTGCAGGCATATCTAGGACTGCTTAACTTCTATAATGTTTTCCTGCCACAGAAGGCAACTGCGGCAGAACCATTGCATAGACTCCTGGACAAGGGAGCCACCTGGAATTGGGGGAAACATGACGAAGCCGCATTCAACAGAACCAAGGACCTGCTCACTTCGGATGCCATCCTCATCCAGTACAACGGGACCCTACCATTAGCGATCACATGCTATGCATCACCCTTCGGCATCGGAGCCATCCTCAGCCACACCCTCCCTGATGGAAAAGAAGCACCCATCGCTTTCTTTTCAAGAACCCTTCCAAAACCAGAAAGAAATTACAGTCAGCTGGACAAAGAGGCTCTGGCAATCGTCGCCGCAGTAAAGAGGTTCCACGAGTACCTCTATGGCAGGACTTTTACCATCAACATCGACCACAAGCCGTTGCTGGGAATCCTGGCAGGAAACAGGGCCACCCCGAACATTCTATCCCCAAGAATGACAAGGTGGTCTGAATTCCTTGCCGTCCACAGCTACCGGCTAAACCACCGACCCGGTAAAACAATTATTCACGCAGACGCACTGAGCTGCATGCCACTGCCTGACCTGGACACCGACCCAGCATCTACAACGTCCACCCTTAGCATAGAGACCCTACCCGATCTACCCGTAACCGCATCAGACATTGCCCGCGAAACCAATAAAGACAAACGTCTGGCACGGGTTTTACATTGGGTAGAGAAAGGGTGGTCAGAAAAAAGACGCCGATGAGAAATTCAGGACATTTTGGAACCAGCAAACAGAACTGTCTTTACAAAAGGGTTGTTTACTATGAGGGGGATAGGGTTGTCACCCCAGAAAAATTACAAAAAAAAGTCCTGGAGTTATTACATGAGGGGCACCCAGGCATCGTCAGGACAAAAGCCTTAGCCAGGAGTTATGCCTGGTGGCCAGGGATGGACAGACAAATCAAGGCTTGGGTGGCAGCATGCAGGCAATGCCAAGCATCCAGGCCAAGCCCCCCTCCGCCCCAATCCAAGAATGGGAAATCCCCAGGGGACCATGGTCCAGGATTCATATAGATTTCGCCGGACCTACGAAGGGACACACCTTCCTCATTATGGTAGATGCTTACTCCAACTGGCTGGAGATAAGCAACATGAGAACTACCACCACAGAGGCCGTTACCAAAGAACTCAACAGACTATTCACAACCCACGGCCTCCCAGATGTCATTGTATTAGATAATGGGCCCCAATTTATCTCGCTGGAATTAGAAAAATTCCTAGTGGAACGGGGAAAATGACATGCGCTGACAGCGCCAGCACATCCGGAGGTGAACGGGCGGGTGGAACGAATGGTCCAATTTATGAAAAAAAACAATCCAAAAAATAGAAACCGGGGAAATACAAGAAAAAATATTAATAAAATGCTATTCATACAGCACATAACTCCAAACACGACAACCAACAAAAGCCCGGCAGAACTATTAATGGGAAGAAAATTGAGGTCCCCATTCGACAGACTGCACCCCACATAAAACCCAGAAACACCCCCCCGACTCATCTAGCAAACACCGAACATTCACACCGGGCAACACAGTATACGCAAAAAACCTCACAGGGGACCCACTATGGGTACCAGCAACCATAACCCAGGTGACAGGTCCCTGCTCATACCGGCTACAGACAACTGACGGACGAGCATGGAAAAGACACATCGATCAATTAAGATCGAGAACCAACATGGGAAATACAACCGACACACAAGCACACTTGGAAAAAGAAACCACAGGGGGAAGGGGAAACCCCGATACCAGCCAAGAGGGGAGGGAAAACCCCGGAAACCAAAATAACCAAACCCCACAAGAAAGAAACCAAGAATACTTACCAACCGAAACAGGAACAGACAAACAACTCGAAGCCTTGCCTGGGAGGAACAGCCAAGCCATCTCAACCAGCCTGGAGAGGCTGGGTGGGAGCAACAAAGCCAGCAGCTCAACTAACCCGAGTAGACCGGGAGGGAGCTATGGCGAAAGGCCCAGCTCATCCTTCCAGGCGGTTCCACCGATGAGGCAAGGAGCGACACAGAACCCAACCGAACCACTCTAAGACCAGACACCAACTAACCTGCGCAGGTCTAGTAGACAAGTACAGAGCCCCGCCTACTTACGAGCCTCGCCTGGGAGGAACAGCCAAACCAGCTCAACCAGCCTGGAGAGGCCGGGCAGGAGCAACAAAGCCAGCAGCTCAACCAACCTGAATAGACCGGGAGGGAGCTAGGGCGAAAGGCCTAGCTCACCCTTCCAGGCGGTTCCACTGATGAGGCAAGGAGCAACACAGAACCTGACCGAACCACTTGAAGACCAAACACCAACTAACCTGCACAAGTCCAGTAGACAAGTACGGAGCCCTGCCTACTTACGGGACTACGTCACGTAGGACCATACCAAGAGGGGAGGGGTGTTCTGTATTGTACATAAGCATTCTTGTAAATAACCATTCTGATTGGCTAAGATGCGCGGCTACCCAATTGGCCGAGCAAGCAGCATGGATTGGCCTGCTGGGGATCCCCCACGATTGGAGGGAACCGATCGCGGGAGATTCAAAGCGGTGTCAAGCTGCGGCTTGGCCGGAAAAGTTCTATATAAGCCGCCACGTACCCTAGCTGAGCCAAGCCAGTCTCAGGATGAATAAAGAGCTAGAAAGTCACTAAGTCTCGTGCCTTCCTTTCCGATCGGCGAACGTAACACTTTTCTTATATTAATAGAGTCTGTCAGCTCTCCCTCTATCATTACCTTTGCCATTTGTTTATGATATATAGCTTCTATTGCCTGGATGAATTTTCTAGCAAAACCCATCTGTTCCAACAGTTATAACATGAATTGCCAATTCACATGTCAAATGCCTTCTGTGCATCTAGAAATATCAGAGCCATTTGTTTTTCAGGATGTGCCTCATAGTATTCCAAGGTGTCCAAGATTACTCTCATATTGTCTTTAATTTGTCTCTTTGGCAGAAATCCATTTTGATCAGGATGGATAAAATTATTTTAATATTTTTTTAGTCTTTCTGCCAAAATTGAAGCAAAGATTTTGTAATCTGCATTTCGTAAAGAAATGGGTCTATAGTTCTTAATTTGTAATGGGTCGGCCTCCTCTTTAGGAATAAGTGTAATATAGGCTTCTGACCATGATTTAGGTATCTTCTTCTTTAACATAACTTCATTCATAACTTCTAGCAATGGAAGATTCAACGATTCTTGTAATGTTTTATAAAATTCTGCCGGAAGTCCATCTTGGCCTGATGCCTTTCCATTATTTTGCTTCTTGAGTGCTTCAGTTAACTCCATCATCATTATGTTGCTTTCTAACATTTTTTCAATCTCTTTAGATATCTGAGGTAAATTAGCATTCTGTAAGTACTGCTTAACTCTTTCTTCATCAATATTCTCTTGCATATATAATTTCCCATAGAAGTCTCGAATGATTTCCTTCTTCTCTTTGCTACTATGGCAAACTTGGCCTTGGTCATCTATTAATTGCAATATTTTCCTTGATTCTTTCACCTTTCTCAATTTATATGCCATCTGCCTGGTTTGTTTGCATCTTCAAAGTAGTTCTGTTTAGCATCTCTAATTTCCTGTGCTAATTCTTCTTTTTCTATTTGACCCATTTTGTGTTTAATTATATCCATTTTTAACTTGATGTCCTTTTTCTGTGGCATTTTCTGTAGCTCTTTTTCAAGTCTTTTATGCTCATCCTCTAGGGCCTTAGAGGCTAGCCTTTTCATAGTATTCCTTTTCCTTGTATAGTCTATTATCAAGCCTCTAGCATATTCCTTCACTGTATCCCATACATTCTGAATTGATGTATCTTCTTTTTTATTTTCTCTAAAGAAAAAGGCCAATTCTTTCTCCATTCACTGTGTGAAGTCTTTTTCCTTTAAAATAGTATTATTTAATGTCCATCTAGATCTTCTTCTTTGTCCTTTCCACTTAATTGTCATTGGATTGTGATCTGCCCAAGTACTTATTTCAATATTTATTTCTTGAATGTTAGGTATTAATTCTTTTGACATCCTTATCATATCTATTCTGGACCATGATAAATGTCTATTTGAATAGAAGGTATATTGTTTAGTTTTAGCATTTCTTTCTCTCCATGTGTCTTTTAAGTTTATTTCATCTACCATTTTAAAAAAAGATTTAGGGAGAGTCTTTCTGTTTTGCTTTGTTGTTTTCTGTGCTGTATAATCCAATTTGTTGTCTACAATTCCATTAAAATCTCCCATCATAACTATATTAGCATAGTCCAGTTCAATTATTTTCATATGCAGTTTTTTGTAGAATTCTTCTTGTTTATCATTCGGAGCATATATTGCAATCAGGAGTGTTTTCATATTATTGTCCATTATTTCCACCATTAGTATTCTTCCATCATCATCAGTATAAATCAGTTTTGCTGGGGTGGTCTCCTTGATATATAAAACCACTCCTCTTTTCTTACATTGGGTCAAGGAAGTAAATATTTTCCCTAATTTTGGCTGTAGCAACAATTGTTCATATTGTTTTTTAATATGTACTTCTTGTAGACAGATTATATCAAATTTTAATTTCTGCAATTTATGAAAGGTTTTCCTTCTTTAACGGCTGAGTTGAGTCCATTTATATTAATTGTAATCATTTTTTCTCTTCCATGATTATATTTTATAATTAGGTTTAACAGCTCTCATAGATCTTAATTCACGTTGTTCTTTGGCTTCCACCTTTCCACCTACTGTGCCTTCTTCTGTTTCAGTCGCCATTTGGCAGTCCTCTTGGAATTCAATTAATGAGATCTCTTTTTCTGCCTCTTCCTCTTTCCTTCCAAAAAAATTCTGTATAAAATAATTCCGCTTTCTCAATTGAGTCAATTCTGTGTCTCTGTTCTTGCCATGTGAACATTAAACCTTCTGGAATCAGCCATCTATAATTCACCTCTTTTTTAAGTAGCATTTTAGTCAGGAATTGGTATTCTCTTCTCATCTCTCTCACTCTTCTGGGTATTTGTTTCAAGACCACAATCTCCTTGTCTTTGTATTTCAATGTTTTTGCATCTTAATGGCTTTCTTTGTAAATCTAATGTGAACTTCTCTTGGTAAGCTATTTCCCATCACATATCTTGTGAAGACTCAATAAACCTCATCTATTCCATCCATCACCTTCTCTTGAGTTATTTTGAAAGCTTCAGCCAGTATTTCTATCATTATCTCAGCAAGGTTTTGTCCTTTTTCTTCCTCTACATTTTGGAATCTAAGATAGAATTCTGATCTATCCATCTCCCATCTCAACATACCACTTTTATCTTGTTCAACCACCATTAATCTATTATCAATATCTCCAATCTTTTTGTCTCTTTGTTTATCTTCTTCTTCAATTTTTTGGAATCTCTCGTTATACTTCAACATCATTTGTTCGATGTTCTCCACTTTTTCATCAGTTTTCCCTTTTCTTTGTTCAATGTTCTCTGTTCTTTGTTCAATGTTCTCTGTTCTTTGTTCAATGTTTTCTATTCTCTTTTCAATATTCTCTGATCTTGCTTGGATATTTTGAATTCCTTGCATAATCATCTGCAGAGTCACTTTTTCTTGTTCTTTTTCTTGCTTTAACATTGTCTGTATTGAACGTTGTCCTCCAGATGGTGGAGAGGAAGAAGTAGAAGTTGAAGAGCTGGGAGCTGTAAATTTCCTACTCATTTTAGGCAATTCAAAATCACCCTCCAATCGCATTGCAATGAGAAAAAAACAGCAATGAGAAAAAAACAAAACAAAACATTACTTTGACATTCCTGTTTAAAATCGCCGCTTTATCACTTCTGTCAAAACTTTTACATATTTTTTCTTTCCCCTGGGGTGTCCTTTCAGATCTTAGAGTAAAAAAAGTTCTCACCAAACCGGCACACTCTCTCTTTCTGTTCTCTTCTGTTTTGGAGCTGTCCCAATTTCAGCAGCTTTAATGGCTGCCTCTTTGCAAGAAGAGCTTCTCCTGGATCTACCAGAGACTTTGTGGTATCCCTGGGACTGGCAGGATGCACTCTTCACTTTCACCATCTCTTCGGGACGGTTTAGATCCAAGTGGATTGTCCAGGAGCAAAGATATTGGCAGCGATCTCAGACCTCCGAGATCGCATGCCGTATCATCACGATGCCAGCTCCGCCCTCAGTCCTCATTTATTGTTTCTTGATCATACTGAGCTCAACAGCATCTTTTCCTTGGTCTCCCTCATTCCATTCTCTGCATGTCCAGCTATATTGTTGGCTCTTCCTATGCCTTTGCATTACCTGCTGGGAAGGATAGCAAGAAGGGAGTTACAGCCAACCAAACCTCTGCTATGAAGCCTGCCCAACAAGAAAGAAAAAAAAAACATTCTGGAGAACAATTTCAGGCTAGAACTCAAAAGCACAAAGCTCAAGACCAGAATCCTCTCTCAAATTGGACAATGTCATGTCAGGCCTACAAGCTAAGAAACCAATGTCATATAAGTCAGGACTAATTGCATTGTAACAATTGTAGTAATCAAAACTTAAAAGTGTAGATATACTTCCCCCCCTTCATTTATATTTGTGTGAACTAGGAAGGGGCTTGTCTGAGATGTATTCTCAAATTAGTTTCTTGGTCTAGGCTCAAGCACTACTTATCTGAGTGCTGCTTCGGTAGTGCTCTTCTTCCTCCTGTCCTACAAGGCCATTTCCTATGGTGTCCTCAGGATTGGCTCAATAGGATTGATGGCCAGTTTGCATCCTCAACTCTATGAGAATCTTCATTGTCACTTGTACTGGTTTATGGTACTAGGGGAATGAGGTCTCTCAGTATCAGCCCTGCCAGGTAAGCCAGATAGGAAACAAGACTAGATGAGCTAATTCTACTTCCTGGTAAGGCTCAATTAACAGAATCTTACAAGCCTGAAAGTATAAATCTCTCACTGACACTTCTAACAGTTTGATCAGTTAGGGAAGGTTCTTCCTAAGATTTTTTTTTCTTTCACTCTTAAGCAACTGTGGGCCCTGCCCTCTCGTGTCTGGTTATTCCCTAGGAAGTATCTCTTCCCCTCATCCCTCAAGGTCATTCCCACATTCCTCTACACTTAGCCATGGCAAACATTTAATATCTAATGTAATCTACCTTAGTTGCATTAGATAAGGGAATGAATCTTTCTGTTTAATTTGTAATCCTGTCTTAGGCTATGGCCTAGACAGTTTCACAAATAAGGGAGACTTTACTATATTTCTCTATTATATTCCATTAATTTCCAAGCTTGCATGAAGAGGAAGAATGATGCCCCAGCTAAGTCACATAAAAGGAAAACAAATAATTGGACTCCTTTGCATTTCAGTAATATCAAGCTGATATTCAGAGGTTAGAACTGGCAGGAACAATTGGAGTTTAAGAAAGGAATTGAATGTAGGGAAGCTGATAAGAACCAAAGGTATCAGCCGGAGCTTGAATGGTAAATGGAACTCTGTGATAGAAGAAATATACTTCTGTTCCCTGCATAGCTAATGTGCTATCATTTTCAGAGAGAGAATGATGAGGAATAGAAGCAATCATAGCCACTATTGATGGCAGCTTGGATGTCTGATTGGAAGAAAATGCTTCATATTTTGTTTCATACCATGGGTGATTTCTGCAAATAATATCTAGCTGTGTCTGATGTCTCTTCATATCCTTTTTCATCCAGTGTGAGAGTTGAAATTAATATTATCTTGTATTGTTATTGTTAGGATCCAGCACTAGTGAATTCAGAAAAACAGTACCAATTGTGTATACGGTTTGTGTGTGTATCTGCACACATTCTTATCTTTAATTCTTTTCCACATGATCCAGCTTACATATCTAGTTATATTTCAGTATCTGGAGTCTAAATAAATATTCATGTAGATTATTGAACGGTCCTAGACAATCTAGACTTGCAATCAATTACAGAACAAATGCCCATATTATCTTTTCATAATAATCCCAACAAATAGAATTTAAAATGGCACATTTGCATTCTGGTTCTTTTTATGAAAAAGGGGCTCCCACTTTAGCTCTAGAATGTTGAAGAAAAAGAAGGAACTTGAGTAGAAAAATGAATATAACCAAAGAAGAATTCAAAAATAATCTCTAGAAATGGTGTCAGAAGGGTTAAAACTGAAAATGAGCCAAGGCTTGCAAAAGATATCAAAAGTAAAAAAAAAGGGTCAATTGAGTGTGATGGAAACAAAAGGAAAGCCAAAGAAAGTTCAGTGCAACAAGAAAAAGGAAAATTAATAATCAGCAGAACTTCTGTTTTTCTCTCTTTTCCCCAGAAAGGAAATGGAGCCCTGGTTGCCATTGTTTGGCATTGGGCAAATTAGATGTGGTTTAGGATGGATAAGAAGGGGATCAAGGAGAATTCAAATTAATTGAGGTTTACAGGTCCAGGTGGATTAAATCCTACAATAATTAAAGAACTTACAAAAGTGAACTCAGAATCACTCTGAATAATAGTTGAAAATCTCAGAAAACTAGAGGAAATCTAATGTGCCCCTATCTTCAGAAACTGGAAGAACAATGATCTGGTAAATAAACCCCAAGCCTATAGAAGCAGGTCTTCTATATAGAGAAAGATTATCAAACAGATTATTAAACAGGATGTTTGTGAGTACTTGGATGGAGCACAGCAGCCAGGATGGGTTTGTCATAAACAAACTAACCTTATCTCTTTTTGTGTAATAGTTTCTTTTTAGATTTTTCTTATTGCCTTTATTGTTTTTATATATATTAATTCAAGGTGGCAAACATATTTAATATTCCATCCTGTTCCTATTTTCCCCTCAACTTATAGGTCAAGGGAATGCCATAGAGAATGGGGGCATTGGGAAAACCTTTAACAGAGTTTCTCATAATATTCTCCTTGTTAAAATGGTAAAATATAGACATATAATACCATTGTTAGACAGACTCATCATCATCAGCTGATTCAAAAGGTTCTCATTAATGGCTCTACTTCAGCTTGGAGGAAAATATGGAGGGAAATATTGAGGGAAGGACCACAAGGATCTTTCTTACGTTCTATGTTTTTATCAGTGACTTAGACTGAAATCATTAAGGAAATATGTATTCTAATTGCAAAATGTCACAAATCTAGGACAGGCAGCTAATGCTTTTGAAGACAGAGAAAGAGGATTTAAAAAGATCTAGAATAGCCCTGAACAGTGGATTGAAATGGATAAGATGAGATATAACAAAGAAACATGTAAAATTCTACATCTCTGTTAAAAAAAAGGAAAGGCACAGATGAAGGACATAGGAGACCTGGCTTGCCAGCTGAACATGTGAAAAACATCCAGGTGGCCTTAGCAACCACATGAGTCAGCAGTGTGATACAACTGCTAAAAAGCAAGTGTTACCTTGGGTGCATTAACAACAGCAGAGTCTATGTCATAGGAAGTGATACAGCAGTTCCATTGTTTCAGCTTAGTGTCCAGTTCCACAGAAAGATGTTCAGAAAGATGTTCCACAGAAAGATGTTCAGAAAGAACATCAATAAATTGGAGTGAGTTTGGAAAATGACTACCACAATGGTAAGGAGCCTGTAAATCAAGCCTTATGAGGAAGAATTAAAGATGCTGAGTATATTTAGCCTATAAAAGAGGTGACCGAGAGAGAGATGATGTCACCTAGAGACCATGATTCTATGATGCCCCATAGAATAGAATAGAATTTATTTTCTATTGCCCCAGAGAGCAGTATTAGAACTAGTGGGTATAAACTACAAGAAAGAAAGTTTAGATTACATATCAGTAGAAATTTCATGGCCAAATGAGGTGTCAGCCACGGAAACAAGTTTCTGTCTGATATGATGAGTTCTCATTCATGAGATGTCTTCAGACAGATTCTGGATGGTCATTTGTGAGAAATAGTCTAGGTTTTTTTACTGAGCAAGTGATTGGCCTAGATGACTTCTAAGATCTCTTCCTTAATTCTATGAAACACCATCACTCCTATCCATTCCTGATATCTTTTTAATATTAAGTTAATTACCTCAAGCTGTGTAACTTTTACATGTCATATTACTTCTATCCCTATTTGCCTCTTACAGTCAGACACATTTTTTTTTAAAAAAAAATCTAATTTAGGCAACATGATCTCATTTTTTAAAATTTATATACGATCATCTGGCAGTGATTTGCAAAGTAGTAATCTATGCAAAGTTACAGACAAATTAGTCCATTGCTCAAAGTATGATAGAATTCTGTTTTGTATTTAGAATTATTTTAAGAGAAAGAATGAAAACATTCAGCGATATTTCCACAAACTGGAAACATATATCTTATTTGTGTCACAAACACGTTTGTTTTCTTGTGAAATTTTTATTGATCTGAAAACCACTAAGACTTTTACTTACCAAATCTACCCCCCCACTCAAAAAACAAACAAACCCCCACCTCAACAAAGACATTTGCAAGAAAAAAAAGCAAACAAGAGTTGATTAATTTAAAAACAAGGATGTTCCAAACAGAAGGATTTTAATTGTACTCAAATTCTGGTAGGCAACTTTTAAAATGGTTGTTAATCTTTGAACCCTTTCATGTTTGTCATGAACAAGTCCTGTTGTTTGATAAATCATAAGACTATTCTGAAAGTGGGAAAGAAGAAAGATATTTCCATTTCCTTGATCTTTTAGATGCCTTTTTGTCTTCTTTCCCAGCACTGCTTATGTGAAAATGAGATAGAATTTAAGGAATGCTCTGCTGGATGATTAGGCCAAAGACTTTTTAATCTAGCATTCATCCTCAGATATCCATTTAGGTATCTATGAGAAAGTAGCAACACAGAGACTCAACAGAGATCTGATTGTGCCTACTCTTGGTTTTAGCTGGGGACTACACAAATCATGTCCTCTTGGATCATTGTTTCAGAGGTATTTCTTTATGAAATCCCTCAATACCTTCAACGACAGAACTTCTACTATACTATCTTCACTGGAAAAGTTGGGATAGATTTAGAGGAAGTGGAAGTGGGCTTGCTTCAGCCCAACCAGCCACTGGCATGTCACAAAGACACCCAAAGATTACTCCTGCAGGAATATAATTACCAAATAGACACAAAAGGCAGAAATAGGTCATTTTAGAAATGAAACATTTGCATAAAATATGTATGTATTGATCCATATGTATACAGCAGATTCCCCAACTTCTTGGACTCATTGGAAATCTTTAGCGTGTGGGCATTCCTAATTCCATGGTGGGCATAGCCAGTCACAAAGATCTCCCCCATATCACCTTCCTCTAATTGTTTCAGATAATCCCTACCAGAGGTCCAGCTTTGCTAGAAGTGCAGGTGGATATGGTAGACATGCTCACAACAAAAATTGTGCTGTAGCAAAATGCTATTTCTAACTTCTACAAACCTTAAATATTGAAGGTACCATCTTGCTTTGCAGTTCACTAGTTCCCCTTCTTTAATTATTCTTGAAAAAAAAAGTTGGCTGATGAAAGGAAATTTCCAAACACTAAGGATCACAAGGAAGGGGAATATATGCAGAGATGCATACTTAAGTTTAATTGTTCCAATGTAAGCTGCTCAGAGTAGTTTGATTGCAGTGGCATAGAAGTATACAGTATTCATTCAATCAACCAGTCAATCCATTTTTTTAAAAAAATAGGCATACTGTTCTGTACAGTGATTCTAAACCATGTATAGCATAGTATGACCAGGTAATCTTTTGTAGGCCTCCTTTAATTGGAATCCATTGGTGAAGTCTTGAATGGTAATCATTAAGCTCCAGATTGTTTTCATTTTCCTGGTTCCTGATGTTTACTTAATGGACTATTTATTTATTTTTTATTTATTTGGTTTGTCAAGTGCTTACAAGATAATAGGTATAAGTAAAAACATAGTTATGAATACAAGAAATCAGTACATATAAGAAAAATAAAAGAAACAATAGGACAGGGACGGTAGGCACGTTGGTGCGCTTATGCACGCCCCCTACAGACCTCTTAGGAAAGAGGTGAGGTCAATAGTAGACAGTCTAAGGTTAAAGTTTTTGGGGTTTGGGGAAGAAACCAGAGTCAGGTAGAATATTCCAGACATTGACCACTCTGTTGCTGAAGTTGTATTTCCTGCAATCAAGTTTTGAACTATCTTTTGAACTTTGAGGCTGCCTTCAAACAATGGACTGCCCAAAGTCAAAAAGGATATATGGCAATCCTACTTGTGTTAACTTAAATGGTTGAGTCCTCTTCTAGTTTTTCTTTTGTGTATCTTCACAAGCCTTGTAGATCTACTTTAATGATTCCTTCAATGCATTGCTAATGCTTACTGTACTGCCAGAAGTGGATAATGACATAGAAATGCAATAACAGAAATCTGCAGAAACTGGATTTACTGTCTGGAAAAGTCAATTTCAGCTTGCCCCGTTAAAATAGTGTACTGCATTGAATGTAATAGTTTCCGTTTTAATATGTAAATTTCCACCATAATAGGGAGGACCCACTGAAATTTATCATGACTATTAATATCACTGCTAATGATCAAATGACACATTTTGCCCTTGTTGACACATCACATGAAATTGAATTCATCTCTTGGAAGGTGAAACCAGCTTATCAATTTACTGATTTTGTATGCAAACAGTAGTGTGTGTGTGTGAGTTGGGTTTCCTCCTTTTGATAAGGAAGAAGGTCCGCACCCATATTTAGTTCTCACACCTTTTTTCAGATACTTGCTTTCAAAGATATTTGTAAAAGAGATTCGCTGACCCTTCATCCAGTCCTGTTCAAAATAATAAATCAAAGGAAAGGAAAGGAAAGAAAGCTATAAAGTAAATGGAGTCTTAGAAGCCTTTGACAGGAGCCTCATTAACACAGTTATATTCTTTTTGTTACCAGAAGTCCCATGCTAGGGAATTTATCTAACAAGTGATTTTTTTTTTAACTTATCAACAGGGATCAGATTCTCTCAAAGAAGTGGAACACTTTCATTTTGACCTGAGCAAGAAGTCAAGTCTTCAGAAATTTGAAACTGATAACAGATAATCAGAGTTGGAAGGGACTTTGTAGGTCATCTAGTCCAACCCCCTACCCAAGCAGGAGACCTTACACCATTTCTGACAAATGGCAGTCCAATCTCTTCTTGAAAGTCTCAAGTGATGGCGCTCCCACAAACTATTGGGATAATTAGATAGATAGATAGATAGATAGATAGATAGATAGATAGATAGATAGATAGATAGATAGAAAGAAAGAAAGAAAGAAAGAAAGAAAAAGATTGATTCTGATAACCATATCTGAGCAAATGCATATGGGTTTCATGAGCCAGGAATGGAGGTCAAGCTTATCTCCTCTATTCAAAATTCAAGAAGTTGCTTTAAACAAGTATTTTCCCATGCCTATTTGGAGATTAGTGGCTTGCTGCCATCTTCTCATGTTTATATTTTAAAATTAATTGATTCATTGCAATTTTCTACCTTCCCTGTATAACTTTATTATTGATTTATTACATTTCCTGTAATTACTGGTTTATTTTCTGTGGATGTTTTAAATGAATTATTGTTCATCTGCATAACTAAAAACTGCTGTGACTTTTTATAGTATACAAGTAGAATGAATGAACAAAAAAAATCAATCAATCAATCAATCAATCAATCAAGAGCCTCATCAATTATACCCAGAACTATTTTTTTGTTTCTTCTGGCAGGACTCCACAAAGTTTCAGATAAGGATTTTACCCATGCCTGTTTCCCACCTATGTAGTTATAAATGCAAAAAGAAAAAAAAACACATTAAAATTGTGACTTTATGCTGGTGGAATTTAAGGCTGGCTGAAAATATGTTTCATTTAAACATATATAGGACTGTACCGAAAAGTTCCAATTCAAGACAAATTCTCCCAGGATCTCAAAAGTTAGCATGGCCTTTAAAAAAAAAACCCTATTCAAATATTTTCCATTATGGAAAATGAAGAACAAAAAGCTGCATGCGCATAAAATCATATTCGAGGCATACATGATGCTTCATTGACTGAAATAATGATCCTCTATTTCTATCATTCAGTCTGTGAAATGCAATTATTTCTACAATAAAGGTAAACTGGTAGTGAGAAGGAAGGAACAACCATTTTGAGAAATTCTCACATGTTGCAAATGGTGGAGAAAAAAAGAATTACCGTGAGACAAATGAACTGCTGAGACATCAGTATAGTGATTGACTTTGTAGCAAGAGGAGAAAACAATGACTGGCATCTTTCATTAAGATCACTTCAAACTGCAACTTCTGTAGCTGAGACTAATCTTAGCAAACATAGTGTTCATTATCAGAGAATGCTAAGGTAAGATTTCTTCCGTGCTTCCTACTGTGCCAATCCAGAGTTTCCATTGATCATTTTCTGTAAAGAAATTAATGTTACTAATTCTGTACCATGAGAACGATAACCATAGCAGCCAAAGGTGTTAATCAAGGCACGCCAAGATTGAGCACCCTGTTACAAGGGAAAGGGCACGGTAATCACACAACATAGTAATTTACTCAATCCCTCACAGCAAACACACCAACCACAACCTTATATGAAAAAGCTTGACAGAGGTAAGGTGGAAACAAATCTTGCATTTGCAGCATTCTTACGAATGAAAGTCAACTTTAATTTCTTTCTTTCTTTTTTACCGTGGGAAAATTCCTTGCTGTATTAATAGTTTTGCTTTTTATAGGTCCCATATGCTGTACAGTCGGTTATTAATAGCCATTGCCATGGCAATGGAGGCATTTCTGGAATACAGCATAACTGATACTTCATGGCAAACAGAAGGGCCACGCAAACCTGCATCCAAAGGGACCTCAGAAAGTTTCTATCAAGGATTGTATTGGTCCATCTTTTTAATAAGGGATTCTTCCTAGGAGTTAGCCTGCTTTTCTATAGATAGCCAGCCACCTTTGTGTCTCTTGCTATATACAGTATTAGTTTGGTATCTATCTGTAAGTCTACTGTTGACTTTTCATAAGGAACAGCAATGACAGCTTTTTCATAATGTATAAACAGCACTACTCTGGTAGAAGACTTTGGTAAGGATCCTTTTGTTGATTGTCATACAAAGGCAGTTTCTCAGGACACCCAAATTGAAAACAGAAATTCTCTAGATAGATAGCCTGACACAAATATCTGAAATGACTCTGTGGCCTTATGCAAGTCCCCATTCTCTCTCTCAGTTCCTGAAGGCAAAGAAACCATATCTTTGAAGAAGAAGAAGAAGAAAAGGAGGAGGAGGAGGAGGAGGAGGAGGAGGAGGAGGAGGAGGAGGAGGAGGAGGAGGAGGAGGAGAAGAAGAAGAAGAAGAAGAAGAAGAAGAAGAAGAAGAAGAAGAAGAAGAAGAAGAAGAAGAAGAAGAGGAAGAGGAAGAGGAAGAGGAAGAGGAAGAAGAAGAAGAAGAAGAAGAAGAAGAAGAAGAAGAAGAAGAAGAAGAAGAAGAAGAAGAAGAAGAAGAAGCTATGACTAGGAATGATGTAATAATTCTTGGACTCCTATCTGTTGGAAGGTTTTATACATTTTGGAGTGTCACAGATCTGGAAATTACTGGTTCAGAGACTTGACTTATCTATGGTATGCTTGTGATTCATTTGGCACTAGTCTACCCCAAGTAGCAATAGCACTTAGACTTATATACTGCTTCACAGCTCTTTACAGCCGTCTCTAAGCGATTTACAGAGTCAGTATATTTGCCCCCAACAATGTGGGTCCTTATTTTACTCACCTTGGAAGGATGGAATGCTAACCTTGAGCTTGGTGAGAACTGTCAAATTGCCGGCAGCCAGCAGTCGGCAGAAGTAGCTTGCAGTACTTCATTCTAACCACTGCGCCACAGCAGCTCTAAATAAAAATGAAATAGTGCTTTCGCTTAGTTACTTAACAATATCTACTTAACTATAGTAGATACTTAACAATATCTACCTTAAGTATTATTAAGTAATTATACTTAACAATACCATTGCTGGTGTGTGTAATAGCTCAAGTGCCTTGACCATCGAACCCTTTGTAAGCTCTTTGTATGTATTATAGCAGTGCCAAATCAATGGCCTCATAACCTAATTTCAACAGAATTTGGTAACTGGACATGCTAAGAAATGTTGACTTGCTGATCCTTATGTTGCCAAAATAGGTGGAGGATCCACCTTCACTTTGAAGTACTTCTATAAAATGCTCTTGACAGTCTCCTCTCCTTTTGAGGTTCTTCACAGTGTCTTGCTCTTTCAGGTTTTTCACCCCTCCCCACTTTATTAAGGGGAAATATATATAGGTAGTCTTTGGCTTACAACAGTTCATTTAGTGACTGTTCAAAATTATAACAGCATTGATAAAAATGACTGATAACCATTTTTCACACTTATGACCTTGAAGCATCCCATTGCTCACGTGATTCAGGTTCTTGGCAATTTGACTCATATTTGTGATGATTGCAGTATCCAGGGGTCACGTGATCCCCTTTTGCGACCTTCTGACAAGCAAAGTCAATGGAGAAGCCAGATTGACACTTAACAACTTAACAATGGCTGTGATGACCCGGGGGGGATATAAAAGCAACAAAGTCACAAAAACAGGTGAAGTCCCTAATTCCTTCAACTTGGCTCCAAAGGTCCAATTATCATTGACTGGAGAAAAAACTCCCCCACAAACAGTTGCGAAAAGGAAGAACTTCCGTTCAAACTCAAAATACATATAAATTATAAATAAGGAAAAACAACACAAACCACACTGAAGCAATTAATGAGACAAGGCAGGACAAGGGCTTGAAGACATCCACAGATATCAAAATACACACACTGGGAAGGATGCCAAAACTCACATAAGAACTGACAAACTATAAATATTTTCACCCTCTGCTTCCAGCACTGGCCCATGCGCAGTTTGTCCTTTTAAACAGTCCTCATAGCTGCAGCCCATGAAGGGGATCAAGGCCCTTTCCTCACCCTTAGACCATGCCATTCACGTTTCCCCCTTATCCTCTCCTCCCTGCATGCCCTAGGATGAAGAGGGGATGGGCCTGGGTCTTCCTCTGAATGCCCAGCCGGCCTGTGCCCTTCCCCAGTTTCCTCCACAACCTCTGGAGCCACACTCCCACTGCCTGTCAGCTGTTCCTCCTCTGCCTCGGAATGAAATTCTAACAGGGGCATGACAATGGCAGTGATTCACTTAACGACTGTGACATGAAAGATCATGAAATGGGGCAAAACTCACTTAATAAATGTCTCACTTAGCAATAGTTGTGGTCATAAGTCAAGTATTGCCTGTATACAGCTGGGCAGTATGGACAAGCAAAATCAGTCTGTTGAAAAACAGTATCTTTACAACAGGACATGCAAGTAGGGAGGCTAAGATAATAGAACATTATTACTGTCTTTTCAGCTTAAAGAGGCTGCTCTAGAGGCTGACCAGGTCTAAGAGCTAGTTTAGGTGAGCAAGAATCCTGGAGGGGGGGGGAATGGAAAGGAGTGAGAAACTAAGAAAGGCAGAGGGAAAAATCAGAACGGCTTTGTAAAGTAATGAACAGGTGGAGTGATGTTTTCAAGAGTGTCTTACACATTGAATAGGGAGAATAAATTGAGTAATTGGAGAATATGAATGTATACACATGAATAAATAGCAACAGTTAAATTAATTTCTGGTTGTGCATATGCATATAGTCATATTCTCCAGTTACATGTGACCATATCAAAGTGAATTAATTAATTACTGTGTATGAATGTGCACATATTCATATTCTCCAGTTTTACGTGATCTTAGCAAATTTAATTAATTAATTTAATTAACATCCTGATTCTGTCCTCTCTTGGTAATATGAACCCTAGCTTACTACCTAGCTTCAGTGTGGCCTTCCCAGCTCTCTGATTTCTGGACTTGTTTTATATAATCAAGAAGCGGCCAACTATCATTTTACCATGTATCCAGCAAACAAGGCAAAGTCATCTCCAACAGTACTTTGCAATGTCAAAAGATACATAACTATCAGACTTCAAGTCTGTGATGGCAATACATTTTGATTCTTCAGGCACTTCACTTCCAGCAAAAGCTCACAGGCATGAAAGCGCTGAATAAGCTGATTTACTGAAGACAAGATATATTCACAGGGAAGATCTGTCCAATTTCTGCAAAAAAGAAAAAACAGAAATCAATCTATCTATCTATCTGTATATCTTCTTTTTCTCTATCTATCTATCTATCTATCTATCTATCTATCTATCTATCTATCTATCTATCTATATCTACCTATCTATCTTCATCATCATCACCATCATTTATTTATCTATCTTCTATCATTTATCATCTATAGATCTGAGAACTGATGCTTGTCTCCTATCAGCTTTAATCTACATAGTACACAACTATATCAGTAGCCTAAGGGCATATGTTGATGGAAATATGTAGGAACTCCCTTTATTTGTTTCCCCATATTTTAATATTTTCTTCTTTTTTGGTTGATTGATAGATGAAGTAAAGTTTGTGTGTTATTTTGTTGTTCACATGCATCTCACAGCAAAAGGTAAATTAAAAGCAGTAAAAATTATGAATAAAGAAATTTAGTGTTCAAGTATTTGTATATGCATTCACATATATAAATAAATGTTGGTATATATGAATGTCTGTATATTTATATGTATATAGATAAACACACACACACACACATAACCCAGACCAATGAATATGTTTCTGTGCCTCTGTGTAAGTGTGTTCTTAGTGTGGTAAATAGTTTTCTTAGTGTAAAATTACCCTGAACAAAACTAAGTCACTTCACATGTCACACACACACATTTTACTAGCCACTAGTGGAATTCTAGCAGAGTAAGTTTTACCTTTTTATTAATTTATTTCTTAGAACATGCTGTAAACCTAAATCTTTAATTTTGGCAGGGGTGGTCCATATTCTCATAAAAATAAATTGTGGCTGACTATCTAATAAACATGGCTGAGAGATTCTTCATATGCAGATAATTGACTGCATACTTCATTGTAATGGGTCATGTCATACCTGAATTTGATGTTACACTGTGCTCTCTTTTTTTGTGTGTCTATGTTGCAATTCAAATTATGTTTTGTGAGTCTGAGATCCCTCTGTGACCACTGAACTCCTGAAAGAGCCATCCTCTTTAAGCCATTTCATTCAGAATATGTCTTCATACATGCCATCTTTGGAGCAGGGAGTTTCTTCCTGCATACAATGGAGGGAAGTTAGGGAGACAAATCTTTCTTGGGAATGCCTCAAACTCACTAGTAGGGTAGTAATGCAGTTGAAAACAAGACAATGAAAGCAGTACCTTGACATCTTTTCCATGGTACGACATCTCAGTTCTATGCCTTACTTTGTGTTGATAAAAATTACAATACATTGAAATTATATGCTTTATTATTAATGATTTATTAAGAAAGGCTTATTCAGTTTTCCTAGGGGGTGGTGAAGGATCAGCTCAATCCTGATAAGGCTGAGTGGCTATGGGCTATAGGGTTCCCCATATCCAATCTTTAACTCTGGTTGGGATGACAGTCTTCCAATCAGAGCTGGTACGTAATCTGGGGTTTTTCCTGGACTCATAGCCCCTGACTGAAGAGTGGGAGGCAAACATGACTAGGAAGCCCTGTGCAGAAATACGTCTAGTTTGCCAGTGTGTGCCATTACCTAGTCTGAAGGCATTGCTCATGGTCACTCATGCCTCAGTCACTTCGAAACTGGACTAAAGTACTACAATACACTGTACAGGGGACTGCCTTAGAAGACCATTGAGAAACTGCAGATGGTTCAGAATTTTAGTTATTTAATTATTATTATTCCAATATACATGGGCACCAATCTCAAGCTCATAATTCTGGATAGCTTGCAGTTTTTTAAAAATAAAAAAATCAAAGCATGAAACAGACAAAACAGTACATATAAAATTTCATGCAGGGTAAAAACAGACCTATCAGTCACAATTAAGATAGCCAGAGTTCCTTCTGAAAGATGGAAAATCCGTAAATTTGGTTAATAATAAATAAATACACCAAAACATAATCTTAGTTAGTCCTAGAACTCCAGTCTTCTGGGCAGGGAACTCTGATGTCATTCCTGGGATCTATTGGAGCCACTCTTACAGCTGACGAGTCCAGCTGTGAGAACTTTGATATGTATGTATGTATATATACATATATACATTTTATATGTGTGTGTGTGTATGTGTGTGTGTGTGTATGTATGTATGAGAGAGAGAGAGAGAGAGAGAGAGAGAGAATATATTGTATATATAGCAATAGCAATAGCACTTAGACTTATATATAGCTTCATAGTGCTTTACCGTCCTCTCTAAATGGTTTACAGATTCAGCATATTGCCCCCAACAATCTGGATCCTCATTTTACCAACTTCGGATGGAAAGCTGAGCTGGTCAGGACTGAACTACTGGCAGTCAGCAGAATCGGCCTGCAATACTGCATTCTCATCATTGCACCACCAGGGCTTATAGTGTGTGTATGTGAGGGGGGGGAGGGGTGAAGGGAGAGGGAGAGAGAATGGAGTAATTGTTAGTAACAGTCGTACTACCATAAAACAGCTTTGAAATGATCTGAATTATCCCATTTTGAGTCATTACCAAAATACACCCCACGGTAGTTCAGTTTCTCAGCTCCAACGTTTGGCAGGAAGGAGAGGAGAGAGTGTGATGAAGCAGTCTTCATAACAACAATAGCTTAGTCTTCAAATGGGAAATGACATGTAGATATCCTGCATTCTGGATTATTATTATTATTTGCTTCATAGGGGATGAAAATGCAATATTAATGCCTGCTGCAAAGAAGTGGGTTAATGAAAAGAAGGGAAGAAAAGCACAAAGTACTATCTTGTTACCAGTCAATAGATCTGAAGGGCTTGAGCTGATGCCAGAATAAAGGGCCCATGCAAACTTGGCTGGCAAAGCGTGCATTTGAAATAAAGCCTCAGTGAAGAGCAGCAGAGACAGTCGCCATTCCCACTCTGAGTAATGTCTGCCTTCTATTCAGTATAGCAACCCACGAGGAGAGTGGCAGACAAAGACATACCCACTGAAAAACATCACTCTGATAAAATCCTTGTACTCATGGCAAAAATCTTATAATTGCTGACTGATGAGGTTTGCCTGAAAAGTATGTGGGGAAGACACAGCATTTCCCGCCCCCAAAGGTGGCAGAAATGTGTGAACTAGAAAACATAGAGGATAATGATCAACTGATGAGGATTTGCTTTGAAGGTTTTGTTCTAATCATCATCTTACTGCTGTGGTTTGGGTTCTGGAGACTTATTTGGTTTCCCCCCCACTCAGCTCTGCAGTATTTAATCTAGGATCAAGCCATGAACCTTTGGCACAGATCCTTCTCTGCCCCAGACTGAGGTCCTGCTGCCAATGTTCCTTGATGGGGAGTGAAATTTGTTCACACATTCGAGATGAGTAGGGCTGATGATGTCAGCATGAATCTTCTAGGATGCTTTCAAAAAGACAGGCAGATTAAGTGAGTCAAATTATGGGGTTTCTCATGTTTACACCGACTTTTTTTGGAGTTGGAGGAAATATAATAAAATCTGCCACTTTGTACAAAAAGTGCATTGCAATACGTTGAGTGAGTCTCTCTTAAAGCTCACTGCTCGGCCCAAGAAAATCTTCAGTGTGTTTCAGACAATTGTTCTGCAAGCTCATTCATGTTTTTGTATCTGTAGGTTATTACTGTTCCCATTATCTGTTAACCTGTGTGAATATCTTAAATAGCTGATTCAACTTTTTTTTCCCCTAGAGGAAGAGATTCTAAAGGAAGAGAAAGAGAAGAAGAGAAAAAGAGACAATAATAAATAATAAAAATAATAGTATGCATTAAATACACATTTCTGGTCTTTTAGGAGTTTCAATGGTGACTTTATGAATGAAGCAACAGATAAGGCCAAACTGAGGTCATGGCTCTAAACGAGGCACATTTCAATAATGTACAGAGCATGACTGAAGATTTCCATGCCAGGTAAAGTTTCACAGCCTTTAGCATTTTCTTGAAGAATGGACAGATCTTCCCCTGGTCAAGAGGATAATGGGACTGCAGGCAATGGAGAGGTTGGGTACATATATATTCAAATAAAATGGACAGGAAGTCCAGGATCAGGGGATTCCATCTAGACTGGTGATGGCGAATCTATGGCAGAGCCATTTGTGCAGGCATGGGAGCCCCAGTCAAACTTACCTGCACTGCACATGTGTGTATCTCCCAGCTGATTTTTTTGCAGGTTCCAGAGGCTTTCCGAAAGGCGAAAATGGCCTCAAACAGTGCAAAAATCAGCTGGGAGATGCACACATGCGCAGTGCAAGTAAAGGGGCAGAGATGTTGCACGTGCATGCAAAGGGTGTGTGCATTGCACTGTGGGTGTCGGCATGCACACGTGGGCATTATTGGCAGACCACAACAAAAAGGTTCACCATCAGTGCTCTAGGCATTTCTTTTCTTCAATTAAACACAATTAATAATACGAACCAGATTTTCCAAGAATTAGGATGCTCCAGTATGGATTTGATATTCAAACTGTGTATACTAATTGACTGACAGCAATATTAGGAAAGGATGCTAATGGTTGTGGACTTTCAAATTAATACAAAGGAACAGGATAATGTTCTCCGTACAGAATTGAATTGAATTGAGAAAAGTGATTTATTGAGAAAAATGAGGATATAACGCTATACATTTCTGGAAGGCAAGCAGAGAGGTATGAACTTCAATGAAGTGACTCTTCAGGGCTTGAACGTCAATGATGCAAAAATCCAAAGTAATTAAGCTACAATTAATTGTAGCTATTAATATTCATATATGTAGTAAAAGTCAGTTTGATTAGTTTAAATCAGCTTAAAATAAATCATACATCATCCATTCCACCCCAACACCCCCCCCCCCAATTGAATAATCCTAAATCAATTAGAACTTCAGTTATATTAATACCAGCTCATGGTATCTAGCAGCAGAATGGAGTGGAAATCTCAAGAATAAATTATGTCAAAAACTATGTGTTGGGGGCTGGGAGGAAGAGGCATAACTGGTGTCCTGCTGGTCATCTGCATTGCAAAGATATCTGGCAAGAATAGCTATTACAAAGCTCTTTTTGTGATGGTGCCACTATACAGCTATGACTCAAGCAGGTAAACTGCTTTAAGGGCACCAGGGAAGCACTGCTGATGAAGGAGAGGATCTGGAATGAAGTGTGATTCTAATTCCATGTAAGGAGAATTGGCTCAGCACATACAATTTCCAGCAGAGGTGAGCTAAACCGGACTGGTCTTCCTTGCTGGCCGTCTATTTTCCTTGTTAACCCTAATTTCTAACTCCAATGTGAGTTCTCAGTTTCTCTTTGTGTGTGGATGTGTCTGTCTGTCTGTCTGTCTCTCTCTCTGTCCCTATCTCTCTCTCTCACACACACACACACACACACGTATACACAGAGCATTTTTTCCTTTCTACTTTGAATATCTTGTGTCTCTAACTCTGAGAACTTCCAGCCAGGATTTCTGACAACTATAGTCCCTGTTCATGTGGGGGTGGACATCACAGTAAGGATGCTACCCAGGACATACAGTGAATGCATCAGGTTTTGATTTTGCTGCTGCTCCAGTGTGAGAAGCCAATTCCAAAAACTGAACCTCTGGTGTATCTTGATTGTTGTCAGTCTTTGACATTAAAATTTAAGGATCTCCAGGCAGTGTACTTGTGTCTACAGTTTAGATGATCTTTCAGTTGTGCCTTGATCTGGCTGCCTCTCTCAACAGCTACCCTGTTGTATCTGGCTTACTGCCAAGATGCCTTCTCCATTGCTCTACTAATTCCAGACCTTTCTGCGAGTCTCATCGCAAGTCAGTCCTTTGTGTTTAGCTGGATTCTTCCCTGCCAACCTTCCTCCTCCTTGTCTCAGCTACTCATCTGCCTAGAATCTGCTTTTCAGAAGAGACATGAAGCTGCCTGCCTGGATGTCAGACATTGATCACTATGATCCTTGCAGATGCTGCCTGCTTTAACAGAAAAAAACTGGCCAATTTGTCTAATGTTATTATATACAATATATGTATATAAAATACATTGCATGCATGATATGCAATTTACAAACAGAGTGAAAGAAGAGAAAATACATGATAAAAGCAGAAAGTAACATCACCCTCCACGGCAACGTTCAATGAAAAAAAGAGTTAGAATTTACAGTCCTCTTTCCTACAATGTCTCAAACTCTGTCAAGGACCTTGGAATACTCATCTCTAATGATCTAAGTGCTAGAGCCCACTGTAACTACATAGCCAAAAAGGCATTAAGAGTTGCTAACCTAATCCTACGTGGCTTTTTCTCTGGTAATATCACACTACTAACTAGGGCATACAAAACATTTGCTAGACCAATACTGGAATATAGATCAATGTTCATCAATCTGGAACCCACATTACGTATGTGATATTAACACAGTTGAGAAAGTCCAGAAATATTTCACAAGAAGAATTCTCCACTCGTCTACTCGTTGCAGAATACCTTATGCCACCAGTCTCGAAATTCTAGACCTTTAAAATCTAGAACTATGTCGCCTCCGGTCTGATCTAAGTTTAGCATATAAAATCATACATTGCAATGTCCTACCTGTCAATGAATACTTCAGCTTCAAGCATAACAATACAAGAGCAAACAGATACAAACTCAAGGTAAACCACACCAAACTTGATTGCAGGAAATACGACTTCAGCAACAGAGTGGTCAATGTCTGGAATATTCCACCTGACTCTGTGGTTTCTTCCCCAAACCCCCAAAACTTTAACTTTAGACTTTCTACTATTGACCTCACCCCTTTCCTAAGAGGTCTGTAGGGGGCATGCATAAGCGCACCAACGTACCTACCGTTCCTGTCCTAATGTTTCTTTTATTTTTCTTATATGTACTGATTTCTTGTATTCATAACTATGTTTATCCTTATACCTATTATCTTGTAAGCGATTGACAAATCAAATCAAATCAATCAATAAAATAAATCCCATTCTTCACAACCATGGTAAATGGCTAATTTAGTTCCATCGCTTAGTGAAATTACTAGATTTTTAGATATCCACATCTGGTTGGACAATCTGAATGTATCAGATCTATATTCCTGGTTTTACTGCTCTTTGCTTCTTGAAATGTCAGTTGCAGAGAAGAAAGCCTAATTAGGTTGATTTTGTGCTCAATAACATAAATACTGATTTCCAAGAAATGGTATGTTTTTTTGTCCCATTAAGCATACTTCCATACAAGCTCAATATGTAAGATCCTTGGGAGTTTCAATGCCGTAGCATCTTTCTTCTTCAAAGATGAAGGCCTTTTTCACACTTGAAGGAGACCTTGGAGGTCCTTTTGACAATGGAACATGATCCATCTTTCTAGTCTCCAAGATCCTTTATTGATTTATTTATTAAATTTATACAGCTGCCCATCTCACAGAAAATGAGTCTGGGTGGTGTACAAGAATTAAATAAAACAATATAAAAACAATCACTGGTAAAATATAAAATAGTCATGTTAAAATACACAAACCACCAAGCACATGGCAGAATAAATTAACCACAGTGATGAAGCCATCTTAGAATATCACTGGTCTGCTGGGACCCCCAGGTTTGATGACAAAGGCAGGCCTTGAGGTGCTTCCAGAATATTTGACTTCATAAAGAACTTTCAGTGACTATAGAACGGTCCAGGACTAGAGAGGACAACAAATGGTCAAAGATAAATCTGATGAAAATATTGATCAACCGAATTCAAGATCGTTTTTGTTCCACAAGATCATTTGTTGCTTCTTTGTCAGCAACAAGAAGGAAGGATTTAAAAAGAGACATAAAATACAGAGAACACAGTAGAATTTATCCTTCCTGCATGACCCAGAAGGATATAAAATAGTGATATTTTTCTCTTTTCTTCCTTCACAAAATTGGTCTACCAAAGCTTTAGATATATAGAAGGCAAACTCAGGTATCAATATATCTTGATCTTCCTTTTACATGGGAGACACATTCCCAATACATCATTTTATATGGCAGAAATAATAGATTATGATAATAAAACAGAGATAGAAAAGGAGAAAACTAGGCAAACATAAATGGGATGCCACAATTCATATTCCAGTTTTTACCTGGAATACAAATATGCAAGATTGCATCAAAAGCCATCTTTGGGGACAAGCAAATTTCAAGTTTCATTTTGTCATCCATTTGTTTAAGCACACTGAAAACATAAGAAGTTTGACCATTTGTTTAGCCATTTTTGACTTCAGGGAGAATTAATGGAACTTTATATCTGTGTGTCTGTGTGTGTGTGTGTGTGTGTATGCAGTTCATTTGTGAAGAAGTTAAAGTAAACCAAATTAATTTTGTCATCATGCTTTAGGATATCTTGGATGATGCCACCAACTGAGAGCAGATGGAAAAATTAAATGGAAGGTGAAGCATTTTAAAGAACTCACAGGAAGATGGAAGCCCTCCCTCCTTATGCTCCTTTTTTAAGAAAAGATTTTGGCCCCTCATAAAACAAGCCGCATTTTTGTTATCCCTTGAATCTGACTGTCAGCAATACAGCAGATCTGTTATGTTGGATTCCTTCTCCTTCACATAATAATAGAGCTATACTGAAATGCATTTGGTGCATTATCAGCCAGCACTAATCTACATTAAGGATTCTTCGGACAACATTTCTTTACTCACTTTCTTTAGTGTTCAGATAGGAGTTTAATATTGTCCTAATAGGTGCCTTGATTGTCCCAAAGGCACTTTTCAAAAGGCAAGTGAACTGTCTTTGTTTTTCCTTGAAGATGTTTCACTTCTCATCCAAGAAGCTTCTCCTGAACTGAAGAAGCTTCTTGCATGAGAAGTGAAATGTCTTCAAGGAAAAACAAAGGAAGTTCAGTTGCCTTTTGAAAAAGCATCTTTGGGACAATCATGATCTGGATGACTGAGAATCTCCATAGACAGGTGGCTTGATTTTTACTCTCAAATGCAAGTCAATACTTACTTAACAGTACCATTAAAACCAATCAGATTTTCACGAGGGCTTAACTGCAGTTATGCTGCACCACCTGGGAAGAATGTATTATGGAAAGAGAATGAAAAGTTCTCCTTTCCTCATTGCCTGTGACTAAATTCTTACCAATTGGTAAAAACAGTGCTTTGGATCAGTCACTGGTGCTTTGGAACTGAATGTGATCTCAAAAGGCAATGAAGAAAAACAATACAGATCTTAAAATAAGGCTGGGAAATAAGGAATCCTCAACATTTTATTGAATTATAAATATTCTTTGCCAACTATTGTGCTGGGTAAGACTGCTGGTAGCTATCCTTCAGCAGTAAATGGTCTCCATTTCTATCACTCTATTTACTAGAACAGAGGCGTCAACCTCCATTTTATTGAGAGCCACGTCATGGTTGTGTTTGACTTGGGTGGGGGAGGGGCAGGCTGGGCATGGCCAGTTTGACATCACTCATTTTGGGGTGCATGTGGTGGCCCAAGCGCTCTGCCAGGTTTTTGGTCATGACGGCCTCCTTCAGTCCTCTGTCAGTGAAAACGGAGCTCAGGGGGTGCTGTGTGTGACCCTCCCGGGCTCTGTTATCACTAGCTGAGGGCCACAGGAGGCCATCCCAGCCAAAAATAGAACCTGTGAGGGCTGTGCGCGGCCCTCCAGGGACTCCATTTTTGCTGGCAGAAGTCCTGCACTGTTTCCAAGGTGGCCCTGCAGGCCAGATCTAAGCACCCTGTGGGATGAATCTAGTCCGTAGGCCTTGAGTGACACCCCTGTACTAGAGCATAGTAGATATTAACCACATTACAAATGAAAGCTAGAAAGAACACTGGACACAACAAAAAAAGTTTCATAATTTGTTGATGTAGCAGGTAATCTTGACCTAAGATAATTTGTGGATAGAAGATTTGTGAATGAGGTGTTCCTTTGTATAAAGCAATTATCTATTAAGGAAATTGCCAGGCAAATAGCTACTCTGCTCCGTAGTGTTCTCTGTGATAAGAACTGCTTGGTATGTAGATTAGATTAAGTCATATTTGCTTCCCTTCTACAGTTTTAAGATCAGACTCCTGTTAGCCACCTTAGTGAAAAGCCGGTGTCACTAGCATATTTGAGAAAAGTCAGAATATATACCGAGCAATCCCCCTGCTCAGTTTCCTTCCCTTTCTCTTCTAGACTTTACTTGACCTTCAAGGCTCTTCTAATACTGGGTTAGCTTTTTTCTTTTTTAACAGTTATCTTTTTTTTTTTTTTAGGAAACCCCATCTTTAAAAACGTACAGATGTCAGTACACTTAACAAAAAAATTAGAATACTCTTGCTTGCCCTTCCTCAACCTTATTTTTTTGGGTAGATGTTTTTGAACCACCACCCAAATCATCTCTGATCACTGGCTGGAATTGTTAAAGGTGACAAAAGTTACTCTAATAAGCAAAGAAGGAAGGAAAAGCTTCAGGAAGGAAGAAGCCAGGAATCAGAGAATCAGGGAGGGAATCAGCTTCTACCTCAGTGAAAAATCACTCCCACTTTTTTGTTGAAGTGAATGGCCTTTGGGGAAAAAAGTAAATTTGCAGTTGGAATAACTTTGTAACAAGTAAAAACTATGTTTCTAGTTTAGCTGGTAAAGATATAATTTAACAGGATTTTACATGTTTAAGCCCTGAATCATACGTGCATCTAATTGTCTTTACGAAACAATTTCAGTATATATTTGGGGTCATTTTCCTCCTTAGTTTTAGACACGCAGAAAGGCCTCTTATGGTGTCAAGGTGTCAAGAACCTTTTTTTTTGGTTGCTATTTGTTATGTATAAATTCCAAATTTATGTATAATGATTATGTGCTTCTTGCTCAATTCCTAGGGCATTGGCTATACTGAACAAAGCCCATCTTCCAGTTTTCGACTAAATTTGAGACCAAAGCCAGGTTTTTATAAACTATTGCAGCCTAACTAATGACTACGTTATATTTTCAGGCTGGTTTGGAGAGAAAAAGGCCAAGAAATCAGTGTGGGAAAAATCAGGCTAGAAAAGGGCAAGGGGGGTGGATTTTGATTGTTCCCATAGCTCAACCAAGCATGTTGCTTGGGTAATTCATAGGCCAGTGCCTCTGAGGGATCCAATCACTTTTTGGCAAAATTAGATTCTGATTCATGCTTTCTTAACTCATGCAAATGCCAACAAAGGATGAGAACATTCCATGGGAACTTTATAGTACAACCAGTCTCCTCCTTATCAGCTTTAAACCAGTGGCCAGACTCGAAGGTTGTTAGATAGAGAATTCAGTTCTCAACTGTGCACTTTAGTTTCTAAATCCCCCTTTTAACCATCCACAGACTAAGATTCAATCTGCATTTACTGTAGCCCAATATGCAGAAGTGTATGTGCACGTGCAACTTCCTTGCTAAAGATTTACTCAGAGATTGCTGGCCTGACTGACTCCCCATTTTCATTTGCAAGCCTGATTCCCTTGTTCATAAGCTTCACTCAGGCTGCTTCCACCAATAAAAGGACACTCCACTTCAATTCTAACCATCTCTCTTTATGAAATAAAGATGGTAAGAAAGAAAGATGGAAGGAAGCTGAGGAAGGCGAAGAGTTAATCAATGACAAATGGTGTTGTCTGGACTCCTCTCCTCTTTCTCACAGAATAAGGCAGGGCCATTGCACAATAAGGCAGGGCCATTGCCTTATGTAGAAGCACCCCCAAGAGGACTGCAAAGATATGCCACAACATTTTATGTCTGCTATCTTCGGGCAGGATTCTTTATAGTCTTGAGTAGGAGAATTTCAGAAGAAGGGGAAATCGAAATCTCCATTTTCCTAGTAGGCTATACTAGTCATTTATAGTCCTACTCTTAGGAAGAATAAGATAGCCATCGCAGAAATTACAGGAGGTTTATAGGAATGAAAACTAAAGTTTTGTAAACTGAAGAGAATGGAATATAATGGATAAATATGAGATGTTACGAATGCATGAATATAAAAGCCGGTTGTAAATATGTATTTAATTGTATATCAATGTAGATAAATGTAAATAGAAATAATATATAGCTAGCATTATACTAATAACATAGGGGAAAAAGGAAATTAACGGTTATATTTATTTCTATACTACAGCTTGTATGGCCAAAACGATGCCCAAGAAAGTCGCACTGTGTTCAATTGTTTTAAATGCTTATTTATTTATTTATTTTTTAAAAAAAAATTACAATAGGTTTGGAGTATTATGAAAAAAAAAAAGTTGTTTTAATATTCTCTTATTTTACTACTACTGATATCGAGAGGTACTTTGGAGATTTTCTGCCTTTGATGCCAAATAAGTTGGTGACCGTAGACAGGTGAGGGACCAAGCTCCCTCAGGCAGCAAAACGTCTTGAACTTCTCCTGGTGGCAAGTGATGGAAAGAACTTTAGTCTGCAGCTCTGGACTTCTGCTGCTTCGTATCACAGAAGATGTGAGGAGCATCAATGAACAGATAATCTGACTTTATACAAGATAACTCACCAATCTTGAAAATTTGGATTTGAGGTGTCAGCCCTGAATATGAGCCAAGGGGAAGGGATTTGCAGTGTGAGAGACAAAAATTGTGCCATTTCCACCACTTTCCTTTGAATCATTTCTATCACCATCTCTTGGAAGCATAATTTTCCTTCCCAAGCAATTTGCAATGTCAGGAGCCTGAACAATACAATTCCCTGCTCTTCAGTTACCTCCTACCTCTGCTTCTCAATTGATGTTTCAGTGATTGTCCATTCTGGAAAATCTTAGTCCTTATTAGGTTTATTCTATATTTTTTTTAATGACTTATGACATTATAAGCTCATGAATATCTAAAGTTATCTTTAAAAGACCTCCTTACTTTTACACTGTTTTGTGTCTAAATCAACAGCTAATTCTACCCACAAAATTTGCAATTAAAAAAGAAAAATCATAAATAATTTTGTTGATGTGTTACAAATTTATGACAGTGCCCAAAAAGCACCAGGAAAATTTTACGAAAAACATTTGATGTTTTTTCATCTTTTTCATCTAACAGCATGATTAGCTAATTCAATGCAGAAGGAAAAAAAGATTTTTAAAGACTTTTACAGATGTCTTGTGGATTATGCTGAAGATATTTCAGTACTTAATGTGAAATGACTCCAATTTCAGTCTATGAACATATAGCAATTTAAAAAATAAAAATGATTTTATATTGATCCATATACTCTGTCACATTTTATCACTGAAGTCAGCAGAGGCTGTCAAAAATTTCATGCATCTTTGCTTTCTGAGCTGATTTTTACTAGAATTGCCATCTTATATTTGCATATAAAAGCATTAGAAGTAGACTGAATTATGGGAGGTAAAAATATGAAGAAAAGTAGTATCACAGAGCATATAAATAAAACTTTCACATTTTATCTTAATAGTTTATCTTAAAAAGTGTAAGCCTGTGTAAAATTGAGATTATTTTAATTTAAATTAAATTGGCCATAGAAACAGATTAATGTGGGGTGGCAGAGAAAGCAATTCCAGTTGAATCCCTTCAGCATCGTCTAGTCAACCTTGGAAAAGTTTCAGTGCTGTTTTCATGAAGGACACAATGAAAATTTTGCCACGTAGGTTGAAATGATCAAGAATTATAATTACAAGAAACTTCCTGATTAATTCAACCCGGTTATCTTTTTATTATTTTCAACCCAACCCAAATTTAGAAAGAAATTGTCTATGGCAGGGGTCTCCAACCTTGGCAACTTTAAGACTTGTGGACTTCAACTCCCAGCAAAGCTGGCTAAGGAACTCTGGGAGTTGAAGTCCACAAGTCTTAAAGTTGCCAAGGTTGGAGACCTTTGCTTTAGAGTGGTTCACAACTTGGATTGTCAATGAGATCTGTCGGTCAGCTAGATAACTTTCTGAAAACCATGGAACAAATCTGGTGGAGGAGGAGAAGTTGGTCAAAGCTGGTCAAATGGAATGGAAATGGGTGAATCAGGTTTCTTCTAGGGCAGTGTCTCTCAGTTACACCAACTTCAACTACCAGAATTCCCCAGTCAGCCAACAAGCAAGCAACCCATTCTAACCCCTCAACCCTTGGTTCTGGACAGAAGTTATTTTCTGCTTTGATTTTTACATTTTTTGCAATATAAATTTCAGAAGAAAACAGAAGAAAAAGAGAGAGAGAGAGAATTCTTAGAGGAATGGATGTGATCAACCTACACACAGTATTGATTTAATTGCTATTTGTAGTTCTATCAAAAAATAAAACCAAATACTTAATTAACATGCAGATTGATTGCCTCCCAAACCCGCCCTGCCCATCAAGCATGAAAATAATGTGAAAGAAAGTATATTGTCAATCAATGAACCCCACATCCCCAGATCTCCTATACCTACACTGTTTTCACTGCATTCTGCCACCTCCCTTTGGCTAAGCAAAAGCCTATAAGTTTAGAGTAAGAGAATCAAGAGGGAGAGGCTGGCACTTGCATTCCTACAATCCACAAATGAGGTATGTGTGTCTATGAACAAGGCAGGGAAAATTCTTGTGTACGTAGTCACTGCTACATACTGCATGTAGCCTGAGCACTTTGATAGACATTAACCCAATGCTTTGTCCAACTATCTATTTATGATGCCCAGGAAACTGATCATCTCAGGCAAAACAAGTAATATTTGCCCTGATCATTGTGCATAGTGCTAGTTATACAGAAGAAAATGCTTTGTTGCGGAAAGTAACACCAGGATCCTTATAAGTATCACACCTTGGATTTCACCTCACTTATTTTCATTTTGGTATCTACTTGCCTGCCAGCCAGGTTTATTGCTACAACAGGTGGCAGCGCATAACTGAGCTTGACTGTTCTTAAGAAAGATAGGCGGTGTCAGATCAGGACAGTCCTTAAATAAGAAAGACCATCTGGTCTAGTGAGTAAGGAAGTAGACTAGAAACTGGGAGAGTGTGAGTTCGGATCTCCCTGAGGCATGAAAGCTGGCTGGAAAGTTTGGGCCATTGTTCTCTCTGAGCCAACCTTACTCACAGAGCTGTTGCAGGAAAAATAGGAGGTGGAAGTGGTGAGTAGAACATCTTGAGATGTACAAAATAAAGGTGGGATGGGTGCACTTCCAAAATAATCGGAGCACCATTTGAACACCATCAGCATTGACAAATTCAGCACAATTGCAAAAGGCAGCTTTACAAGGAGCAGCTTACATCCTGAAACGATATCTTTAATACATCAAGCATCAATATTTGCTTATCCCATGTCCTTGGCAAAGACTTGACAGGTGAATTAAAATACCAAATCCAATCTGAATATCTGGCTGACTGTGTGACCAACAACAACAACAACAACAACAACAACAACAATAATAGTAATGATGATGATGATGATGATATCTAGGAAATCCCACACTGTACATTTAGCTAGAAAATCAAAAGACATGCCTGTAGAAGGCACACTGTTTTACTTTTGAGCTTAGTGTACAGTGTGGGGTTTCCTGGGTATTAGAAGAAGGCTTGCAACACACCTCCCCTGCTGCCAAAGAAAATTCCATGGACTACTAAGTATTGCTCTAGCAGTTCAGCTCAGCTCAGTTCAACTTTACCTTCATTTTGATCAAAAAAAAAAAAAATTAAAAGTGTACATTCTCTAAATGAGATAGAAAGAACTTGAAATCATTATTAAAAATTGCAAAGATGACAGCCAGTCCATTAGTCTATATGCATTCCAAGCCATTTATGGCTTTGAACTTGGCTTATAGGTTTACAAACTTTTTTTCCCCCTGGGAGTCAGACAGGTACAATGTAGTCATTCTTATGCTATATGACCAATTTGTAACTGGTACAGATAGGTGAGATTAGCTGAGTAATGCTGGGAAACTCAGTCATGTTTCAATGTGCATCTAGATCTACTTATACAATTATTCCTATATTGTCTGTATAAAAGATGATAGTACTAAGGTGGGACTATGTAGTTTTTATTTTAATTTATGTGTTAATATAAGAGCCTTGATGGCACTGTGGTTAGAGTGCAGTACTGCAGGCTACTTCTGCTTCAGCCAGCTGCCTGTAATTTGGCAGGTTGAACCTCATCAGGCTCAAAGTTGACTTAGCCTTCCATCCTTCCAAGTTGGGTAAAATGAGGACCCACATTGTTAGGGGGCAATGTGCTGACTCTGTAAACCACTTAGAGAGGGCTGTAAAGCACTATAAAGTGGTATATAAATCTAAGTGCCATTGCTATTGCTAATAATGCTGGGACCCTTTTTGGAGTTGTAAAAGTTGGCTTATAAATAACTAGATAAATAACAATAAATGTGATGCTTGCAACCTTCATTGGCTTTAAACTTCTTTCAAACAAGATTATCTCTCAGTGGGTTATTAGCTTGGATGGCTAGATGAAAATATTGATTGATATGTTTTGTGTGTTTGAATAGAGGAGATTGGAAGTCAAGGAGATTCAGTGGCATATAGCCATAACAACAACTGTGCTGTCCAGACAGTATATAGTTAATTGGGAATTGGATAGTTAGTTAGGAATTGGGAACTGCCCCCTTAAGGGAATGCCTCATGGTAAATGTAGTTAATGCATCATGGTAAATGTAGTTCATGTCATGTGGTCACATTTGTAATCCTGATTGGTCACTGAACTGACCCTTCAGGTCAGTTGGGGGAGTTTCCTTTACACTTGCTTGGACCCCAGCTCCGTGCTGGTGTTTCACCCTTGGCTCCTTCGTTATGGGATGAAGATCCCTGTAATTTTACACTATGAAGTCAGCTATGCAAAGAATTGGACATTAGATGATTCTCAACATAACCGTGAGTTATATTTAGGATGCCTGGTGACCCAATAAAGAAACTTTGTATGGAAGCCTTTGTAGAGTTGCTTGTGTGTTTTTATATTCAGCCAGCAATTAAAAGACAGAACAGTAAAATTACAGTGATTTTCATCCCGTACAACAACATGCCTAGAATCAAAGTTGGGAGAATAAACAGCAGAGAAAATGTTTGTCTGGACAATTTATAGAAGCATTTGTTGGAGACTGATGGAATGAGTGCTCTTCTTGATTGAACCTCTGTAATATAACACAGTTACATTAAAACTTTGCAATATTATTAGACCTTTGATGGTTATTAAAGAGGAAATTATTATTTTTTGGACAGAGAGACATAAAGAATTTCAATGTTTCCTGTTGTGTTTACCAAGTTCTTATTTTTTTAAAAAATATAAGTATATTCACCATAGGTTTTATGTTATAAAATAATACAATATACATATGAGCATTTCCATAATAGATTTCAAAGGAAAAAATATTGCTTCTACCAAAGTTAACTAATATTAAATGTAAAAATAGGAAATAAATAGTGAATGAAATAATTCTTAATAAAGATTGAAGTCGAATGCACCCCCCAAAATCATAATGTCTATAATGAATTTTTAAAATTCCATTTATGAAGAAATGAATAACCCTTACTGCCCCTCTCCTACTCTGTCTTTTAATAGATTTTTAAGCTTGTCCATATTCCATATACCTGCATATCACAGCTGAAAGAGAAGTCATCACCATTTATAGCAGTCAAGTACTTATTTTTTTAACAATTGTCTTTCTTTGGCCGAGAATGTAACATCAACAATAAAAGAAACAAAAGCAACAACAACAACAAAAATAACTTAATGATTAATTCAATTATGCAAGAGATAGTTTTATCAATATTTTGAAATGGTCAATAAACATCAAATTATAGAAGCACCAAGGAAAATGTGCATGCCATAATGAAGGAAGATCTGTCAGGCAGAAAGAGCATAGCTTTATCTACCAGAGACAAATGTGAAATATGCTTATGAATGTACAAACACACATTTTGTTTTAATAGGAATACTACAAAAGCTTTTGAGATAAGTGAACCTTATTTGTAGCTGCCCCAAGGATTATTTGAAACTTTGGTTTTGTTATGCATGGCGCTACAAAATTAATTTTCAAAATGCAAAATACATCACTCCTAAATTATGCATGTTTTGCTCTCCTGCATAAATACATTGCACTAAAGCAAAGATGAGATGTTTCTAACTGAACTCACAGATTAGCCAGCCTAATCACATTTCCCTGCCTGTAATAGAAAGTACTGTTGAAACAATGGAATTGAAATTGATCATCAGAACAACCTGATAGCCTTTATTGAAATATAATGCAACTAATTTATTCTGGGTGTGGTGGATTTTTCTCCTACTGGTATGTTAAATATGCACAAAAAATTAAGGATGACTATAATGGTGCCAATTACACCTATGATAGAGTCATTATTCATGAGTCACAAATCTCTTTTAGACTTATTATTAGTCTTTTAGACTTATTATTTTGGGGAAAGATCTCTTTGTCTGTATAACACAGTCTGTGATTTTTTTCAACTGATGAAACAGCATCAGACTGTGAAAACTTTTGTGACAATAAATCTTCAAAAACACATTCTCCCTTTAATTTTTATTGATTAATTGCTGCAGCAGACTAGTACATACCCTATGGTATGTAAG
Organism: Hydrophis major; assembly: GCA_033807585.1. NCBI lineage: Eukaryota > Metazoa > Chordata > Lepidosauria > Squamata > Elapidae > Hydrophis > Hydrophis major. Next base: position 240,023,780 of record CM066328.1, read on the forward strand.
CACCATATCTTCAGGGTATTTTTTTTTTTAAGCTATACCAGAATCAAAATTTGATGTACGATGAAATAAATGCAAACTCAGAAAAAAAAAGCACCTCAATAAAAAGGAATGGGGATTTTCCAGCAATGACACCATCAGTGGAAAATACTATTCAAGACCAACTTAAGCAAACATGGCATCGCCAAGACACACAGAACCTTTGAGCCCTGTCAAATGTCATGACATAGATTCATGGGAAAATGCCTTCTAACTCCTGGGAAGTCTAGAAAAGGCAAATCTTTTGACCATACCAAGTCCATGGACTGCTAGCATCTGTACTGCTTGAAGGAATTCATCAGGCATAAAATATCCATCAAAATCTAGGGGATATCTGAGGAGCCATATTTAGTCAAGTTTATTTTCAACATAAAAATGTTGGATAATGTTATTGCATGCATTTTGGAAATCAAAAGAGAGTGGTTTGCTTTTATGTACCACTTCACTTCTAATTAAAATTCCTGAGAAAGAAGAAGTGTAAAATCCCATTGCAAGGCCAAGGTTTTGAAGGACATCATTCTGAGAAAAACCTACTAGATCAGCATTAAACCAGTATCAGTCCAGTAGAGTAAGATAAGGAAGAAGAGCCAAGCATCATTACTTAAATATCCCTTTAAATGAACTACAGTAAACTGAACAAAAGCTTCCATTTTCCTAGAAGCCCATCATAATCAGGATCAGATTTGCCATAACAGCAAGAAACATTTCTAAATATTGCAGATGATGAGGAGAGGAGGCAGAAATCCACAATGAAATTTGATTATTGTTATAGTTGGGGTGAACTCAACATCAGTTAATTAATGGCTCTATCCAGAGACTTTTGAATAGGTGGGACAGAGTCAAGCATTATGCTGGGATTAGGAGAAAGAAACTAAACAGCAAAGGGAAAGGGAAATGTCACTCTGAGCAAAGGAAAGAAGAGGCTTTATGGTGTTGATTTATATATATATATATTTCATATGGTTATGTTATGTGAAATTGTGATGTTACATGAAAAGAGATAAGAACAAGTTGGGTTATTTGGATATGGCCTTCATGTGAATTTCAGTCTCCAAAACATCTGCCAGTCTAATCTGTGGGACTCTGCCTCAAATTATCAATATGACCAATCATTTAAATAATTATGTGTCTAAAATGGAGAGTCAACTTTCTGGCTGGAATCGAGGATTGTCTGGCACTGCTTGAGAATTCTGTGACCTCTCAAAGTCTGTTTACTCCCTAGGACCTACATTTTGACATAGATTCTTTCCATCCCCATCTGTCTCTCTTTCTGTATCTAAGCATGTGGGCACGTATACATACAATATATACACGTTCACAAGCACGTTTACTGCAGCTGATACTGTGTTTCTCACAAAATAAGGTCGGGCCTTTTTTTTTTGAGCCCCCCAAAAACGGCTAGGATGTCTTTTCGGGGGTGAATTAATTTCTTAATTCCCCCCCCCACGCACCAGCGCTATCTCCAACAACAGCATGTGAGTCACTCCCACTTTTTCCCCATCCCTGTAACAACAGGGGAAAAAAAGATTTTGAGGTACCTGGGAGCGCCACGCGCTGCGTTTTGGTTTAATCCCGAGTGGCTGGGTGGGCGTGAGAAGAGCCGAGCGAGTGTCTCTGCTGCTGCTACCCTTGGTGCTCCAGCCTCAGGCTCTGCAAGTTTGCAAAAGTCCCGGTGTGCAACCCGTTCCTGCATTACAAGCGTCCAGGCCGAGCTGCAGCTGTCCCTCTCTTGCCAGCGCCATCTCCAATAATAGCGGCAGCAGCGGCAGGAATCGTGGAAGTTACGGAGGCAGCTCCCCCACCGGAGAAGCAGCTGAAACGCTTCCATGGTTCCTGCCACTGCTGCTGCTGTTGTTGGAGACGGCGCTGGCGAGAGAGGGACAACTGCAGCTCGGCCTGGGCGCTTGTAATGCAGGAACGGGTTGCACACCAGGACTTCTGCAAACTTGCACAGCCTGAGGCTGGAGCACCAAGGGTAGCAGCAGCAGAGACGCTTGCTTGGCTCTTCTCATGCCCACCCAGCCGCTCAGGATTAAACCAAAATGCAGCGTGCGGTGCTCCCAGGTACCTCAAAATCTTTTTTTTTCCTGTTGTTACGGGACCAGGGGAAAAGCGGGAGTGACTCAGACACTGTTGTTGGAGACGGCACTGGTGAGAGAGGCACCAGCACCGGTGGGAACCGTGGAAGCTATGGAGGCCTGAGAAGTGGCTGAAACATTGCTGGACATCCACACCGATGCCGCCCATCTGCTGACCCGGGTAAGGGAGGGGTAAGGGAGCCCTCCATGCTCCACCATGCTTGGCTGTTAGGAGCGGCTGATGGTGAGGCATAGCTGCCCATGGGGCATTCCTAATGGCAAGTTCCCCCCCACCTTTCCCCCCCAATTTCGCATGTTTTAAACTAGGCCTAAATTTGGGGGGAAGGGCTTAATTTCATTTTATGCCTAGAAAACATGCTGGGTCTTCCTATTGGGGGCATATTGATGGTGAAACACGGTAGTTAACATAGGTCCACAAATTTTGGCTTTTTACAGACCAAATACAATTTTAAAGTCTACAGAATAAATACAAAGCAGCAATAGAATAGAATAGAATAGAATAGAATAGAATAGAATAGAATAGAATAGAATGGAATGGAATGGAATGGAATGGAATGGAATTCTTTATTGGCCAAGTGTGATTGGATACACAAGGATTTGTCTCCAGTGCATAATCTCTCAGTGTATACACAAAGTAACATAATAATGATAATCCTCATCTTCATCTTCATCCTCAACCTCATTCTCATACCAACAAGAGAGAGTAGTAAAGAAGATAAAAATAATGATAATAATAATAATACTCCAAGTGCAGACTCTGCAAAGAAGTGGACAAAACCATCCATTAAATACTGAGCTGTTGCAAGACAATCACTCATACTGATTACAAACAATGTCACAACACAGTCACTCAGATGGTCCACTGGAACTTGTGTCACAACTACCATCTGGCTGTAGCAAAGAACTGGTGGGATCATAAGCCTGAAAAAGTGGTTGAAAGTGAGCATGCAAAAAACTACTGTGCGACTTCCGAATACAGACTGACAAAGTTTTGGAACACAATACCCCGGATATCACGATTGTGGAGAAGAAAAAGTGTGGATCGTGACATTGCCATACCTGGTGACAGCAGAATCAATGAGAAACAACCTGAAAAAATCACCAGATATCAGGACTTGAGAATCGAACTACAGAGACTCTGGCATAAACCAGTGCAATTGGTTCCAGTGGTACTCGGCACACTGGGCGCTGTGCCTAAAGACCTAGGCAAGCACTTAAAAACAATTGGCGCTGACAAAATCACCATTGGTCAACTGTAGAAGGCCACCTTAGTGGGATCTGCTCGCATAATCCGCCGATACATCACGCAGTCCTAAATGCTTGGGAAGTGTTCAACTAGTGATTTGTGATATGAAACCCAGCATAGTTATCTCGTTTGCTGTGTACATAGTCATTTTTTGTGTATAATAATAATAATACATAGACACAGGGGTGGGATCTGACAGGGTTAACTATCGGTTTGATGATTTACGAGGTTCAGTTATTTACAATGTGCTTCCCTGCATGCTGTGCTGGTGTGCCTGTAAATCATCATCAGCACGCTGCGTGCAGAGAAGCAGCCTTTGAAAAAGCCCCCTTTTCCTGCTTTTTAAACTGCAGCTGTGAAATAAAGATCAGGTATGAGCCCAGGTGGGTGGATGAGCAAAAACATCTGCAGACATAGAACCGGTTCTATGTCTGCTGCTCTTCAGAGCTACCGGTTCTACAGAGGTGGACAGAACTGGTAGAAACCCAACCCTGCATAGACATTAGATGTGTATATGTGAGGATTAGGTGTTTAGCAGAACATGGCACAAAGAAAAAACCTGTCCCTGTGTCTAGTCATTTTGGCATTCAATGCCCTATAATGGCGGTCTGAAGAGAGGAGTTGAAATTGTTCATGTTCAAGATATGAGAAGTCTGCAGATTTTCTCAGCCCTCCTTCTGCACAATATACAGGTCTTCTATAGAATTATTTATGGAATTATAATAGAATTATTATGGCATACTCTATGGCAATGATGGTAAACCTTTTTGGCACTGAGTCATGAAAAAGGTCATGAAGAAACATGGTGCACACATGCTCATTGGGGCCACGTTCCAGAAAAGCCAAAATTCTGGGTTCTAGTGTGCATGTGCGCCCAACGATCAGCTGGCCAGCATGCATGCACAGGCCGATTTTCAGCATTGCTGCACACGAAGGGATTGTGCTCCAGAAAAGCCAAACTTCTGGGTTGTGGCACGCATGCGCATCCGACAATTAGCTGGCCAGCATGCATGTGCACACCGGTTTTCAGTACTGCTGCATGCACGAAAGACAACTGATTGTCATGCACATATGCACACCAGAAACCCAAAAGACAACAGGCAAGGCCGTGTGTGCCAGGCGGCGTGGCTTCCCATGCCACTTTGGGCACAAGTGCCATAGGTTTGCCATCATGGCTCTATGGAATATGAGATTCATCATAGATTTATCACTGTAAAAGCTAATTTCTCACAATCCTATTTCACAATCCATTTTGTATATTCAATATGCTTTACTATAAAAGAGGCGGGGTCTGGTTTATTTAATGGCTTCAGTAGTCTTTCTGGGTCACTGACACTATTAGGCGTTTTCTGAATTTTTCTGCTCTGAAAAAAATTTATAGTGAAAAGTTCTAGATGCCACTATCTGAAGAACACTTGGCAGTGAATTTAAGAATAGGAGTCCTCCAGGTAACAATCAGGTTACCAAAGAGTGAAATGCTTTATGTATGCCTTCATTTATCAAGAATTGGGAAGTTTTCTTTGCTGTTTGACAAGGGCCTAGATCACACTAGCTGCCTGACCAATCCTGCACTTAGAGGCAGAAGCATCACATTGAGCATGCTCACTGCTCAGATTAAAAAGAAGTTCCTCCATCAAGTCAGACTTGACTCCTGGTGATGCCATAAGGATGGTTGTGCGAGATTTTTTTTTATTTTGTTCATTGGTAAAGTATGGAGATGGTTTGCCATTGACTGCTTCCAGGTTAACGAACATTAGAATGATGATCCAGATCAGTGGTGGGATTCAATTTTTTTTTCTACTGGTTCTGTAGGAATGACTTGGTGGGCGTGGCAGGGGAAGGATACTGTAAAATCTCCAGTCAGAGGTGTTATTGGCTGGTTCTCCGAACTACTCAAAATTTCTGCTACCGGTTCCCCAGAACTGATCAGAACCTACTGAATACCACCTCTGATCCAGATGATAATGATGTCTTTGTCTGAAAGTTGCTGGTTTTTGTATAATTAATTGCAATACAGAACTGTAGTCTTCCAGTTTTAAAAAAACTTTTAATGAAGACTTTGCCTCAAAACAGATTTTTTTTTTATCCTGGTCACTAATTAAGCTCAGCATACATAAGGTCATACCCAGTATTATTTCTTTATTTTTGGAATGAACAATTTTTGTACGGTGTGCAGATGAAATCCAAATAAATAAAGATATTAAAAGAAAAGGAAATTTGGCTATATCTTTTATGAAAGTATATAGAAATTAGATTTGGCTGCATGCTATGATCCAGTGAATGGTAATAATGAACCAGCAGTGCATTTGGTGGAAAAATTAGGCAACCTGAAAATTGAATTTCGGGGCGGGGGGCGGGGAGGGAGATTCCCTCAGGCAACAAAATGTAGCAAAATGAGATATTCACAGGCAAGAGGTGAGTTTTTCAACAGCTATTTCTCAGCATGGCCCAAAGGGAGTGTTCACAGTGAGTAGTGAGTATGTCACACTGAGTCTCCACCCTGTGCACAGCAGCTAAAACTTATCAAACAATAGTCTTGTGTTTATGCTTTCTTGGACTAGCTCTCTTTCTGTAAAGACCAGCTCTCTGGTTCTAGTTCTTCATTAAATCTCTGCCTAGGAGTAAGGGGCTGCATTTTTACCAGTGGATGTAGGCATGGGATCTTGTGAACTTGATCTGTCCCAAAGGAGTCACAGGGCCCACTAATGCTGTTTTAACAGTGTAGTAGCTATTGGGTCCTTCTGAGTTTACTTCATCTCCCTCTTCTTCATCTGAAAATACATCCCTGAGCAGTGCTGTAACAAGTTCTGACAAGACATTGTTCCACATCTCCTGATATCTTGCTGCCAACATTGAGAAACACTGCTCTAGAGTATAGATATAATAAAGAAAAAAAGCAATGACTCAGCTTTTCAACAATACATTAACCAAAAAAGATTGATCAATTTTTTCTCCTTCACTGATATAAGAACTATTCATGGGTAGAAAAGATATACATCATCGGCCCAACTGGGTGTAGCAGAGTCTTTCCAATGAAGTAAAACAATCTTTTTCGTTATAGTCCATGCTCAGTAAATCTGGAGTTCTTCACACTGTATACACATAAGTTCCATATTTCTGGTTTATAGTTCAACATACTTTAATATATTAAAGTATTCCTCATTTCTCTTCCCAGCCCCATACTTAATAAATTTAAGAATATAAAACCCAAGTGGGACAAGCATGGGACAAGCTCACAACATGTGTGCTAAATGTCTCCTCCACTATTTTACATTTTTAACATATTCAACATGATATCTAGCCATTATTCACTTGAAATATCTAGTAGCTTGAGATAAACTCTTTTGTAGAACTCAATGCTTCTTAAGATCAAAAGGTACATATTTCACATTTTTAAAAACTGTAGTCCAATGACTTATTAAAACCTGCTTTCCAACTCCTCATGGAATAGAATAGAATAGAATAGAATAGAATAGAATAGAATAGAATAGAATAGAATAGAATTCTTTATTGGCCAAGTGTGATTAGACACACAAGGAATTTGTCTTGGTGCAAATGCTCTCAGTATATATAAAAGAAAAGATACATTCATCAAGAATCAAGAATCATAAGGTGCAACACTTAGTGATAGTCATAGGGTACAATAAGCAATCAGATCATCCCTTTTTCTTGCAATATCACCAATATCAATCTTCATAATGTTTTTCAATTATCTATAAAAATAAACCATGGGTTTTGAACCTTCTAAAATTCTTTCCAATGATTATAATAATTTAGGTGTTTCGGATGATCACTAACATCTCTAATCCAAATTGTGTAATTTGCACATGTTTTTACTGAATATTTTGCCAGTCAGCACTTTTATATGCTCCAAGTTCTTTCTGCAATGCCACAAATGTTTTAAAAAGACCGAGTATAAGCTGATCTAAGGTATCGATACCCCTTTTCTCTCTTTAGGGAGTTCAGAACATAAGTTTCATTCTCTCTACATAATCAAATTACTTCAAAACCACTACCACCACCACCTATATTCCAGGTTTACAGAGATTCTCAGTCATCCAGGTCATGGTTGTCCCCAAAGTGTTTTTTTTTTCAAAAAACAACAACAACTGGATTTTGTTTTTCCTTGATTCTCATCCAGGAAGCTTCTTGGATGAGAGGTGAAATGTCTTTAAGGAAAAACAAAGTCCAGTTGCTTTTTGAAAAAGCACTTCTGGGACATGTTCCAGGTTAATAACACGTTTTTGTTTTCAGTTTAATTCAGTCAGCATTCATCTATATTTGTTCACTGTCTTTCATTCATGCTCTTTCATTCATAATTCTGCCAATCGCTTGTTTAGACATATTTAACAGTTCAATGCCCTTGTAGTTTGTGCATTTGTTCTTACTATGTTCTTTGCACAGATCTCCCAGGCATCAGGCACACCCACACAACCATTCTATATGCAAACCGCATCCATATTTTGGCATTTCTCCAATTATAATATCTATACCATCACTTTACTTACATTCAGCAATCTTGCAGCATTTTTATCACTTTTTCATTGAACAGCAACATTTATAACATTAGCTTCAATTTCACTTTATGGCACACAATATTACTATAATTCCCACATAAAACTCTAAAATACTCCTTGCAGCGTTCTCTCAGTTCAGTTTTCACCCCCTCAAACCATTTCATAGCTATTATTTTCAATTCTATTCATTCCACTGGAGGCTCTCTGTTTAGCTCTTTTCATTCACTTCCTAATCATTTGTCCATCCAAATGGCATTTTTTTCTGAACTTCTCAATCTTAACTATTCCTTGCTCTTTAACTATATTCCTTGCAACAATCTATCTACACACATTATACAATATCTTTGTCTGTTCCTCATTTTTGCAGAAACTATTCACTTGCGTGCATTATCTATTTTCTCATTCACATCTGATTCCATCAAACATCATTTTTCATATTTATGATTTTATAACTTCTCTCTTCTAATACCCTTTCCTAGAGGATTTTCTTCCTATAGTTACTCAGTTTTACTTGTGTCTTTCACCTCCATGTCAGTTTTTCCCCCAAATCCTTCACTAAAATGGTCCTTAACTAAAAATGGCCTGATCAGCCACATTCACAACTTCTCATTACCCTTTATCCTTCATTAATTCCTTCAATTTTTCTTCATAAGCACAACAAATCAGTACTTCTGGGTGCACTTATTCTTTCAGTTTCATAAGATGCCAACATACCTGTGATTCTTTAATACCTTTCATTAATTCATTCATGCCTTTTATTACATACTCCTCTTATTGATTGATGGATTCTATTTATTTATCAAATTTAGAGACTGCCAATCTCACTCTCAGAGTGACTCTAGGCAGTGTACAATGAAAAACCTAAAAATATATATAAAAGAATTATATCTCAATACAGGAACAAGGTGAAACAATGATAGAACAACTTTAAAAATAGCTGGGAAAGAGCCTTCAAGATGGTAACCAGCCCCAAAAGTGCATATTCCTTTATAAGCCCTATGCAAGTTGGCAGAGCCAGGTCTTCAAACTCTTTTAAATGTCCAGGAGATTGAAGGCTTGCCTCACCTTGGGGAAAAGATATTCCAAAGAACTTTCCTGGACCCTGCCAGTCAAGATTCTTTAGGTGATAGGGTTCATAACATATTGAATTGTTAACTAGAGTATACAAAACATTTGCCAGACCAATACTCGAATACAGCTCATCAGTCTGGAATCCGCACTGCATATCAGACAATCGAGCAAGTCCAGAAGTATTTCATGAGAAGAGTACTGCACTTCTCTGCTCGCAACAGAATACCCTATATCACCAGGCTTGAGATTTGGGGTTTGGACAACCTTGAACTAAACCACCTATGGCTAGACTTAAGCGTAGCACACAAAATTATCTGCTACAATGTCCTACCAGTCAATGACTACTTCAGCTTCAACCACAACAATACAAGAGCATACAACAGATACAAACTCAATGTAAACCGCTTCAAACTTGATTGCAGAAAGTACGACTTCAGCAACAGAGTGGTCAATGCCTGGGATGCACTACCTGACTCTGTAGTTACATCCTCAAACCCCCACTCCTTTAACCTCAAACTATCCACTATTGACCTCACCCCATTCCTAAGAGGTCTGTAAGGGGCATGCATAAGTGCACCATCGTGCCTAGCATCCCTGTCCTATTGTCCCCATTTATTTGTACCTATTTCTCCTAAAACATTATGCCATTTGTTTTGTTGCATATGCCTTGATTATTTTAACTGGATAATAGTGGCATGACTTCACTATTTTTTAATATGGTGGTCATAGCAGTCTAATTGGGACGGGGGCTGAATACTACATTTCTTTTAGACTTTGAAAAATAAAAACCCGGCGAAGTAAGTTATAACCAGGAAAGAGGGACAGAACCTAACCAGGTAGGATCAGCCAGGAAAAAGTTTGGAGACTTTGTAGTTTGTCAAAAGGGGCAAGGAGCTCTTTCTAAGGCAACGGCCTTTGTGTAGCATGTTGGGGGCTGCTTTCCCAAACATAGGATAGGAGTAATAAAAAAATTCAGCAGAGCCAGAAAAAATGATTTCATTTATATTTCATTAAACGTAATTAAAATGAAGATGAGAACCAGTCTGGCGTAATCATTAAGGCTAGAAACTGGGAGAGTTCTAGTCCCGCCTTGGGCCTTGGTCCAGTCACTCCCTCTCAACCCTAGGAAGGAGGCAAGGGCAAACCACTTCTGAAAAACCTTGCCTAGAAAACTGCAAAGACTTGTCCAGGAAGTCTCTGATAATCAGACACATTTAAATGGAAGTGGGGGGGGGGGGAGAGAGAGACTTAATGAGATTTTCTTTGTGCTAAACTTGCCTCTTAGTGACTTTATGAACACCATGATTCCATCTCCCTGGCAACAGTAGAGAAATGGGCTTTACCAATCCCTTCACCCAGAACAGTGTTTCTCAAACTTGGAAACTTTAAGATATTTGGATTTCAACTCCCAGAATATCCCGACCAGCATGCTGCCTTCGGTCAGTTAATGGTTCTTCAATCTCTGATCTAAGCCACTTCACAATTTGTGGTGATTCCCCAACCCATCCATCTGAAGCCTTGCTAGGCAAGGTTTGGCTAGGGTTTAAGGAAAGAGCTCAGGTTAGGAAAGACAAGATCTATTTGGATGCTTTGGAGACCTAAGAAGGTTTGCAAAGAGTCTTAGAAAAAGGTGTAAGCTTTTTGTTTTTCTTTCTGGAAAGGAAAGACACTGTAGATACATTTCTCAAAGGAATATTTTCCTTTTATAAGTCAAAAATCCTTTAGCTTCTACATCTGAAAGCAGGGAGAGAAGAGGGCAGGCTGATGCTAAGCTTAAAAGTGAAGTTATTTGGAAAATTTCAGCCATCCCAAACTGACTAAATCACATTTAGTTAAAGAGACCGCAAAAAAGAAGATGGACACGACATTCTTGCTTGAGCGTGTTTCTATTCATATTTGAATTACCCAAAATAAAACAGCCCATGAGACTTTTAAAATATATGTATATATTAGGGCACATCAAAAAGGAAATGAAGAATTTGGCACATGGGAATTGCTACATCCTTCTCTCTAACTGACAAACAGCCCCACCACATGTACTGGGCAAAGAAACAGGAACAAGTTGGAACGCACAACTTGAACTTCTTGTCTTCAGTGAGTCAGGAACGTTGTCTGCGATGGTGATGGAAATCCTCCTCTCTTCCTGCAGTGCAGGAAGTACCTGTAAACATCTTGGGGGAAATTCATCTCTGCGGACATTAAACAAGACGATGTCATCTCCCATAAATGATGCCTTGTAAGGGTAAAGCATCAAAGTAACCTTGAACTCAACTTGAGGGAAGAGATGGCGAAGGAACTGACTCATAACCAGAAAATAGGGACAGGATTTAACAAAAAAACAACTAAGATCGGACAGGAAGAATGAAAGAATGAAGACCGCAAGAACGTCAGAACTGGAAATCAATCTGATTCAGGATAGCAATAAATTACTGAGCCAATATCCGGTCAGGGATGGTAATCAGCCCAGATATAAATAGGGAAGAGTAATCTTGCCTGTTTCCCCAGCTTTTGGGGGGGAAAGTTATTTGGTAGTTTCAAGACAATCCTGTTTTGGTTTACTGATAATTAAAGCCAATGTCACTGATAATTAAAGCCAATGTCACTATCTGCTAAATATGGGGACTAAACAATGAAGGACAACCACTGAGGTAAGAAGGAGGAACAGGAACATATAAGAGGAAAATTACTCTTATTGATGATCACTTGCTGCTTAGTGAATAATTTCATTTCCCTCAGCACTCCTTTTGCACCACAATTATTAATACATTATACTAGGAAGTACAATAAAAGATATCACTCTTAAGCTACTGTAAGATTCTGCCACTTCTGTCTTTCAGCTGAAATATTGCCAAAACAATTGCAGGGACACATCCAGGCAGTCACCAGGAGTCAACACTGATATAAAGACAACCCCCTTTCCCCCAAAAGGTTCACCACTACTTAGCATCAAATATAAATTATCATGATATTTTTTAAAAAATGATTTAATGAAAAGGCTCTGCAGCCATGGAACTCAGGGGAAACTTTTCAAGAATTTGGTACTTTCTAGGGATCGGTGGAATGCAATCTACCTTCTGTCTATACCTGCCATCAGCTAGAGATGCTCTGAGGCAGCTGATTCAAGAAGAGGAGGTTTAATACTGCATGTTTTGATGGCAGCAAGGATTGTATTTGCACAGTATTGGAAAAATGAGGAAACACCAGGAGAAGAATATGTTATTAAAAAAAATATTAGATTGCACCAAAATGGATAGACTGACATGAAAGATAAAAGAGAAGGAATATACAGAATATTTTCAAATATGGGATTTGTTTTATAAATGGCTGGATAATAGAAGTAGAAATTGGGAGATGGGAAAACATTATTATGTAAGCAATTGACCCAGACAATACACTGTTCACAAAGCATGTATGTAAGAAAATTTTAAAAATGTATAAACTATATCAAAAAAAAAAAAAATTAGAGGAGGCTTCAGTGCCTAGAAAAGAATACAGTATGCTCTTATTTACATATAATAAGAGTTTTTCCACTAATCTACAAAAAGGCTGTGGTCTGCTTTTAAGGCACTTTACAATAATGGTACTTGTTTGATCGCGGGAAAGGAGACTTGAGACCAGGGTGAACTTCAGCTCTTTATTTCCATGTATAGATCCGTACAAGATCTCGGAGCCGTGGCAGCCCTTCATATAGGGATTGCTCGCGGCTCGCCAGCCAATGACAGTTCTTTGAATCTCCCGCGATCGGTCCGGCCAATCGCAGTTGATTCATAGCGAACCAATCACAGCAGTTTAGTTAACCAATCTTATTGCGGTATGTGTGGACCAATCAGAAAATAGTATTTGGAGTATGTTAATATAGAATAGTACTATCACTATTTTATTTCCACTTTATGCATTTGAGTTTCTTTTTATCAAAAAGGAAAAAAAAACTGTCTACACACAAATTACTCCTTTCTTGGTACTTTGCAGGGCACACACTGAGGAATATGCTCAGCATCTGTCACAAAGTCACTTAGTTTTGCTGAGTTAGATTCAAGCTTTCAGGCAGGTCTTAGGCAGGTAATTGAGCTCAGTCTAGCTTGCTTTATCCAGAAAGAGCTTGACTCTGTTACTTCAAACCAAGTGGGCAGGATTATCAGGACTTGCATATTGGAGCCATTTTCCTCCTGGTTGGCCAAATCTTCTTGGGAGGTGACCTGCTGAAAAGTTGTCAGCCAGTTACCAACCTTCTCTTTTCAGGGAAGGTTGCTGAGAAGGTGGTGTGCAGCAGTTCCAAAAAATATCTGGACTCCTTCCAATCTGGTTTCAGACCTGACTGTGAGACTGAAATAACATTAATCACATTTGTCACTGGGAGCAGGATGAGAGTGGTTCATCCATCCTGGCTGTCCTTGAGCTCTCAGCAGCTTTTCATACTAATTGATCATGGCAGAAAAGTCTAATTACACATGCAAACATGGTCCACCCAGACTCCATGAATAATTTAAAGGCAATACAGCAAAAGTGAAGGCATCATTCAGAGAATTTTAAAAATCAAATTTGAAATGAAAATACCACCCTTCTTATTAACCATAATTTGAGAACACATCGATAAAAATATAATAATTTCTTAAGATCCATGTTCATGACTACGAGGGCAAAGTTGTACAACTTTGGAAGAAAGGCATAGTATCAATGATACCTCATTGGAAACTTAAATTTGGGGGATATGCAGCAATGAGAAAACTAACAATGCATATACATCATAGATGTTTAACTAAATTAAGCAAGAATGTCTTCCATGTATACTACATATCATGCAGCAAGACAAATACAATGGTTTCTACAGTTTATGTTAAAAAATAATATAAATCAGTTGGAGTATAAATGAAAGTCAGCACTTTATTGATATATTTAGAAACCTGAGACTGAATTTCTTGGTGAGTTTTAGAAGAAATTGCATAACAGATATAAATTTTGGGCTAATATAATTTTCTACAGATTGGAGAACATTATGAATAAAAATCTTCAACAGCTATGGATTTACCAGTGTCACCAATTTTTATAGAAGACTTTGAGAAGAAAGCTTTAGAAGTCATTGTTGTCTTAAATATATTGATTATGTTTTCATTAACAGGTAGCTTGGAAAAGAGTTGAGGAGTTTCCTAGATCATCGAAAAATGACAGCATCCACCATGCCAGGACTATGGGGGTTGGCTCTTCTCAAATGTTCTCTGGAGGTGAGGTAATGATAGATATCTAAGTCATGAAGTGTTTCAAAATATTACACATATAGATGTCAATACTGCATCATATCTCCACCATCAACAAACAAGGTCAATTATTATGAATAAAGCTGGAAAAAAAATAAGTGATGGAGCTGGCTAACCAAATAAAATTTGACATCTACATATGAGCTTCTAAGCAATAGATAAGGGATATAATTATAGTAATGAAAATAGCAGAATTACAAAAGAGGAAAAGTAAACAAACCTTCCTTATATCTCAAATGTGACTGATAAGATGAGAAATATATTGGAGGAAAAAAGAATATGGAAGTAAGTTTTGAAATGTGGACAAGATACAATTGTTAGTAAATGTAAATGAATAAATTATGAACTGAAGGAATGTATGAAATTGAATGAAGAATCGGTCAAAATGTTCCATAGAATGCAAAATCAAAGATTATGAAAGGAAAATGAGGATGAAAAACATGGCACATTCAACATTGGCCGAACATTGATCATAAGGGCCAAATCACAAAATAGACCTGGAGAATGTCACCATATGTAACAGAATTTATGAAACAGGCAATAAAAATTTATAAACTTCCAAATCATTTAAAGAGAGAAGAAAGTAGTCAACTATTGTCTACCTGGCAGTTAAAATTTCACTGCAGGCATTTTGGTCCACTGAACCAAGGCAGAAATAAGGTAGATGGAAGATCTGCTGCTGAGCAAAATTTCAGATATGTTCTGATGAAGCCAGCGATGATGATGTTACTCCCCTGCATTGTCTCACACACAGCATTACCTGGAAGTCATTTCACCAATTCAAGAGTCACTTATGATCATGTTTTGGTGTGTTTAGAAAAAAATGACTTAATGTAGATGTTGCACAGAAATGAATTCTTACTGAATCCTGACACTGATTGTATAGAGTAGAGTATGTTAACTCTGTCTGCTGTAAGGTAACTAAGATGTCTTCTTCTAGCATATTTAGGACTGGTTGGACTCTGTGATTTTCTTTAAGGTGACAATTTACTGTCCATAAAGGTTAGTCTGAAGAAAAATTTCCACTATAATAAGCTATGGTTTTAAGCAATTGCTCTGCCAGATTTTAGGTATTGGTATCTTCCACTGAAGCTCATCTCATCAAGTTTCATATTTCTGCTGTTTTTGCTTCCTCCACCAAAACAACAACAAAATCTGCCAAAGAGAAAAAAATTGAATGTCTTACAATTGATCTAAGATTTGAAATTAACCAGACCTGATGACTGAGCTTCTCCCAGGCCCTTTCCACTCTCTCATCTTATGGTCCTTGAACAAGATAGGAATTCAAAAGTGAAAATCTCTGTGAAGTGGCACAAATGACAAAAACAGTTAAGAGACATTTATTGAAACTGAAATTGTATTTATTTACTGTCAGTGACCAGCAAAGACATTTATCGTCCCTTGATCCTTTAAAAAAAAAAAAAATCTGTAAAATTGTACAGAATGTATCTTTTACTTCTCAATGGCTCAGCAAAATAATAATAATAATAATTCAGCAGAAAAGTTATTATCTATCCTGCCAAATATTGTTAAGAAATGTATGAAAGATGTGTGGCTATGGAAATCTTCTTATATCATGCTATAACTAAAAATGCTATAACTAAAAATGATTGCATCTACTTTTGAAGAGAGATTCCAGGATCCCAAGATCAGAGGTGGTATTCAGCAGGTTCTAACCAGTTCTGGAGAACCGGTAGCAGAAATTTTGAGTAGTTCAGAGAACCAGCGAACACCACCTCTGACTGGCCCCGCCCCCATCTATTCCCTGCCTCCTGAGTCCCAGCCGATTGGCTGGGTCTTCTTTTGTTGCCCTGCACAGGGGAACGGAGCTGGAAAGCAGGTTAGTGGGGTAGGGAGGGAATGGGATTTTGCAGTAACCTTCCCCCAGAAGTGGGGGATTTTACAGTATCCTTCCCCTGCCACTCCCACCAAGCCACTCCCACCAAGCCACGCCCACAGAACAGGTAGTAATTTTGAATCCCACCATTGCCTGAGGTGTGGATTTTGTAGATAAACAACAAGGGTATGAAATCCTGAAAATAAACATTCACTCCTTTTATTTGTCCCCCTTGGAATAACATGATTTGATCCTCAACATTCTTCCTCTTTCTTTTTGGTCAAAACCACAGGCTTGTTATACATGCTTGTGGCTTGCTTTAGGAAGACGATGAAGCCTGTAACAGTTTTCAAGCAGGTGAATGAATAATCAAACTAATGAATTCATATGCTATTATAGTCAGAAGCTTGTTATATCAGGCCATGATTGTACTCAGGACCCACATTCCTTTCATATTTGTACTTACAGTTAGGCTGCAGATAATGACTTAATTGCCCCTTTCCTCCTTTTCTGTCCCAATGTTCCTCGGGCATAGTAAAAACAGCCCACGCAATTCTCAACAGTGTGGGTATCTATAATAACTCCACCCATTCTCTATTCATCTGTCTTCCTTGAGAAGTTTTCTGTCACTTTCAAATTAATCAGACCCTTTGCTCAAACGTAACACCCTAACCTTTAACAGGACAACAGGACTGGAATCTGTGGTCAGAAAGAAAATTTCACATCTGATAAATCAGTCGCTATAATGCAAACACACACACACACACACAGAGAGAGAGAGTGTATGGATTATTTGTCTCCTGAAATCACTTCTATCAAGTGGGTGGGTTTGCCTGGTGAAATAATAGGAACAGGGCTGTTCCATTTTTTTTTCTATACCTTCTAATAACTTATCTGGAAAATGGGCTACATGAGGAAGGAAACAAGAATATCCTAACATATGAATGGATATCTGCTTATATACTGTTGCATTTCTAAATGAGAGATTTAATTAATAATTAACAATGCAATATTTCTGTGTCATGATTTGGTATAGATGCTGCTATGAAGATGAAAACGATAATGGATGAAGTCCCAGGAAACCAAAAGCTTTTCTCTCCATCACACCACAGTGCATGTCTACACTATCTCATCTGAGGAACCTCCAAATGAATGGAATTTACTGCTTCAGTAGCAAGGAATTCTGGCAATTAGTTCACATACCTGGAAGAATTTCAGATTGAAGGAGGCTGTTCCAAATCATCCAAAATCATTTTAATCCCAATCTCAATCCAGAAGTCAGATTCAGAATGATGTGACTATACAGATTTTTCCGATGTTAAAAATCAAGTAACCAGTTAAGTGTCTTGCCTACAAAAGTTGCCTAAAGTCTCAGCAGTCATTTTGCAACGATACAGATCTTAGCTCTTAACTGCCTTAATAGTAACTTTATTATTATTTTCTTTCAAAGTTGAGGGACGGTCTTGTTTTGTGCACATTACACACATTCCTAGAGATAGCAGCGTCCTGAATCATTTAAAAGCTAGGATGGATAACAATCCAATAAACCATGATTGATCTAATATCCTTCAAGTTTCTATATTTTAAAAACTGAAATAAATCAGAAGATGCTTCTCCTACAGAATCATTGTCAAAACCATAGTATTTTAGTCAGATCCAGCAGTTTTATCTGGAAAGCAGAATATACATCAGTTATGCACAGTTCCCTCATGTTGCTTCATTCTGTTGTAAAAACTTCAAATCCAAAGAAGTTTCTGCCTTGAAACAGGTATAATTTAAAGCATTAAACTATCTTTTACCACAGTGGTAAATTCAGGGAATCCATGATGGGAAACAACATTGGGCTGGGAGAATTCAGATTAGATTGTGATGTTGCACAAATAAAAAGCCCAATAAATGTTACCATTTTTCCAAGAACCATCTCTACTAGCCAAGCAGAAACATTAGGTGAGGTTAATACTCAGGGATAATTCAACTTGTGTCTCCAGTCATGAAGGCTGGGGCCAGACACTCAGATTTGTCTGCCCATTTTTTCATCTGACCAGACAATGGAATCCTAATTAATCACAGCTACTCCTCTTTCCCAGCTTTCAAGGAGTGATTGGTGGCAATTTATACTCTAGGGATATAACTAAGAGAGGTTCATGCCTTCATCCTGCCAAGTCTCTGTTATATATAACAACTTAGCCAGCCCTTCTTGGACTAGATCATTAATAGTTTCTCTTCTTTAAGTGAACTTTAATTCTCATTCCGCCCCCCCTGCTCCTCCTCCTCTTCCTCCTGCTCCTCCTCTATAATGCAGAGGGCACTTGTTCAAAGATATATTTGACTTTCTGAAATAAATATTATGGTATGGATAATAATTATTAGGATAGATATGGATAAGGATATGGTTAGTGATATAGAAATGGATATGCATGTATAGTCAACCCTACACTGAATTCTGTTTGGTATACAGTAAAAGAGGGCTGTTGTTTGGAGAATAAAGTAACCAGTCTTTATTGTGTTCTGAGTTGACATACTTCATGGTGAATACAGGAAGTGGTACAGACTGAAATATTCCCTTATGTTATTTGTAAAAACTTGGCACTGATCCAAACCTGCAGTATTTAATCATACAACACTCTCATTGACTAAGGGCTTGGCCCCTAATGTTTCACCTAAATTCCATGGATATTTCATGTAAATTTTGGCAGAGGAATAAGGTGTGATTACAATGTGGGTGTTTCTAGGATGGATGGATGGGGTAGACGATTGATTGATTGATTGATTAGTGATAGAGAGAATAAATGGTTGATTGATGAGTTAGAGATATATAAATGTGAAATGATTGGTTGATAGGATGAGACAAAAGGTGATAGATAGATAGATAGATAGATAGATAGATAGATAGATAGATAGATAGATAGACAGACAGATAGATTAGGATAAGATAAGATAAGATAAGATAAGATAAGATAAGATAAGATAAGATAAGATAAGATAAGATAAGATAAGATAAGATAAGATAAGATAAGATAAGATAAGATAAGATAAGATAGCAAACACATTTGATTGTGTGTGTTTTTGTGATGAGAGATCTATTTCTCTGTTGATGGAGATTGTTTCTCTTAATCAAAGACCACAATACTTGGTAAAAGTCATACCATATACCTGCAGATGAAAACACGTAACTGGCCTTGTGTGGACTTGGAAACTAAAGAAAGTAAGGCTGATAGACTGCTTGGATGGGAAAATACCATATACCAAATACCAAGGCTGTGAAATAAAAAACAAATCCTGAAAGAGGCTAAGACCAAATAATTTCCATATTGCTGCTAAGAAAACAACATTAAGGTCAACCTTGACTCAAAAGATTTATTTTAAATTAAAATCACAAAATCTGCAAAATCCTAATAGACACAAAGGCTACCTAAAATATAAGGATGAGGATGATTACAAGAATTCTGTAAAGAATTACTTGAGTTCTATTTCACAAAACCAAATGACTGAAATATTGAACAAAAAAAAATGTTGGCAGGGTGCCTAGAACAATTATAACATAGATGCCAGGCAGGTATACCCGAGAAGAGAATTTTACAAACTCTAAGTCGTTCCATTTCCTTAAACTCAGGGAACACACACACACACACATAACACAACAGGCTGGTGCAGGAGAAGGGCAATTTCCCAGAAAGAAACACTTAATATGCATTGTACTTATGAGAATATTGCATAAAAGATTCCAAAAAAGGGAGGAGCTGTAGAGCCATAGATATTCAATTGTGCTTTATGGATTTAAACAATGGAGCAAACATAATGCAGACATTAAAGGTAGCATAAAGGCAAATTCCTATATCTATAAGATGAATATACTTAGGACTATTATTATAACTCTATAAGCTTACTAGACAAAAGCTCAATTGCATGCTTAAGATCTGAAGCTTTAGAATTATATATTTAACTGAGAAATACATATGATTATAGTAAATGTGATTGTACCCTTAAGCATATGCATTTACATACATTTAAAGAGATAATGATTTTGGAGATTGGAACCCAGGTTGTAGAGGCATAAAATCTCAGTAAAATAACCTCAAGTAAAGGATCCATCAGTGAGAGGTATTGTATCCACTGTTATAGAAGAACAACTGTTCTTATGCTACAGTATTGTTCTCTACTTAGCAAGTCTTTCATATTCTGCTGCAGTATTAAAACAGACCAGCACGATCTAATAAAAACACATCTTAATAGCTACAGCACGTAGACTTATATACTGCTTCACAGTGCTTTATAGTCTTCTCTAAGTGGTTTACAGAGTCAGCATATCGCCCCCACAATCTGGGTCTTCATTTTACTGACCTTGGAAGGATGGAAAGTTGAATCAATCTTGAGCCATTCAGAATCGAACTCCTGGCAGTGGGCAGATTCAGCCTGCAATACTGTATTCTAACGGCTGCACCACAACGGCTTTTATTTCTTAATCTGTCTCCTATATGAGTGAAAATAGCTTTGGAATCAATCATACATTCATGAGCTTTCTTGGGGAACATTTGTAGGAAAAAATAAACTTATTTTCTCCCCAGCTAGTAATGGAAAAATACTATCTGAAATAAAATCATTGTTCAACTGTCTGTATGTATAGTCAAGATATTGCAATGGAATTTGGACTGAACAAATTTGCCATGCTCACCAACAAGTGGGGAACAATAATTAAAACTGAAGGAATCAAGATGGAAATAATACCAAGGGTTTGGATGAAAACCGTAACTGTGCAATTTATAGGGCATGTCAAATTTTTCAGCCTTCAATTTCCAAACATCAGGGATGCTCAAAGGTTGTGACATGCCTTGGGGATTGTAAAGATATTTTGGTTATTTTAATATAATTTAGATGTGCTTGGTAAATAACTATATAAATATCATAACTTTTCAACATGTTGTTTATTTCATTTGCAGATCTCTCAAGCTGACAATATCAAAACACATTGAAATCAACACTTGGGCAATTCCAGTCATTAGATACACAGCTGGAAGAATGGACTGGATTGAAGCAGAATTAAAAGTCCTGGATAGGAAAACAAGATTAACATGATGAAGTGCAGGTCTCCCACTTCCTCACCAAAAGCCTGGGTGAAAAACACAATCTTTCTCACTTATTATCAGGAAATTTGAAGATTACTTTTGATGTGTTTGATTTTCATTGTTGGAGGTAGTAAGGGATGACTATTAAAATATTTTATTTCTGATACACATTTTTCCATCACTCTGAATTCTCCTCAACCACCCACACTTCACAAGCTTAAAAAACACCACAGGAGGTAGACCTTTCTCCTGAAATTCAACTGAAGCATAGTAAGCATAACAAATGACATACACTCCTTGGCCAACTTGTAACTATGTAAGTTCAGGAATATGGCATTCCACCACATTTGCAACTTCCTTCTAATTCTTCGTCTTTGAAAGAATTTCAAAAACAACTTCACTTTCATCAAACTGAATGAGAACTTTGAATGGTTTACATTTGAGAATTTGAATGGTATAAAAATGCAGAATCATTTCTCTGCAAGGCACTGGTTCTATCACAATGAAAACTTTATACAAGTTTTATATAACAACAATTGAGGATTCAACACTAGCAGGCTAAACCTACTGGCTTGGGATTCAAATTTCACCCCTTAGGAAAATTTGCATGGGCTGTTGGTTCTTCAATGAGATTCTTGTAGCCTTATTGCCTGGATGACATTTTTAATATTTGGAGCATAGAAGCTTACTGAGCTTCTTAGGGTCAGAATTTAAGCATAGATGACATTCGTGAATAACACATTCATCATCAGTTATCATTGGATCAAAACCACAAAAATTGGCTCCAATGAAAGACATTGCTCATGGCCAAACTTTCAAATAAATCCGTTTGTTTTTTCAGGCGCTGTACTGCAATTCAGGTAGGGGATTTCCATGCTGTCAAGCCCTCTTCTCCTTGGCAACCTACAGTGTTACTCATGCTAGGTATTTTTCCTCTGTCCTCTCTCCAGTGTCCATCTTGCTTTTCCTGCAGGACTGTGAGTCACATCATCTTCCTTTGTCAGGAAAAATGGACGTTCCTTTTCAGGTGTCGCCAGGAAATACAAAATAAAAATAATGCTAGGAAAACCACAAGTAAAAGGGGTTTTTTTCTTCTATGAGGTTTTTGAACAACCTCCTGGATTTTTGTTTTGTTTTTGTTTTTAAAAAGAGGTTGCATAATAATTCTTAGCACTATCGGCACTGCCTGCAGGATTTTAGAAAGCCCAAGAAAAGATAGTTCGTTTGACTTCTCTGCAGTGCAATCTATTTAGAAATAAGCCTTATTAAGTTCAGTAGGGGCTAATTCTCGGGTAAAGGATTGCAGCTTTCATCCACTATCAAATACCAGCCCTCTCCAAACTTCTAAGAATATATGTATCAAGTGAAATATTGACAGCCTCTGTCTCAAGACATTTGTTTTATACTCAGTAAAAATGCAGAGAGACAGCTGCTTGAAATACAAAGCTAGGATCTTGTGCTGAATGGCAAATAATTTGTTTTATTTTATATTCAAATGGGGAAATTCTTGTCAATTAGTTCTGTGAATTATATCCTAAACAGATGTAAAACTATGAATCATATACAATGTCCTTTCGGTGATACATTTATGGTTGTAGGTGAATATGAAGATAGCCTTGAAGAAAGTAACTAGTAGCTATTAGGATAACATCAGTCCATAAACACAGGAGGAGGTGAGATAGAAAATTAAGTTTGCCCCACCTTGACTCTCTTTGGTATAAGAGGGAGGAAAAGATAACCTTTGCCAGGCTTTCAAGATTCTGTTATTATATCCTGTAACAAGAAATGTAGTTCTTACTTCACCTGAATATTAAATTCAAACAACTGAAAACATTGAGCAGTCAACAAGCCAAATGTCTATGGAGATAGTCAGATATTCAGGTCATGGTTGTCCCAAAAGTGTTTTTTTTTTTTCCCAAGGGGCACATAGACTTTCTTTGTTTTTCCTTGAAGACATTTCACTTCTCATCTGTTCTGGCAGTCAGAACTCAAAAAGCCTCTTGGATGAGAAGTGAAACATCTTCGAGGAAAAAGTTCAGCTGCCTTTTGAAAAAAAATCAAATTAAACAGGATGCTTTGCAAATTCAGACAGACCATTGCTATTCTCCTTTATTACTATCTGGTCTCTTTTTTTTCCTAATCTGACCTTCACTCCCCATCCAACCACTCAGGGCATGTCCTAAAGTTAAACCTGGAATTTTGGAGGTTCTATCATTATCTATTAGATTTTCCTCTCTCACAGTACCTATTTCTGGCAGTCTCTACAAAATGCCCTTTTCTTGCCCTGGTCATGTCTATCACATTACCTGTATTCTTGTACTATGACCACACTGCTGCTGTTCATCTCAGTAAGAGAAAAATCTCTCTATTCCAGGGCAAGAGAGTTTCTTCTTTGTGCCAGTTGCTGATACTTCATGCCTCACTAACACAGACAAGCCAATGTGCAGCAGACTGAGCAATATGTAGCTGCTATTGTGATTTCATCTTGAAGTTGTCCAGTTAAGAAAGACTGGCCATTGTGAACTCATACCTATTCCTTGCCTGAAAGAGAAACAGGCCATTGTGATGTCAAGCAATGCAGAGAAATCATCCTTTTAAATCTCAGTTCAATGTTATATCTAAGGAAAGAAGAACTAGCTGTTGTACCATCTCTCAGCTGATGTTCAACTGAAGAAAAACACCAAGACTCTCCTGGGTCAGCAGCCATTTTCATATTAAAGGTCTGTTTTGAACTCAGTTTCCTCCCATCCTCTCAAATGTTAATTGTTGTCCTCAGATACTGTGGATAGGAAGGCCAGTCCCACTATCTATCTTTTTTTTAAAAACATTTATCCTTGATAGCAACCAGAAAAGGTGTTACCAAACTCCTTTTAATCTGATAATAAATATTTCAGGATGTGACATCTTAAATAAATTATCAGAATAATATCATAAGGAAACAGTATAGAAATTCAAGATTTTTAGTGGTGCTGAAAAACAAGAAAGTGGCAGATAACGCGAGTGACCCCAAGAACAAAACCTTTGCCTCAGGTACTTAGAAAAGAACATCTTGCAAATTTTCAAAAGTAAAATATGTCTGCCCAAAGCTTTTTAAGACACATCTTGGAAATAAACCTTGGAGACAGGGAAAAGACCTGTGCTAGCCCAGAAACTGGTGTTATATATTCTTTCCTGCTGATATCAATTGAAAAATGTAAACAATAACAAAATATTAATATTTTCCATTTCCTGTGCCACTAGCATAAGGTAAAACCTAGGACAAGGTTGTTCCTCTCACTTGCTTTTTCTTTCTTTCTTCACCTGTCCCATAATGAAAAAATAAGAATAAAAGAATTTTTTTAAAAAAGTATTTTAAAAAGGGCATCTGACAGTCTTAGTAAAACTATTCAGATATCTTTATCATGGAACACTTGTTTACATTGAAAAGATTCCTTAGTAATTCTTCAATAAGAGAGATTCCAAGGCAGTTACAATTTCTGGAGCGAAATTAATCATGTCACTGTAAATAAAGTACATTAATACATCAATAAGACAGCAAAGAAGAAGCTGATGAAATTGCTGAAACCTCAGTAGTTCAAAGTAATCTCTTAGGAAAAGGAGGGGAAGAGGGAGAGGAGGAGGAGGAGGAGGAGGAGGAGGAGAGGTGGGAGGAAGATATCTGCTGCCATGAAATGATTATAATGCTATTTGTGCTTTTGTGAAGAATGAATGTTCTAAAGTTCAAAGATCAGCCACCAAAAGATATTTTTCTTTGTTTTGTTTTTTTTTAAAAAAAAAGACTAATGGCACTTTTTCCAATTATCAAATTGTATTAAAATCATTTGCAGCAGATTACATTTATTAGTCAGAAAAGGTACTACATGGGTCCTCCTGTTTTGTTTTGTTTTTCTGTCATAGACTAACGCAGCTCTTGTTTCCTTTGTAAAAACTTAATGTAATACAAGGCAAATCATTGTGCAAGTTGACCTTGATTCCTGAAGATTTCACAAATAAATCCAGGTAGTTTGGGGCAACAGATCATCAGTTTTGTCAAGCATATTTTCTGAATGTTTCTGTCTAGCCTCCATAGTGGTCTTTCACAAGGGACTGACATCCAGATATTAACCAAATCTGATGTTGCATAGCTTTTCAAGATCCTTTTTAGTGGTCTGGGTGCCATTGTCTAACAAATTCTTCTCTAGAAAAACACTTAAAGGTACCTTGCTTTCTCCCTGAATGATATCTCAAAGCACACTGCAAGTTGGCATGATATGAATGCATTTAATAGCATCCAAATTCTGGTAGCTGAGTTTGCACTAATTGCAGTTGCATCCAAGGATAGCTCCATGTATTATACATTACAGCAGTTCAGATGAAAATTTATCAGAGCATGGTTAATGTAAAAGAGCAATTTAGGAGAGAATAATTAATTTCATCTGTTTCCTAAATTCCTTTCCTTTCAATAATGATGGTTTCAGATACCCAACCAACCAAATCAATAGAATAATTTAAAGCCCTCAAAACTAACTGGACTTTCAGTGACATCATTGCATGAAAGCACTATTTCTTATATCAAACCCACCCTTTAAAAGCCATTTAATCCAGAAATAGTTGAATATTTATTGCATAGATATGGAAACCAGCTACCTGCGGGATCTTTCAGAATCATGGAACTGTTAGTAGACTCTGAAGTTAAATGCCAATCATTTTATAGGTCAGTGCTGAAAATAGAGGTGAACAATGTATTCTCAGGTCTCTGTCTTAAGCCATCATATATAATATGACATTATTTGTGAATCAGAATACAGGTAGCCTTTGATTTACGACCACAATTGAGCCCAAATTTTTTTGTTATTAAGTGAGACATTTGTTAAGTGAGTTTTGCCCCATTTTATGACCTTTCTTGTTGTTAAGTGAATCGCTGCAGTTGACAATTTTGTAACCCGGGTGTTAAGTGAGCCCGGCTTCCCCATTGATTTCGCTTATCAGAAGGTCGCAAAGGGGGAATTACATGATCTTGGGACAAAACAACAATCATAAGTATGAACCAGTTGCCAAGCATCTGAATTTTGATCAGCTGACCATGGGGATGCTGCAATGGTCGTAAGTGTGAAACGCAGTCATAAGTCACTTTTTTCAGTGCCGTTGTAGTGTTGAATGGTCACTTAATGAACTGTTGTAAGGTGAGGACTACCTGTACCATTATGTTTTTTTTTTAAAAAAATGCCCAAATGAAGAGAAGAGTTCTTTCCAAAGAATAACTCATATCCAAGAGAAGAAGTGGAATGCGGAGCCATTTCAGTTGATTGTTGGGTATCTGGCGTGCATGTGTGGTGTGCGGTGGGGTGGGGGGAAGTTGCATGCACATGCACAGGGAGAGTGGGGGGGGGGGTCGTGTGCATTGCCTTCTGGGTACTGGCACATGAGTGCTCATACATGAGCCCGCATGCAGTTTTCATCCCCAAAAGGTTAGCCACCACTGGTATAAGGAAAAGCCAGAACAAATAGAAATACAAACATTGTAATGGTGATTTAGGAGGGGAAGACAACAACCCAAAGCTTGCACCATATAAGAAGAGGTAAAATGGCAGCTCTCACATGGGCTACTCGATAGTACAGATGGATAATCAACACATCACCGCTTTTATCAGCTTCGACAACCACCTAACAGTGGTTGGTGAATAAGGTGAATAAGGTCATTGGGGGCTTGCTGTCATTTGCACTGATTGTGTGAACTCAGTCTCACCCTAAGACAAGATATCTGTGACATTTTGTGAGTGATCCTGTCTCTGTCAGAAGAAGTACGGGAGAAATAAAAAGCTTCTTGATAGGGGATCTGTACATCTGTGTATCATCAAATCTTCTTTTTACATTTCACAAGATAATTCAAATATAAAGTAGGTTGTCTTAATTTTTTCCAATTCCTACCACCAGCTTTACTGCAATTTTGCCTAAACTTTGTGCCTATTACAGTTAGGACTGACTCTTCTTGGGATTTGTAGAACTAGATTTCTTTGAGGACCTAGGTTGTTGGGGGCAATATGCTAACATGGTCAACAGTTTAGAGAGGGCTGTAAAACTCTATGAAAAGGTATATAAGTCTAAGAGTTATTGCTATTGTTTCTGAATTAGGTTACTGTGTATGATGAATAGGAGATCAGAATCAGGACCAACTGAAATAGTGTCTTTAGTGCAGGAATCAGAATGTGTTACATTAATACTCATGCATAAAGTGCCAAACTTCTAAACAGTTGCAAATACTCACAATAATATTTTAAGTACAGGTTTTTTTAATGCTTTAAAATTAGAGGCTCCTTTGCAATGTATGTGGTTGATACATGACACTTGTTATATCTGAGTGCCTCTGTTATTCATTTATGTAGTTTGGACTGCAGAACTTTATTTATTTATTTATTTATTTATTTATCTATCCATCCTATTTAAATGACTACCCATTTCACTGAAGAGATTCTGGGTGGCAAATACCAATCAGTAAAAACAACGAATATATTGAAACAATCATTATAAAACTATAAAGTAATTACTAAAACTGCAAAGACACTATAAAAATTTAAAATATGCAAAGCACATGGAGAGAGTAAAAGATCACCCACAATGGAGCCATCAAAGAATGTCTCCATTTCCTGAGACCCCCCAGGTCTGGTGACATAAGAACTTCCTATAAGAAAGTTATCAAATGTGTATAGATAGATATGTCATGACAAGGAAGAGAGCAGCCTTGTGTAATCATCAGATGTTCTCCATATGTCCTGCCACATAGCTATTTTTATCAGAGTTTATGAGACTTGGGCTTAAAAAGTTATTAAGGCCCTCACTTTTCCTATACTGTCATGAGGCAATCTGACAGAAGTCCCAAACAGTACCCTTCTCCATCTTTACATCACTTTAAGCCATCAACTAATGGAGGCAGGGAGGGTATCTTGCATGTTGTCTTAATACAGTGATGGCTAACCTTTTCAGCTTGGTGTGTTGAAAATCGGGAAAAAGTGTAGCTTTCCTTGGGTCGTGTGTCACTTCAAGAAATATCAATAATTTGGTTTATGACGGACTGGGCTGGGGTGATCACACAGGGCTGTGAAACTCGTCTCCCTGGTCTCAGGGCTGCAGGTGCAGGATGTGGGGATCGGAAGGCTACCTTATAGGGCTGTGAACCTCATGGATCTCCTTTCCTCCTGTAGCGTTCCTGAGGTAATGAAACTGACAAACCCCAGTTCATGGCGGTTAAAACTGGTTCTCTGCTGCAAAGATCTTGTGGCAGCGGTGACACCACGCCTCCACGCAACAAGCAGGGAGCAGGGATTGGAGCAGAGCACAGGCAGCCTCTAAATGTGCAGGTTTTCCCCACACCAACAGGCGTGTCGGTCAAAGTGCCTTGGCATGTCATGAGTGACACGCATGTCATAGGTTAGCCATCACTGTCTTAATACAATCATCATGCTTTGTAAAGTGTAGTGCAGGAAATATCATGTTATATGTACACAGTCAATTTTGGTTTAGTCCAGCAATCATGGCTGGACAAAGTTAGATTCTCTCTCTCTCTCTCTCTCTCTCTCCATCCCTCCCTCACTCCCTCTTGCATACAGAAAAAAATAATAATCCTAAAGCCAACTTGCTTCTTTTTTTCTGTAACCAAAGGCTGCCAGATCATGTTTTCCTGAGATCAAAACTGTTAGAACTTTGGAGAGATAATGTTCCATACTAGCAGGCTTGTAAGCCTGCAATCCTATTGGTCCGGAAAAGCCAGGCCGTGATTGGACAAAACTAAGTGTTCTGATTGGTTCTTATTCGGCTGTCACGATTGGGTAAAAACAAGCACGGCAAGCTCAAATGTATGTCATAGGCTGCCTAGCCACAGCCAGCTCTATAAAAGGAGCTGCCTCGGCTGGGAGCTTTTGTCTCAGTATCTGGTTTCCTAATAAAGAGCTGTTGTCACTACTTTGAGTCTCGTCTCTCCTTGGGACCCGCCGCCCAGACTTAACAGATACACATTTGATTCTATTGCTCTCACTTTAAAAAAAAAAAAAAGTGAGTTGGAGTTGATTCCAATGAGACAATTGTTTCTAGGCGCATTATCTAACAGTACCTTTCCTACTATGGAACCAACAGCACAAATTTATGTCTCTTATTCAAGCATAATTCTCACGGGAGAACATAAATGAGATTTACTTCCAGAATCCATAGATTATGGCCTGGATATGCATTCCTCTTTAATTGTTATTCATTTTTCTTACCCTGTCAGGCACAGGTTTGTAAGGCACAGATAAATGATTTTTCAGTGCATCCAAGCTGTGACTATGTTATGATCAGAGTTCAAAGGATCCAACTGAAAGAGGAAGGGAAGGCACAGAGTTTCCCAATGTTGTTGTTGTTCTTTTTCCACTTAAAAACCAGTAAGAAGCCATTCAGCCAATCTTTATCAGAACAATTAAGTACTTTCAAATTGTTTTATACTTTTTGGTGAGCAGTACAGGTAAGATGGAGCAAAAACACCAAATGAGCAATATTTTCTCTGAACTGTTCATTCTAATCCATTTTAAATGTAGCAAATTATAACATGAAGTCAAGACGTGAAAAGATATACAGCTATCTATGTTATTAAACACAAAGATGATCTCTAGTCAGAGTGTTTAAAAAAAGCCCATAGAACTTATTAACATGTGATCACCTTTTACAATATTCCAACAAGAAAAGTCATTGGGGAAACCAGATTCACTTAGCAACCTTATCCCTAATTTAATTTAACAATTGCAGTGATTCACTTAACAAACGTGGCAAGAAAAGTCAGAAAATGGGACAAACCTCACTTAACAAATTTCTCACTTAGCAACATAAATTTTGATCTCAACTGCAGTCATAAATTGAGGACTACCTGTACTTGTTTAATCCCTTTCATAATGGCAGCATTGCATCTGATACTAATATGAATGGGCCTTCTTTGTCCTGTGAGAGCTTTCCTATGAAAATCGAAGTTAACCTTTGCTCTCAAATCCTTATCAGCAAAGGTGTCTGCATGAATGGGGATTATATGGCTAAGAACAGGCCATTCACAGAGGACTTTTTGAAGACTGTTTCTGAAACAATGGTGGGATTCAAAAACTTTTACTACTGGTTCTGTGGGCATGGCTAGGGGGCATGGCTAGGGGGCATGGCTAGGGGGCATGACTAGGGGGCATGGCCATGTAACTAGGTGGGCATGGCTTTTTTTGTTTTTTG
Organism: Hydrophis major; assembly: GCA_033807585.1. Classification (NCBI taxonomy): domain Eukaryota; kingdom Metazoa; phylum Chordata; class Lepidosauria; order Squamata; family Elapidae; genus Hydrophis; species Hydrophis major. The sequence goes on from CM066328.1 coordinate 240,054,114, forward strand.
GAGCACTCCCCCCCCTTTTTTTTTTTGCCTCCCTGGGCCTCAGGAAGCCTCCTGGGTGAAGCAAAAAGTAAGGGAGGGGAATCCCGGCACAACTGATTGTAGGAACAGCTGATAGTAGGGAGGGGGAAAAAAAGAAATACCTTAAGGGGTGACTGGGCAGGTGAGCATCAGGCAGGCAGGTTGAATGAACATCAGGCAGGCGGGGCAAGCGAGCAAGCAGCAACCGGGTGACTGGGTCAGAAATTAGTACCGGTTTGGTGACCTATGCCAAATCCTTGCTACCACTTCGCTTGAACTGGTACGAACCAGCTGAATACCACCACTGTTCTGAAGGCACATTCATATGTAGCATCTGTGCTACTCATGGACTGGTTTCTAATCCACACATTGATTTTTTTTTTCTTTTTAACAGAATCTTTTCTCTTCGATGTTAATGCCCCCATCAATGGAAATTAAATGGGAAAATCAAAACTTGGACATAAGTTTGGAATTATATTTTATGTCTCAATTAATATTTTAGGTCAGACATTAGAAGCATCTATCCAACTGACATTTCAAATATTCGAATGTTTTTCAAAATATGTTCCATAGAATAACCCTGCTCTAGGAGGGCAACTTAGGCAATTTACCTCCAATAAGTAAAAAAAAAAGAGTCCTGGGAACATCAGCTGGAGGTGCTATGTAAATCTTCTAAATGAATACGGGAATATCACTTCCCTTCTAACTAATCCCAGCTTTCTTCCCTTTGAAGAGAGAGTGGAAAACCAGACTTGTTCCTCTTAATCACAAGTGACTTATGAAATGACAGCATTTAGTTAATTTCGTTTAGCCACTAAAGCCTTCCCACAAGAGAATAATTACTTACTGCCCTTCTACCTTCCAGAACTGCCTTTCATATCCATTCTGAATTCATTAAAGCCTTGTGATCTGAAGGGGACCTTTCGTGGTCCTTAATTTCATCAAGGTTGACTCCATATCCTGGCCTGATAGAATAACAAATGTATCTCGGTACATCTGCTGGAAATGGAGTGGCCTTAGGTACACAAGCTCTCCTGCTGCCAAGGGAAATTCTAGGATGAGACCCTGAGCGCTCTGCTTTGAGTTTACCAAAAATTCTTCCTTTGTTTCAAATGTGAAACTTCCTTCCCCAGGGAACGTATTTTACATGTGTTCCCTCAGTTTGAAGCAAGTTCCCATAAAATATTTTTCAATGAACAAACCGCTTCACTTCCCACATTAACATTCCTCTACCTGTGGGTAAATGAGGCTCCCTTTACTCTCTTCTTTTTTTTTTTTTTAAAGAAAAAAGGTTAAACCATGTGACAATTAGGAAAGGTTGCAGAGGGCCCTCGTAAAGTATTATAGCAAAGACAAACTGGAGAGAGGAATTTTGCCAGCATATCACTGCTTTTCACTCAACCTGAAGTGGTTTTGGGCTAAAATATGCAACAAAAGTGGCAACGTATTTTAAAATGAAAATTGTAAACCGGGAAATAACAAGTGAACTTGTGTGGTTACATGTGCACACACTCCACACACAATATAACAAAACAATTCTCCCTATCTTGGAGATGATACCTGCATTGCACTGGGTGGGGACAAAATTAGATTATTTGATTGTGCTAATCAAATAACACCTTTTCTTATTCTGATACACACATTCTTTCATCCAATTATGTCTGATTCTCAGAGACTGCCTGGACAAGGAACGGCAAGGAAGTGGTTTGCCGTTGTCTTTCTAGGGCTATGAGAAAGTGACTAAAGTGACAAGCCCAGGTTCAGCCAGTTAGTTTTATGCCTAAAACAGGACTAAAACTCGTGGTCTTCAGCTTTTAGCCTGATACCCTTAACCACCCTATATTATATTTATGGTACTACATTTATTTAGATTTAAAACTATCCCCAAAGAATAGGAAAATTAGAAAAAAATATTTATAACAATCATCCATATTTATCATACATTCTGCTAATCTAAGTAACTTTCCCTAAAAAAAAATGCTTTTCAAAGGAAAACTTCTTTGGTCCAAACTGATATTTATTATTAGTAGAACATGATAAGGAGGTTGATAAAGCAAGAAGAGGATGTTATAAAAACCTAAATTTGAAGGTGTCAAGGGCAGATGGCCAAAGCCAGAACCTCACTATATTGCGCCAGTAGTGGTATTCAAATTTTTTTACTACCAGTTCTGTGGGCGTGCCTTGGTGGGTGTGGTGTGGCTTGGTGGGTGTGTTGTGTCTTGGTGGGCATGACAGGGGAAAGATACTGTAAAATCCTCATTTCCACCCTTCTCCAGGGGAAGGATACTGTAAAAATCTCCATTCCCTCTCCACCCCACCAACCGACTTTCCAGCTCCATTCTCCTGTGCAGGGCAACAAAAGAAGACCCAGCCGATCAGCTGGGACTCAGGAGGCAGCAAATAGATGGGGGTGAGGTAGTATTTACCAATTCTCCAAACTACTCAAAATTTCCACTACCAGTTTTCCAGAACTAGTCAGAACCTGCTGAATACCACCTCTGTATTGCGCCATTCAAATTCAATGGAAAATTACTGCACAGACATGATTTCCAGACAGCTTTACTGCAGTGTGGTGGGGAAGAAGCAAAACTCTCTTACTAATGGATAAGTGCACTATTAATGAACAGCAAAATAAAATAAATCATCAAATCAAATCCATTATCAACACCTGAGGCTGACTTTTCACGTCATGCTTATGAACTATAGAAGAAAAACTTATATTAATAATGTTAAGTTCTGCGCATGGGCGCAAGGAACGGAGACGAGGCAGTGAACAGTGAACTTCAACTCTTTATTAATCATTCTGAACAGAACAAAAACCTAGGGCAGCAGCAACCCTTTTATAGGGCAGGCTGCTGATCTAGTAACCAATGAGAAACGTGGAGTGTTAACCCCCTTAACCAATGAGAGTGGCTCGTTAACAGCCAATCAGATTCTCCTAAACGGACCAATCCGATATCACTATTATCGGACAATCAGAAGTGCAAGATTAGAACCCTGCTTTTTCTAAAGGTTTGATAAAACTTTATTTAAGCGTTTTATTAGTTCATAACATCCCTTCCCCCTGGGTTCCGTTTAAGGGGTGCGGTGACATAATCCCTGAGGTATGAAGGTTGTTTTGACTGTCTATTAGATTTACGCTGTCCCACCGGTTCCTGTCTGTAATCCAGTTTCGGCGGGACGTTTTTGGGCAAATCAGGGAATGGTGGTTTCGTATCCTCATTGGATGACTTGGTGCCGCTAATGTTCTCGTTGTTGTCCTCCGATCTTTGCAGGCTTGCTTCTGTTGAGTTGTTCCTCTATGGCGAGGACACTCCCCTCCCTGATTCTTCTTCATTTGTTACGCCCAATTGCTGACTTCTTTCGCTCCTGCTTTCCACCATCTCGAATTCGGTTTCTTCGACATCCCCTCCCCCCTCAGTTTGGGAGTTACCGGAGTCGCGGAAACTGGGTTGTAGCCTCGAGCGAAGCTGATCTATATGGCGTTTCCATATTTTTCCATCGCAGGTTTTCACACGGTACAACCTGGGTCTGGTGGCTTGAATTATGGTTGCCTCGACCCACAACGGTTCGCCAGAAAGGTTTCTGGCAAAAACTAAGTCATCTATCTTGAACTCGTGGCATTTTCTGCTAGATCCACAGGGTTTCTCTGGGTCGTAAGACGGGTGAAGCCGGTCGAGGTGGGAACGGAGTTTGTGTCCCATCAATAGTTCAGCTGGAGTCTTGTTGGTAACGCTGTGTGGAGTGATGTGTTGGAGAAGGAGTATTCTGTTTATTTTATCTTCAATGTCCCCATAGTCCATTTTGTAGAGGGTTTTTTTAACAAATTGTACCATGTGCTCCGCTCTTCCGTTAGCCACAGGGTGCACTGGCAAAGTTAGTGCATGGCGAATACCCCAGTCCGCTAAGTATTGTTCAAAGGGTAGAGCGGTAAACTGGGGTCCGTTGTTGGAGACCAGAACATCTGGCAGTCCATGTGTCGTGAATAGTCTGTTCAATTTCTGGATGACGGACTCGGTTGTAGTACTCTTCATTTCGTGGATCTCAAGCCAGTTGGAATAGGCATCCACTGTTAGGAGGAACGAATGTCCCTTAGTAGGTCCCACAAAATCAATGTGGATGTGGGACCACGGTCCCCGGGGTGTTTCCCATTCTGTTGGAGTTGCTTTTGGTGGGGCACTGCTAACTTCTTGGCATTTTAAACAAGTCTTTACCCAGGCTTCGATCTGTTTGTCAATGCCCGGCCACCACACACCACAGCTTCGTGCGAGTGCTTTCATACACATGATGCCGGGGCGACCCTCATGCAATGTTTTTAATACTGCTCATTGTAACCGCTCTGGGACGACAACTCTATCCTTCCATAGGATGCAGCCTTTTTGCGAAAAAAGTTCTGTTTGCCAGTTCTTGAAGGGGGTGAAGTCATCAGGGGTTTCTTCTACTGGCCATCCCCATTCGACCCAGCTAAGAACTCGCACTAAGACAGGATCGCGTTTTGTTTTGATTGCAATGTCTCTAGCTGTTAGCAGTGGTGAATGTAGCATTTCAATCTGGAGTGTTGTAAGGGTTGGAGCTGGGTCGTCGATGGTTTCCGGAAGTGGTGCATGGCTCAGTGCATCAGTGTGGGGAATGGCTTTCCCCGGGCGGTGTTGCAGTCTATAGTTATACGCAGCCAAAACTACGACCAGCGAGTCATTCTAGGTGATAATATATAGGGGGTTGGCTTGTCTCCTGCTATAATCCCCAGCAAAGTTTTGTGGTCAGTAACAATAGTAAAAACTCGTCCATATACATATTTATGAATCCGTTTCACAGCAGATACAACAGCAAGAGCTTCTTTATCGATTTGACTATAGTCACGTTCAGCCTTTGATAGGGTCCTTGAAAAATAGGCAATAGGGGCCTCACTACCCTTTGGTAACACATGGCTCAAAATGGCTCCTACTCCAAATGGTGACGTGTCACATGTAATTGTTAAAGGCAAAGTCTCGTTATACTGCATTAAAACAGCATCTGAGGTTAATAAGTTTTTCACTTGTCAGAACGCGTGCTCCTCTCGGTACCCCCAGACCCAGGTTGCTTTTTTGTCAAGAAGTCTATGTAGGGGCTCAGCTACGATCACTTTGTGGGGCAGGAAGATGTTGTAAAAATTAATGAGTCCCAGAAAAGCTTGGAGATCAGTCTTATTTCTGGGTCTTGGGTGTTCTTGATTGCTTTTAGTTTGCTATTGGTGGAGTGAATGCCTTGTTTATTGATTAGGTACCCCAGGAACTCTACTTTATCTGTACACAGTTGACATTTAGTTTTTTTAACCTTAAGGCCGGAGTCTTTAAATTTCTGGAGAACCAATTTAAGACGCTCTTCTAGCATTTCTCTGTTCGGGGCAGCAATTAAAATGTCATCAAAGTATGGTATGACCCCTTTGATCCCCTGCAAGAGTCTCTCCATCAAACTTTGAAAAATCCCTGGGGCTAGGCTAACTCCGAATTGGAGTCGGTTGCACTTAAAGGCACCTCGGTGCGTAACAATTGTTTGTGCCTCTGCTGTTTTTTTATCTACAGGCAGTTGTTGATACGCCTGTGCTAAATCCAATTTAGCGAAGACTTTTCTGCCCCCCAGGGAATGGAGAAGGTGTTGTACCACCGGCACCGGGTAAGCGTTCTGTTGAAGGGCGTGATTCAGGGTGGCTCGGTAGTCCCCACAAATCTTTAACGATCCATCCGGTTTGATGGGTGTTACGATTGGGGTTTTCCAACGAGCGTGGTTAGTTGGTTCTAATACACCCTGGGCTATAAATTTATCAAGCTGCTCATCGATCTTTGGTTTAAGGGCAAAAGGTACCCGATGAGGCTTAAGGCGGATGGGGGCTACTTCAGGGTTAAGGTTAAATGATATCGGGGTCCCCTTGTACTCGCCTAGTTTGTCTGCAAAGACATCCTGGAATTCCTGGACAAGGGCCTCCTCCCAGTCGTCGCCTCTGGTTTGGTGAATGCCGGCTACCTTGATCCCGAGTGGGGCGAACCATTGAAGGCCTAACAAGCTAGGCCGATCACGGTTGACGACGGTCAATGGTAAAGATGCAGTACAATTTTTGAATGAGACCTGGACTAGGCTCGATCCAACGACCGGAATTCGGTTTCCTTGATAATCCAGTTCTTGCCGGTCCTTGAAGGGGGTGAGTATGATTCTTTGGGTTCTGAGGTCTTGCCACCAGACAGCAGGGATTAATTGTTTAAGGGTCTTCCAGGAAACCATCGAGAGGGACGATCCTGAATCAACTTCCATCACGCAGGGCTGGTTTTCGATGGCGACCTTCACTCGGATCTTCTTTGCATCTAGTGATGAGGCGTGACCAATTGTAATGGTTTGATGTGCCTCTTCTCGTTTCGTTGAATTGGCCAGTGGTTTATTTCTGTTGGAGTGGTTGTTCCATTGGTGGTTCAAATGTTCCCGACTCACAGGACGATTCCCTGTGGTTTGGCAGTAGTTGGTCCCCCTCTGAAGTGGGCTGGATCCTTGCTTGCTTCTACAGACCTTTCCGATGTGGTCTCTTTTCCCACAAAAGTGGCAGAGTGCGTCGAGGAATTTGCAGTCTGATTGCGGGTGGTTTGCCCCACAACCTGCGCATTGATCCTGTAGTCTTTGATTACGCTGGTGGCGTTGGTCACGTTCAGACCGGAGACGGTTGACCTCCTCCTCATCACTTTCTGATGACGATTCGAGTTCCTTGTGGTGGGTTGCCATTGTGTGTCTCTCTAGGCGAGGTGAGGTTTCGCTGGCAAGTTGGCGGAGCGGTGCGTTGGTGCGGTGCATTCGGGCAGCCGACTTCCTGGTTGCTTCTGCTGCAGGAGCATCAGCAATGGTATCTGCAAGGCTGATGTCGCCTTTTGCCATCAGCTTACTTTGCATATGTGGTGCATCTAATCCCAAAACTATTCGGTCTCTCAGAGCTTCTTCGAGGTCGGCAAACTCACAGAGGCCTCCCAGGTTCCGGAGATCCACAATGAAATCTGCAATGCTCTCTCCTTTCCGCTGGTCTCTCTGGTAAAATTCATGTCTTCGGACAAGTGTTGGTACGGTAGGTGCATAGTGGGCCCATAGGAGGGGCTCGAGGACGTCCCAGTCCATGGATTTCACCTCAGCCGGTTTCGCCAGTGCCTTGGCCATCTTAAAAACGGCAGGTCCGCAGTGGGTCAGGAATACCGCTCGCTTTTTTCCCGTAGTGGCATCCTTCAAGTTGTTGGTCTTCAGAAACATCTGGAACCGGTCCATATATGAGTCCCAGTCTTCTTGTGCTGGGTCAAATGGAGCGGGTGGTATGGCACCGCTGGACATGGTTTCCGCTGTCGATGTGCCTTCAGCCACGTGCTCTGTTTGGTGCTCTGTAATGTTCAGTCAGCTCTGACGTCTCCGTATCCCATCCTCATTGCCAGTGTTATGTTCTGCGCATGGGCGCAAGGAATGGAGACGAGGCAGTGAACAGTGAACTTCAACTCTTTATTAAGCATACTGAACAGACCAAAAACCTAGGGCAGCAGCAGCCCTTTTATAGTAACCCATGAGAAACGTGGAGTGTTAACCCCTTGAACCAATGAGAGTGGCTCGTTAACAGCCAATCAGATTCTTCTGAATGGACCAATCCGATATCGCTATTATCGGCCAATCAGAAGTACAGGTTTAGAACCCTGCTTTTTCTAAAGGTTTGATAAAATTTTATTTAAGCATTTTATTAGTTCATAACAAATAATCTCTTCAAATTGTTGGCTTTCAGGTGTCAACAGACTTTTACTTTACCAAAAGTGCAATACTCCAGGCCATTCAAGAGTAAAATTCACTCCAGAAGAGCCCTTGACTAGGGCATATATACCTTTCTTTCTTTTTAGTTAGACCATCTAGAATGGGTTGCTCACATATTGCTCGGTCTAGAACAACCTTCCCCAATCTGGTGCTTTCTGGATGCATAAGATGGCAAACCCTCAGGCATCCAGCTAGTGTGGTCAAAATCCAGGAACTGAAGTAAATGTATCTGAAGAACATCAGGTTGAGGGAAAGTTATCAGAAGACAAAAAGTAATCATCGTCCACATTCTGGAAGAACCAGAACTATAATTTCTAACAATCTCCTCCAGAAACTCCATACGTGTGTTTAGGAAAGCCTTGGGAGTCAACAGAGTTTTGCAGAACTGGTTGAAATGTCATGGAATTGGATCTGAAGCCTTCGTCTGCTGCTGTTAGAGCTAGTAAGAATTAATATTGTTGCAAAATGAGATGTCGGAAAGAAGGAATTGAGTGCTGTAATCAAAGATAAATGCATATATCACTACTGTTGCCCTGTAAGTTGTTAGAACTTAGAAAAATTAAGCAGGGGGAAAAATAATCAAAGTTTCATTCCAAGAGAAAAGAAACACTAATTTTATTACAGCTTTCAACTTGCAAAAGACTCTTTGCAGGGAAAAAGGCAACAAAACTAAACATAGCATTTCCTTTTACAAATACTTCTCACATCCATAAAGGTACATTCAATAATATCTCTTCTTGGAGAAGACCTTCACTTCCTACCTCAAGCCTTTAGCATCTAAGTTTTGTATGGCATATTCCCAGCTCAAGTCCAATTGACTTTTTCATGTAATTTCCATTCATTTCACTTTCTCTCGCAACTCCAGTGAGAATCATCACCCTTCGGTCTTCAGAACCCACCTTTGTCTTTTCTGAACTCATGTCTATTCTGACACCTGTCTAAGCTCTGCTGCACATGGTAATAAAAGAGTGGCGATGTCCGTTCTTTTATAGTGCTTGATACCACTTGAAAAGAAACTTCCTAGCAATCCAGAGATACTTGGAAGTTTCTCATGTTAAACATAATCTGCTTTTGTTCTTAAGCAAATATGGTGTGCATACTGCCAACCCCTTTTTGTATTTCTTTTTCTTCAGGCCACATCAGAGCCTATATTGTTGTGAATGCATAAAGGTTTAATAAAGTTATCTTGAGCTTGGAGTCAAGTGCAGGGTTCTGGCCCTGCACTTCTGATTGGCTGTTAATGGCAGGATCGGATTGGCCCGTTCAGGGGAATCGGATTGGCCATTAACGGGGCATTCGTATTGGTTAACGGAGCTAGCGCTCCTGGATTGTTATTGGTTAAATAGTTACTGGGTTGCCTATATAAGGAAGGCTATAGCGGCCATCCAGTTTGAGCTGTCACATGTAAATAAAGAGTTGAAGTTCACCGTTCCACAGGCTCGTCTCCATTCTTTCTCGCCCATGCTCCAAACTTAACACTGGTGACGAGGATGGGATGTGGAGATGTCGGAGCTGACTGAACTAAGAAGAAACACCGAGCATGTGACTGACAACGCAACACGATGGAACCATGTCCGGCATCGTCGTACCACCCGCTCCGTTCGACCCAGTGCAAGAGGACTGGGAGTCCTACATGGATCGTTTCCAAATGTTTTTGGAAACTAACAATTTAAAGGATGCCACAACCAGGAAGAAACGGGCGGTATTCCTGACGCATTGCGGACCAACCGTATTTAAGATGGCTAAAGCACTAGCCAAACCTGCAGAAGTAAAGGCGATGGACTGGGACATCCTCGAACCCCTACTAAGAGCTCATTACGCACCGACCGTGCCCACACTCGTGAGATGGCACGAGTTCTATCAAGGAAACCAGCGAAAAGGAGAAAGCGTCGCCGACTTCATAGCAGACCTCCGAAATCTGGGAGGCCTCTGCGGATTCGCCGATTTGGAAGAGGCGTTGAGAGATCGAATAGTTCTGGGATTAGATGCACCAGGCGTGCAAAGCAAGCTGATGGCAAAAGGCAACATCAGCCTTGCCGATGCCATCACTGATGCTACTGCAGCAGAAGCAACCAGGAAGTCGGCTGCCCAATTACGCCAAAACTGCGCTCCGGTCCACCAACCGACAGGCGACATTTTACCCAAGTCAGAGGGACAGCTATCAACGGCCCACCACAAGGACCTCTTTTTGTCGTTAGACAGCGACAAAGAAGAGGTCCATCGACTGCGGTCCGACCGGGACCCCTACCCAAAGTCCCTACACCCATGCGCCGGCTGTGGAGCCAACCATGCCAGGTCTGAATGCAAATTCCGTGACACGCTCTGCCATGAGTGCGGGAAGAGAGGCCACATCGGACTGGTCTGCCAAAGCTTCCAAGGACCCGGCCAGGCCTCAAAAGGGGCTAACTATCGCCAATCGACAGGAAACCGTCCTGTAAGGCGAGAACCAGTAAACCACTCCTACAGAAACCGAGTTTTGAATCACCCCACGAAGCGAGAAGAGGCTCACCAGACAATCATTATCGGTCACGCCTCTGCCTTGGATGCCAAGAAAATCCAAATTACAGTGGCCATCGAAAATCAGCCTTGCCAAATTGAAGTTGACTCGGTATCGTCTCTCTCAATGGTTTCCTGGAAGACCCTCAAGCAACTTATCGCCACTATCCAGCGCCAAGACCTCCGTTCCCAAAGACTTATTCTTAAGGAGTATCAAGGGAATCGAATCCCTGTCGTTGAATCCAACCAAGTCCGGGTCTCATTCAAGAATCGCACAGTGTACTTATCGCTAACTGTGATCGACAAAGATCAGCCTAACCTGCTAGGCCTCCAATGGTTCGTGCCACTTGGCATTGAAGTGGCAGGCATAAACCGAGTCAGGCGGCAGTGACTGGGAGGAGGACCTCATCCATGAATTCAGGGACGTCTTCGTGGAAAAATTAGGCAAGTACAAGGGGACCCCAATATCGTTCAGCCTTAATCCAAAGATAGCTCCCATTCGCCTTAAGCCCCGTTGAGTTCCATTTGCCTTAAAGCCGAAAATCGACAAACAGCTCGATTAATTAATAGCTCAGGGGGTGCTAGAGCCAACCGATCACTCTCCCTGGGAGAACCCAATCGTAACACCAATTAAGCCGGATGGTTCAATTCGAATTTGTGGGGACTATCGGGCCACCCTGAACCACGCCCTACAGCAAAATGCATATCCGGTGCCGGTGGTGCAGCACTTCCTCCATTCCCTGGGGGGCAGAAAAGTCTTTGCTAAACTAGACTTAGTTCAGGCATATCAGCAACTACCTGTTGATGAAAAGATGGCACAGGCACAAACGATTGTGATGCACCGAGGTGCCTTTAAATGTACCCGGCTCCAATTCGGAGTCAGTGTAGCCCCAGGAATTTTTCAGAGCCTTATGGAGAGGCTACTACAAGGGATTAAAGGCGTAGTCCCCTACTTTGAGGATGTATTAATTGCTGCACCTACAAAAAAAATCTTACGGGATCGTTTAAAGCTAGTTCTACAGAAATTCCAAGACGCCGGTCTTAAAGTCAAAAAGAGTAAGTGTAAACTGTGTACAGATCGTGTCGAGTTTTTAGGGTATCTAATTGACAGTCAGGGTATTCACCCTACCGACAGTAAATTGAGAGCAATAAAAAACGCTCCCAGACCTCGGAACAAGGCCGATCTTCAGGCGTTCCTAGGCCTTATCAACTTTTATAACGTATTTCTACTACATAAAGCAACTGTCGCTGAACCATTACATCCTTTACTAGACAAAAAAGCAATTTGGTTATGGGGTCATAAAGAAGAACAGGCGTTCCGTAATGTACAAAAATTACTGACTTCTGACGCTGTACTCATGCAGTACAATGAGACTTTGCCATTAAATATCACATGTGATGCTTCGCCTTTCGGAGTGGGCGCCATTTTGAACCATGTACTGCCTAATGGTAACGAAGCCCCTGTTGCATATTTTTCAGACGCTTTCAAAAACTGAGTGAAATTATAGCCAAATCGATAAAGAAGCCCTCGCAATTGTATCTGCCGTTAAAAGATTTCACGAGTAGGTGTATGGCCGGGCTTTTACTATCGTGATTGACCACAAACCGTTATTGGGGATAATAGCCGGAGATAAGCTGACTCCCTACATATTATCCCCCAGGATGACTCGCTGGTCAGAATTCTTGGCTGCTTATAATTATTGGCTGCAATACCGCCTGGGGAAAGCCATTCCCCTCGCCGACGCATTGAGCCGAACACCGCTTCCAGAGACTCTCAACGACCCCACACCAACGATAACCACGTTGCAGATTGAGACACCCCACGCACCACCATTAACCGCCTGAGATATCGCGAGAGAAACCAGACGAGACCCCACCTTAGCGCGAGTCCTAAGCTGGGTAGAATGCGGATGGCCATTGGACCAGTTATCAGATGACTTCGCACCATTCAAGACTCGACAAACAGAGTTGTTCTCTCAAAAGGGCTGTATCATCTGGGGTGATAGAGTCGTTATCCCAGAACGACTCCAACAAGCAGTACTGAGAACCTTGCACGATGGCCACCCCGGTATCGTGCAAATGAAAGCCCTCACACGAAGCTACGCATGGTGGCTGGGCATCGACAAGCAAATTGAGAATTGGGTTAAAGCTTGTCATAGATGCCAGGAAGTGAGCAACACCCCACCAAAAGCAATCCCAACCGAATGGGAGACACCGCGGGGACCCTGGTCCTGTATTCACCTGGACTTTGCTGGGCTGACCAAAGGCCACACCTTTCTTCTAACCGTCGACGCCTACTCGAATTGGCTTGAGATTCACCGCATGACGAACACGACCACCGAAGCGGTCATCAAAAGATTGGAAAGACTGTTTGCAACCCACGGATTACCAAACGTTCTGGTATCCGACAACGGGCCCCAATTTACCGCGCTGTCTTTCGAGCAGTACCTGGCTGACTGCGGCATCCGACATGCACTCACCTCGCCTGCGCATCCTGCAACCAATGGCAGGGCTGAGCGCATGGTCCAATTTGTTCAGAAAACTTTGCAGAAATTAGACTACAATAACATCGACGACAAAATCAACCGAATCCTTTTTCTACAACACATCACACTTCACAGAGTCACCAACAAAACTCCTGCCAAACTGCTAATGGGACGAAAGCTCCGCTCCCACCTCAACCAGTTACACCCAGCTTATGAACTGGAAAAAACCACTCGGAACCAGTGGCCGATGCCGTACCTTCCAGGTAGGCGATTTGGTGTACGCTAAAAACCTATCAGGCGATCCACTGTGGGTAGAGGTGACAGTAATCCGTGTAACCAGCCCGAGATCCTACCTTGTACAATGCCTTGACGATAGACTATGGAAACGCCATATCGATCAATTACGATCACGGCTCCGGTCGGGCATTTCTGAACTCCCTTATGACCAAACTGAGGGGGGGGAGATACAGAAGAAGACGAAATTCAACTAGAGAAAAACCCGTTTGAAGGGAATGATAGCGGAATAGAGACACAGGGACTGGAACCAGAGATGGGAGTAGGTTCACCTCAGGGAGTTGCCGAAGATATTGGTGACAACGGAAACGCGAACTCTGAACCAGAGGCAACCCCTTCGCCAAACAACAATCTACTTCAGCGAGATTGCAGCCAAATGCAAAACGCACAGCGAAAATCAAGCAGACTAATAAAGCAACCGTCCTACCTTAAGGACTATGTAACTGCACCCTGTAAACAGAAGCCAGGGGGAAGGGGTGTTGTGAATGCATAAAGGTTTAATAAAGTTATCTTGAGCTTGGAGTCAAGTGCAGGGTTCTGGCCCTGCACTTCTGATTGGCTGTTAATGGCAGGATCAGATTGGCCCGTTCAGGGGAATCGGATTGGCCATTAATGGGGCATTCGTATTGGTTAACGGAGCTAGCGCTCCTGGATTGTTATTGGTTAAATAGTTATTGGGTTGCCTATATAAGGAAGGCTATAGTGGCCCTCCAGTTTGAACTGTCACACCATGTAAATAAAGAGTTGAAGTTCACCATTCCACAGGCTCGTCTCCATTCTTTCTCGCCCATGCTCCAAACTTAACATATATGACTGCCAGCCTCTAAACTTTTGAATCCATGTGTCTGTTCCTCTCCATGCTGGGGGCGGTAGGGAGATCATTCTTCTGCAGTGGGATTGTTGAGTTCCTTCCCCACCTCCCTGACCCTACTTTCCTAGCTGAGACTTTGAAGCCTGTCAGACTCTAAACCCAAAAGGTCTGCTTGATCTCAAGCGAAGACTTTTTCCTGATAAGGAAGATTGGTGAAACCTGTCTATGAGTGTAAGTGTCTTAGAGGAATTTAGCAACAGTTCTTTACGATAATGGAGTTTGATCTGAAATCCAGAGACCTATTAAGGTCTGGAATCTGCAAAACTGACAAGTTTATGAGAACCAAGCTTACACACACATACAAACACACACACACACACACTTTAAAAGTCCACTCTTAAATTCTCTTAAATCCTAAAAAATCCTAAAAAATTCTCTTAAATCCTCTGAATGCCAATATTCCAATCCTGACAAAAATTCTGTAAGGATCAAAGTATGTGTGAATAAAATAATTCATAGATTCAAATGCAGTAAAACATATTTGGATTATTTTTATCACTATGGCAGTCAAGGTTCAAGGCATGTATATTAGTTGATGTGATGCACAGATGGCCCAAGTAGAGTAGAACCCTCCATAATAATAAAAAGAATATGAGGTAAATTCAAGCAGAAAAGAGAGTCACGTATGTAAACCTCAGTATGAATGCATTATGGATATTATAGAACTGGAAAGGCAACATCAAATAATTTCTAGCAAGCAGCAGTTTCTCCCTTCATTTTCGTAGATGGTTCTTCATTATTAATTGATTTGAGGCATGTATTTTGATAATTACTGACCTTTGCTAATTTCACAAAATCTAAACAAGGCCAGATTGAGTTAAAGCCTAATGGGAGAGCACCAGGAAGCCTTAGCGTTGTCAGTCATGCTAGGAACCCAAAGCAATATTCTGAAAGAAAACAATGACAAAAGACTTCTTTATGGTAATCAAAGCAACTTTATAGACATGCCCATGGAATCTCCAGGAAATTCAACTTAATGGAGATTTTAATAATTACGCATTTTATCCATAGCATTTAATTATATGGAGTATCATCAGGGTCACCACACAATCAAATCCCTTCCACTTTTTAACATACACACTTATAGCACTTGCATATAAAAAGTGAAGTGATCTAGTAGCTCATTCCATCCTCTTGTCATTTAGATGCACTCATACACCCTGCAGGTACCTTCTGTGTATTGCTTCATACCATGAATTACAAAACAGGGTATTTATTATTTAGGTAAATATTATTACTTATTATTATAAAGGTAACATTGCAGTAGCTTTTCATTTTATACAACTTATTCTAGTTTGAAAAAACTTTGAAATTGGCCAAGTCTTCATAAAGTTTGGATTTATGGTTCATTTCAAAGAAGCTCTTCAAATGCTCCTTAGGTGGCCAAAAATATAAGAATATTTTGGGTTAATCTAGATGATATGGTTTAGTAGTACACAAGTACAGTTCCCCCAAAAATTTGAAAGCAACTTTGTAAGATCCTCCAGAAATTATTGTTAAATTTTTACTTTCAAAGTGATACAAGGAGAAAAATAACACAGGGGAATGGGGAGTAATCATGATTTTAATTAAGCTAAATTAATTTTTTATTTTGACCTGACCCCTCCACCCATTTTTTTTACACTAACATATTAGTCAAAACTTGTGTGGCTTTGCCCCTTTCCAGTGTTAATTATTTTAACATAGATTAGGAGGGTCACATTACCATATTTTTTGCTCCTAGTCTTTTACATTGGCATTATATTTGGACTTGTTTTATTTTAACAGAATAGAATATATAGAATAACAGACTTGGAAGGAACCTTGGAGGTCCAACCCCCTGCTTAGGCAGGAAATCTTATACCATTTCAGATAAATGATTGTCAATCTCTTCTTAAAAACTTCCAGGGTTGGAGCATTCACAATTTCTGGAGGCAAGTTGTTCCACTGATTAATTGTTCTAACCATCAGGAAATTTCAACTCAGTTCTAGGTTGCTTCTCTCCTTGATTAGTTTCCACCCATTGCTTCTTGTCCTTCCCTCAGGTGCTTTGGAGAATAGCTTGACTCCCTCTTCTTTGGGGCAGCCCCTGAGATATTGGAACACTGCTATCATGTCTCCCCTTGTCCTTTTTTTCATTAAACTAAACATACCACAATTCCAGCAACCGTTCTTTATATGTTTTAGCTTCTAATCCCCTAATCATCTTGTGTCTCCTCTCTGCACTCTTTCTAGAGTCTCAACATCTTTTTTTACATTGTGGTGACAAACACTGGATTCAGCATTGGTAAGTGTGGTCTTACCAAGGCATTATAAAGTGGTATTAACATTTCACGTGATCAAGATTTTAATTATTTAAATATCCCAAGGTATATTGCCCCATTGTGAATATTCTTTCTACCAGATTCTTATACTGAAATGTTCTATAACCTGAATGATAGGAGGGGAGATAATCTTTTTAAAATATTTCATATTCTCAACGAGCCCCTTAATTAGAAATCAGTTTGTCTTTCAATGATGCTAACAATATTGATAAGATTGCATTTTTGTTTCTTCAATGTTTTAGGCATAAACCGAATTCCCATCAAGATAAGACCAGAATGTCCGCCCTTCTGCCTCCTGTTTCTAATATATATTCAATAACAGTCATACCAAGAAGGGATACAACAAATTCTACCTGTCTTTTTTTTATTCTGTTTACACATTATTGAACTGAGACATAATAAATCTGATTTGTTTGTGACTATTTTTCTGGGAGAATTGGAGACTGTTTTTCAATAGCTAAATAAAATAGAGCAAGGTTATATTCCAGCAGTGAGTGGTTCTGTTTACACATATGCACAAGAAGAAATTGGAAATGAAAAATGTTTTTATTGACACACCGAACCTTGCCAACTGATTGAAACGTTCAGCGGATTAACTGTGCGGTCTTAACAATTGACCACACAATTAACCAGTACAAAAAAATAACACTGTCCAAAGAAAAGTAAATATGCTTGTTGCTTAAGTGAGCTCCAGTCTTCCTTCTTAACAGATTTGCTGCCTCTAGCAGTCGTTAGGACTTAGATAATGGAAAAAATGGACGTATGGGTCTCCTTACTTATCAGCAAGTGATTTTCCTTGGCACAATGACACACAATAAAACTTACTCCGTTACATTAACTGAGGTTTATAAAGTCCAGTTATTAGGCAGAACTAGACTAAAATTCCAGCAATCTCTGCTTCTGGTCTATTGTAGTTCAAGAAAGGCAGTTAAATGGTGATCTAATTCCCTGAATTGCATGTCCATAGTTTGTAAACGTTAAGATGAAGTCCGGAGGCCTCCCACTTTTAAAAATGTCCCTCTTCCCAAAAGGACCTTTAAGATCACATCCTTCTCTCTTTCAAATGTTGTCATCATGTCACTGGAATGTTTTCTGTGACTTTCTGGCTGCCTGAGGAGTTAGTGAGGGCCTCTGACCCAGAGAAAATTACCCATTTCTGTCCTAAAGCAAAAACTGGCAACCCACAGGTCACATCAGTCCTGAGACTTTTTTGTAACTCTCCCAATTCCTGAAGAAACATTTAACAGTCTGTTTAATTATTCCAAATAAAGAACAACACCAATCTGGAAAAAGTACAGTTGCAAACACACACACACACACACACACACTATTCGGTCTTACAATAACAGTGGGTTATAAACATAAAAATAAGTAAGAACAAAGCCTGTGGCATTATTGCCAAAAATGAAACATCTTACGAAAAGGGTTGGTCCAAATGGCACCAAGGACATTCATTGGTGAGGCCAGCAAATTTTAGTCAGCTGAAAATGTTCTCATCTGAAAGAGGCTGGAATTTTTTTTTTAGTTCGCTCAGCTGGAAAACTGAATAAAAACAACGGGAACCCCCTGAAAGCCAGATGCCGTTTCTGAGCCCAGTTTTTTGTAGGTAAATAAACTACTCAGAGTGCACCACAGCCTGTTTTCTAAAGGGCAAAGAATACCACAAGGTCATGCATTTAATTTGAAGATTAATCTTTCCAAGTCACACTTCTTCCCACCCTTTACCCCCCCCCCTTCCTGGTATCAGCAGATTTAATCAATAAGTCGACCAACTCTGCTTTCTTCCAGATATTTATAAAGGCCTCTCCTGCTGTGATTACTGAATATGCTTCCTTCAACACAGCAGGCTCCTGAGGTGAACCCGGTCATGAGTCATTACATTTTCCCAGGCTCTTCCACAAGAGAGAGAGAGAGAGAGAGAGAATGTGAATATGAAGAAAAATTATCTTTTTTTTTCTCCTAATGTAGCTGGTATGTTCAAACTAGGCAAAAGTCAAAATGGTAGAGGGACTGTTTAATGTTCTCAGTCTTACTTAAAACATTATCTAACAGAATCTAAAAGTCCCACACACAAACTTGGATGCAATTTTAGGCTGACATAGTACTGAAATAATGCCTATGAGGAAGAGATTAGGATTCAAGAGCCATCTGGGTCAGTGTTGCAAACTTTGCTTCCAAAGATGCTGATCTTAAAACAGCCTTGGACAAAGAACCTTAGGATTTTTATAGTCTTTTTTGTTGGACATGCAGAGTTTAGTATGTAGCTTTTCCATACTTTTTCTTAAGGTAATTACATTACTTACGGTCAGGGGTGGGATTCTACTAGTTTGCATCTATTCGCTAGAACCAGTTGTTAACATTGTAAGCAGTTCGGAGAACTGGTTGTTAGAAGAAATTATTGGTCTAATCCTGTAAGGAAGGCAGGAAGGAAACATTCTGGTGTTGCTTACAGAAACTGCCTCTCCATTAACCCTTATTACATTCTTGGCAGGACTAGACTTCCTGTCTCAGGAACTTCTCTGGAGTTTTTTTTCCCCTCCTTTGCTGGTACTTTGCTTGTGTGGAATGACCATTCAAAGTTACAATGGCACTGAAAAAAAGTGACTTATGACACTTATAACACAGTCATGAGAGGCCAGGCGAGGAGATGCATGCCACAATGTGAGAGATATTGAGTTGGCCACACCCAGCCAATAACATGACCATGAAGCCACACCCACCAACTAAGCCATGCCCACAGAACCAGTTGTTAAAAATTTTGAATCGCACCCTTGCTTACGTTTTTTTTTTTTTAATGTGGTGACCAGCTCTGTATATGGTTTTCCAAGTACATTTGTTCCACACCCAGGAGTGGGCTTCAAAATTTTTAGCAAAGAGTTCTCTGCCTGGTTCCTAGGTAGGTGTGGCCATGGTGGGCATGGCCTAGTCAGCCTCCTGCACCATGACAGGGGGTATCATTTTTGCCCTCCCTGGGCTCTGGAGGCTTTCCTTGAGCCTCTAGGAGGGCAAAAATGGCCTCCCTGGGCTCTGGAGGCTTTACTTGAGCCTCTAGGAGGGCAAAAATGGCCTCCCCGGACTCTGGAGGCTTTCCTTGAGCCTCTAGGAAGGCAAAAATGGCCTCCCTGGGCTCTGGAGGCCAGAAACAGGCCCATTTCCAGCCTTCTCAAACTTCCAGGAGGCCTGTTTTTTGCCTTCCCTGAGCCTCCGTGCACACTTTGAATGTACCTGCATCCAAAACAGGCTGCATGGGGACTCCTGGGAGGGGAGGGGAGGGGCAGGGTGGTGAGGCCAGTCAGGAATGGAATTTGGGGTTCTCCAAACTGTGCAGAATCTTAGCTAGGGGCTCTCCTGAACCCCTGTGAATGCCCAGAAGTCCACCCCTGTCCACACCCACTGGCTCAGGAAACTAACCAAAGGGCATGAACACCTAGCAGCACAGATGAACCATCTACTAGCCACAGGCTGGCTAACCGAAGGAAGGACACTATATGGTGAATAAGAAAGCTAAGATCTTATAGGACTTCCAGATCCAAATAGACAGGCAGATACAGGCCATTCAACATGACATCATGGTAATAGACAAGCACTAGAAGACAGCAGTAGTGATAGATATACTGCCTCAAGAAGAAGGAGTATGAGAAACTGGGTGGCCTCAAGGAGGAACTGCAGAGGATATGAAAAGAAAAGGCTAAAGTGGTCCCAGTAGTGATAAAAGTGCTTGGGGCTGTGACTCCTATGCTGGGAGAGTGGCTTCAATAGAACTCAGAAACAACCTCAAAGCTCTTTGTCTAGAAGCACTGAAGTAAAGCAAAGATCCTGTGCTGAACCCTCAAACTCCCAGGCCTCAGTGGTGGGATTCAAAAAAAAATTTCTGCCAGTTCTGTGGCGTGGTGTGGTGGGCATGGTAGGGGAAGGATACTGTAAAATCCCCATTCCCTCCCCACTCCTTGGGGAAGGTTACTGCAAAATCCCATTCCCTCCCCATCCCACTAACCTGCTTTCCAGCTCTGTTCTCTTGTGCAGGGCAATAAAAGAAGACCCAGCCAATCAGCTGGGACTCGGGAGGCAGAGAATAGATGGGGGTGGGGCCAATCAGAGATGATATTAGCCAGTTCTCTGAACTGCTCAAAATTTCCACTACCGGTTCTCCAGAACTGGTCAGAACCTGCTGAATACCACCTCTGTTCTGCTAGAAGACCTGAAATTGTAGAAGACACATACCACAATGTGAGAAGGGAATTTTTAATATATACACACATGCATGCATACACTTAGATGAATTTGACTGATTCAAAAATGGCAAAAAAAAAAAATTCCTTCTCAATGATTCAAGATAGACATTATGCCTTCTTTTCACAACAGTTGTACATCAGTGCTCCCATTTAAACCTATTAGATTTTTTCAATACGTGATGTCAGTTTAGAGTTTCCTGTCCTACTATATTATCATAGGCCCATGATAATTTCTCTGACAGCTTGTCCTCTGACAATGTGTCAAAGTCCCTTTAAATATTAAGAAAAGCATATGTTAGCTGTGGATTTGAAGTAATAAAGAAAGCTAATATTTCTTATTAGAATGCGTGGAAGCATCTGCTATTTAGCTTTGAGCAATAAACATCTTTGCCTGTTTAAGCAAAATAGTTTTAATGGGACAATATAGAGCACTACATTGGGTATTACATTGGTGCCCAAAGAAACACTGAAGCACTTCCATTTAAAATACTCCACGTAATCTTGCTACTCAGTGAACTGCTTTGTGTATTTTTCGAAATTATTTGTTCTCATCATCCACTGTTAATCTAGCTATGTGTAGTGGAATAACCTTCAAGTCAAATTTAACTCCTGTTCACACATGATCACATCCTTGTTTTTTTTCTTCTTTTTCTTGGCAACAGTACAATAGGGTTGCTACTGCTTTCTTCCACTCTACAGTTCTGGGACTTTCCAGTGCTTTCCCATCAAAGTATTAAATCTAGCCTGATTTTCATAAATTGTTTTTGAAAGCAGCCATGAAAGTGAAGTACTGCCCTTTATTAAGAGCATGTTAAAATTCCAGAAATATAATTTGCCTAAGAAAGTGAGTTTACAAATTGCATCACTCAAATTATTATTTACATCCCCTTAAGGAAGGGGAGAGATGGAAAGGGAAGGCAAAGAAGAAGAGGGGAAAGGGAGAGAAGGAGAGAGAGAGAGAGAGAGAAATTGCTTAGTAAGGCTTTCATATAGTTCACTAAGGACTAAGCATCATGAGAGGTGAATTGATTGATTGGCTGTAATTGTAGGCAGCTCAATAAGTGCAGGCCTCTGAAGATATATATATCTGAAAACATTACAAAAAGTATAAAACATTTTTAAAAATGTATTTCAGAAATAGTGCAATTTATAAAATATTCTTCCCAGTTGGGGAAATTTTTATTTGTGTTTTTTTCTTAACATAAACCTTTTTAATTCAGTTCAGAATATATTGGTTTCTCCTTCTTTTTCCTTGTAGAATAGAAAGTAAAGATTGATCACTTCAGATCCAACCTTTGATCATTGTACAGACATATCAATGCAGCTTTTGCAGCAACAGTTTTACAAACCCCTTTCTCTTTTCCCAGGATTTGTTTGTTTTCCAGTAGCTTTGTGCCTCAGGTGGAGCTAGGACTCAGGGTTTCCTAGTTTCTAATCTGATGGTTTAACCATTACACCACACTGGTTTACTACAGTTGGAAGAAAGGATGGGAATTTGTGGGAAGACATGGGTAAAAGGTTGGACTATGTCCAGAAATCATAGACTGGCGTATCAGATATACTTCTTCTGGGTTGAGAGACAGAATGAGATTTTTTTCTGAGTCAACCCAGTAGGAGATAGATAGATAGATAGATAGATAGATAGATAGATAGATAGATAGATAGATAGATAGATAGAGATAGAGATAGAGATAGAGATAGAGATAGAGATAGAGATAGAGATAGAGATAGAGATAGAGATAGAGATAGACATATATATACACACACATATATATATATACATATATATACATATACATATATATATATATATACATATACACATACACATACATACATAGATACATATATATAGATTGTAGCAAATTGGAGACTGATTCTAAAATACATGTATGCTGCTATCCAATTTTGTTTTGGGTGTTATTACATTGCTACTTAGGATTTTTCCTCTAGCTTTGATATTTCAGTTGAATTAATAGGGGTATTTTGCTGTAAAAAATATGTATATGTTGACTAAATCAATCAAAAGATGAGTGGTCTTATTATTCCTAGGAACCTTCATCAAAAAATCTTCAGTTAAACATAACTTCTTATCTCATCCAAAAGTTTATTACTTGAATGATTGCATTGTTATAGCACCTAATCATAGGAAGTCTCTGGATGGCGTACAATATGTTAAATCTTGATTTGAAGTTGGTTTTATTTCCTGGCTTAATCTACCTTTTCTAATTTCAGTTTCTTCATTCTGATGATAAGTTCCCAGTCTGGATGATGACTTTGGTTGTCAGCTGATATAAAAGGAATGTAAAGGGAATGTGTAAATGAATGAGTGATAGAGAAGAACATTAAGAATTTTAAGTTCATGTTGCATAAAGAACAGGATAGTGTGTTAAAACAAAGTTATAAGCATGTTATATTGCTTAAGTATCAATAAGGTACAAAAATAGTTGGTTTTGCACTGTGGCCTTGAAAGGTTTGAGGTACCACTCAATTAACGTTGGGCAGATTAAGAAAGATAGATTCCTTACATCATCTGTCATGACTTGTTTCTCACATTTATTGGTTAAACTCCAGTGATACTTTCATACAGGTCAAAGAGACCACACAACATATTGACAATGACATAAAATGGTTCAGTTCTTAGGTTGCAAAACTGTAAGCATGCTCAACTTTGGAGTGAAAACATTCACAGTTGACTCTTTTTCTAAGCATATAGTGTGACTTTCAAAAAAATTGATTCTACTTTATTACTCAATATCTTGAAGCAATATGATACAATATGCTGGGGGGGAAAGCAAGCTATAGGCCTAACCAGAGTCACACATTAAACAACTTATAACATCTGAATACATGATAACAGTTGTGTGGGAATTGTTTATGCCAGGAGCTATTTGCAATCTCTTTCATTGCACAGAAAAGGGAAGGCAAAAATAGTATGCTTGCCTTCCACCAACCTATAAAGCCACATATTTTAATATTGTATTTGTCCTAAGTTATTAAGTAAGGGTCTGAAAATCATTAAGGAAGAACACACAAAATATAGCAATCCTAAACACTGCAATACATGGCTTTACACAAAGAGAAAGAGGGAAAGAGAGAGAGAGAGATGCCATAGGTTTTCAGAATTCAGTCCTTTTGAGTTGTTGTATGGGAGAATATAGGGGCTGCTGTAAATGTAATAAAGTTCCAGAACCAAAACCTTGGGTAACTGTTTTCTCATGCAAGGGAAAACATTGCAAAAATTCAGTGACATCTACAGGAATATTTAAAGCTGGTATAAGAATACAAAACTGTTAAGATAATATTAAGGATAGACGATATCTCTAGAATGGCAGGAAATATGTTGTTTCTGTTCCCAGCTCAGGAACTGAAACTGCAAGTTCAATGGCAAGACTCATGATGATGCTACAGAAGGTGTATTCTGTCAACTACAATACAACTACAACTTGGGGTTTAGAGAAATCAAAGCATGTCATGTAAATCTTTTGAGGAACTAGGGAGAAAGAAAGATTCGCTAGATGGTCTTTTTCTAGATGTTCATCCAAACATTTAAAGAGCAAGTTATCTAGAGTACATATCACTCCCATTAGGATAGAAACAGTGGTGGGATTCAAATTTTTTTAATACTGGTTCTGTGGGTGTGGCTTGGTGGGCGTGGCAGGGGAAGGATACTGTAAAATCTCCAGCCAGAGGTGGTATTTACTGGTTCTCCAAACTACTCAAAATTTCCGCTACCGGTTCTCCAGAACTGATCAGAACGTGATGAATACCACCTCTGGATAGAAAGATGTTCCTCAGATGTTGGCTGAGCCATGTCTGCTTGAAAACTAATCAGCATTTCAATATTCCTCATGTTGGCAGGAGCAAAACATTTCTCTTTCTGCTTCACAGCTGATAAAAGCCATAGAAAACCAAGAGCACTTGCACTGAGATATCAATCATCAAACCCTATAGGTTGCCATCATTTTGAGAACATAGAAGCTTGGAGGTTCTAAGAATTTGATATAAAAGCAGTCCACGTCATCACTTTAGGTTTTAAAAATCATTGTATTAAGAACCATGACAAGGTAGGCCAGACCATGAAATCATCTGTATTGAAATTTGTATAATAGACTCTTGCAAGCCTGATTGTGATGCACCCTTCCCTGTGTCCTTCCCACTCCTTCTTATACCCATTGAATTAAGAAAGTGTGTGCCTGAGCAGCTTCTGAATATTATCTTGTTCCTGTTTTTTTTTTTTTAATTGCATTTCCCTTTTCTCTAGGTAAGAGTTCTTACATATTTCCATCCAGGTCATCTTCCTTATTCTCTAACTAGGATTGTTCATTTTTTGTGATTTCAATATTTTGATTTCAATATTTTGTTCTTTGAAATCTCACATCATCCTTCAACTTCTTGGTATGTTGCCCAACATTTGCCTGAATTCATTAATTAATATTTACCTTACAATAGCTTAAGATACTGACATCTCTCAACATTTTCTTCTCCACGTAATTTAAATTTTAACAAGATTCCGGATAGACCTTGAACCCATTGACAATTCCCCTTTGTGGGTCAGGATTAAATCCAAAATTATGACTTCCTTGTTTCTTCTTTTGCATTCTGAAAAATGAAATTGTAACAAAGAGGAATTAGAAATGTGCTAAATTTCCCACTCCTATCTGAGTTAGTTTTCCAGCAAATCAAGGTAATTTGATTATTATCACATAATAATCATAGTGTGATAGTAATACTATCACACTATTGTCTATCTTCTTAAGAATTTGTTGTGTTTGGTATAAAAAGGCATTGTTAATCTTCCTCCTAAGTAGATATCCTATAGTAAATTCCAGAATTATATCTCTTTGGTGCTTAATTCTTTTAATTGTACCAAAATAGTTCCAACAAGATTTCCATATTCAAGCCAATGAATGTTGTCAGTGTTATACAACTTATTTGCATATAAATCACTCCCCACCCACCCCCTTTTTTGTTTTGACCAAAATATCCTCTAGTTCCATGTTTCCACCATGACTCTCATCCAGCCAAGTTTCTGTGATACATGTAAGATCATATCAAGATCATATTTTCTTTGTAATTATTGTTATCTCTATTTGGTTTTTCCCTATGCATCAGTGTTGTGAATGTTTGAGTATCTTTCCTGCTTCTGACTTTATTATCATGTGCAGCCAGATTCCTAACGCCCATCAATTCTTTCTCTAAGCCTGTGCCTCTATTTCTTCCTTCTTTCAAAGTTCTTTTAAAGCCCACCTAATATTGTTCCTAATTCCTTCCTTTACATGTGTGTCAGTAAAGATATATTGATATGAATGCGGCCTAACTATTTCCTTAAGTAATCACTCTTGAAAATCATTACCTTTGTTAATGCTTGTTCATCTAGCAAATTCCATCAGGCAATTTTTCAAATATTCTGAAAAAGGAAGCGCTCATGAGTCAGAATTTCCTGGAGCAACAACACAATGAAAATTGTCTGGAGGAGGGGAATAAAGAAAACATGTAATAAAAGCTTGATGGTGCCAATTTTTTAAAAAAGAAATTGCTTTAAGTAAAGGGAGTCTCCTGAAGATGCCTCCAAAAAACAGCAAGTGCTTGTTAACAAGCCATTCCCTACCACCACACATCTGTTCTTACAGGCCATTATTCTTCCACGCATTGGAGAAATGGGCCAGATTCCTTGACATGTTGATAAATCTGTTAAGTACTGAGTATTATAGTTTCAGGCATGGGTGAAATGACTGGAGACAATCTTAGTTGGTGAACTTTCAGCTCTTTATTACATAGTGACTTAAGAGAGTGAACAACAACAACTCTGCCTTATATAGGTGACCTTAATGTGAAATAACCAATAGGGAGCTGTAAGACGCTAGCTCCAGAACCAATAAGAGTCCTTCGTTAAGGGCCAATCGGATTCTCTGAACCCAACCAATCCGATCGAGCCGCTTAACACCCAATCAGAAGTGCAGGGCCAGAACCCTGCACTTTACCCCAAGCTTGCTTTTATTTAAACTATTTACATACATAACACCCCTTCCCCCTGGCTCCTCAATTATGGTGTGGTTATATAGTCCTTTAAATAGGACGGTTGTCTTTTGGGTCTATTAGATTTTCTTTGGACTGGCTGTGTGCAGTCCTGTTGAGGTAAAATGTTGTTTGGTAGTGGCTCAGCTTCTCGTTCTGGTGTGATTTCCCTTGGAGTGTACGATTCTTCCTCCTGTTCCATTTCCTGAGTTTCACTAGATTCATCGCTCTCTTGGAACAGGTTCCCTGGAATGTCGTCTTCTTCCATTCCTTCCCCCCCCCCTCAGTTTGTCGTAGGGGAGTTGCTGGCTGGCCGAAAGGAGTCGTGACCGAAATTGGTCAATATGTCGTTTCCACAGTCTTTCATCAACACATTTTACAATATAGGATTTGGGCCCAGTCTCGCGTATTATCGTTGCTTCAATCCAAACCGGGTCGCTGGATAAATTTCTTGCGTAAACGGGGTCGCCTACCTTGAAGGTATGGTAGCGTCCGCTGGATCCTGCAGGCTTTTCTGGCTCATAAGCAGGGTACAATCGGTCAAGGCGGGAACGGAGTTTTCGCCCCATGAGAAGTTCTGTGGGAGTTCTGCCGGTTACACTGTGAGGAGTGATGTGTTGTAGAAGTAGAATGCGATTTATTTTTTCGTCAATATTATCATAGTCCACTTTTTGCAAACTCTTTTTTACAAATTGGACCATGCGTTCCGCTCGGCCGTTGGTAGCAGGATGCGCCGGCGAGGTGAGCACATGGCGGATGCCATTATCAGCAAGATACTGTTCAAACATTAGCGCTGTAAACTGTGGTCCGTTGTCGGACACCAGGACGTCCGGCAATCCATGAGTTGCAAAGAGTCTATTGAGGACTTTAATGACAGCTTCGGAGGTTGTATGGGTCATTTGATGAATTTCCAACCAATTAGAGTATGCATCGACAGTCAATAGTAATGTATGTCCTTTAATCGGCCCTGCGAAATCCAGGTGGATTCTGGACCAGGGCCCGCGTGGCATCTCCCATTCAGTCGGTGCAGCTTTTGGTGGTGCGTTGCTGTTTTGTTGGCACTTGGTGCAGGCCTTGACCCATTGCTCGATGTGTCGGTCCATGCCTGGCCACCAAGCGTAGCTCCGTAAGAGTGCTTTCATCCGCACGATCCCGGGATGGCCTTCGTGCAAAATTTGTAACAGCGAGTTTTGGAGTTGTTCTGGAACGACGACTCTATCGCCCCAGATGACACAGCCTTTTTGCGAAAAAAGTTCAGTCTGTCTTGTTTTAAATGGCGCGAAGTCATCTGGGACCTGGTCCAATGGCCATCCACGTTCTACCCAGCCTGGGACTCGAGCTAGGGTGTGATCTCGTCTGGTCTCTCTCGCGATATCTTGAGCGGTCATAGGAGGCGAGTTGAGCGTCTCGATTTGTAACGCCAATACTGTTGGTGCCGGATTGTCGAGAGTCTCTGGCAGCGGTGCTCTGCTGAGTGCGTCGGCATGGGGAATGGCTTTCCCCGGGCAATGTAACAATTGATAATTATAAGCAGCTAGGAACTCTGACCATCGAGTCATTCTTGGGGACAATATATAGGGGGTTGGTTTGTCCCCAGCGATTATCCCTAGTAAAGGTTTGTGGTCAGTTACAATGGTAAATGTCCTTCCATATACATACTCATGGAATTTTTTTACGGCTGACACAATTACAAGAGCTTCCTTATCTATTTGTCCATAGTTACATTCTGCCTGAGAAAGAGTCTTCGAAAAGTATGCAACAGGGGCTTCGTTTCCATTAGGCAGCACATGGCTCAAAATAGTGCCCACCCCAAACGATGAGGCATCACAAGTTATAACCAATGGTAATGTTTCATTATATTGCATAAGTACAGAATCAGATGTAAGTAAATCTTTTACATTTCGAAACACTTTTTCCTCCCGGTAACCCCAAACCCACAATGCTTTCTTATCTAATAACTGGTGTAACGGTTCAGTCACAGTCGCCTTATGTGGTAAAAACACATTATAGAAATTAATAAGGCCTAAAAATGCCTGGAGATCTGTTTTGTTACGGGGTCTGGGAGCATTTTTTATCACCCTTAATTTACTCTCAGTAGGGTGGATACCCTGACTATCAATGCGATAACCTAGAAATTCAACACTGTCTGTATACAGATGACATTTATCCTTTTTTACTTTCAATCCCGCTTCTTGGAATTTTTTAAGAATACATTTTAAACGATTCTGTAGAATTTTTTCACTAGGAGCTGCAATTAACACATCATCAAAATACGGAACCACGCTCTTGATTCCCTGCAATAATCATTCCATTAAACTTTGGAATATTCCCAGGGCTACACTTACCCCGAATTGCAATCGGGTACATTTAAAAGCACCTCTGTGCATTACTATCATTTGAGCTTGGGCTATTTTATCGTCCACGGGCAATTGTTGATAGGCTTGAGCTAAATCTAATTTAGCAAAAACCTTTCCACCTCCCAGGGAATGAAGGAGGTGCTGTACCACCGGCACTGGATACGTGTTCTGCTGGAGGGCGTGGTTTAGAGTGGCCCGGTAGTCCCCACAGATTCGGATTGACCCATCTGGTTTAATGGGGGTTACAATAGGAGTTTCCCATGGAGAATGATCAATGGGTTGCAGTACCCCTTGTTTAATTAGTTTGTCAAGTTGTTCATCTATTTTGGCCTTAAGGGCGAACGGAACTCGACGGGGCTTTAAACGGATCGGGGCGACCTTAGGGTCGAGGCTAAATGAAATTGGGGTCCCCTTATACTCGCCCAGATGATCTGCGAAGACATCGCTGAATTCAGTAATAAGGTCCTCCTCCCACTCGCAATCACCGACTCGGTTCACGCCGGCTACTTCGATGCCGAGGCCCAACAAACTAGGCCTGTCCCTATCGATGATCGTTAGAGGTAAGTATACCGTATGCTTTTTAAACAAGACGTGGACTCGACAAGACCCAACCACAGGGATCCGATTCCCTTGGTAGTCTTTAAGGATGAGACGTTGCATTCGAAGGTCTTGGCGTTGGATGGTAGGAATGAGTTGCTTTAATGTCTTCCACGACACCATCAAGAGGGACGATCCGGAATCGACCTCCATGTGGCAAGGTTGGTTCTCTATGGCTACTGTGACTCGAAGCTTCTTAGCGTCCATGGCTGAGGCGTGACCTATAGTGATAGTATGGTGGGCCTCTTCTTTCTGCAACACTCGATATCTGTAGGAGTGGTTTGCTGGATCTCGCCTTACAGGATGGTTTCCTGCCGATTGGCGAGAGCTGGTTCCCCTTGAGGCCTGACTTGGTCCTGGTAAACTGCGAGAGACTCGACTGATGTGGCCTCGTTTTCCGCACATGACAGATCGCATCACGGAATTTGCAATCTGCCCTGGGGTGGTTTGCCCCGCAACCAGCGCAAGGGCGTGAAGGTTTAGAGCGAGGGACCCGGTCGAACCACAGTCGATTGACCCCTTCTTCGTCGCTGTCTGACGATAAAGAGAGGTCCTCGTGGTGCATCGTAACAAGCTGCTCTTCTGACTTGGATAAAAGGTCGCCTGTCTGTGGGGTCGTTGGGTTTCGGCTTCACCGTAGTTGCGCCGCGGACTTTTTGGTCGCCTCAGCAGCAGTGGCTTCGGCGATGGCGTCAGCAAGGTCGATGTCGCCTTTCGCCATCAGCTTGCTTTGCACGCCCAGCGCATCTAATCCCAGAATTAAGCGGTCTCTCAGTGCTTCATCTAAGTCTGCGAATCCGCAGAGGCCTCCCAAGTGTCGGAGGTCTGCCACGAAGTCAACCACACTCTCTCCTTTTCGCTGGCTTCTTTGATAGAATTCGTGATGTCTCACGAGTGTAGGTATGGTTGGCGCATAATGGTCTCTCAGGAGAGGTTCGAGGTCGTCCCAGCTCATTGCTTTCACTTCTCGAGGTTTCGCGAGTGCCTTTGCCATTTTAAAGACAGCCGGGCCGCAGTACGTCAGAAACAGCGCCCGCTTCTTGGCTGGTGTGGTGTCCTTCAGGTTGTTTGTTTCAAGGAACATTTGGAAGCGATCCATGTAGGATTCCCAATCCTCTTGGTTCGGATCGAACGGAGCGGGTGGTATGATGCCGCTGGACATGGTTTCCGTTGGTGGCGTCGTCTTGGCACATGCTCTGTTTTTCTTCCCGGTTCCTTAAGATCAGATGTCTCCAAATCCCATCCTCGTCGCCAGTATTATAGTTTCAGGCATGGGTGAAATGACTGGAGACAATCTTAGTTGGTGAACTTTCAGCTCTTTATTACATAGTGACTTAAGAGAGTGAACAACAACAACTCTGCCTTATATAGGTGACCTTAATGTGAAATAACCAATAGGGAGCTGTAAGACGCTAGCTCCAGAACCAATAAGAGTCCTTCGTTAAGGGCCAATCGGATTCTCTGAACCCAACCAATCCGATCGAGCCGCTTAACACTCAATCAGAAGTGCAGGGCCAGAACCCTGCACTTTACCCCAAGCTTGCTTTTATTTAAACTATTTACATACATAACACTGAGCGTGGGCGCGAAGAATGGAGACGAGACGATAAAATAGTGAACTTCAAAACTCTTTATTAACATGGTGTGACAGCTCAGCTCAATGGCTGCAACGGGCCTCCTTATATAGGCAACTTATTAACTATTCCACCAATGAAAACTTGGGAGCGCTAGCTCCGTTAACCAATGGGAGAGGCTCATTAATGGTCAATCAGATTCACCTGAATGGACCAATCTGATGTCACCATTAACAGCCAATCAGAAGTGCAGAGCCAGAACCCTGCACTTTGACTTCAAGCTCTTGATAACTTTATTAACACATTTATTCATTCACAACAAAACCCACCTGTGTGAAAACGCATGGAAAATAAAATTGTCCTTTGAATGCTAAAGACATAACAAGTTGATCACAGTGAACATTAGGTCCTTCTATTTGCCTTGGCAGGTAAAACACAGTCTTCTTTTAATTAAAAGTGCCACCTTTGAATCTATATAATTAAGGAAAAAGATGGTCAAATAATTGCTATCATGTGCCTTTCCTCTTCCTCTGAATATATTTGAGGGTTGGTAGCAATTACATATCTAAACCTGCCAGGGTTCTTTTATTTTAATCTTCAAAAGAGATAAATACTGAAACTGGTGCCGTAGTGTCATGACAACAGATGGAATAAAGCTAGGCCCAAGCCAAATGTTCCACAGTGAACAGTTTGAAAGTTGAAGGGGCCGATAAGCTTGATGAAACATGCTTTCCTTACTAATTTTATTTATCCTTTGCCATCTGTACTTAGCTCTAGTCAGGGTAGTAATTAAAGCACATGGTCAGCAAAAGCAACTAAAAGTATGACTTTGTTCAGTTTGGGCTTTGAGATACCATCATGTAGCCATGTTTGATTGGCTACCAGAGTGAGGCATAAAATGGAAAGTGTGTTTTGCTTCGAATTTAGAAGCAAATAAAACAACCCCCCACTGAAAACACTGTGTTAGAACAGTGTTGGTAGTGTTCGCACGGAACAAAACTCAAGATGGCTTAAATTTTATACTACAATACAGCACTATAACATTTTTTCCTTATATTTTGTCATTTTTGTTGAGTAACTACTAGGCAATGATTTTGATGCATTTGCTTAATAATCAATTAACGAGAGAGTCCAAAACTGACATAGTTTTGCTTTCATAAATACAGCTAATCCTCAGTTTATGAACGCAACTGAGCCCAAAATTGATGTTGTTAAGTGAGAAATTTGCTGAGTTTTGCCCCATTTTACGACTTTTCTTGCCATGTTTGTTGAGTGAACCACCGCCATTGTTAATTTAATAACAAGGTTGCCAAGTGACTTTGCTTGTCAGAAGTTCGCAGAAAGGGACCCCATGACTCTGGGACACTGCAACCACCATAAATGTCAGCCAATTGTCAAGCATCAATATGGAAATCACATGACCCTGGGGATGCTACAACGGTTATAATTGTGAAAAATCATTATAAGTCACTTTTTTCAGTGCCATTGTAACTTCAAACGTTCACTGAACGAACTGTTGTAAGTCAAGGACTATCTATAAGTTCAACATTTTCCTAGTCATCTAAGATACAGGGTTTCATTCCTAGATCCAAGATCCAAGTAGTCTTTGACTTATAACAGTTCATTTGTTCAAAGTTACAACGGCACTGAAACAAGTGACTTACAGCTGTTTTTCACACTTATGACTGTTGCAGCATTCCCAAAGTCACGCAATCAAAATTCAGGTGCTTGGCAACTAGCATGTATTTATGAGGGTTGCAGTGTCCAAGGGTCATGTGATCACATTTTACGGTCTTCTGAGAAGAAAGTTAAAAGAGGAACCAAATGCACTTAATAACCACAGTTCTAACTTAACAATTGCAATGATTCACTTAACAACTATGGCAAAAAAAGCCAGTGGTGGTATGCTACCGGTTCGGACCAGAACTGGTAGTAAAAAAAAAGCCTCTGACAATCAACTGAGAGGAAAAAGAAGAGAAAAGCGCAGGATCGGCTCTCCCATTAGCCCCTGCTCTTTTCTTTAACTTCTCAACTGATTGGTGCTGCAGGCCTACAGCTGGTGTGGGGAAAGCTGCGCATGTGTGCTAGGTGCACGCACATTAGGTGCAAATGCACATGTGTGCAATCACCAAACCATAGTGGAACAGGTAGGATCCCACTGCTGAAGAATGCACTGTAACAACAATATCTACCAAGATGGGTTCTAGTCTATAGCATGCACGTTTTGTATAGAAAACTTCAATCTTTAAAGCTGAAGTCCAGAGAGAGTATGTGCCAGTCAATATAAAAAGGAGCATACATCTTTTTTTTTCCAGCTGAGAATCACACTCAACCAAGGGCATCCTTAGAGGGACCTAAAAATCAAGGTTGCAGCCATGACTATGATTGAATTTTTTTTTTTAAATAGGTGTCATAATACCTATTAAAAGGTGCAAGTCTTTGATTGGGTGATGATAGATGCATCCATTTTTTAACTCCCACTCCATGGATGACCTGCACTCCGTCTTCAAAGTGGCTTGAACAGGGTGACACAAAACATGAATGAGCCCAGAAAAATCCTAAATTAACTAAATACATTTATTCCCCACATACTTTTTAACGTTCTCTTTCCATTGTTTTTTTTTTTAAAAAAACATTCCACAAGAGGGCCATGCATATTTTTGGAGGGGATCTAGGGGCCATGTGAAGCTTTTAGTTGTATGCAAACTCAGCACTGCATGGTTAGCATCTGTTATTCAACAGTCTGTGGTAGCTGGACCAGCCATAGTACAATCTCAGATTGAAGAATGTGGGGAGAGGGCAGATTGAAGAATGTGGGGAGATCGCTTAAACAGTAATAAAGCAGAATGGGAGCACTGACATGTAGTGCCAGGTCATACAGAGGCAAAAAGAGACTGAAAGTTGTTTCAGGAACATTTTGCTATTCTGGTAGTTATAAGTTTCAGTCTTATAAGCAGGGGTGGGATTCTACCAGTTTGGACTGGTTTTTTAGCACAGCTGATTCTGCCATGCCTCCGCTGTTTTAGTCCCAGGGGTTGCAATAGAAGGTAAGTAACTGAGCTGAAAATTGCTTTTTTAAAATGTAGAGCATTGCACACGAAGTGAACTGGTTGTTACACTGGCTAAATCGCACCACTGCTTATAAGCCACCTCCACCACCCCCACTGTACTCAAATATGCAGTCTGAGGGTCACTAATATGCATATGTCGATAGAAATCGGTGTTCAGGGATGGAGACCTATCTTGTGTGGTCTCTGCTATGCAGCATGTGGCTGCGACTGACATTTTGAAAAATACGCTTTCTCTATTGACAATGGTGGAGACGAATATTTCAAACAACAACCGTAGGATAGGCATTTTGCCGTGACTGTTGCAGCACTTCCAAGAGAAAGACGATTTGCTTCTCTCTGCCTTTCTACCATCCTTGGAGCTAGTTATTTCCTCAACACAACACACCTCTTTCAATTTTCATCTGTCAACTGTTAGTGTTGGCTTTGCTCTGCCTTGACTAGCAAAGTAGGTTCTCAGGGGAAAGTGGGAATCTTCTGACTTAACAGTGGCCAAGCATTTCTTCTTTAATCCTGCCCCACATAGAGATAGGAAAGGAACTCACAACAAGACCCAGGATTTTCTTCTGTTCTTCCCCACCTACGCAGGCTGTAAATACATGACACATTATCACTATCCCTGTCAAAGTTCACCCCTGATAACTATTCCAAGAAGAGGAGAGGGGAAAGGGACACAACCATTAAGAGGAGGGGGAGATTAGCCCTGCCTTGATAACCCATCTCTTAGCAGGAGCCTCACACACCAAGCTTGAAATGTGGCATTGCTTAACACAGAAGAGTTAAGTTCTTATCAATCTACTGCTCAACTTTCAACTGCCATTAAAAGATAAAATGTAATAAGTATTCATTTCTATATACTAGTCCCAAAAAGCTTGGGTTGGTTCCAATCATTTCTTCCAAACATTCTGCAGCAATGGTAGATGAGTTGCTGATGAATGAAGAGATAGCTAGCAAAGAAAGGCTTTTCTGAAGAAACATTATGTGGGTGTCCTCCGAGTTTAATAAAATAGGCTGCATGATGAACATCCAAGTCAGAAGTTTGCATCTGGCCATGAACCAGTTAGTGTATCCATGTCTTCAGTCTGAATCCCAAGTTTCAATTCAGGAACTGTAATGTCTAATGTTTAGGTTAACACTTTGTAATAGTTCGATTGACAATCCAGTCACTGAAATGGAAAAACTGTGGTCCTTGCTAACCATGATTTAGTATGACATCTGAATTGACAATGCATAGAATGTTCTGCACAGCATCAAGATGATGAATTGATCATAGTTTTCAGAACTCTATTCTAATTGATTGATTGATTGACCAAACACAATGGCTGGATTCTCACAGCTCAGCAAGCTATAGAACAAGGTTCAGAAGCCACTCTGGCTGGCTTCAGAAGACACACTAATCCACAAACAGGCTCATATTTTGGACTTAGCAAGTGGTGTTAGACCAGCTATAGTTTCACCATGGTTACATGGTGAAAATCACAGAATGTGAGATTAGAATATCAATAACAGATAAAATTTTAAGGTTCTACAGCATTTTTACATTTGGATGCATCCAACTGCTTTGAGTGAGGTATGGTGAACAAGCAGAAGTGAAGCCATCCAACAGAAGACATCAGAGCAGCCTTTTACTGATAATTGCATTTCTTTCCACATTCTATGCAAATGCATCTGTTAAAAAAAAGTTGCTATTCTGAAATCTGACCTCCGCAAATGCATGTTATTCTTTCTACTGGTGGGCTTGTAATCACATCACCTGCCCATGGAACACTGATTTGTGATATATCCTGAAAAATACTCAAAATTATTCTGAAGTAAGCTTTCTTGGGTTCAACAAAATGTACCCTATGGTAAGTGATAGAAAGGGAGCAAAAATGTCATTCTTTCCATTAGGTATGTTTTGGCAGGGAAGGCTAAACGTTTTCTGCACATCTTCCCATTGTTTCTAATAATTGCTTAAAGCTCTGCATGCTTTTTATTTTTCAGAGTCTTGACATCTGGAGATACAAAATTTGCATTTATGTTGAATATACTTGCTTAGTGAAATCACAACAACATATTGTGCTTTTAAGATTCCCACAAAGATGTCCATTACAAATCACATGTGTATACATGCACATCCTTTCTAAAGCATCATTATCTGCTGTTTTCTGACATTGCGGTTAGATGGTTTAAAACGCCTATGTCTCACTGAAACCAGTGGCCTTATTTCTTAAAAGGTCGAATCAACTCAAATCTTTATTGCTGTCAAAGACCAGCATAAGGAGGGTGGGGTACAACATAAAAAGCCAGAAACACTAATAAATTTCAGAGGCTTTCTTGGATAGTTAAAAAAAAAAAAATCAAAGTAATAAAGCCACACCCAGAAACTTTATATAATGTCCCTTCTTTTTCTTTCCCAGCTTCATATTTTTTAAATCATGTGTTAACTTAAGACATCTTTCTCACACACATGAAAAGAAAATTAGAATAAATAGATGGGTTAATACATGAATTGACATTGGATGTAGAAACACACATGTGTATATTCATGTACGTTATTTTGTTAAATGAAGAACTCTAAAGATTATGACATAGTAAAAATAATGATTAAAAAAAGCTTCCCCCTTGCTGTTAGGGAAAGCGACAAAAATGTGTCCATGAAGTCACCAAGAATCAAGTTCAACCTTGTGCCTTTTAAGTTTACAGATCCTTTCCCTGAGCTCCATATTTCACAGACTGTATTTGTGGGAGGGAAATTCCTGGAAATGACATCTCTTTGCATCTATGATCTGATCAGACCACTTGAGCAAATGGTTAAAGACTGGGTGGGAAAGGATCCTCAAAGACACTCATCTCTCCATGCCCGTTTCTCAACTATTGAAAGCCTCCTCTTTCTATCAAAATGTAATTTAGATGGAAGTAAAGTAGATTCCTGTCTTCATGTATTAATAAATCTAGCTTTTGCTCCAAATACAATGCATTGAAAGTCCATCTGCATTCATTGTACAGTCGCTGAGCCAAGCCAACCATTTTATTATGAACATTTTTTTAACATAATGTTCTGTCATTTATTCAGAATTCGTCAGCACAAGTGCTTATGGTGAAAAGCATAAGTATTGTCTAACAAGTGGGTACCTATTGAGAGTATTAGTCAAGGGGATTGAATGTCAAAAGTAATACAGGTGTTTATGCCTCAAAAAGATTAGTATGTTTTATGAAAGAAATGATTTGCTGTTAGAGAAAGCCACTATTTGGGGAGGGAGATGAAGGAGAAAAAGAAAGGAAATGGCCTATGATCTATTTTTTTTCCCTGTAGGAAGCAGGCTGAAAGAAAAAAGCATCAGATTATTTTTTTTTTGGGGGGGGGGCGCATTGGTAAGGAGATGTAAAGCATACATAAAACAGAAGGAAGAAGTCCATTACGTGTTATCTCTACTTCTGACTTCCATACAATCAGTAGAATAATAATGGTAAAAGTGGATGTTTCTGGAGATGTTTCTAAGGTAACAGATGCAATGTAGGCCAACGGGTTTATTTGTTCACATAATCATATTCCAACTTCCTTACCTTAGTCAGAGGCAAGCAGACAGGTTATGGGCAAGCATTAACATATGATAAAGCATCTTAAAGCCCAGATGATGATGATCATATTATCCATGCGGTTACACTTGGTAATTCTATGGCTCAGGGTCTCTTCACATCTTCTGATCTTGCACTATTTCTTTGCGTTTTTCTGTGGCTGCTTTCAGTTTTAATGGTGTCCAGCCACCAAGCTTTTGTATGGCCTGCTTTCCTTTTATCACTAACTCTTCCAAACACAATTGCTTTCTCCTTAAAGCCAAGAAAAACCAGGCAAATAATATATCATGCAGGTGAACTTTTGCTAGGTTGGGTGATTTCAGAATGAGATCAAGACCCCAGGTTGAGCTTCTAGCTCAGCATTCTGTATGAAGGATCCTACAGTACTTTAATACTCCTTGCTACACCGATCCATCTAGTTCAATACAAAATTGCTTATCCAAAATCAAATAATATATTCATCTAGTTCTCATCTGTTTCCTTCAGTCTTCTCTTTTCTGATGCCCAATAAATTTGGAGGCTGCCAGGTTGGAGAACCCTGGTCTATTCTCATGTCTTCAGGACTTGAGGGAGACAGAGGAGGTTTCCCCATATTTTGCACATGGACATTTTATTGGAAATGTCACAAAATGAATGAGAAGCTACCTGGGTGCAAAGCAGCACCAAGGCAATGATTTTCCTAAGCCTTGTGATCAATCGCTCAATCCTGAACTGAAAATAGCCATTCTGGAATGAGAATTCTATCTATGTATAAATATGTGTTCTACCACAATTTAAATAAAAAGGCATCTCAGCATGAATGTGGCTAGATAGTTGTCAGATTTCATTTGGCCATGTGCTTGTGTATCTTTAAAAAGAAAAGCTGTATGGCTCTTTTAGATTAGGTATTGGGAAAGCTGGTCACATTTGTTTTTGCTGATTCTCATTGTACCAACTCAGTTTGGTTTGGCTCCATTCACTCAGCAGGAAAAAATATCTGCATGCTATTGTGTGTGTGTGTGTGTGTGTGTGTGTGATATGCATGTTTCTCTTAACACATGCTTACGCACACTTCTGCTGTTTCACATACTGCTTGTTAGCACATTTTTTCTTAACCCAAAATTGTTCCCTATTTACTTTTTAGCACGTGTTCCCTTCATCTGCGCATTTTGGATCATCTGTCCGAACTTGGGACCACATCATAACCTCTTGACATTTTCCATGTTTGTATGCCTTCCAATTCACCATCGGACCAAGGCGGGGGGCGGGGGGAGGAATAATAAATTGTTAACAAAATTCAGCTTGAATTTTCAGCCATGCCTTTTTTAGGATAACTTACAATCCAATCTCAAAAGAGTATGGAACTGTTACTCGAACTTGTAAACATTAAGTATCTGAGAAAGGAAAATGTGTGCTGAATGGAGGTAAAGCTGGAAATAGCACACTGGAAATCTCTTACAATGCCCTGTAGTCTCAGCAAAGCATACACATTTTTTAAATGGTGAGTTGTAAGGACAGCATTTAGTAAGCCAAATTGGAATGGCTGAGTAGGATAGTTTTTTTTTAATCTAGAAGACTTTGCTAGCACCCAGGAATACTGGTTTCAAAGCATCCGCTTCAGGTACCTTCATCTCTTTCCATTCCTTGCCAAATCTCATTCTTTCTTTTAGTGCTCCTTTCCTTTCCCTTCTTAGCGTCTCTCCATCAGATTGTGTTTTCTCGCTGTATATTTGTTTGTATCTTTGCTGCTAGAGGCATGCAGTGGGAGGGGGAGGGATTAGGACTGAAGCATTTTGGCATATTAAATTTGCCATTTGTTATTAATATAATTTGCAGAACAGTTACTAGAAGTCTAAAGCCATTCACGAGAGCGTTGTGTTTTTTTTAATTCCACTAGAAACCACAAGATAATAAGAGGAGGCTCCAAGAGAGGTGTGGATTGCCCACAAGAGGTCTGAACGGCAACATGTATTTTTACTGGAAGTCTGCTTACTAGCCAAAATCTTTGGAAAGTCATGACACTAATTTGGCAAGGCACTATCTCCGTCTGCTTCACTGAAAACATCTTAGACAGCCTAATAAATAAAATGCACTTCGTTTTCAGGGTTTTCAACTAGTCTTTCTCTTGGCCTGCAGACTGTCAGCAGGCAGAGATTAGAGAATTGACTGGAGCTTAGCAAATTTGGTTCAAGAGAAATCAGAGAGGTAGCAAAGGATAGGATTGTATCTCCTTCCAGCCACCCCAGTGTTGAAATATTGCCAGCAAATGCATTAAACACAAACCAAACAAAACCTCATCACCCCACCGTACACAAAGTTTTCGAGTTTCTGCTCTGGGAAGTCTGCTGTAAAATATCAAGAATTATTTCAAAGGACTAAGCTTATAACTTTAAAAAAAAATACCTCAAACTTGATGCAGGAACTATTTCTCATAAAACAGGCTTTTTTAATAGCTAGATTTGCAATGGAGGAGTGCCAAATTCCCTTGGCACTATTGAAACATAGGTTGGTGCAGGATTTCTTGATGTCTCAAGTGGTTACTCAGATCAGAAGCTTTCCCTGAATTTATTCTTCTTCTGGTACCACTTTTTCTCTTGGTGGAATAGTTTTAATTCCCACAAATCCAGACATTCAGGAGCACTGACACTGGTAAAATATTCTCGTTTGCTTTCTGTTGCAGGCAATATTGTTCTCTTTTTTTCACCTTGCCTCATCCGGCGTTCACTTGGTCATTTAATTATGAAACTAATGGAACAAGTTGCATTTTCTGAAAGTCTATGAGAATCTACAACCTTATGGTCTACAAGAGATGATTATAACAGGAGGCACAAGGGTATAAAGAGGTGTGGGGGGAATGAGGAAAAGAAGTGTGATGAGGTAAGCTGGTGAGAGGAAGAATCCATGTTTCAAAGAATGGCTCTGTAGGATATAAACCCTCATTTTTTATAGACCTGGACCTACTAGCCACCTTGTGTCTCAGTATATTAGAAATCATGATAACTACCTCCCATGTGGTCTCCAGCCTCTGTGTTGTAGCTTCAATTGTGAGTTGTGGAGAAGGGGAAAGTGGAGAAAGAAAGATCTCTTGTCTACTTTCCTGTCAGTGATTGAGAGGCTAGCCAATGGAAGAGGAAACCATTTTGGCAGATGAGATTGAAGGGAATGGTTTTGGGAAATGGAAATTCTTCTCCAACCTGGAGGTTGGTTCTAAAGCAGGGGTGGGCAATTAATTTCTGTTAGGGGCCACATGGAAAATCAGATCTGCGCTCGAGGGCCAAACCAATTTTATAAAAGGCCATTATAAAGGGCCCATTATAAAATGCAGCACATTATACATAAGAATATTATATATATATATATATAATGGGGGGGCTTGGTAGTGCTCAGGTTGTGTCCAAGCCCCCACCTGAACAGAACACACCTCCAGCCAATCAGAACACGGCCAACCCCCCAACCAATCAGAACACAGCCAAACCCCCAACCAATGGGAACACACCCCCACCCAATCAGAACACAGCCAAGCCCCACCCAATCAAGTCACACCCCCACTAGCAGTTAAAAGGAAGAAGCAGCTGCAAGCTCACATCACTCTGAGAAGCACAGGGCTGAAGACATAAGCCTGAAGATGATGAATGAGACTTCATCAAAACGTTGCCTAGATACTTCCAATCTTACGCAGGAGAAAACCCGAATAACCAAAGATCCACATACAAATACCCGCGAGAACCTCAGAATATATATATATTCTTAAGTTTTCACGGGTACTTACATGTACGGCATTCAGCTTTGTTCGGGTATTTTCCCATGTCATAGTAGTGGTGCTTTTAAAGTTGTAGCAACGTTTCAGCAGAATCTTATCTGCCATCATCAGGCTTCTGTATTGTGTTCGTCTGTGAGTTAGACTTTTACAGTGGTTTCAGATTTAAATTTGGGGCACAGCACAGCAATAGGCTGCCCCAAATTTAAATCTGAAACCACTGTAAAAGTCTAACTCACAGATGAACACTATACAGAAGCCTGATGATGGCAGATGAGATTCTGCTGAAACGTTGCTACAACTTTAAAAGCACCACTACTATGACGTGGGAAAATACCCGAACAAAGCTGAATGCCATATATGTTTAGCCAGGTTTTGTAGTGGTGCTCCTCTGGAGCTGACTATGGGTCTAACTAAATTAAATATGGATGAAGCTGATAAAATAAGACACCAAGTTACCAACATTCTATGCACAAGCAAACCACCCAAAAGCAACTTACAGCAAAATGAAATTAAAGCGCTACAAACCCTGAAAAGAGACAGCAGCATAATCATCCTCCCAGCAGATAAAGGGAATGCCACTGTAGTAATGGACAGAAAAGACTATGAAACTAAATTGACAGACCTACTCCAAGACTCCACATACAAACCCATAAACATAGACCCAACCACATATCTGGAAAAATTAACCAAGAAGAAAATTATAACCAGCCACATAAGCAAAGAGATCCAACACACGATCATACCCAGAGAGAAATCTTCCAGATGCCCCAAACTATACGGCCTCCCAAAAATACAAAAAGAAGGCATACCTCTCAGACCCATAGTCAGCTCCAGAGGAGCACCACTACAAACCCTGGCTAAACACCTAGCAAAAGAGCTACAGCCCCATGCTGAAACAGCAACTTCTCATGTACAAAACTCATACCACTTCTTGGAAATGATCAAAGATCTTCATGTGGAGCAAGAAGATCTGCTTGTAAGTTTTGACGTGGTTTCACTATTCACTCAAGTCCCGATAAAAGAGACCCTCGAAATCATCAAAAATAAATACCAACCAGCTAAACACCTCATGGAACTAACAGAACACTGCTTAACCAACACATATTTCATATACAAAGGACAAAGATACAAACAAATTGAAGGAGCCCCCATGGGATCACCACTGTCACCTGTCATTGCAAACCTGTTCATGGAAGAATTCGAATCCAGAGCCCTGGCTAATGCCATACTCAAACCCAAACTATGATTAAGATATATCGATGACACATTCGTGATTTGGCCCCATGGACAAGAAAACCTAAACAACTTCCTAACACACCTAAACAGCACACACCCCAAAATCAAGTTCACCATGGAAACAGAAACAAACAAACAACTACCATTCCTAGATGTACTAATCTACAAGAAAACAGATGGCACACTAGGACACACCATATACCAGAAGAAAACACACACCAACCGCTACCTCAACGCCCAATCCCACCACCACCCAGCACAGATAAACTCCGTGGCTAAAACACTAATTACTAGAACCAAACGCCTGGCAGACAAGACACACATTAAGACTGAACTATGCACCCTGACTAAAGTACTGACAGCCAACGGCTTCCACAAAAGCAAAATCACCAACTTGATCCACAAAAACACACTGAGACATAATAGAGACCCAAAAGATAAACAGACCTATGGAACAGCTGTCCTGCCCTACATAAGAGGCACTACAGACAAAATTAGTAAGATTCTATACAGACACCACATCAAGACTGCCTTCAAAACAGACAGAAAAATAGCAGCCATCCTCAGGAACCCCAAAGACAAAATTGACCTGGAAAACCAAGGCATATATGAAGTCCCCTGTGCATCATGCCCGGCCACATACATTGGACAGACCAATAGAAGAATAAGCACCCGCCTGGATGAACACAAAAATGCAATCAAAAAGCTGGAACACACTTCCTCACTCGTCCAACACATGGAAACCACAGGTCATAACATCAACTTCAATGGCACCAAAACCCTAGCCATATAGAAAATCCCAGCCACAGAATCATCAGAGAAGCCATAGAGATTGAAAAAAAACCAGAAAGCATGAACAGAAGAGATTATTCCACCAGGCTGTCAATCATTTGGAAGCCTGCACTCACAAACAAAAAAATCTCCACACCACAAGCCAGGCAAACACCTGGGCACAAACAGATCCCCCCTGATACCTCCAGCTCAAACACACCCCAACCAGGCACCCAGATGAAACCCAGCTTCCTAACTAATGATAGCCGGCCATTTACCCGAAGCCAAGCTGCATTAAAGGCCTCCAATAAAGTAACACAATGTTGCCAGCCAATCAAGATACAAAAAGAGCCAAAAAAACAGACAGAAGATATTAGGAGCAGAACACAACAAACTCCAAGACCAATAAACATACACCAAGACTCTCAACCAATCAGGAGGAAGAAAAAACCATTCTGACAAAGCAATAGGCTGCCCCAAATTTAAATCTGAAACCACTGTAAAAGTCTGACTCACAGACAAACACCATACAGAAGCCTGATGATGGCAGATGAGATTCTGCTGAAACATTGCTACAACTTTAAAAGCACCACTATTATGACGTGGGAAAATACCCGAACAAAGCTGAATGCCAGACATGTAAGTACCCGCGAAAACTTAAGAAAACATAGATATATACACACACACACACACACATACATACATACATACA
This sequence comes from Hydrophis major, assembly GCA_033807585.1. Lineage (NCBI taxonomy): Eukaryota > Metazoa > Chordata > Lepidosauria > Squamata > Elapidae > Hydrophis > Hydrophis major. Next base: position 240,098,241 of record CM066328.1, read on the forward strand.
TACATACATACATACATATATATATAATATTCTTATATATAATTTGCTGCATTTTAAATGGGCCCTTTATAATATATATATTTATATATAATATATATATAATATATATATATTATATATAAGAAAAAGTAACACCGCGGCTGCTCCTACTACTACTTTCCACGCTTTCCAAATGCGAGTCCCAGGAGAGAATAAACAGCAAACCGCGCTCAGGGGCATCCAAGCCCACCTAAAGCTAGGCCGCTGCTGGTGGAGCCTTGCCCTGCCTTGGTGCCCTGTTTCCCGGCTCGGCGGTCCTGCTCGGGCGGCACTTTAAAAGCCCTCCTCCTCGCCTACACGCCCAATGAGCCACTCACCACGACGGTGGCTCCCAGCACCCAAGCAACTTCCCAGCAACTTGTGGCTTGCTTTTTCCTCTCGGGCGCTCGCGCCTGGCCCCGAGCTGCGCAGCAGAGGGGAAGCCCGGAACGCCGCTGGGTCGCCTCCTCCAAGCAGCCCGCCCGCCTGCCAGGCAGAACCCTTCCCGCTCCTTGGCAGGAAGATGCTCCCGCCTGCAAACTTTGCCTTTGCAAAGTTTAAACCTGGAAGCCCCAGAAACCCAAGCAACTTCCCAGCAACTTTCGGCTTTCTTTTAACTCACGGTCGCTTGTGCCTGGCCCCGAGCTGCACGGCGGAGGGGAAGCCTGGAGCGCCGCCGGGTCACCTCCTCCAAGCAGCCTGACCGCTGGCTGTTTGCCCACCCCTGTTCTAAAGGGACAACCTTTCAGAGATGTTAAAAATTAGCCCTTCATTGCAACCAAGCATGTACATCCTTCCCACTCCCCTTCCCAAGTTCATATTGAAGATTGCGTTGTAAAATCTTTGTCAGAAAATTGACAGTTTCCATGAGAAGGCTAATTTCTTCTACAGATACTAAGAATATGGTAAACTCATCTCCATCAAAAGAGTATCTATTTTTTAAAAAAGTATCTCTGTAACCTGAAACATAAAATCTGTTTCTCACTTGCAAAAGGTTTAGAAATAATCTTAACACTGCTTTGCTATCTGATCAAATTGGGATTGTCAGGAGATAGAAAACAGCTGGAGAGAAAGCTGTAAGGATGAAAACACAGAAAACTACTTTTCCTATCTGTGTGATTATTTGGCTCAGTTTGAAGCACATGTATTGGTTGTATTAGCTTAGCTCCTAGAAGAAACAAGAGTGCATGTGTAAAAGTGATACTTTGACACTGCAAAAAATAGGGATGCATCATACAGTTGTGAATATAAGATACCCTGTGATAATATTCTTACATGGATAATATTCTTACATGGATAATATTCTTACATGGATAATATTGTCCATTTCCGAATGGCGAGCCATTCCTGAAAAAAAAACCATTTCCGAGTTTAGTCATTTGCTATGGATCTAAGTACACTAAAAAGGTAAAGGTTCCCCTCATACATATGTGCTAGTTGTTTCTGGCTCTAGAGGGCAGTGGTCATCTCCGTCACAAAGCCGAAGAGCCAGCATTGTCCAAAGATGTCTCCACGGTCATGTGGCCAGAATGACTAAATGCCGAAGGTGATTGGAACACTGTTACCTTCCCACCAGAGTGGTTCCTCTTTTTCTACTTGCATTTTTACATGCTTTCGAACTCCTAGGTTGGCAGAAGTTGGGACAAGTTACAGGAGCTCACTCCGTTACACAGTGCTAGGGATTCGAACTACCGAACTGCCAACCTTTCTGATCAACAAGCTTAGCGTCTTCGCCATGAGCCACTATGTCCCCTTTAAGTACACTACAGAGTGATAAATTAAATCTTTTTAAATGGAGTGTTATACAAACAACCAAAAGCAGAATCAGGTGAAGAACTGACCAGGGATTTGCAAACTGAACATTGGAGATGCTAGTGTCCACCTGTAAAAACTCAACCTTTTTAAAAAAAATCACATTTGTTCCTCTCCCCACACCTATTTCTTGATTAATGGAACTAAAAGGATAGATTTACAATCAGAAACAGAAAGTTCTGTTTTAGGAAGTTAGAAGAAGGGGAAGATTCCATCACTATAACTAGCTATGCTTTGCAGATAAGGATTGTGCCAACTTAAACCTTTTTCTGCTGATTCCATGAAAATACTCAGACTCTTTCAGATTCTTCCAAGCTGAACCAAGCCTCACTTCTAACCTCAAACTCACAAACACTGTTGATGTCAACAGTTGACTAGAACATATCTGGAGTGATTTTCTGCAGCAGGAACTGTGGTCTATGGACCAGAACCTTAGGAAGTCAAGATGAGAAGCTAGCTCAGCACTGGACTTAGCATAAGCAAGAATCTTCATATAAACTTCTGCCCACACCTGAAGAACAGAAGAAAGTTGGAAAATAAAACATTTTTTTCAAACTGGAAAGCAAGGTAGACAAATAATACAAAGTAAAGCAGCATCTCAATATTTGCGGCCTCCACTGGCAATTTGGGAGTTTTTCTGCCTTCCAAAGGCCAGAGAGACATCAGAGTCACATAAATATATATAAATATAAACAGAAATCAGTAGGAGGAAGAGTTATATTGCTCTGTCCTGGTGCTGAGACATTAGCAGGTATTTATTATTATTTAATTTTTATTTATATTATTTTATATGCAATGATATCCTCAGGCCCCAACAGTTCTTTTGGGATAGTAGGAAACATTCTGAAACAGTTGTTGTTGTTGTTGTTCGAGGGGGTTACTATCAAATAATTTTGTAATATGCAAATCTTCAATGACAATAATTTTATGAAGACACTCATTCCTTCTTCACAAAGCTCCAGGTGTACCTCCATGCATTTGTTATTAATATAATGCTTTAGTTCTGCATTAGTTTTTCACAAATATTAATACTGCCTCAGCTAATAAGCCTGTTATTCAGGAAATATCCATAATCACTGAGAATGTTTTTATCCAGGTCTGATCAATCATTCACAGACAGGAATCCAGCCAAGCTCAGAACCATATTACGTCTTCTGGGTAGTTCCTTAAGTACCACAAACATAGCTTCCGGAAACAACAGACTGCTTGGCTGTGCCCACACCTGTTCATGTGACTTGATGCTCCTCCAGCTGGTTCTGTCTGCACTAAATTATAGGTCATAATAGCTTTGGTTTCACATCACTGCAAGACCAAGCCAAGATTTCATGCAGTTGGACAGAACCCAAAAGCCTGGCAGTGCTTTTCTGCAGTTATCGTACAAGCAAGGAAAAATCTTTCAGTTGTTTTGCGCAGAAAAACACATGATGTCCTAGTGAATTCCAACCAGATGCAACTTCCCCTGCAAAGCATGTGGAAAGGCCAACTCTGACCTTCAAAGGTGGCATCAGGTTCTCTCTAGTGTACTTGATTATCCTGTTTGACTAAGAGTTATTGGTGGATGGATAGATGGATAGATGGATAGATGGATAGATGGATAGATGGATAGATGGATAGATGGATAGATGGATAGATGGATAGATGGATAGACAGACAGACAATGTTAAGACACAGTCCTAGATATTAGCAAATGATTAATAAGACTAAAGATGCTCGCAGAGCTACTGAAAAGGACCCCAAAATAGTTAAGTTAACAGACATTTCAGATGACTGCATGACACCATGCTACTTCCTTCCCTATTTAAGTGGGAATGGACTTTTTTCTGGATCACATACAAATAGGTAATGAAATAAGGGTTGCTTTTGCTTTTAGTTTGTAAAGCACAGGAGGAGGTCTCAAGAGACATGACTTATGTAGAGGGTGTTTTATTGAAGAATTCCCTAATTATGAAAAGCCACCTGTTAAGTTCTGCGCATGGGCGCAAGGAACAGAGACGAGACGGTGAACAGTGAACTTCAGTTTTTTATTAATCATTCTGAATGGAGCAAAAACCTAGGGCAGCAGCAGCCCTTTTATAGGCAAGCTGCTGATCTAGTAACCAATAAGAAACCTGGAGTGTTAACTCCCTTAACCAATGAGAGTGGCCCGTTAACAGCCAATCAGATTCTCCTGAATGGACCAATCCGATATCGCTATTATCGGCCAATCAGAAGTGCAGGACTAGAACCCTGCTATTTTCTAAAGGTTTGATAAAACTTTATTTAAGCATTTTATTAGTTCATAACACCCCTTCCCCCTGGGTTCCATTTAGGGGGTGCGGTGATGTAATCTCTGAGGTATGAAGGTTGTTTTGACTGTCTATTGGATTTACGCTGTCCCACCGGTTCTTGTCTGTAACCCTATTTTGGCGGGATGTTTTTGGGCAAGTCGGGTGCCGGTGGTTCCTCATTGGAAGACTCGGTGCCGCTAATGTTCTCGTCATTGTCCTCTGGCATTTGTGGGCTTGCCTCTGTTGAGGTGTTCCTCTGTGGCGAGGACACGCCCTTCCCTGATCCTTCTTCATTCATTACGCCTGATTGCTGACTTCTTCCGTTCCTGCTTTCCGCAATCTCAAATTTGGTTTCTTCGACATCCCCTCCCCCCTCAGTTTGGAAGTTACCGGAGTCACGGAAACTAGGTTGTAGCCTCGAGTGAAGCTGATCTATATGGCGTTTCCATATTTTTCCGTCGCAGGTTTTCACCCGGTACGACCTGGGTCCAGTGGCTTGAATTATAGTTGCCTCGATCCACAATGGTTCGCCAGAAAGGTTTCTGGCGAAAACTAAGTCGCCTATCTTGAACTCGTGGCATTTTCCATTAGATCCACAGGGTTTCTCTGGCTCGTAAGACGGGTGAAGCTGGTTGAGGTGGGAGCGGAGTTTGCGTCCCATCAATAGTTCAGCTGGAGTCTTGTTGGTGATGCTGTGCGGAGTGATGTGTTGGAGAAGGAGTATTCTGTTTATCTTATATTCAATGTCCCCATAGTCCATTTTGTAGAGGGTTTTTTTAACAAACTGTACTATGCACTTGGCTCTTCCGTTAGCCGCAGGGTACAATGGCGAAGATAGCACATGGAGAATACCCCGGTCCACTAAATATTGTTCAAAAGGGAGCACGGTAAACTGGGGTCCGTTGTCAGATACCAGAATGTCTGGCAGTCCATGCGTCGCAAATAATCTGTTCAACTTCTGGATGACGGACTCGATTGTGGTACTCTTCATTTCGTGGATCTCGAGCCAGTAGTAGGTCCCACAAAGTCAATATGGATGTGGGACCACGGTCCCCGGGGTGTTTCCCATTCTGTCGGAGTTGCTTTAGGTGGGGCATTGCTAACTTCCTGGCACTTATAACAAGTCTTTACCCAGGCTTCGATCTGTTTGTCGATGCCCGGCCACCACGTGTAGCTTCGTGCGAGCGCCTTCATACGCACGATGCTGGGGTAGCCCTCATGCAGTGTCTTTAATACCACTCGTTGTAACCACTCTGAGACGACGACTCTATCCCCCCATAGGATGCAGACTTTTTGCGAAAAAACTTCTGTTTGCCGGTTCTTGAAGGGAATGAAGTCGTCAGGGGTTTGATCTACTGGCCATCCCCGTTCGACCCAGCTAAGAACTCGCGTTAAGATAGGATCGTGTTTTGTTTCGATCGCGATATCTCTAGCTGTTAGCGGCGGTGAATGTAGCATTTCAATCTGGAGTGTTGTAAGGGTTGGAGCTGGGTCATCGATGGTTTCTGGAAGTGGTGCACGGCTCAGCGCGTCAGCGCGTCAGCGCGTCAGCGCGTCAGCGCGTCAGCGCGTCAGCGCGTCAGCGCGGGGAATGGCTTTCCCCAAGCAGTGTTGCAGCTTATAATTGTACGCAGCCAAAACTCCAACCAGCGAGTCATTCTAGGTGATAATATATAGGGGGTTGGCTTGTCTCCCGCTATAATCCCCAGCAAAGGTTTGTGGTCGGTAACAATAGTAAAAACTCGTCCATATACATATTCATGAAACCGTTTTACAGCAGATACAACAGCAAGAGCCTCTTTATCGATTTGACTATAGTTACGTTCAGCCTTTGATAAAATCCTTGAAAAATAGGCAATAGGGGCTTCACTACCATTTGGTAACACATCGCTCAAAATAGCTCCTACTCCAAATGGTGACCCGTCACATGTGATTGTTAAAGGCAAAGTCTCGTTATACTGCATTAAAACAGTATCTGAAGTTAATAGGTTTTTTACTTGTCGGAACGCGTGGTCCTCTCGGTGCCCCCAGACCCAGGTTGCTTTTTGTCGAGAAGCCGATGTAGGGGCTCGGCTACGGTCACTTTATGGGGCAGGAAGATGTTGTAAAAATTAATAAGCCCCAGGAAAGCTTGGAGATCAGTCTTATTTCTGGGTCTTGGGGCATTCTTTTTTTTTTTTTTTTTTTTGAAAAAGATTTTATTAATTTTCTACAAACAAACAAGACAAACAAAACATTAAAACATCAACTCTCATATGTACATCCAGTGTGTCAGTTGGTTCATCATTTTTGTGCATTCATTCTGTAGTCTCAATTACAATTATGTTACATAACAAATCATATTGTCAATCCAAACTTATATATCCTAATATCACTAAAAAAAGAAGTTTTTGACTATATTTTTAATCATTCATGCTTTATGAGATAACAATACTTTAAACCAGTTTATTCTATAACAAATCATATAATCATATCAAATCAATCCTAAAAAACCCTTTATAAATATAATGTCAAATAACAAAATAATAGCAAAATAGCAAAATAAAGATATTCCTTACTGTCTAGCATTCTAAATATTCTATTATCGTATTTTATCATCTAGCCATTGATAAAAAAGATCCCAAATTTCATAAAATTGTTTCTCCTCTTGCTCTCTAATTTCAAATGTCAATCTACTCATCTCAGCACATTCCAATATTTTCTTAATAATTTCTTCCTGTAATGGTATTTTCTCATTCTTCCAATTTTTAGCAAATACAATCCTAGCCGCTGTTAATACATTTACAATCGGGTATTTCAAATCTTTACTATATGTATCAGGTAAAATTCCCAATAAGAAGATCTCTGGTTTCAAGTCTATATTTTTCTTTGTCATTTTTTCCAACCACATGCGAATTATAGTCCAATATTTTCTAGCGTCCTCACAAGTCCACCACATATGGTAATACGAGCCGGGTATCTGATGACATTTCCAGCATTTTTCAGATTTGTTCTTAAACATTCTTGCTATTCTTGTCGGGGGAAAGTGCCACCTGTAAAACATCTTATACAAATTTTCTTTATATGCTGTTGACATTGTCATTTTATAATTTTGAGACCACAATTTCTGCCATTTCTCTAGATCAATCCCATATCCAAAATTCTTCCCCCAAACAATCATAGTTTCTTTGACTTGTTCTTCCTCTAATTTCATTCCCAGTAAATAACCATATAATTTTTTAATCACCTTCTCATCAGTACCCATCAAGATCAGTCTGCTTATCATAAAATCCCTCCGTTTTAGAATCTTCATCATGCCTTGAATGTATTTGCGCATATGAAAACCAATTCATCCTTTTACCTTGTTCCTCTAAGTTTTGGATCGATTTAAGGTCACCCTTTTCATCCAAGAGTTCCCCATATCTAACTGTTTGTTCCTTCTTATAAATTATAGGATAGGAAAATGCTTCAATAGTTGATAACCAAACTGGAATTTTCAAATAACATTGTCTTTTTATCTTCTCCCAGTTTAACCAACAAAGACTCCCGTATATAATGTCTTCTAAAATAACCCTGTGTTTTAGTTCCCTTATACCATAAAAAAGCATGCCAGCCCAACAGCAAATCATGCCCTTCTAATGTCAACAACCTATGCTTTCTTAATGTTATCCATTCTTTGACCCACATCAAACTTGCAGCTTGATAATACAATTCCCAATTAGGCAGGCCAAAACCTCCTCTAATTCTAGTGTCTTGCAAAAGCTTTAGCTTTATTCTCGCTTTTTTACCTTGCCATATAAACTTCAACATGATTTTATTTAAATCTTCAAAATAGTCTTTTCCAAGCTTAATTGGTATTGTTTGGAACAAAAATAAAATTCTGGGTAAAATATTCATCTTGATTGTTGAAATTTTCCCTATTAATGACAATTGCAAGTTTTCCCACTTCTTCAAATCTGTAGCTATCTGTTGTTTGAGTTTAATATAATTATTCTCTTTTAATGTGCTACATCTTGCTGTCAAATATATCCCCAGATACTTAACCTTATTTGTAATTTGGATTTTCAAAAGATCTGCCAATTATTCTCTTTGTCTCAATAGCAGGAAAACACCTGGAGTGTTAACCCATTAACCAATGAGAGTGACCCATTAACAGCCAATCAGATTCTCCTGAATGGACCAATCCGATATCGCTATTATCAGCCAATCAGAAGTGCAGGACTAGAACCCTGCTATTTTCTAAAGGTTTGATAAAACTTTATTTAAGCGTTTTATTAGTTCATAACACCACCAAACCATCTTACGTCTTCAACCCGTCAAGCTGCCGTACTTATGATATTGTGGACATAAAATCTTTATTCTTTCTCTGGGCAGAAAATTAATCTTTGATGGTTTAATTCCATATTTTTATTATCACTGTGATAGATTTTTAAAGAGATTGTTTCCTCTTAGTATATTTTATTAAGTATTCAACTGAGGGATAGAACAGAATGAAGAAAATGGGCTGAATGTAATTAGAAAATGTACAACTGGATAAGGGAGAGAGAGAGGTGGGAAGAAGGAGATAGAGATCCAAATCATCTGTATGTGAGGGAACAAGAGAGAGGGAACAAGTCTAGGCAAGAAAAGCATATTAAGCTTCTTTTTCTGCTTAAACTGAAAAACAAAATGGCAGCTTATTCTGCCTCTGCTCCATTACTGAAGCCAAAAGGATGATCACTGGATTTTAGTTCATCAGTGACAAGAGAGCTGAAGTCTCTATTTGTTACTCCAATATTAGCATGCCATCTTTTCTGTACGACTCAGGGTAGTTTACAAACAGCTTACCATTAGGCATGAAAGCACAAGGTTACCTCGAGACAGGCCGCATGGCCCCCACACTGCCATCTTTCAACCCCTTCCCACCTTTTCCTGCTCCACCCCAGGCAATGCCTGAGATAACCACCTGACGCTGCCGAATGGTTGGACTGACTTAAGAGAGAAAAAGACAGAAAAAATGAATCATAACAGTGTTCATCCATCTGTATTTTCTGGGTGCTTTCCTGATCCAAGTGCATCAGGAAACCATGTTTTATTTATTTTTTTTCTTTTTAAAAGTGAATCATCTGTGGGTAGAAAAAAAAATTATGGGTTTAAATTATAAGGGTGGTGGGAAAGTCTGTGAATTCAAAATAACTTCACATACTTAATTAGCAGTTTGGGACATAGTGAAAAACCTTGAAACCCACCAAGCGCACTCATCCCAACTACTGAACCTGGCCCCACTTAATAGATTTAAGACCAGATGGGATGTTGTTGACTGAGGGGACTTTCAGAGGCAAGGCAATGACGATGTCTTTATTCCCATCCTTTCCCAGTCCAAACCCTTGGTTACTATCAGAAAATAGCAGCCATGGAGGGAAGGCAGCAGCATGAGTCACAGTCACCATTCTTTTTCCCACTATACAGCACTGAGTGGAAGACAACTTTGGAGGGCCTGTAGACAGCAGGACTTGGGCCTGGCCTGGGAATGCAGAAGAAATGATACCTTCTTCGAGGCAAGCTCTTTCATAGTTTATCTCTACTTGGCGAGTTTCTCAACATCCAGTGTTTCTAATCAGCCTCCTCCTTCCCCCTGCTGCACACACACCTCCCATATAAACCTCCTAAGTTGGATCTGGAATTTGTCACTTCTTGTTTTTCCTCTCTGGAGTGTATGTGAAAGGCCCATCTTGCTTTGCGTTTTGGAAAATTAAAACCGATTCCCTCCATGTTTCACACAAATGAAAAAACTAAGGAGGGTTTGGAAGAAAAGAAACTGAACCGTAGAAGATAAGATTGATTTTGGCTCACAGGAGGTAGTATCAAAGGCTCCAACACAACAAGGAGATGAAGCATTGAAAAATAATGAAAAAAGGTGATTAAAATTATATGGAAGTGTACAGTGTACTTTTGTGTCTTATTTTTCCATGTTTTGCGGACTCAGCAAATGTTTCCCTGTTCTTTGCTCTTATTAACATGGGTAAGAGGCAGCTTCAGCAAGGAACATTTTACAAAATACATCTGTATGCTTTCTAGAAGTATTGATTTGCTATTAAACTTCACTTTTAAAAAGGGCTGTAATCAAACCAGTATTATAATGCCAGAAGCCCTATTCCTCTCAGCACTGCAGAGTTGGCTGAAGGCCATAACTTTTGCATGTTGGGTATTGGGAAATATTTATGATTAGTCAAAACTCCCGAGGCATAATACTTGCAGGTTGGTTAATACTGGGGCTGAAATTAATTATTTGAATTCTATGTACAAAATGTTAACATGCCCTCTTTCAGAATAAACTATTGCTCATTTTGAGCAGCTTACCAACATGTTTTATTGAACATCTCTGTCTTTGTCAGGGATAGGAGTTCAGAAAAACCAAAAAAAAAAAAAATGTAAAATCACCATCTAAAAAGTATAAATTAAAATCGGCAGCCAAAGTAAATCAGAAATTGAATTAATTAAATAAAAGGTCTTGGTGCTGCATAACATTTGTTAATGTGGAATTCTGAAGCCTTCTTTCCACAATTGATGCACTAGACAGTAAAGCAAAACAAATGCCTTCCTTTTATGAGTCTTTCCACCACAGCTACAACTATAAATGTTCCATCTGTACTTGTTTTGTCTGGATCAATGGTTGCTGGGCTTTGTCTCTGCTGAACAACACAGAAATCATACCCAAAGGTAAAGAAACTCATCATCATAAAATGATAATGCAAAGAAAGCTTATGAAGTCTTTAAAGTATGAATTAAGTCTTGTCTGAGTCAGCTTTTTACTCCTGGTGATTTCATCGATACATCTGTGTAGGTTTCTTGGCAATTCTATGGAAGGAATTTGCCATTGTCCACCTTCTGCAATGTTTTGCAACTTTCCAGTCTAATTTATAACCTTGGGATTTCCTCATATTTTCCCAGTATTAATTGGATTTAATCCTGTTTAGGCAGAATCATCTTGGTATAGGCATTGGGTTGGAAACCAACTGTGGGTTCTCCTTAGGCATGAAGTTAGTGACATTGGACCAGTACCTCTCTTTGAGCCCTAGAAAGATGGCAGTGGCAAACTACATATGAAAATGTTGCCAAGAAAACTGTCAGAACTTGCCCAGACAGTTGCCAGAAGTCAAGACTGACTTAAAGTCATGTGTATGTCTACGTGTGTGTATATGTGTATGTGTATATGTATATATGTCTGCTTAGATTTTTTGAGATAAATCAATGAGTGAACAATTGCAGGCTATGTATACTATATATCAGGGGTCTCCAACTTTGGCAACTTTAATACCTGTGGACTTCAGCTCCCAGAATTCCCCAGCCAGCTCATAATAACCCAAGACTTCTGGTTGGGCACTGTGTCAGTGCGGAGTTGAGCAGCGGATTGCCACTCTGAAAGATTCTGATTTTTGCTAATCGGTAGCTTTTTGGAGCATGTCAGACCCTGGAGGGGTAGGCAAAAGAAAGAGGAAGACATGGAGGTCTTGGGGAGGTGCCATGATCCCAGAGACTGGAAGAAGAACCCCCTGAAAACCAATGGCAGAAGAGGGAGATCATGACAATCGTGATGATCGGAACCAGAGATGCAGCAGCCCAGCCTATTAAAAGAAGCAAAAAGAGGGAAACAGCAGGCTGAGCACTGGAAAGGTGTATTTAAAGAAGATTTTCAGAATATTGGTGTATTTGTAAAGGAAACTCCAAATGGAGTGGTTTGGTGAAGCGGCGGTGCTGACTGAAACAATGGAAGAGATTTATGCTGACTAATGGAATCATGAAACCTGAGGAGATGAAGGATGAGATAATAACATTTGCTTTGCGAGTGGAGGAATGAACTATAGAACCTTATTGTCTGTTTACTTGAGAAGTGGGGAAAGAAAGAAAAAGAAGTGAAAGTGATTAAGTGGTATAGGAAAACGAAAGGACAATTAAGAGTGTAAATCTTGGAAAAGAACTTTTGACGCATTGAAAGATTGGAAGAAAGGACTGGGGAAAAGAAACTTTAATTTGATAAATATTAATAGACAACTCTGACAACAAAATAAGAAAAATCTATTTAAGGTTTATAAGTGGAACTGTGACTGTGTGGGAGGACATTTTGAATTAAGAGTTGTTGTAAGACAATTAACAAAAAACTCTGGATCTGATTTAATAGATATTGTAAAATACAAACCTATTTAAGTGATGATGGTAGAAAACTAATTTGATAGAGGTAAATATGTTAGAAATTTGTATACAGAATATTGCTAAATACTGATTGAATTTTTTGGATTAATTGAATAATTGTTGGAAAGTTATTCTATAAGCATATAATTAGATGGTCAAAGAATAATTATATAATATTATTATTTTTATCTTATCATTCTACTGATGAATTATAACAATCGATTTTTATTTAAAAATATTATATAAGAAATCTAGGGGGGGGAGAAATTAGACTTACTTACTTCGATTAAATATATAATCTTAAGGAAATAAATAAATTCGTATATTCATATATATTAATGAGCTGAGTGCTTTAACTATTTACATTAAATAGAATTACAGAAAATGCCACAGAAAAAAGATATTAAATTGAAGCTGGATGTAATTAAACATAAAATGGAATAAATAGAGAAAGAAGAATTGGCACAGAAAATCAGAAATTCTAAACAGAATTACTGTGAAGATGCAAATAAACCAGGTAGATGGCTAGCATATAAATTGAGAAAGGAGAAGGAATCAAGACAAAAATTGAAGCTAATAGATGATCAAGGCCAAGTTTGTTATGGCAATAAGGAGAAAAAGGAAATTAGTTGAGAATTTTATGGGCAACTATATAAACAAGAGAATATTGATGAGGAAAAAGTCAAACAGTATCTACAGAATGCTAATTTACCGAAGATACCTAAAGAGAATGAAGAAATGCTAGAAAGCAATATAACAATGATGGAATTAAATGAAGCATTTAAGAAACAAAATAATGGGAAAGCACCAGGTCCAGATGGGCTTCCGGCAGAATTCTATAAAACATTTCAAGAATCATTGAGCATCCCATTGTTAGAAGTTATGAATGAAGTTATGTTAAAGAAGATGATACCCAAAACATGGTCAGAGGCTTATATCACACTTATTCCAAAAGAATAGGCTGACCCACTGCAAATTAAGAACTATAGACCGATTTCCTTATTGAATGCAGACTATAAAATCTTTGCTTCAATTTTAGCAGAAAGACTTAAAAAATATTTAAATAATTTTATTCACCCAGATCAAAATGGATTTCTGCCAAAGAGACAAATCAGAGACAATATGAGAGTAATCCTGGATACTTTGGAATACCATGAGACTCATCCTGAAAAGCAAATGGCTTTGATATTCCTAGATGCTCAAAAGGCATTTGACAACGTGAACTGGAGATTTATGTTATTACTATTGGAACAGATGGGTTTTGCCAAAAAAATTATTCAAGCAATAGAAGCCATATATAATAAACAGACAGCAAAGGCAATGATGGAGGGAGAACTTACAGATTTTATTAATATAAGAAAAGGCACAAGACAAGGGTGTCCCCTATCTCCTTTGCTATTTGTGTTGACTTTGGAAGTATTGAATAGAAATATTAGGGATGATAAAAGCATAAAAGGAATGAAAATTAAGAAGGAAGAATTTAAACTACAAGCTTTTACTGATGATTTAGCTTTTATTCTGGAAGACCCGTTAGAAACAGCTCCAAGGTTATTGGAAAAGATAGAGACATATGGTGAGATGGCTGGTTTGAAAATAAATAAAGATAAAACAAAGATTTTGACAAAGAACATGCTATTGAGACAGAGAGAAGAACTGGCAGATCTTTTGAAAATCCAAGTTACAAATAAGGTTAAGTATCTGGGGATATATTTGACAGCAAGATGTAACACATTAAAAGAGAATAATTATATGAAACTCAAACAACAGATAGCTACAGATTTGAAGAAGTGGGAAAACTTGCAATTATCATTAATAGGGAGAATTTCAACAATCAAGATGAATATTTTACCCAGAATTCTATTTCTGTTCCAAACAATACCAATTAGGCTTAGAAAAGACTATTTTGAAGATTTAAATAAAATCATGTTGAATTTTATATGGCAAGGTAAAAAAAGCGAGAATAAAGCTAAAGCTTTTGCAAGATGCTAGAATTAGAGGAGGTTTTGGCCTGCCTAATTGGGAATTGTATTATCAAGCTGCAAGTTTGATGTGGGTCAAAGAATGGATAACATTAAGAAAGCATAGGTTGTTGACATTAGAAGGGCATGATTTGCTGTTGGGCTGGCATGCTTTTTTATGGTATAAGGGAACTAAAACACAGGGTTATTTTAGAAGACATTATATACTGGAGTCTTTGTGGTTAAACTGGGAGAAAATAAAAAGACAATGTTATTTGAAAATTCCAGTTTGGTTATTGACTATTGAAGCATTTTCCTATCCTATAATTTATAAGAAGGAACAAACAGTTAGATATGGGGAACTCTTGGATGAAAAGGGTGAACTTAAATCGATCCAAAATTTAGAGGAACAAGGTATAAGGATGAATTGGTTTTCATATGCGCAAATACACTCAAGGTATGATGAAGATTCTAAAACGGAGGGATTCTATGATAAACAGACTGATTTAGATAAGATCTTGATGGGTACTGATGAGAAGGTGATTAAAAAATTATATGGTTATTTACTGGGAATGAAATTAGAGGAAGAACAAGCTAAAAAACTATGATTGTTTGGGGGAAGAATTTTGGATATGGGATTGATCTAGAGAAATGGCAAAAATTGTGGTTTCAAATTTATAAAATGACAATGTCAACAGCATATAAAGAAAATTTGTATAAGATGTTTTACAGGTGGCACTTTCCCCCGACAAGAATAGCAAGAATGTTTGAGAACAAATCTGAAAAATGTTGGAAATGTCATCAGATACCCGGCTCGTATTACCATATGTGGTAGACTTGTGAGGACGCTAGAAAATATTGGACTAAAATTCGCATGTGGTTGGAAAAAATGACAAAGAAACACATAGACTTGAAACCAGAGATCTTCTTATTGGGAATTTTACCTGATACATATAGTAAAGATTTGAAATACCCGATTGTAAATGTATTAACAGCGGCTAGGATTGTATTTGCTAAAAATTGGAAGAATGAGAAAATACCATTACAGGAAGAAATTATTAAGAAAATATTGGAATGTGCTGAGATGAGTAGATTGACATTTGAAATTAGAGAGCAAGAGGAGAAACAATTTTATGAAATTTGGGATCTTTTTTATCAATGGCTAGATGATAAAATACGATAATAGAATATTTAGAATGCTAGACAGTAAGGAATATCTTTATTTTGTTTTACTTGCCTTTGTTATTTGACACTATATTTATAAAGGGTTTTTTAGGAATGATTTGGTATGATTATATGATTTGTTACAGAATAAACTGGTTAAAGTATTGTTATCTCATGAAGCATGAATGATTAAAAGTATAGTCAAAAATTTCTTTTTTTTAGTGATATTAGGATATATAAGTTTGGATTGACAATATGATTTGTTATGTAACATAATTGTAATTGAGACTACAAAATGAATGCACAAAACTGATGAACCAACCGACAAACTGGATGTACATATGAGAGTTGATGTTTTAATGTTTTGTTTGTCTTGTTTGTTTGTAGAAAATTAATAAAATTCGTTTTTAAAAAAAAAAACTATTTACATTAATTACATGATTATATAGGTCTGGCATTTTCTAGTTAAGCATACTGATATCTATTTAATTGTATTTATAGTGGATTAACTATATATATATTGGATTAATATTTAACTTTCTAAACCTTAAACTATTTGACTATTTAAGAAATAGAAATAAGATCTCTCTGGGACTATCTATAATAGAAAACTCTTATTTAACAATATATGTATTAATACGTATACTGTATTTAAAGGAGAAGACAATATAACTTTACTAGGGATAGTTGATGGTGGATTGGAGAGAGCTTCTACAAATAGTTAAAATGGCAACAATAACTACAAATGTAAAATCAGGGAAGAAACCTACAACAGTAACATCTTCACCTCTGGGACAGAGATCGATGGACACAATGTTACTGGCAGAAAAGACAAGTTCCACCCAAAGTTTGCAGGCAGTACAGTCAACACTTGCTATGATGCAAGAAATGGTGGTAAAAACCCATGAACTGATAGCGAGGAATCACGAAGATATGAAATTAGAAATGAGAATGGAAATAAGAGGAGTGAAGAACAAGATACAAAATTTGGATAGTAAAATCGGAATGATGCAGGAGACAATGACAAAAAATGAACAAAAATTAAACACAGTCGAGGTAAGTACTGAGGTGGTGGAAAAGAGCTTAAAGGAAGAACAAAATTGGAAAGTCTTATATTGTGAACTTTGGGATTCCGTGGTGCATGTAGAACTAGAAAAAGCATTATTTTATTTGAGATTCCAGAATGTTGTTAAAGATAAAAAGGAAGGCCTATGTGAAATAATGGCGAATTTGATAGCAACAACCCTACAGAAAGACAAATAGGAAATTGAGAATGACATTGATGAGGTCTACAGAGTATATACCCCTTACATCGAAAGATACCAGACTACCCCGAGAAATCCACATCAGATTCACGAGAAAGACGATATGAGACATGTTATATGGCAAGACCAGAGACAAGCTACTGATATATAAAGATCATGAAGTGGTAACATTGAAGCAAATACCTAGGAGAGTTAGGGAGAAAAGAAGGGGCTACCAGTTTTTGTCATCTCAATTAAGAATGGTATATCGTTCAGATGCCTTACCCCGGAAGGGCTCCTAGTAACATGGCAGGATAAAAAATATAAAATCGATACAATAGAGAAAGAGCATCAATTTCACGAACAATATTTGAGACCTGAGCAAGAATGTGAAAGTAGAAAAGATTTAAATACAAGAAGTCAGGAAGAACAACTCTCTGAAGAGAAAGAACTTGCACCACAGTCAGAATCTCAGAAACGTAGAGAAGATGAGGACAACAGACCAAGTATAAGAGAACCCAGAACAAGGAAAGAAACAAAAAATGCTCTTCACAGACAGTAACACGAACAGAGAAATCATCCTATTTTCAGTTAATATCAATGGTTTAAACTCAACATTAAAAAGAAAACAGTCATTTGAAAAACTTAAAAAACAAAATGCAGACATAACTTGTATACAAGAAGTACACATCATAGATAAACAGGCAGACCTCCTAAAGGATACCAATTTGGGAAAAATGTATTGGGCTCTTTCAAATCAAAGAAAAGGGGGTATCGTAGTATATATAAAAAGATTGGCTGCAACACAAACAAGTAAGTATACAAGGATGATGAAGGGAGAATGTTATTTATAGAAATAATATTAAACCAGAAAAAGATTTTGTTAGTTACAGTATATGCCCCGAATGTAAATCAAAAAGAATTATATAAGAAACTCCATCACAAGATAGTAGAAACTGAATATATAAGTGTATGTATTGTAGGAGATTTAAATGCTGTTTCAGACAAGGATAAAGACTATAAAAGCTCCCCCCAAAAAAATAAAAATAAAAGGAGACTATTCCCATCTTCTTTTAATAACATGTGAGGGAATTAAATTTGAAGGATGTGTGGGGAGAACTATATCCAACTAAAAAGCAATATACTTTCTTTTCCAATCCCCATCACTCTTGGTCTAGAATAGATCAGATATGGATGGACCCAGACTTAATGGAAAACATTGAAAATATAGAGATCTTGCCAAATGTATGGGCCAATCATAACCCTATTCAAATTAAGTGGAAAGGAAAGAAAATGATTGGAAGATGGACATTTAATAATAGTATACTAAAAGATAACAAATATATTGAAATGGTGAGAAAAGAATTGAAAATGTTTCTTGAAAGAAATAAGAGAGAACATACATCCCTTCAAAACCTCTGGGATACAACAAAAGCTTACGTGAGAGGTTTAACTATTTAACTATATGTATTAAAAAGAATAAAGAAAAAGGGCAACAACAAAGTGTGTGGAGAGAGAAACTTAAAGATTTAGAAGTAAGTCGACAAATTGAACCAAATAATCAAAATATTAGTAAAGAAATAGATTTGGTAAAACATAAGATAAATTTAAGTATGCAGGAAGACCTGGCCCGAAAAGTTAAATTAGTAAAACAAAATTATTTTGAAAATGCAAATAAGCCAGGGAGATGGTTAGCCCATGAAATAAAAAAAGAACTAGGAAAAAGAATGATTGTAGCTCTCCAAGACCAAGAAGGGAAAGTATGTATTCAGGCTAAGGAAAAGAAAGATATTGCCAAGGACTTTTTTACAAATCTATACAATCAAGAAGAAGTACCAGAAGAACTTATTAACCAATATCTGAAGGAAAAAAAATTATCGGAAACTATGGTTGAAGAGAAATGCATTTTAATTAATAAAATATCCACAGAAAAAATTAGAAAGGCAATTGGAGCCCAAAAACTAAATAAAACCCCGGACCCAGATGGAATTCCATCTGAATTCTACAAGGAGTTTTAAGAGTTATTGGAGGAGTTAATGACAGACTTATATAATGAAGACTTGGATAGTGCTAATATACCAAAGTCATGGACCGAAGCATATGTAACCCTTATTCACAAAGAGCAATCAGACCTACAAAAAATTCAAAATTACAGGCCAATATCATTTTAAAATGTAGATTGCAAGATTTCAGCCACAATATTGGCGGAAAGATTAAAGAAAATATTAAGTAGGATTATTCATACTGAGCAGAATGGGTTTCTGCCATAGAGACAAATGAAGACAAATACAAGAATAATTATGGATGTTTTAGAATTCTACGAAGTACACACAACTAAAACAATGACACTGATGTTTTTAGACACTCAGAAGGCTTTTGACAATTTGAATTGGAATTTTCTTATTAAACAATTGACAGGCATAAAATTTGCCAAAAATTTTTTAGGATTCATTGAAACAATATATAATACTCAAACTGCAAAAATATTAATAGATGGGGAAAATACGGATAATATAAGGATAAATAAGGGTGTAAGACAAGGATGCCCCTTGGATCCCCTACTTTATATATTAGCAGAAGAGACACTACTGGTACAAATCCGACAAAATCAAGAGATCAGGGGGTTAAAAGTTAAAAAAGAGGAGTACAAACTTCAAGCACGTGCTGACAATATGGCATTTATAATGGAAGATCCCCTGGAAATGACACTCATTTTGATGAAAGAAATAGAACAATATGGAAAGGTGGCAAGATTAAAAATTAATAAAGAAAAAACAAAAGTGATAACAAAAAAAAAACTACAAATGAACAAAAGGAAGAACTAACAAAGAGATTAGGGATACAAGTGGTAAACAAAGTAAAATACCTGGGGACATGACTGACAGTTAGGTGCTCATCAATTAAAAAAGATAATTATGATAAATTAACAATTCAAATATTTAAAGACTTAGATAATTGGGCTAAATTACAAATATCTCTATTAGGCTGTATTGCAATAGTAAAAATGAATATTTTGCCAAAACTGTTGTTCTTATTTCAGATGGTGCCAGTCAAGTTGGAAAAAAACTTTTTTGAAGAACTAAATAAATGTACTGTATATACTCAAGTATAAGTCGACCCGAATATAAGCCAAGGCACCTAATTTAACCACAAAAAACTGGGAAAACTTATTGACTCGAGTATAAACCGAGGGTGGGAAATGCAGCAGCTACTGGTAAATTTCAAAAATAAAAATAGATACCAATAAAAACTTTCACTAGGACAGTTGAGAATAAGTTTGATGTTCACAATTTCCTCTTTGAAAGAGACCAGTAAATAGGGAACAAGAAGATGAAGAAAAAGAAGTGTGTTTTTTCACACTTTTCACACTGCAATGAACAAAAATGGCATCATAGGAATAGGCTTATTCTCAGTCCAAAGGTTTGTTTCTGATTTCTTCCCTGATTTAAGGGAAATTTGGGAAACGATCTCACTATCATGAAAGGTTTAATTGATTCACTAACCCAAAAGATGATGATGATGACAGTGGGAGGCAGGAGTCACTCTCTCCCTTGAAAGAAAAAAGCAAGAGCCATTCTTATGATCTCTCCCTCTCTCTCTCTCTCTCTCCCCGTAATACAGTCAAGCCCTTTCCAGCACGCGCGATCTGCCTTTACCACTTTGCACCTTGCAAATGCAAAATCCTGGGGTTTTTGCATTTGCAAGGTGCAAAGCGGCGGGGGCGGATCCCGCGTGCTGGAAAGGGCTTGACTGTATTACGGGGAGAGAGAGAGAGGGGGAGAGATCATAAGAATGGCTCTTGCTTTTTTTTTGCAAGGGAGAGAGTGACTCCTGCCTCCCACTGTCTTCAACATCTTCTTCTTTTGGGTTAGTGAATCAATTAATTTGGGAAATGATCTCACTATCAGAAAACAACGCGAGCCGCCGCCGCCACCTCCTCCTCCCCCTCCTCCCGAGTGGACTGAAAGCAGCTGGAGCTGAGGAAACGAAGCTGAGTGGAGCGACCTCGGCTTGCGTTGTTTTCTCAGCCTAGAGCTCAGAAAACAACGCGAGCCGCCACCACCACCTCCTCCCCCTCCTCCCGAGTGGACTGAAAGTAGCTGGAGCTGAGGAAATGAAGCTGAGTGGAGCCGAAGCAACCTCGGCTCGCGTTGTTTTCTCAGCCTAGAGAAAGGGGAAGGGGGCTCATCTGGACCAAGGGTGAGTCTCCCCCTCAGTTTCCCCTGAAGGATCTTCCGTCGCTTTTGCCTTCTCCCTACATCTTCCCTCTGTTAAAATCCCCCACACACACACACACACACTTATTTTCGGTCGGATAGATTTCGTGTCTGAGCATTCTCACATGGCGGTGGGTCTTTCCCCCCCCTAAAAACAGTTAAAAAAGAAAAAACAATATATCCTCAAGCAAAAACTTTTCTGCTTCCGATTACCCCCATGCTTAAAAGTTGCAAAGGAAACATGGAAGCAGGGAAGTGGCTGCCCAGCTTCGGAGCTCCACACCAATTTTTTTTCAGAGGGAAATCTGACTCGAGTCAGAGTCGAGGGGGTTTTTTTCAGCACAAAAAATGTGCTGAAAAACTTGGCTTATACTTGAGTATATACGGTATATCCAAATTTATATGGCAGAGGAAAAAACCCACAATAAAATAAAAATTATTACAGGACAATAGAAAGAAAGGAGGCTTTGGTCTTCCTGATTTCGAAGCATACTACTATGATGCAATAGCAACCTGGCTCAAAGACTGGGTTAATTTGATAAATAAAAGGATCTTCACATTAGAGGGCTTTGATCTCCAACTTGGATGGCACGCATTTATGTGGGATGGAAAGAGTAAACACCACTTGTACTTTCAAAGTCATTATATAAGGAGTATATTATTAACTATTTGAGAAAAGATTAAAAAAAAATACATTACTGTAAGGTCCCATTGTGATTATCTACAGGAGGCAGTTACACATCCAAACATTTTAGATTTTGATAATATTGTAAGATAAAAAGATCTATTACATCAAACCAGAGAGTTAAATGGGAGGAATCAAATACAAATTCAAGGAAAAGAGATAGCATAGTGGCCCTATGTGTAGATACAAATGCATTACAAAAAAGATAAAGAACAATTTGGTTTTATCATGAACTACCAAGAATTAAATAAAATTTGGCATGGAGAGGAAAGGAAATTGATCTGTAAAATATATAAATATCTATTGAATTATAAATTAAAAGAAGAAACAGTCAAGGAGTGTATGATAATTTGGGCAAAAAATGTGGGCCACAGTATTGAATTAGACAAGTGGGAACATATTTGGGAAATAAATTACAAACTCACTATGCCAGCCTCGTACAAAGAGAATCTTTATAAAATGGTGTATCATTGGCACTTGCCACCCGCGAGACTGGCTAAGATGTTTTCAAACCTCCCCCCAAACTGATAGAAGTGTAACTGCATCCAGGGAACATACTTTCATATGTAGTGGACCTGTCCATATGCTCAGAAGTTTTGGAAAAATATCAAAAATTGGATTCTAAATATAACTAAACAAGAAATAAAACTTGAACCTGAAACCTTTTTGCCTGGTATGATAGACTCAAAAGTAGGGGAAAAAAATCAATATTTAATCTTTCACATTATAACAGCAGCCAGAATAAGTTATGCTCAAAATTGGAAACTGTCTATTGTCCCTTCAGAGGAGATGGTCATTAAAAAAATTCACGGGTGTGCAGAGATGGACAGCCTAACCAAATTACTAAAAAACAACAAAGATAATGAATACTACAAAGTTTGGAACTGTTGGTATGAATGGTTATGAATAAGTTATGAAACTATGAAGGATGTGCGTTTAATCATAAAGTATTCTTTAAAATTAAAACATTAAAAGTACGAGGAAAGTATTGTAACAAGTTAGATCACATCAATGTTATGGGGTAAAAAAAAAAAAGAAAAATGTAACCAATACTCAATACCTGCTGTAAAATGTATATATGTATATATATTTGTTTATATGTTTGTTTGTTTCTTCTTAAATGTTTTAAATATATGAAACTTAAATAAACTTTATTTAAGAAAAAGATTAAATAGTAATAATAACCCAGAGCAACTAGGTACATTTATGCACTTTAGTAAAGTATTTTCTAGTAAAGTATTTATTGGTAAAGTATTTACAAAAGTATTTACTAGTAAAGTATTTATTGGTAAAGTATTTACAAAAGTATTTTCTAGTAAAGTATTTATTGGTAAAGTATTTACAAAAGTATTTACTAGTAAAGTATTTACTAAAGAAGGGGAAATGAATGAAGACATTCTAAAATATGCAAATGCTAGTAGAAAGGTAGCGAATAAGTGCTGTAAGGAATGAAGATTTGTCCGAAGAAGCAAAAGCAAATGTTGTAAATCACTTAATTATATGGAAGAGAAAGTTGGCTATGGGAGGACAAATATTGAATGGAGAATTAATTAATAATGAATAATAGGTCAATGAAGTTGGATTCCCCCCTGCCAAATGTGAATGATCAGTGCAAATGAGATACATTGAGGTGATTTGGTCATATAGAAAGGATAATTGCAAATCAATATGTGAAGGAAGAGAAAATGGGCTGAGAAGAAAGAGATAACTAAGAAAATCACAACTGAGTGAAGTTGACCAGGTTCTGGGGGGGAAAACAGGCAAGTTTAAAGAACAAAAGTCAATGCATGTGATAGTATTTGAACATGATAGAAGTGGGCTGGTTTGCAGGGATAGGAAGACATCACAAAATTTACTGAATGGTTGGTGCAAAATAAATTTAGTTGGATTTTCTTTTCTTCTGCCTCTAGTTTAATTTTATTAAATTTTATTTTGTTCATACTTCTTCCTCTTTCTTAGTCTTTATATTGAATAATTTCCCTTGGTGCAGTCATATAGTTTCCCCGATGCATTTTATTTCATAGATTTAAATAATGATTGACTCCAACAAACTTTGTATGGAAGTTGTATCTTTCATATATGAAAATTGTATTGAGGCATAGGAGGTGGCATACACTTAATATCAAAACTCATATTATACACTCAGTAATGACTTTAATCTTCCTTAAAAACAGGGACAGAAAACTCTTCATCAAAGCTGGAATCCTCCTGGAAATAACCAGCCTGACTGCAGCTTTCAAAAACTCTGTTGGGGTGGAAAGGGGAAAAAAACAAACCCAAATCACACCCACCAGGGAAAGATTGTGTTCATTCATCCCATCCCATCCAACAATTGTTTTGGCTTTCCACCAGCATCTACAACCTTACAGATTTATCTTGATTACAATAATCTTCACTTCTTAAAACATTCATTTCTCCATTTTTACTGGCATCAGGAAAGCCACATTCAGTTCTTTTTCACTTGGCTGATATACCACTAGTTGGGCGATAGATAAAAATGGGTAGAATTTGCCAGAACTCTATGGACTGGCTTGAAAGTGGTTGAGAGCTACATATGGTTAATGAATCAGTGGATGCCAATATGTGTCATGAAAAAAGAGCACAGTCCGAAGTGTGTGAGCCAGAATGGAGCATTATCCTAATAATTTGATCCCTCTCCTTTAAGAAAGCAATCCTTTCCCTCAGTTTCCATTTTGTACAGAATTTCTCAGGAGATAGAACAGAATTGTTTGCAAAGTCCTCCATCATTCATCCATCTAAATACTGTTTTTCTTTTCTTCCATACTCCTGAAAAAATGTTTATCAGTTTTTGAACACCTACCAGTATAAAATCAAATCTTTTTATGATTTAGGAGGAAAAAAGAGTCAGATTTGCTTTTAAATAAGTGGAAACTGGCTTGGTTGAATATTGAATATAAATCTAAAGACGCTTTCACTGTATAATGGTATAGAAGCTATAAGAAGATCCTTATTAAGCCAGGTATCATCTAATCCTGATGAAAGCATATGGCCTGAACAATTATGCATCTAGGGTTGGGCCTTTGTAATGGGTTAATCTGGATTTACCAACTACATCTTTGCTCAGTTGTGCTTTAAACTACCAGGTATATAGGGACAGCTGTAAATGTGGGATGACAATAAGGTGAGGTAAAAAGCAAGCAAATTCTGGAGTTTGCAACCGAAATAATATACAAAATGATTAAAGAGGATGTATCCTTGGTAAAAGAAGAGTGTAAAGGCCTGATATACCCAGTCACCCACTCATAGTTCTCCTGAACTTTCCTACCCCCTTCTCTAACAGTCTTTTTGTACAAAAACACTTTTTTTCTCCATTCCACGCCTCTCCTTCTTTTCATAGTTCATATTCCCAGGACCTTAGAAAAAGCTATTATACAGCTCTCCCTCCCACTAATGATACATGTCTTCATGAGGACCACACATTACTAAATCCCCAGATGAAACACAGATCTCATTCTCATGAACAATTATTCCCCACCTCACCCTAATATACTCCTGGTTCAATTATGTGGGCAAGAACACCTTTGCTGGACCTCTCAGAATAGGGGAGACAACAAAACCCTAAGAGTTGTTAACTGCAAAGCAGAATTATTGTTGTTAGACCACTAATCTTCACTTGCATAGTTCTATAGTTTTATCTGTTGTTGTTGGCTTCAATGATATGAGGGATATTCAGTCATGGCTGGGCCTTGCTTTATCTGACTGATATGCCATTTCTTCACTTGTCCTATCCAGGGCTTTCTCCACAATACATAACTAAAACTAGGGCTGTTCAGTACTTTGGACTGGAAGGCATTGTAGCATCTTTCTGCACCTACAACCTTACTCATATACTTAATTGCACAAGAGAATTTTCCATACTGTTACTGATCATTTCTAATAATGATACTATTGCCAATAATTCATAACAATTAATAAAATAAAATGCTATATATAGATTGAGGAGCAAAGACCAAAATAGCCTCTGAATCTAATTTTGGGAACATTCAGGATATTGGACTGATCTGATGGATATCCAATTGACACATTAAAAAATTAAATGGGAAATGGTCTGGATCCAAGGGAAGGTTCTCTTACCCTAACAAAGTGTCAATGACATTATGTGTCAGATCCTAAGATCCTAGAATTGTAAGTCTTTACTATGATATTTCTTAAAATCATTTTTCTCTCTCTTACACACACACACACACACACACACTCACATACACACTCACTCACACATCACACATCACACAACTAATCAGGCCAGAGACTTGTCAGAGTCATCACATTATGATTTAATTCCTAAGATACTAGGAATTAAGGGAAACAGAGTTCCTTTTGTTCTGCATATTTACATATTTTAGTCTTACAATAACTGAATTGAGAGATAGTCATCTAATCTGCTAGTCAAACGATAAAGTTTCCTTCAAGCCAAGATCAATGATGATGACTTCATGGGCAAGACCATGCAGGTTTTCTTCAAAAACATACAGAGGTATGTCATCTTCTGGAAAATGTTTTGACATCTCCTTGATATTTATTTCACAGCCCTGGAATTCCCTGGAGATCTCCTATCTAAGTACTAATCAAGCCCAACCTTGCTCAGCTTCTCAGAACAGATGGTATCAGTCAGATGTCGATGCCCACTGAGGATCCTTATATGCTTTGGTTTCTTTGTCATGGACGCTGGCTTGTAAATCCCAACCACAACCACAAATCCATATAACACACCAGTTTTATAAATGCATAGATCCACTCTGAGTTAGTTCAGAATATGTTATTTTCCCTATGATAAAGAAGGATAAATAAAAACTGATAAATAAGGCTCAGTGGAGGGAATGTCCCTGGGCATCCATTCGACATTTTCCAAGAGTCTATAGTTCATGGGGAAAAGCATTCTTATCAAGGATAGATTACTTTAAAACATTCTTAAATTAGCACAGAGCAAGCTGAACAGGCAAAGAGTTTCATGGTTTTAAAGCTTTTTCTTTTTCTTTTCTCATTCCTGAAAATAGCACTTCTCATTTTCTGGGAAATACAACATGATCACCTTTAATCAGAAGCAACAACAAAATAAGAAATGGGAGAATTCTACTTGGATGAAGGCGAGTTTTATTTTGGTTTTAGATAATATCCTATAGAAATCTATGGATTTTGCAAACAAGTCAGAAATTGAGATTTTTTTAAAAAAAAATTAAATGTGGGTAAAGATGAATCTGGTCCTTCCATCCTTATATAACCTGCTGTCTAAGCCATCCCATTCATATTAGTTAAATAAGGACATTCCAGCACTGAATAAGAAGATTGTCCAGATTTAGGGTTGGGATCTGCACCCTTGCTGTGGACCCTCCAAGGACTCCCCAACTTCCATGATTTCTCCTCCTTATTCCTGAAACCTGGTTGCTTGGCACCATCTCCCTTGGTAGGCAGGCAAAAGCATTTTCTCCTGATTCGTACAGCAACTCTCCTGACTGTTACCTCATCTGTGGCACCAGGAAAGCAGAAGAGGCAAAGCAATTAGCAAGAACAATGGGGTAGGTGCACATTAAGTGGAGAAACCTGAAAGAGTTTTCCTTGCTTCATGGAGCCCCGAAACTTGCAGCTATCATGACTTTTCTGAAAAATTGAACCTTGTTCACACAGCAGTAAGGCACAGAGCCTCATAAATGAGTCCTCCACATAGACAAAGGCAGACCGTATGATTAAACAGGCACGTGAGCATCGGCGTCTGCGTGATGGTTCTGCAATTTGCATCAGTTGCGCTGCGACATCCTGATCTGAATGAGGTACATTATGTCATTTGTACTTAGGATGTACAAGTGTTCCCTTTTCTCCTTTGCCACAGACATGCATGCATAAGATGTAGAAGTAATGATAAATAATGGAACGGATCATTTCACGGCTGTAAAATAATATACCATTGGGGGGGGGGAAACTCTTTTGGTTCCTAGAAATTATTTAGTTGGAACACAACTTCTGTTCTCTCCCATATGTCCAATTAATTCTGATAAAAGATAGGCCTAGCAGTAATGTGTGACAGGACCTAATAATTTAGTCAAGGGGAACCCTTTCCAACCTCTGATACCATTTATTTTCAGCTGTGCAAAGTGCAGGCTTTCACTTCAGCACTATAAGCAAAAAAATGGGATAAATATACACAGATTTTCTATATTGCCCTGTTGAGAGGAGTATATCCATCCATCTCAGAAGACCTCCCTCTCCCTTTCTCTATTAAATTGGTATGCTTTCCATAATCATAAAAAGAGAAAAGGAGCTATGTTAGATTGGGCCAAAGGTTATCTAACTAGTCAGACATTAGGCATTCAGGGTGATGCCAGTGGGTAGGGAGCCATTAGTAGAACAGTATAGTAGCTTCTCTGGCCCACATTCCTCAGCAGTTGGTATTCGGAAGCATATTGCCTCTGTCCCCAACCAAGGTAATAAATGTCATCATGACTAAAAACCATTGATAACCTGACCTTCCAGAGAAGAACTAACAGGGCTTTGCACATGTCAGAAATGATTGAGGAGATTTGGTTTAGGCCTTGCACAAGCATGGCATTTTTATGCCAAATTTTATAGCAAGTGGCCTTGCAACCAAGCCAAAAACAAACAAACAAAGCGTGATGAATGTATTAAGCACTGCATTGCTTAAGTGAAAGAAAAAGGGAGGGAGGGAGGGAGGGAGGGAGGGAGGGAGGAAGGAAGGAAGGAAGGAAGGAAGGAAGGAAGGAAGGAAGGAAGGAAGGAAGGAAGGAAGAAGAAAGAAAGAAAGAAAGAAAGAAAGAAAGAAAGAAAGAAAGAAAGAAAGAAAGAAAGAAAGAGATTTGGAGATAGAATACAAGAATCTACAACTACACAAACAGTCTTCCAATTACACATTGCACAGAATTTACACAAGCTGCTATAAATCCTGGAAGCAAAAATATATATTTTATCTACTGGAATAAATGCCTTTGAAAATACAATTTATTTTTATTTCTATTTGACATTCTTCATGAAGACATCTGTATAACAGTAGGGGCTATAGCATGTGCCAGGACAAGACTGAAGCATGCATCTAAAAATCTTAACCTATCCAAAAGATAGGTTAAGATAGGTTACAGGCCTTTTGACTTTTGTTTTACTTTGAAAAATACTTAGTCTTTAGTCTTTGCTCTAGAGGCAAACTGAAACTTTACGAAGCCTCGTAGAATCTAATTCAATCTTCTTTAATTTGATGTTCTTCAAATTTACAAAATATGACATTTTCTAGCTAGCAGGTCAATTTCATGCTGGCTGGGGTTGTAATCATCACTGTGGTCCATGTTACTTCGAAGGATTAAGTGTGAACTAATCCATTTAAGCTTGAGTATCTTGCTCTGTTGCACCTCAAGACTCTGATCGTGTTGGCTTTATTACTTCAAACTTAAGTCTCCCTTTCTTCATCTCCCTCTCCTTCCACACAATTTGTTTTTTGGAACACTTTGCCCAATGATGAGATGTCAGGATGTGAAAACTTGTCCACAATTTTGCACACTTTTGATTAATTCTGAAACTAGAAATGTTTTTTAAAAAATGGACTAGGATAGTTCATTATATTTTATGCAACTCAGATTATTGTAAATATATATGTTTCAGATTTTAGGTAAAACTGGACTATCAGCCCTGCCTTTCCCTAATTCTATTTTCATTAACATCATTTTTACTGTTGAAATACCAACAGGCAGGTGTTGTGGCTCCGGGTTTGGATTCTGCTCCTGTGGCAGATATGAGTTCAAGTGATGAGGATATGGCAGCAAAATATGAGCCGGCATTGCTTAGTGATTTGGATAGTAACCAGGTTGAGGAGATGGATGTAACAAGGGAAGATAGACCTGAATTAATAGAGTTGTCAGGACCTTCGACCTCCTCTGGTTCTTTATCTGATCAGCAGCCGGGAATGGCTGACAGGGAAGGCATGAGAGAGTTTTCCAGTGGAGATGAAAATTTGGAGAACTTATGGCTAGACGTCAGAAACAGAAGGAGGCTGAGATGACAAACTCAGTTAGAAAGGAAGCGTCGAGCTAGTAATTAATTAGGGAAATTAGCATGCTCCATAAGTGAATAAAAGGACACGGCTGGGCTGGTGAAATTTGCCAGAAGCAAAGTGTCTAAATGGAGTGAAGACATGCAGTAAACTCTCTGAGGCTTGTGAATTATTGCCACACCTGAATTGCCGGACAGAGTGTGGATTTATTGCTGTGTATTGGAATTACTCCAGCCGTTCTTTTGTGGGGGTTTGTTTTTTATTTGAATTACTTCTGAAACAGCTGCTTTTTGTTTTGCTCGCCTGCAATTAAAGGGGAGACATAACAGGCAGGTATATTACAACAGCTTCTATTTAGTATAGCAAAAGTCGGTGCTTTATGTGACTCACCTTAACAAGAAAGGAAAGATCAAAATACCATAGTGTTAGTCTATTCTAGGACTGTGACAGCTTTAAGAGACAATGGAGACAATGTGCTGCACCAAATTTAGGATGGGGAGAAAAAAGACCAAGAATCAGCTCCTTCCAGTGGTGGGATTTAAAAAAAATTACTACTGGTTCTGTGGGAGTGGCATGGTTTGGTGGGTATGGCTTGGTGGGCATGGCAGAGGAAGGATACTGTAAAATCTTCATTCCCACTCCACTCCTGGGGGAAGGTTACTGCATAATCCCATTCCTTCCTCACCCCACTAACCTGCTTTTCAGATCCGTTCTTCTGTGCATGGCAACAAAAGTAGACAAGCCAATCCGCTGGGACTCGGGAAGCAGAGAACAGATGGGGGCAAGGCCAGTCAGAGGTGGTATTTTCCAGTTCTACTACTCAAAATTTACACTACTGGTTCTCCAGAACTGGTCAGAACCTACTGAATACTACCTCTGGTTCCTTCCCTGTTCTGATTCCACCAGATATTATGATGGCCCAAGATATTCAGTTATATTTTGATAATTGAAGAATAAGATAATTTGTGATGGTCCAAGATATTTTGATAAAAAAAAATCCCCACCAATGAACCACAAGACTCCTGCACATGCTTTATATGCTCTGTAACTCTAAAGATTAATGAAATACGATCAAATGTTCTCTTTGTGAAAAATATGCTCATCATGACTGCCTGGAATTACCCAAGCAAATGACTCAATTCCTAAAAACATCCAATTATGCATTTCAATTTTTCTGCCCACCATGAAAACCCAAACTGGACAAACATATAGCCCTGTTTGAAAGAGTTGACTCTATAGTAACACGAATACCATTCCTTGACATCATAGTAGCATCCCTGGACACTTTAAATGAAAGATTAACTAACTCTGAAAAAAAAAAGAAGACACAACACAAAAACCTGAACATCCAATAGCTACAAACCAACAATTGCAACCTAATCCACAAAAAAATCATAAATCCAACAAATAATGATAACCCAATCCTTGTCAGAGAAGCTGTTGAGCGCGAACAAAAGCGTCCTATCGCCATCTTATTTGATCTAGAGGACATCAATAACAATGATGATATCACAATTGTCCACAACATCATCAGTGACTGTCAAGCATCAAGCATCTCCCCTGATGAAATACTTGACATTTCTCGCATTGGCCGAGAGCTCAAAAACAGAGATGGCTCTGTGGCCCCACGCTTCTGCAAAGTCATTTGAAAAATGAATTAAGCAAATGTAAACTCATTTATACTATAAATTCACTCGCCAAAAACAACACCAACCATAAAAACCTCCGATCTTGTCCTCACCTAACCTTACAGCAATGTGCCCGCTCCTGTATACTACGCACAGAATTCAAAAATTGTCTAGATAATGGAGAGAAGATCTGTATATTGATTACTGTGCAGAGTGTATCAAAAGAAAGTCACACAATCCACAACTCAGCATCCAAACCTTCTTCAACCAATCCACCATCACCCAAGACTAGGCACGCACACCCCCAACTACTTCAATTCAAACTACAACTGGCCTTAAATACAAGCTTCTCAGTGCAAGAAGCCTTGTAAATAAAATACCTGAATTTCCCCTCTTACTAAATATGGCTAAATTTGACATCATATTTGTCTGTGAAACATGGCTCAATGCATCTCTCCCTGACTCCATTACCTCAGTTGGAGACTATCATGTTTACTGATCTGATCATGAAATCCATAGAGGAGGTGGTGTTGCTATTTTCTATAAAAACTCCTTACATCTAAAAAACATCCAAGTTACCTAAGAGCTCGCTCTTCCTGAGACCATTATCTGTGAACTGACCTTAAATATCACATTTCAGTTCTTACTATGTTACAGAGCCCCTGATTTTGACATCGAATATGTAAACAAGCTAAATACACTACTAACATGGGCAGCATCCTGCCCACATACTTTTATCTTTCTTGGTGACTTCAATCTACCTCATATTAACTGGACTCTAAACGAATGTAATACTGAATCCATACATGCAACCTTCTATAATGCTGTAACAAATCTGGGACTGGAACAACTAGGAACCAACAATACTAGGCTTAACAACTGCCTTGATCTCATCTTCTGCAATAGTTTGAATTCAATTTACGGAATACAAATTAAAGAACCCTTTTCCAATAGTGACCACACCATGATTGACTTTTGTTTCAATATACATCCACACAAAAATCATCACAATGACAAAATCCCCAATTATAACTTCAAAAAAGGCAGCTATGATCTTATAATCAATGATCTCTCTTCTCTTGATTGGCAATTTCTATTCTCTGGATGCAATACTGTTGAAGACTATTACAACATAATCTTACTAGAAATCAAAAGAGCCATCAAACTATATGTACCAATAACAACTCCCAAAACAACAACAACAACAAAAAAAAAACAGATTACCCATAACAATAAGGAAACTTCAATCCAAAAAGAGATCACTTTGGCGAAAAAACAAATCTGGTCACATTGCCAACTTCAAAAGCTATTACAAAAATCTATGCCACAGATTAAAACAGAATGCACTAATTATCATATCAAACAAGAGGAAAACCTTCTATGCACAAATTCCACCCGTGCTTTCTACAATTTTGTAAACAACAAACTAAAAGACTCAAGCTCCATCCCGCCTCTGAAAGGACCTAATGGCAAAGACTGCAATGACGACACCATCAAAGCAAACCTCTTTAACACATTCTTTGGCTCAGTATTTGTAAACAGCAATGGATCATGTCCAGTATTTCCTAGTTGAACCATAGACAACTACGATGATCTAATACATATTGATTTTACAGAAGATAGTGTTGAAAAAGCACCGTGCAATCTAAAACCATCCCTATCTATTGGACCGAACGGAATATGTGCCAACTTCTTAAAAAAGCTATCCACTGCCATAGCAGAACCTCTAAGCATAATCTTTGAAAAATCTTTCAAGACCAGTTCCTTGCCAAATCTATGGTCACAAGCCACGGTCATCCCAATCTTCAAAAAGGAAGAGTCCAGCCTAGTTGAAAATTACAGACCAATCTCTTTATCCTGTGTCACCTATAAAGTCATGGAATCAGTTATTAACCAACCCATTATCCTCCACTTAGAGACAAACAACCTACTCTCTAAAAAACAATTTGGTTTCAGAAAAAAACTATCCTGTAATCTGCAAAAACATGGACTACACAACTCGATCAGAGCAAAGCAATCAACGCAATCTACATAGACTTCTGTAAAGCCTTTGATTCAGTGGTACGTGACAAACTACTCCTAAAACTAAAATCTTATGGTATCTCTGGACACCTACATAACTGGATAGAAGCATTCCTGTCAAACAGACAACAAATGGTCAAAATTGGGAGTGTCCTATCAAATTCTGTACCTGTCAATAGTGGTGTCCCCCAAGGCAGTGTTTTAGGACCAACTCTCTTCATACTCTACGTAAATGACCTCTGTGATCATATTAAGAGCAACTGCGTTCTCCTCACTGATAATGTAAAGCTATTCAACACCACAGACAATACTATTATCCTCCAAAAAGACCTTGACTATGTATCAGAATGGTCAATCAAATGGCAACTTCAAATCTCAACAAATAAATGCTCTGTCATACATACTGGCAAAAAAAATCAGAAAATAAAATACAGGCTGAATAGTCAAGACCTTGTTGAGGATCCAAACTTTGTCATGGACCTTGGAGTACTCATCTCAAATGATCTAAGTGCTAGAGCCCATGTAACTACATAGCCAAAAAGGCATTAAGAGTTGTTAATCTAATCCTACGTAGCTTCTTCTCTGGTAATATCACACTACTAACTAGCGTATACAAAACATTTGCTCGATCTATACTTGAATATAGCTCATCAGTCTGGAACCCATATTATGTATCTGATATTAACACAATTGAAAAAGTCCAGAAATATTTCACAAGAAGAGTTCTCCGCTCCTCTACTCATTGTAGAATACCTTATGCCACCAGACTTGAAACTCTAGACCTAGAAAACCTAGAACTTCAACGCCTCCGGTCCAATCTAAATATAGTATATAAAATCATATATTGCAATGTCCTACCTGCAAATGAATACTTCAGCTTCAATCATAACAATACAAGAGCACACAATAGATACAAACTCAAGGTTAACTGCACCAAACTTGACTGCAGAAAATACAACTTCAGCAACAGAGTGGTCAATGTCTGAAATACTCAACCTGACTCTGGTGGTTTCTTCCCTAAACTCCAAAAACTTTAATCTTAGACTGTCTACTATTGACCTCACCCCTTTCCGAAGAGGTCTGTAGGGGGCGTGCATAAGTGCATCATCGTGCCTACCGTCCCTGTCCCATTGTTTCTTTTATTTTTCTTATATGTACCCATTTCATGTATTCATAACTATGTATATACTTATACCAATTATCTTGTAAGCGATTGACAAATCAAATAAATAATTAAATAAAAATAAATAAAGAGTCCTGATCCTAATAGAAACCCAGTCAGATAGCAGTCTGTAGAGATTCTCAGTCATCCAGGAGATGGTTGTCCCAAAGTTGTTTTTTCAGGAGGCAAGTGGACTTTCTTATTTTTTCTTTTGAAGACATTTTGTTTCTCATCCAAGAAGCTTCTTCAGCTCTGTCAGGACAGTGGGGAATGGAAGGATTTATATTTCTTGCAGACAGCTTTAGATTTATATTTCTTGCATCCTTTTAGAAGATCGTTGAAGCACGTGGAGATTATCTGTGTCCTTAGAGTCCCCTGAGTAGTACTCCTGGTTCCTGTAGTCTGCATTTTTTTCCTTCTGGAAATCCATTCCTGCTCCCACACCATTCAAAGGGTGTTCATATCAAACTGTATAGCTAAAAGTTGTATCATATGACTGCATATCCAGAGGACCTTGTTGGAAAAAGCAAGTCCACAAGTCTTAAACTTGTCAAGTTTGAAAACCCTTGTTCTAGAGCCTGTCAAACTCTTTTTATTAAAAGTAGGTTTCATTGTGTTTACTGGGGTTTATTCTCAAATGGATAGTCATAGCATTATGAGGTTTGTGTTGATTCTATAGTGCCCAAGTTACTCAGAACAGTAATTTCCTCCAATATTTTGCTTTGGATAGATGGAAAGCATTTCAATTTTAAATATGTATTCAGTAAATCCAAAATTAATTTAGCCTGCTATCTCACCCAAGTCCTTTCAGCTGTTTTTAAATTCAACTTCATTAAAAATTTAAATATATTAAGGTAGCATCACTATTTATTTTACATTAAAAAAAATATAAGAGCAAGTTTTACAAGTATTCAGAAATATGCCGCTTTATTTTACTCACATTTAGAAAGCAATACTAAGCCATGCTCTAAAGAATATGTTAAATATGCATTAAACATATAACATAAGCAAGTTAAATCCAAATATTGACTTCTGTAACTGAGATCTGAGATAAAGACATGATATAAAGTATCATATTTATCTCCATGTTCAAAACCAGAATATTATTACTTAAGAAACACTAATTATAGAAAACTACTTTTTAGCTTTCATTTTTCTTCTCCGGCCAAATCAAATTATTGTAAGGGAATAATCTTTGAAATAATAGCTGTATTTATTGGAATAATGAAGTGCAATTATGACAATAATATTGACAATATTGAGTGCACTGACTTTGACTCTGCTTATAACTGGCAGGAACAGCCAACACCCCAGAAGACAAGCTCAGGATCCAAAAAGATCTTGACAGACTTGAACAATGGGCCCTATCTAACAAAATGAAATTTAATGTAGAGAAAAGCAAAGTTTTACACCTGGGCAAGAAAAACCAAGTATAGATTAGGTGAAACCTGACTCCAAAACAGTAATTGTGAGGACCTTGGAGTCTTAGCGGACAATCACTTAAACATGAGTCAGTAGTGCTACAGCAACCAAAAATACTAATACAATCCTTGGTTGCATAAACAAAGGCATAGAATAAAAATCGCATGAAATTATTAGTACCATTTCATAAAGCCTTAGTAAGGCCACACCTGGAATACTGCATCCAGTTTTGGTCACAACATTACAAAAAAGATGTTGAGGCTTTGGAAAAAGTACAAAGAAGAGAAACTAAGATGATTAAAGGCCTGGAGACGAAAACATATGAAGAACAGTAGGAAGAGTTGAGTTTGGCTAGTTTAGAGAAAAGAAGAACTGAGGGGTCATGACAGCAGTATTCCAATATTTGAGAGGCTGCCACAAAGAAGAGGAAGTCAAGTTATTTTACAAAGGACCAGAGGGCAGGACAAGAAACAATGGATGAGAACTAATCAAGGAGATTAATTTCTGGTGTTGAGGAGAAACTTTCTAACAATGAGGACAGTTAACCAGTGGAACAGCTTGCCTTCGGACTTTGTGGGTGCTTCATCACTGGAGTTTTTTAAGAAGAGACTGGACAGTCAGTCTTGTCTGAAAGGATATAGGATCTCCTGCTTAAGCAGAGGGGTGGACTAGAACAGTGGTCCCCAACCTTTTTTATACCAGGGACCAGTTTCATGCAGAAACACTTTTTCAAGGACCGGGGTGGGGAAGAGAGTCTGAGTTTGGTGGTTTGCTTGCAGACGTTTCATTCCCTGACTATAGGTAACATTTGATGTTGTCACCTAGTTGGGTAATAAAACGTCTGCCAGCAAACCACCAAGTTCAGGGAGCACCAATGCCTCCTCATTGCAAGCCTGAGCGACAGATATTCTCTTCTATTGGGACATTTAAAATGGAGGGTTTCAGCTGCAGATTCAGGAACTGCGCCGGGCTGAGGAGCACCTTCAAAACAGAGCGCTGGGCGGTGGCGACCCATGGCTGTCTCCACGGCTCAGGACAAGTCCCTGCAGGATGGCTGAGAAGCCCCACCTCTTGGCCCTGCCTTCCTCAGCCCCATCCCTCAAGTGTCTCCCTTCCTCCCTCAGGTGTCTGCCTCGTTCCTCTCTCAGTCGTTCTCTCGCTCCTCCACCAGCCCAGGAAGAAACTGCTTCAAAGAAGCTGGCAGGGCGGCTTTTCCTGTCGCCGCAGCTCCTCGGAAGTGCCCGTTCACCCCCACCCTGCCGCCCGCGGTTCAATACAGTGCTCCGTTCTGCCTGCCTGCCTGCCTGCCTGCCTTCGTTTCTGGTTGTTTCGGAGCAGCTTCGGCTGAGTAAAAGAGGCGAATAGTTATTATTCTCAGCCGAAGCTGCTCCGAAACAACCAGAAATGAAGGCAGGCAGGCAGGCAGGCAGACAGGCAGAACGGAGCACTGGATTGAACTGCGGGCGGCGGGGTGGGGGTGAATGGGCACTTCAGAGGAGCTGCGGCGACAGGAAAAGCCACCCTGCCGGCTTCTTTGAAGCAGTTTCTTCCTGGGCTGGTGGAGGAGCGAGAGAACGACTGAGAGAGGAATGAGGCGGGAGGAAACCGAAGCCACTGAGCCAGAGAGTAGGACAGGCTTTGGTTGCTTCCTCCCTCCCCTTCTTTCATTTGTGTCCTTGATCCCTCATCCCAGCAGCATTCACCAAAGGTGAATAAAGCCACCATTTTTATTTTAGTTTTTTATTTTTATTTTCTTTGCGGCCGGTACAAAGTGACCCACGGACCGGTACCGGTCTGTGGCCCGGTGGTTGGGGACCCCTGGACTAGAAGACCTCCAAGGTCCCTTCCAGCTCTATTCTGATTCTGATTCTGAAGGAGCCACATACAGCTCTTTATTTCTGAATCTGAAAGAAGTGGTTCACATGTAAAATTCTATAATCCATTGCAGAATCTCAACAAAAAGCTAGTAGTATTTAAAAACTAACAAGCTTGTTGTCATATTATTTTGCTTTTAAAAATTTATTCTAATGTTACTGAACATTAAAGCAATCTAACCCATTTTGAGGGGGGGAAATTTTGATATATAAGTTCTAAATGCCATGCTATATATACCATCATTTTAAACTATTATTGTTGGTTTGTAGAGGTTGCCCAGAAACTATTCTGTATATATCTACATCTTACTGGAGAAACTCAAAAGAGAATGGAACAAAGTTTATATGTGTGGTCCTTTGGCCTGAAAATGTGCTGATTTCATGCTATTGTATCGGATCTGTTATGTGAAGTTGTTTTTATTGCTCATCTGGTAACTCTGATTCACATCTGATGCTTTATGTGAAACAACCTGGTGGCCAAGCCCCTTCAGGGAAGGAATTCATGTCAGAAACTCCACTCTTGCAAATTCGGCAATCTGTTTCCTTCCTTTCCCTAGTTTTCTACAGAAGGAAACAAAGTCACCACAACATCAGTCATCCTCAAGATTTGACCAGTTCTTTCCAAAGAGAGCACTTATCCTTCTGCACCAGCTGTGCATTCACAAAATCAGCACCATCCCCCCCCACACACATCTAATTGCTATCTTCATGGAGCCATGAGTATAACTAAACTCTTTGCAGAGTTCTGCTGATCAACCTGCTGTTTCAGCCATCCTAGCATGATTTTAATATGAACAAAGGGGTACTTTCCTTCTGCTTCAGATGTCTCTAAGCTGTACAGATCCAATCAGAATCTTCAGTTTTTTTTCTCCCCTGCATTGCCTCTATATTATAAGCTTGCTTCATTCTCTTTTTTTGGAGGTCATCCTCTAATTTTCCTGACCAACTTAAATGTGTGGTAGATGGCAACAGATGCTGCAACATGTTAGCAATATTGATGAATTATTGTTTAATTTATGTTTTGACCAGTAAATAAGCAGATGCAAAAGAAATGCTTTAAAAATAGGCAAAATGTATACATCTTGACCACTTGGTGCTTATAGTTCCCTAGTAAAGTCTGGAAGCTACCGTGTTTCTCCAACAATACGGTCTCCACCAAGAGGAAGGCCCAGCATGATTTCTAGGCATGAGGTGAAATTAAGCCCCACCCCCAAAATTTAGGCCTATTTAAACCATGCATTTCCCCGCCATTTCTCACATCGTTCATTAGAACTACATGAGGTGAAGAGAAATGGGGGGGAAGGGGAGGGAGAAAACTTGCCTTTAGGAGTGCCCTACAGGTAGACTAGGCTAGAATAACCCGATCTACTGATAGAACATCAGCCGATAGAAGCTCCCCAAAGGCAGAGTCCCCAGCTGCTTCAGGGTGTGGCATGGCTGCCCATGTCCCCTTGCCTTTAGGCAGTCTCTTTTGGGCGATGGAAGCTCCCCAAGTGCAGTCACCAGCCACTTCAATTGGCCAGTAGAAGCAGCCTTGGGGAGAGCACACACACACACTCCCCTTGCCGCGAGGCCGCTTCTATCGGCCAATGAAAGTTCCCCAAAGGCAGAGTCCCTAGCCGCTTCAGGGCATGGCATGGCTGCCCATGTCCCCCCGCCATTAGGCAGTGTCTTTTGGGCAATGGAAGCTCCCCAAGTGCAGTCAACAGCCACTTCGATCAGCCGGTAGAAGCGGCCTCGCGGCGAGGGGAGTGTGTGTGTGTGCTCGCCCTGAGGCCGCTTCTACCAGCCAATCGAAGTGGCTGGTGACTGTACTTGGGGAGCTTCCATCGCCCGAAAGAGACTGCCTAAAGGTGAGGGGACACAGGCAGCCACGCCACGCCCTGAAGCAGCTGGGGATTCTGCCTTCGGGGAGCTTTTGTCGGCCGATAGAAGCGGCCTTGCAGCGAAGTATGTGCATATGTGCCGCTCTAGTTGGGGGAGGAAATTAAGTCACTCCCGAAAAGATGGCCTAGCTGTTTTTTCAGGAGTCAAAAAAGAAAAAGGCCTGGCCTTATTTTGTGAGAAGCACAGTACAAAGGAAAAAATATAAATATTTTAATAAATTATGTAAAAAAAAGTATGATAGTAATGGGTTATGGGTGTGGCAGTACCTGGAGACAGCAGAAGAGAAGAGAAAGAACTAGAGAAAATGACAAAATGCAAAGATCTGCAAATAGAAATAGAATTATTATGATAAATAAAAGGTAGTACCAACAGTAATAATATCTTTGGGTGCAATCCCAAAACCAAGGAAGCACCATTTGAATACCATTGGCATTGACAAATTCACCCTCAGTCAATTGCAAAAGGCAACTTTACTTCAAACAGCTTATATCCGGCCATGATGCCTTTATTATTGTCAAACATCAATATCTGGAGCCAGATATTCTAACAGTTGTTAGAATGCAGCACTACAAACTAATTCTGCAGGAGTTCGATTCTCACTGGCTCAAAGTTGGCTCGGCCTTCTGTCCTTTTGAGGTTGATAAAATGAGGACAAAGATCATTGGAGGCAATGTGCTAATGCTGTAAACTGCTTAGAGACAGCTGTGAAGCACTGTGAAGTGGTAAATAAGTCTAAGTCAGAGGTGGTATTCAGCAGGTTCTGACCAGTTCTGGAGAACCACGAGCGGAAATTTTGAGTAGTTCAGAGAACCGGCAAATATCACCTCTGACTGGAGATTTTACAGTATCCTTCTCCTGCCACCCCCACCAAGCCATGTCCACAGAACCAGTAGTAAAAATTTTTGAATCCCACCACTGGTCTAAGTGCTATTGCTATTGCTATCTGCCTACCCAAGGTCCTTAGGAATTGCTTAGTCGAGGGACAAAAATTCCAAATCCAGTCTGAACATTTGGCTGACTGCGTAACCAGCCATAATAATAATTTGTAAGAGACAGGAAGAGAGAGAGATGACTTATACTTTACATAGGCTAAAAATCCAATGTTTATTTGAATGTGTGTGCATGTGTGAGAGTGCATGTGTGTTTGTGTATGATGCTAAATTCATTGGATCAGGGCTATCTAATTGTTTATGACCCATGGAAACTGTAAAAAAAAAATGTCACAGTTCTTTCTCTCACTTCTGCAAACCTCTAAATTTCCTAAGACTACTGGTATCTCTCCAATGTGTGAGAATGATTTTGTTTTATAGACCAGCAAGCAGAGAACTGAGTTCACAGCCCAAGTAGAGGAATAATGATTTCACTCAAAAGCTCATTCAATGAAGGAAGCACTTGTCACAAAGTTTGATTTTCCTTCCCT
The DNA here is from genome assembly GCA_033807585.1 of Hydrophis major. Taxonomy (NCBI): domain Eukaryota; kingdom Metazoa; phylum Chordata; class Lepidosauria; order Squamata; family Elapidae; genus Hydrophis; species Hydrophis major. The sequence goes on from CM066328.1 coordinate 240,139,177, forward strand.
GACTGCCCCAATTAGTTAGTCAGGGCAATTAAATCCATGATTCACTGCTACCAGCAGACTTAGATTTGTGTTATAGAAAAAGCAATTGATTTTTTTCTCCCCCTGCTGTACCTGTCTCCATTCAGTTGTTGAACAACGTAAAATGACTGGGAAGGAGAGATGTGCATGAGATGATGTGGCCACTGCTTCTCCTGCAGCATCTCACCCAAGGAAGACAGTAAAGATGATTCTTCCAATACCAGCATTCCACATCATAATTCAACATATGGTCCCCCTGAAATATTTCACTTGGACATCAACTGAAGCAGTCTGACTTGTGCTCCAGAAGCCATCGAGAATAATTAAGTGAGACAGCGGTCTAAATCTCAACAGCTCTTACCCTGAAATTCATAAATTTGAATATTTCTATTCCTGTTTTCCTTGGGCATGATGCTTGAATGTGAAATCAAATTGATACTTTTTGGAGCTGTCTTTCTATATCTTGATTTGCCTTATTACTTCATGGTTTCTTTCTTCTAATCTTCTACATCAGGGGCAGGCATGGACTGCTGGGCAGGGGTGGGATTCAAATTTTTTAACAACCGGTTCTGTGGGCATGGCTTGGTGGTCATGTGACTGGGTGGATGTGACTTGATGGTCATGTTATTAGCTGGGCGTGGCCAACTCAATATCACTCACATCAAGGCACGCATCTCGTCGCCTGGCCTCTCATAACTGTGGGGATGCTGCAACAGTCATAAGTGTGAGAAACAGTCATAAGTCACTTTTTTCAGTGCCATTGTAACTTTGGATGGTCACACCACACAAGCAAAGTACCAGCAAAGGAGGGAAAAATAACTCCAGAGATGTTCCTGAGACAAGAACTCTAGTCCTGCCAAGAATGTAATAAGAGTTAACGGAAAGGCAGTTTCTGTAAGCAACACCAGAATGTTTCCTTCCTGCCTTCCTTACAGGATTAGGCCAGTAATCTCCTCTAACAATCAGTTCTCTGAACTGCTTAGAATGTTAACAACCGGTTCTAGCGAATAGGGGCAAACTGGTAGAATCTCACCCCTGCTGGTAGGGGTTCGCAGGGGTTCTGGAGAGCCCCTAGCTAAGATTCTGTGCACTTCAGAGAACCCCCAAATCCCACTCCTGGCTGGCCCCAGGCATCCCCATGTGGCCCATTTTGGATGCAGGTAAATGCAGGGTGCATATAGAGACTAGGGGAGGGTGAAAAACGTGTCTCTCAGAAGTTCTGGAAGGCTGGAAATGGGCCTGTTTCTGGCTTCCAGACAGCCTTCGAAGCCTGGGGAGGCTGTTTTCACCCTCCCAGAGTCTCAAGGAAAGCCTCTGGAGCCCAGGGAGGGCAAAAATGCTCCCTTTCCCCCGCTATTGTGCAGGAAACTGACAAGTCCATGCCCACCATGCCCATGCCCACTCAGCAACTGGACAGAGAACCCTTTGCTAAATAATTTTGAAGCCCACTCCTGATCAGGGAAATGATGTAAATATTGTTGCAGCAGGCTGGCTTCAGGGATAATGAATTTTTCTCCATTGCCCTGATTATCTCAAAGGCTATTGAGAATAAAGGAGAATATTTGTACCTCAATCAAGAAACTGCCAAAGAGCCATCAGTAAACAGCCCAACCAAAGAATCCCTAAGACCACCCCAACTCACACAGACAGGCAAGACACCAGAATATTAACTGACAGCAAACAACACTCCTTACTAGCACTGATGATGTTATGGTATCTAATTAGGGTAACGAAATGTCTGCAAGAAAACAAGCAAGTTCAGAGAGCACCAAGGACCCTTCCTATATTGTAATGCTTTTTAAAAAGCTATTGCATACATTGTCCTGAAGGTTCAAATTTGAGGGAAAGATATGATAAATTAAATTAAATTTATTTATTAAGTTTTCTTTATAAAAGCTTAAGATGTAGACATCCATTAGTTGAAGGCAAACTGTGTTCATGACAAAATTGGGTCTGAATTCAAACAGGAAAAACTCATACTAAGATATTAAATGTGACAGCCCCTGGAGCTGAAATGCTATCACCTTCTCTCTACCATTTGAACAGTCACATGAAATGGGAACACTTGTTAAAATTGAGTGGGTCCCAAAATGGCCTCCTCAGCAAGGGCAAGGAATTCTCCCTGCAGAAGATCACAGTGATAATTGGCAGGTCATCGTCCTCAGGAGTTTCTTATGCATTTTCTACCATGTAGGAATCTAACACACAGCCATGGAGGAAACAGGTCCAGGAACCTTATCTACTTCTTCAGGAGACAAGCAACAAAAACTGATGTGGTATTATGCAGTGTGATATCACGTCCAGCACAGATCCAAGTGGTCATACCCAAAATGGAGATCAGACAATATCAAGGTATTGGCTGGAATCCCTAGAGATGGGCCCTCTTTTTAATAGCCGGCAGGACTCCATGAGGATGGTCTTTGTGCCATATGAGGAAACCCATCACTTCTCTTCCCTAATTGCTGGGGCACGACGATGCCTCCATCACATCCAGTCAATAAGTATATAAATACATCCAGCGGTTCTTTAATTTCCCTCATAAAATCAATTGGTCCTGAAGTGCTTCAGTTTTGCTGGAAGATACAAAGTGCATTGAAGTTTGTTAAAGGTTTTATTTGCAACCACTAGGATAATAGCAATGACACCAGCAATTGTTTTTCATACACACACACACACACACACACACATGCCCCTACCGCATGTTTGGCTATTTACAACATGCATATTTAGGGACAAAAAAAAACCCTCCCCCTTCCCAGTATTTTAAAAATCAATATTTTAAATAGTCATGGTTTAGATAAAATACAGCAATAAAAGTAAGTGGAAAATGCAATGAACCCCATTTCTGATGTGAAATTGCATCATCAGAAATAACTGATTCTGCCTAACAGACATAATCAAAAGTCTGTAGGCTTGTCCATTTAGAAGAGTTCCATCAGCTGTACAATTGAAGCAGGGCCAGGGATCATAGTCTGCGCTTGCACACAAGAAGCATTTCTAAAATTATTCCTCCTTTGCTCATTGGGAGAACAGTATTTTTGTTGTTGAAGAAATCCAGCGAAGACAGACAGATCCCAAGACTTCCTTGTCTGTCTCATCTACACATCCCGACGGGTGGGGATTAGCAATTGTGGGAGGGGAGGAGGATACCATTGAGTTTTGGTACAGAGAGAAAGATCCATATAATTTCACATCTCCTTATCCCTTCCAAATCCAAAGCCTTGACCTTTTTTCGCTGAGACATTTTTAGGGTCAGACCACAGACAAAAGGGCTGGTGTCGTGGCTGCCAATTTCTGACTCAATAGGAGGCTACAGCTCACTATGGAGAATCTTTCCCACGAACAAAATGTATTTTGCCCTATGAAGCACCGGGGCAGGAATGAGCATTCTCACTGGGTAAAAGAACTGTTTTAATAGTATCTGCATTTTCTGGACTTTTCTATCCTCACATACTTATTTATTTATTAGAATAATAAATCTTTATTAGAATAACAAACTTTTTTAAAAAAAAATCTTGCTTTTATTGCTTTATAAGTAACTCAAAGTGGCAAATGTGCTTTACTACTCCTTCCTCCTCCTATTTCCCCTACATCAGTAACCCTGGGGGATGAATGGGGCTAAGAGAGAACAACTGGTTCAAAGTCAGTCACTTGGCTTCCATGCTTAGGACAGGACTAGAACTCACAGTCTCCGAGTTTCTAGGCCAGCACCTTAACCTCTCCACTGCTCTATGTGCTTGTCCCATCCACCTGTCCATTTAAAAAAAAAATAGTACAGTTCTTATTCATTACAGTTTTACAGCAAATGCGTGTCTTGGACCAATAATTTGCAGCTTTAATTCAGTTAGAAGTCCTCTGCTTTGATGTTTATAACCCAACATTTATAACTGAGGTCCACTGCCAGCCTCCCCCACGACTCCCTATAGAATGTGTTCTTCCAGCAGAGCAGAGCAAAACAAAACAGAATTTGTTAGCTAACTATTACAGATGTTGCCATGAAATCTGAAAGAAGGAGGAAGGGCCAGTTCACACATGTGCTGTTCCATAAATATGTACTGTGAACTAGGATATCCTTTAGACTAGCCATGACATCATGGAGGCATATTTCCCAGCTGTGCTAATAATGAGACTCATCTTTCAGAATGACATATCCATGGACATACAAGCTAATGGGAGATACTCTGCAAAATTCAACTTGGCAAGCTTTGTCCAGAAATCATGATAGACTATGGTCTCTGTCATGTGTTTAGTCCACACAAAGGAGGAGTGTGACCCTGCCAATTGCTTTGCTTCCAGCATTGTCAACTTAACAGGATAATCTGATACATCCATATGCTTTATTTCTTTCCAAATGTTTAGATTGTAACGTTCATAGTCCTTTGCTATTGGACATCCTGGTTGAGGTTGATGGGATTTGGTGTCTAAATACCTGGCATGTACTAGCTTGTCTGACTCTGGTCTGTGTAAATGTGAAGGGTTCTGCCAGCACACAAATGGTCTAAATGGCTAGGAAACAGCCATCTCCGTAAGCCCTGATAATGAAAAAGTCAAAGCAAAATGGTGCATTAGAAAGCTGTGCAAGTATTTATTTATCCATTATATGACCAGTGATCAAAGAGGAAAGTTTTATGATTTTAAAACACGAAAAGGCACAAATGGTGTACAATGGAAGAGGCTAACTACGAATTTCCAGGATGCTTTTAAAAAAAAAAAAGCAAGTTTTCATTTTTAACATTTATGTCATATTCTTTAACCTCTCTTTACCCCTGTAACTATCTTGCCCTCTTATCTATCTCCCAAAAAGCATTTCAAGCATAAGTAGAAGAAAGCTTTTCAGAAATGCACTATCCTCTACAACAATGTTTTCAAGTATAAGTTTATGGCATTCAAAATACATTCCTTTGCAGAGATTACAAAAACAAAAAGAACAAAAACCAAGCCTTCCTGTTCAAGACAGCAACAACCATTAGAAGTAAATGAAGGTTATTTTGATTATTGCCTTATGCAATATCCTATTCTAATATTATTTCTTGGTTTGCCAGTCCTATTTTTGATCAGGAGAATCAGTCAACCCTGCTTCCACACCACACCACCCCATCTGCCTACTCTACATATTTGTCAGCATTTCTTTATATTATGTAGTAAAGCTACACCAAATAAAATTTAAATGGATGGAAACTAATCCAAAGAGAGAATCAACTTAGAACTAAGAAGAAATTTCCTGACAGTTAGAACAATTAATCGGTGGAACGATTTGTCTTCAGAAGTTGGCAATGCTACAACACTGGAAGTTTCCAAGAAGAGTTTGGACAGCCATTTGTGTGAAATGGTATAGGGTTTCCTGCCTGTGCAGGAGGTTAGACTAGATGGCCTCCAAGGCCCCTTCCAACTCTGTTAATCTGTTCTATTATTCTGTTAAATTTCAAGTTAAACTCTTATCCAGCCAGAGGTCTGGAGCAATGAAGAACACAGCCTTCTTCAACTGACACCATTTTTCATCTTTTTTTTTTTTTTGTCCTGACAACGCTTCAGGTGATTGGCATTTGCATCAACCTTGGAAGATTTGTGGTCAATTTTAAAGCTCAGATCGCATGGAATGTTTGCATTTCAAGACAATGTGAAATGCAGAAAGGAAGCCAGCATCTTTCTTCCCTCCTCCTTCCTCCTTCTCCTCCTCCTCCACCCCTAACGTGACAGAATTCCACAGAGCAGCTAAAGCGCTCACGACTGGGTGCAGCAGGATGGAGCCTGGCTGTTCCACTTACACTAGACAAACTCTGTTGAGCTGGCTCTGCGCCAGGAAAAATAACCCATTACAATCCAAACTCAGCTAAGTCAAACAATCCATGCTTAATTAAGCCTGCTCTAAGGGTTCTCTGTCCCCACCAACCATCGGAAAGTTGATATTCTCAGCAGGTGAGATTGAAACTGTCCAGGTCGAGCTATCCAATTTAAACTTTCAATTTAGATGTGTGGGAAGGAGCTCAATTGGAATGCATGCCAATAAGTGCTAACTCATAGGGAGATAGGTGCCTTGGGATCCCACTTAATGGAACACACACCGATATCTCTTCAGGCTTTTTCTGGAAAATGGTACCCGTCAGAGGTGGTAGTCAACAATTCTGACCAATTCTGGAGAACCGGCAGTGGAAATTTTGAGTAGTTTGGAGAACCGGCAAATCCCACCTCTGACTGGCCTCGGCCCCATTTATTCTCTGCCTCCCAAGTCTCAGCCGATCAGCTGGGTCTTCTTTAGTTGCCCTGCAACAGGAGAACGGAACTGGAAAGCAGGTTAGTGAGGTGGAGAGGGAATGGGATTTTGCAGTATCCTTCCCCTGCCACACCCACTAACCCACCCCATGCCCACCAAGCCACATCCACAGAACCGGTAGTAAAAAAAAGAAATGAATCTCACCACTGCTACCCATCCCATGATTTTGCTGTCTGAAGCTCTGCTGAAGTGAACTTCCCTGAGCCCCACTACCTGAGACATTTGAATAATCAGTTGTTGATTTTATCTGTGCCATTATAACTTCTTTTCCTCTAGTTCTGCTGATACAGGTTCAGCTTCTCCCAAGAAGCTGGAGTAGGCCAGACATTATCATCTTTAGAGAGCCAAATTGGAACATTACTGAACGGCTTTTTTAAAATTCAGTTTATGGAGAAAATGCCATCTCTACGTTAATATTGCTCTAAATAATTGTTTTTAATTTTGTAATTGTATTGTTATACTGTGGTAGTTTTATGCTTATATATTCTGTAATTATTTTTGATAGGAGGCTTTTGTTTTTGCTGGTGAGAGAGACAAGGGGAGAAGAAAAAAGATAAGAAAAGAGGGGAGGAAGGAAGGAAGGAAGGAAGGAAGGAAGGAAGGAAGGAAGGAAGGAAGGAAGGAAGGAAGGAAGGAAGGAAGGAAGGAAGGAAGGAAGGAAGGAAAACTATTCTAGTGCTTACAAGGGCCTAGACACACACACAAAACCTAGAGTGAAATTGGAGTTCTGTTCCATACTAGCAGGCTTGTAGGCCTGCGTTCCTATTGGTCCGGAAAAGCCGGGCCGTGATTGGACAAAACTAAGCATTCTAATAGGTTCTTATTCGGCTGCCGCGATTGGGTGGCAAGCTCAAATGCATGTCACCGGCTGCGGAGGAAATCACCTGCGTTCCGAATGCAAATTCCTGGACACTGTCTGCTGTTTTTGCGAAAAATGAGGGCATATTGCCAAAGCATGCCGCAACAAACTAAATTCCAGCCCCCGACGATGGGGAAACAGCCCAAGAAGAAGCAATGGCACCCCCACCTTGAACCGGGACCACCAAAATGACAGCCATTAAAACCAGGACAGCCGACCCAGGAAGTTCATTGAGATACCCAGACGAGAAGAAACGCACCAAACAATCACCATCGGCCACTCTTCATCAATAGACGCACAAAAGATACGTGTAGAGGTCACCATTGAGAACCAACCTTGCACCATGGAGGCAGATTCCAGTTCCTCCCTCTCTATGGTCTCCTGGAGGACCATAAAATGACTAATTCCCAGCATCCACCGCCAAAAGCTAAGCGACCAGAAGCTAATATTGAGAGACTATCAAGGTAATCGCATTCCGGTCACTGGCACTGGACATTTTAAAGTTTCATTCAAAAACCACACAACCATCCTACTACTCACAATCGTCAATAAAGACCGACCCAGCCTACTCGGGTTGCAGTGGTTCACACCGTTGGGGATCGAGATGGCAGGCATCAACCATACAGAAGACGAAGACTGGGAAGCAACGCTCATCCACAACTTCCAAGAAGTCTTCAGCAAACATCTAGACAAGTACAAGGGGTCCCCTATCTCCTTTAATCTCAGCCCTAACATCACTCCCATCCGTCTCAAACCGCACTGAGTGCCTTTTGCACTCAAGCCAAAAATAGACAAACAATTACACAAACTAATAGCACAAGGCATGTTAGAACCCATCGATCATGCCCATTGGGAGACCCCAATTGTCACCCCCATCAAAACTGATGGCTCCCTGAGAATTTGTGGTGACTGCAAGGCCACCCTCAACCACACATTGCAGCAGAGTGCCTACCCAGTGCCAGTGGTCCAACATCTCCTGCACTCACTAGGGGGTGGCAAAATCTTTGCAAATCTCGACCTGGCTCAGGCTTATCAACAACTGCCAGTCGATGCTGAAACCGCCAAAGCCCAAACAATAGTGACACATAGAGGGGCGTTCAAATGTAACCGGCTCCAGTTTGGGGTCAGCGTTGCACCAGGCATTTTTCAAAGTTTAATGGAGAGATTGCTGCAGGGAATTAAAGGAGTCGTGCCCCATTTCGACGACGTCCTGGTTGCAGCCCCTACCAAAAAACAATTGGAAAAACAACTAGGGCGGTCCTACAGAAATTCAAAGACGCTGGCCTCACGGTGAAAAAGGGAAAGTGCCAATTATGCACTGAGAGGGTTGAATTTCTTGGCTACCTCCTTGACAAACAGGGAATCCACCCCACAGATAAAAAATTGAAAGCCATCAAAAACGCCCCGAGACCAAAGAACAAATCGGACCTCTAAGCTTTCCTTGGACTCATAAATTTCTATAACATTTTTCTACCCCAGAAAGCAACTGTCGCAGAACCTCTGCATAGACTCCTTGATAAAAAGGCTTCCTGGATATGGGGACAGCGAGAAGAGCACGCTTTTCACCAGATAAAAACCTTTTGACTTCAGACACAGTCCTCATGCAATACAATGAAATGCTACCTCTGACTGTTACTTGCAACGTATCGCCTTTCGGGGTTGGCGCCATCCTGAGCCAAATGGAACGGAAGCCCCCGTTGCATTCTTTTCCAGAACATTGTCCAAACCAGAGAGGAACTATAGCCAGCTAGACAAAGAAGCCCTCGCCATCGTCTCAGCAGTAAAGAGATTCCACAAACACATTTATGGTAGGACATTTTCCATTATTACAGACCATAAGCCCCTACTTGGCATATTGACGGGTGACAAGCCCACCCCACACATCTTGTCACCTAGAATGACAAGATGGTCTGAATTTCTTGCTGCTTATAATTACAAATTGATAAATCGCCCTGGCAAGACAATCTCGCACGCCGACACCTTAAGCCGCTCCCCCTTGCCAGACTTGCAAGAAGACCCAGCACCCACATTACCAGTCTTGCAAATTGAAATGATACCCATGCCACCAGTAACCACGCAAGACATCACCCACGAAACTAGGAAGGACAGACGCTTGGCACGAGTTCTCAGCTGGGTGGAGAGGGGATGGCCAGAAACCAAGCCAAACAAACTTTTTAAACCATTTAAAAACCGACAAACTGAACTCTTTTCGCAAAGAGGTTGCGTGTTGTGGGGAGACCGGGTAGTAATACCAGAGACACTACAGAAAAAAGTTTTAGACTTGCTGCATGACGGGCACCCTGGTATTGTGCGCATGAAAGCCCTGGCCAGGAGCTACGCTTGGTAGCCAGGCATGGACAAGCAAATTGAAACCTGGGTCGCCACTTGTAACAGATGCCAAGAGACTCACTCGGCTCTCCCAAAAGCCCCACCACTAGAATGGGAAACACCCAGAGGCCCTTGGTCGTGCATCCATATTGACTTCGCAGGGCCAACCAAGGGGCATACCTTCTTAATCACTGTTGACGCTTATTCAAATTGGCTCGAGGTGAGCACAATGAAGACAATCACCACGAAAGCTGTCATCAAGAAATTAAATAAACTTACTTCCGGTTTGCGTGGCTTCGGGGCAGCAGGAATTCGCGACAGCTCGCGATTCCTGCTGTGCTAGCCGTCGAGGTACCCCCGATCCAGATGGGTCAGGGGGATATGGCTGCCCTGTAGGGACAGCTGAAGAGAGAGGGGAGTCGGATAGGGAGGTGGGGGTATCGCAGACCCCCCCCTTCTCCGGGAAAACCCCTTTTTCCCAAGGCGGTGGAGCGGCGGTCAGCAATGACCGCCACGAAGAAGCCAGCAACCGGGTAAGAACTGTGCTGGAGGAAGTGTGAAGAGTGAAAGTTCTGTCTGAGCCGGGTCAAGTAACACCTTTTAAATTGCCTGGAATTGAGCTGCTTGAATTGCTGGAGGATACATTGTATCCCTAAGAAGAGCGAAAAGCGGCGGAGAAGCTGTTAAAGGGAATTTTTTTTTTTTTTTTATTCTCCCACCCCACGGAAAAAGCAGAAATATTTGGATATATTAGACATTGAAAGTGGATTGCCTTGAAAGCTGAAGCTAAGAGACAAAGGGACTTTTGGACATTGAAAAATTTAAGAAATTGGAAAATCTCTGCTGGAGGTATGGTTTTTTGATTATTTAAAATTGTCATTGCAAGTGGGAAGGGAGAAAAAAAAATTGGAGCAGAAGATGAAAAAGGAGGAGATTGTCTAGAACGTCTTTGTGGATCCCAAAAGAAGATATATGGTAATTGGACCTCTTTGATTAAAAATTAATTCAGAAAGAGAAAGAGAAGAAGGAAGAAAAGTATTAACTTTTGGAACTTTTTTTTCTTTTTTTTTAATTGCTTTTGATTGTCTTTGATTAAAAATACTTGTGGTTGTTTTGGAAAAAGTTTCCCTTTTCATAATGGCATCGTCTGTGGATGAACTAGAGATTGAATATCAAAAATATAAAAAAGAAGATACTTTGGGCGCTTTGTTTCAATTCTTAGAAATGGCGTTATGTTCTTTTGAAAAGTTGATTACGCAGCAGAAGGACTGGGACAAGGAAGAAGAGGAAGAAGAAGCCATCTTTGATGAACAATGGGTCCCTTTCGGAGAGGAGGAGAAAAAGGATAAGAAAAAGGGGATTTTAAGAATTATAAAAACAACCAAAAGAGAGAAAAAGGAGCGAAATGATGGAGGCAAGGTTAGAAAGCAAAGGAAAAGGAGCAAGAAAAGCGAAGAGAAAAAGCAAAGGGGTAGAAAGGGCAAGGAGAAGAATAAGCAAGAGAGAAAGGGGGGGAGGAGAAGCCTTAATGGGGGGAAGCAAGACCTAAAGAAAAAAAGTTTATTTAGAGATAATGGGTGAATTTAATTTAGATTAAAAGAGGGATTCTGGAGGGTATATAAGAGTGTGTTTTTATATGTATATTTAGAATATAAAATTTATTATGTAATTTTAGAATCTTTTAAACAGAATCCCAAGAAAGATTGCTATATGTAGTATTTCTAAGTTAGGGTAATGAGTTATAGATGTTACTCCAATTGGTGTACAGGAGAAGTATAGTAAAAGAAAAAAAAAGATGAATGGATAATTGGAAATAGAACAGACAAAGAATGTTGTTGAAAATGGTAATAAGATATGGAAGGATATATATGCTTTTTTTTTTTTTTTTTGGATTTTGTATATTGATAAAAGGCAATAAAATTTTAATTAATAAATAATTTGGATGGAAAAGAGAAGTAGGGACAAGATATGAAGTTAATATTATATGAAATATTGATATTATAATCTGGAAATGTTATGCCTTATTGGTCTTTTATTATTATTTTTTCTTAGAAAAGAATTTATAAGCTGCTATGCCTTGATTTTTTGTGCATTGTTTTTATAAAACTGATAAAAATGGTTTTTATATATATATATAAAAAAGAAAATGATAATAAGATATGGAAGGAGATATGGGTTGAATATGATGTTTGAATTTGTGTCTGTGTAAAGAGTTTTAACCCGGGAACAGACAACCTTCAGAAAAGATCTTTTAATTTTGTTTATGTTTAGTGTTTGTATGTTTGTGTATTATGTTTATGGTAAAACTAACAAAATTTGTTTTTTATAAAAAAAAAAAGGAAAAAAGAATCAATAAAACCTTGGAGGAATGTTAGACGAGAATAATTTAAACAAGCCAGAAAGAAAAGAATATGATGACTATAAAATGGATAAATATGGAAGAGAAATGAAATTGAATAGGAGTAAAGAGAAATAATGAGAAATTTGCTGAAAGATATTTGTGTGTCCATATGGAGATGGGATAAATTGGAATTATGCTGTATAAAAATAATGTTTTGTTTGACTTGTAAGGATTTACAATGTTAAGAGGTTTTATGTGTTTATGTGTTTAATGGTTAATGATGTGTTGTTTTATCTTTAAAATTAATAAAAATTTGTTTAAAAAAAAAGAAATTAAATAAACTTTTCGCAACGCATGGTCTGCCAGATGTCATCATTTCTGACAATGGGCCACAATTTACTGCCTTGGCTTTTAAACAATACTTGGCAGACCGCGGTATCTGACACGCATTGACATCGCCAGCTCACCTGGCGGTGAATGGTAGAGCTGAACGCATGGTTCAATTTACAAAAAAAAACCTCTGCACAAAATGGAACATGGCAACATCCATGAGAAGATCACCAGAATGCTTCTTCTACAACATATCACATCAAATACCACCACCAACAAGAGCTCAGCAGAGCTATTAATGGGCAGAAGACTCAGATCACCTCTAGACCGCCTGCACCTTGCTTACACCCCAGAAAAACCCCCTTGATTCCAGCAGCAAGCACCGCGCCTTCAAGGTAGGAGACACTGTATTTGCCAAAAACTTTACAAGGGACCCACTTTGGATCCCTGCAAAAATCACCCAAGTCACAGGCCCCCGCTCCTACTGGCTCGAGACCACTGATGGGAGGTCGTGGAAACATCATATTGACCAGCTAAGATCCAGGCTGGCCGTTTCCCCCCTCATAGACTCTAACCAAGAAATCAGAGGGGGGGGACCTCAAGTTCAGAAAATGAACAGAAAATCTGTACAATCTGTATTCAGAAAATCTGTACAAGTAGAACACCCCCATGGACATTAAACAAAAACCAACAATACATACCAGCCAGAAGGGAGTTGTGGCAGATGGGCACTTCGCCTGGAAGCAGCAGCTGCACAAGCTCCACCAGCCCAGAGAGCCCAGGCAGGAGCAGCAGAGCAAACAACTCAACCAACTCAGAATCACCAGGCGGGAGTCGCAGCCAGAGGACCGGCTCACCCTTCCAAGCAGTTCCATCTTGCAGCTTGAGAGCAACGCAGAGACCGTCCGAACCCGATGGTGAACATTGTGAATTGCGCAAGTCTAGTAGGCAGGTACGAAGACCTGCCTACTTGCGTGATTACGTTACCCCGCCCCTTGGACGGAACCAAGAGGGGAGGGGTGTTCCATACTAGCAGGCTTGAAGGCCTGCATTCCTATTGGTCCGGAAAAGCCAGGCCGTGATTGGACAAAACTAAGCATTCTAATTGGTTTTTATTCGGCTGCCGCGATTGGGTAAAACCAAGCGCGGCAAGCTCAAATGCATGTCATAGGCTGCCTAGCCACAGCCAGCTCTATAAAAGGAGCTGCCTCGGCTGGGAATCTTGTCTCAGTATATGGTTACTTAATAAAGAGCTGTTGTCACTACATCGATGTCTCATCTCTCCTTGGGACCCACCTCCCAGACTTAACAAGTTCCATTTCCTCTTTTCGGCCATCTGACTGATTTCAGCTGCCAAGCAACTACATGCCTGCAACCTGTCATTCAGGCAACTTGAAAGATGGCTAAAACTCTCCATCTCAGGTAACTGCCTAGCCTTATCTACCCCACCCCCTTCACCTTGGATTAAGGAAAGCGATTGGAAGCATTATTTTTTTAATGCTGGCAGGTGACATTTGGTGGGACAGGAAATGAAGGAAGTGGAATCCACCTGCTGCTTTCCTTAAACATGTCCTATATTAAAATGGTCTGGACATCAGCCTTATCACTGAGGTCAAAGAAGCTTTGGCAGTCAGAAGCCAATGATTTATGTCAATGTACCTTTTTTTGTCAAATCAAGGATTGAAGGAAAGTATACTAATGCAGCATGAAAAAGAGTTCCTTATCACATTACAAATTTTAATTGAGCATTTCTCTGCATTATGTTGAATCAGGTCTTAACTTTGCACTGCATCTTCAAAAAAATTACAAAAGAAAATGGGCAGTTTGCATATGCGAAAACAAAATAAAATAAGCATTTTTTTAGGATAATAGCAATAGCAATGGCACTTAGACTTATATACCGCTTCACAGTGCTTTATAGCCCTCTCTAAGCAGTGTACACAGTCAGCATATCACCCCCAACAATCTGGGTCCTCATTTTACCCAACTCGGAAGGATGGAAGGCTGCGTCAACTTTCTGCTTGGTGAGATTCAAACTGCCAAATTGCAGGCAGTGAGCAGAAGTAGCCTGCAGTACTGCACTTTAACCACTGAGCCACCATATATCTGTTCTCAGCTGGAATTCCATCTGCTAACACAGGGATCTCAGATGCAGGAGGTTAGATGGAAAATATCCAATCTGCTATGTCGAATACAGCATTTCTTCTACCCTGGGAATTAGAATGATGGCAGGTGTGGCACTGGCATCTCAGGGAGTGATTTAGCCTAGAGGTGAAAGAGCAACATTGAGTAGGCTGTATTCATTGTGAACAAAGTGGTAGGTCTGTTCTGCGGGATGTGGACAACTGAACACTGGGAGAGATGTTTGAAGAAATGCTCTGCTAACCAAGATTTGCTTGTCCCTTATTTAGAAGCCACAGTGATTTTTACTTCTTTTTTCTCCAGGTTCCTATGGATTGTTTTATATTGCTTTCCTAGGCAGGAGCATTTTTATTACAGCATTTTTAATCAGTTTAATAATATCGCTGATTTCTCTGTGCTGTGTTGGGAATTGGTGGAAGGATGAGAAAAATAGATGTAATAAATGAATCATCAACAACCACCAGCACATTTGGCAAAGGACTCTCATTTTGGGAGAAATTCTCCCCCCCCCTTATCATTCTGCCTGCAGTTGTCAAAGGAAGGACATTGGGTTTAAAAATTAGATTTCCTCTCAGGAATCATATCTGTTTCTATTCTGGAGCAATCCCAACCACTGTCACATAAACGGGCATATACGCGTGACTTAATTCTTTCAAGTTGTTGTTATGTTCTGCACATGGGTGCAAGAAGTGGAGACGAGACGATGAACAGTGAACTTCAACTCTTTATTTAACATTGTGGAACAGAGCAAAAACTACGGCAGCAATAGCCCACCGCTCGTTGTAGCTGCTCTGGGATGACGACTCTATCCCCCCAAATGATGCAACCTTTCAGGAAAACAGTTCCATCTGTCAATTCTTGAAAGGACTGAAGTTGTCAGGGATTTGATCCAATGGCCATCCTCGCTCGACCCAGCTAAGAACTCGTGCCAAAATGGGATCGCGTTTGGTTTCGATCGCGATATCTCGAGCTGTCAGTGGTGGTGATTGAAGTGTCTCAATCTGGAGCATTGTGATGGTTGGAGCTGGGTTGTCAACGGTTTCCGGAAGTGGTGCACGGCTTAGTGCGTCAGCATGGGGGATGGCTTTCCCCAGGCAGTGTTGCAGCTTATAATTATATGCAGCCAAGAATTCCGACCAGCGAGTCATTCTGGGAGATAATATATAAGGGGTTGGCTTGTCTCCCGCTATAATCCGCAGCAAAGGTTTGTGGTCGGTAACTATACTAAAAACTCGCCCATAAATATATTCATGAAATCGTTTAACAGCAGAAAAGACAGCAAGAGCCTCTTTATTGATTTGACTAAAGTTACGTTCAGCTTTTGATATCGTTTTTGAAAAGTAGGCAATAGGGGCTTCACTACCGTTTGGTAACACATGGCTCAAAATGGCACCCACTCCGAATGGTGATGCATCACATGTAATCGTTAAAGGCAAAGTCTCACTATACTGCATCAAAACAGCATCTGAAGTCAATAAGTTTTTTACTTGTCGGAACGCGTGTTTCTCTCGGTGTCCCCAGACCCAGGTTGCCTTTTTGTCCAACAGATGATGTAGGGGCTCGGCTATGGTCGCTTTGTGGGGCAGGAAAACGTTGTAAAAATTGATAAGGCCCAGGAAAGCTTAGAGATCAGTCTTATTTCTGGGCCCTGGGGCGTTTTTGATTGCCCTTAGCTTGCTATCGGTGGGGTGAATGCCTTGTTTATCGATTAAGTACCCCCAAAATTCTACTTTATCCGTACACAGTTGACACTTACTTTTTTTTACGTTAAGGCCAGAGTCTTTAAATTTCTGGAGAACTAACCTCAGGCGCTCCCTTAGTATTTCTCTAGTCGGAGCAGCAATTAAAACGTCATCAAAATAAGGTACAACCCCTTTTATACCCTGTAGTAGTCTCTCCATCAAGCTCTGAAAAATTCCTGGGGCCACGCTAACTCCGAATTGGAGTCGGTTGCACTTAAATGCACCTCGGTGCGTAACGATCGTTTGTGCTTCTGCCGTTTTTTTATCTACAGGCAGTTGTTGGTATGCCTGTGCTAAATCCAATTTAGCGAAGACTTTTCCGCCCCCCAGGGAATGGAGAAGGTGTTGTACCACTGGTACCGGGTAAGCATTCTGCTGAAGGGCGTGATTCAGGGTGGCTCGGTAGTCCCCACAAATTCTTAACAATCCATCCGGCTTGATGGGTGTTACGATTGGGGTTTCCCAGGGAGTGTGGTCGGTTGGTTCTAACACACCCTGGGCTATTAATTTATCAAGCTGCTCGTCAATCTTTGGTTTAAGGGCAAATGGAACTCGACGAGGCTTAAGGCGGATGGGAGCTACTTCGGGGTCAAGGTTAAATGATATCGGGGTCCCCTTGTACTCGCCTAATTTATCTGTAAAGACGTCCTGGAACTCCCAGACGATGGCCTCTTCCCAGTCGTCGCTGTTGGTTCAGTGAATGCCGGCTACTTCAATTCCAAGTGGGGTAAACCATTGGAGGCCTAACAAATTAGGCCGATCCCTGTCAACTACGGTTAGTGGTAGGGATGCAGTACGATTTTTAAATGAGACACGGACTTTGCTGGATCCAACGACTGGAATTCAATTTCCCTGATAGTCCTTAAGTATTATTCTTTGGAATCTGAGGTCTTGCCGCCGGACGATGGGAATTAATTGTTTAAGGGTCTTCCAGGAAACCATCGAGAGGGATGATCCTGAATCGACTTCCATCATGCAGGGCTGGTTTTCGATGGCGACCTTCACCCGGATCTTCTTGGTGTCTAATGATGAGGCATGACCAATCGTAAGAGTTTGGTGTGCCTCTTCTCATTTCGTTGACTGGGCTGGTGGTTTGTTTCTGTAGGAGTGGTTGTTCCATTGGTGGGTTAAGTATTCCCGATTCACAGGACGACTTCCTGTGGGCTGGCAGTAGTTGGTCCCCCTCTGAGGTGGGTTGGATCCTTACTTGCTTCAACAGACTCTTCCGATGTGACCTCTTTTCCCGCACACATGGCAGAGCGCATCGAGGAATTTGCAGTCTGATCGTGGGTGGTTTGCCCCACAACCAGCGCATTGGTACTGCACTCTCTGGTTACGTTGATGGCGTTGGTCTCGTTCAGACCGGAATCAGCTGACCTCTTCTTCATCACTTTCTGATGACGATTGGAGGTCCTCGTGGTGGGCTGTCATTGCCTGTCCTTCCAGGTGAGGTGAGATTTCGCTAATGAGTTGGCGGAGCGTGGTGTGGTTGTGGTGCATTCAGGCAGCCAACTTCCTGGTTGCTTCTGCTGCAGTAGCATCAGCGATGGCATCTGTAAGGCTAATGTCGCCTTTCGCCATCAGCTTATTTTGTGTAGCTGGAGCATCTAGTCCCAGAACTATTCAGTCTCTCAGGGCCTCTTCGAGGTCGGTGAACCTGCAGAGGCCTCCCAAATTCCGGAGATCCGCAATGAAATCTGCAACACTTTCTCCCTTCCGCTGGTCTCTCTGATAAAATTCATGTCTTCGAACAAGAGTTGGTACGGTTGGTGCATAGTAGGCCTATGGAAGGGGCTCGAGGACAACCCAGTCCATGGACTTCACCTCAGCCGGTTTTTTTAAGGACTGAACATGGGTCGGAGTAAATGGAGACAACCTCTGAATAGTGAACTTTCAGCTCTTTATTTGCATAGTGACTTCTTAAAACAACAACAGTGAACTCCGCCTTATATAGGCAACCCTTGTGAGAATTGTCCAATAACGAGCTATGAACGCTAGCTCTTTTAACCAATAAGAATTCTCTGTTAAGGGCCAATCGGATTCCTCAGAACTAATCAATCCGATCTGGCCGCCTAACAGCCAATCAGAAGTGCAGGGCCAGAACCCTGCACTTTACCTTAAGCTCATACTTTATTAACTATGGTACATACACAACACCCCTTCCTCTTGGCTTCTTAATTACGGTGTAGTTATACAGTCCTTTAGATAGGACGGTTGTCTTTTAACTCTTTCGGATTTTCGTTGGATTGGTTGGTTGCAATCCTGTTGAGGTAGATTGTTGTTTGGCAGTGGTTCTGCTTCTTGCTCAGCTGCAATTTCTTGCGGTGCAAACGTTTCTCCTTCCTGCTCCATTTCCTGAGTATCACTTAGTTTGTCGCTCCCTTCGAGCAGATTCCCTGGAACTTCATCTTCTTCCGTACCTCCCCCCCCCTCGGTTTGGTCATGGGGGAATGGAGGAGGTGCTGCACCACCGGAACTGGATACAAATTCTGTTGTAGGGCGTGGTTTAAAGTGGCCTGGTAGTCCCCACAAATTGACTCGTCTGGCTTAATGGGTGTTACAATAGGGGTTTCCCATGGAGAGTGATCAATGGGCTTCAACACCCCTTGAGCAATTAACTTGTTGAGTTGTTCGTCGATTTTTGCTTTAAGAGTGAATGGAACTCGACGGGGCTTCAAGCGAATGGGAGCTACTTTTGGATCTAGACTGAATGAGATCGGGGTCCCCTTATACTTGCCCAAGCTGTCCGTGAAGACGTCGCTGAACTCAGAGATAAGGTCTTCCTCCCACTCACAACCACCGACTCGGTTCACGCCGGCCATTTCAATGCCGAGTGGCACGAACTATTGGAGGCCTAGTAGGCTAGGCCTATCTCTATCGATGACCGTTAGAGGTAAGTACGCTGTATGCTTCTTGAAGGAGACTCGGACTCGGCAGGACCCGACAACGGGGATTCAATTTCCTTGGTAGTCCTTGAGGATGAGGCATTGAAATTGGAGGTCTTGACATTGAATTGTGGGGATGAGTTGCTTGAGTGTCTTCCAAGACACCATCGAGAGGGACGATCCCGAGTCGACCTCCATGTGGCAAGGCTGGTTCTCGATGGCTACCGTGACTCGAATTTTCTTAGTGTCCAAGGCTGAGGCATGACCGATAGTGATAGTATGGTGAGCCTCTTATCTTTGCAAAGCTCGATTTCTGTAGGAGTGGTTTACTGGCTCTCGCCTTACAGGACGGTTTCCTGTCGATTGGCGATAGTTGGCCCCTTTTGAGGCCTGGCTGAGTCCTGGTAAACTGCGGCAGACCCGGCCGATGTGGTCATGGCAGAGTGCATCGCGGAATTTGCATTCAGCCCTGGCATGGTTGGCTCCACAGCCAGCGCAAGGACGTAAGGGCTTCGGGCGAGGGTCCCGGTCGGACCGCAGTCGATGGACCCCTTCTTTGTCACTGTCTGATGACAAAGAGAGGTCCTCGTGGTGTGTCGTCGCGAGCTGTCCTTCAGGCTTGGATAAAATGTCACTTGTCGGTGGTGGTACCGGAGTGCGGCTTCGCTGTGGTTGTGCAGCCGACTTTTTGGTCACCTCTGCTGCCGTGGCTTCGGCGATGGCATCGGCAAGGCTGATGTTGCCTTTCGCCATCAGCTTGCTTTGCAGGCCTAGTGCATCTAGTCCCAGAACTATTCGATCTCTTAGTGCCACGAAATGTCCGCCACGAAATCGGCCATGCTTTCCCCTTTTCATTGGTTCCTCTGATAAAACTCGTGGTGTCTCACGAGCGTAGGCACGGTTGGCGCATAATGGTCTCTCAGGATGGGTTTGAGGTCGTCCCAGCTCATGGCCTTCACTTCTCGAGGTTTGGCGAGTGCTTTAGCCATCTTAAATACAGCTGGGCCGCAATGCGTCAGGAACAGTGCCCTTTTCTTTGCTGGTGTGGCGTCCTTCAAGTTATTCGTTTCGAGAAACATTTGGAAGCGATCCATGTTGGATTCCCAATCCTCTTGGTTCGGATCGAACAGAGCGGGTGGTACAATGCCGCCGGACATGATTCCGTTGTTGGCGTCGTCTATCACGTGCTCGGTATTGCTTCCTGGCTTCTTCGGTTCAGACATCTCCACATCCCACCTTCGTTGCCAGTGTTAAGTACTGAACATGGGTCGGAGTAAATGGAGACAGCCTCTGAATAGTGAACTTTCAGCTCTTTATTTGCATAGTGACTTCTTAAAACAAAACAGTGAACTCTTCCTTATATAGGCAACCCTTGTGAGAATTGTCCAATAACGAGCTATGAACGCTAGCTCTTTGAACCAATAAGAATTCTCTGTTAAGGGCCAATCGGATTCCTCAGAACTAATCAATCCGATCTGGCCGCCTAACAGCCAATCAGAAGTGCAGGGCCAGAACCCTGCACTTTACCTTAAGCTCATACTTTATTAACTATGGTACATACACAACAGGTTTGGCTAGTGCCTTGGCCATCTTAAACATGGTCGGTCCGCAGTGAGTTGGGAATACCGCTCGCTTCTTTCCGGTAGTGGCATCCTTCAAGTTGTTGGTCTCCAGAAACATCTGAAATCGGTCCATATATGAGTCCCAGTCTTCTTGTGCCGGGTCAAATGGAGCGGGTGGTATGAAGCTGCTAGACATGGTTCAGCCATTGGTGCGTCTTCAGCCACATGCTCTGTTTAGCGCTCTGTAGTGCTCAGTCAGCTCTGACATCTCCAAATCCCACCCTCATCGCCAGTGTTAAGTTCTGCGCATGGGCGCAAGAAGTGGAGACGAGACAATGAACAGTGAACTTCAACTCTTTATTTAACATTGTGGAACAGAGCAAAAACTACGGCAGCAATAGCCCTTTTTATAGGCAAGCTGCTGATCAAATAACCAATAAGAAACGGGAAGCATTAGTTCCCTTAACCAATGAAAGAGGCCCGCTAATAGCCAATCAGATTCTCCTGAACGGACCAATCAGATGTCGCTATTATCGGCCAATCAGAAGTGCAGGGCCAGAACCCTGCACTTTTCTAAAGGTTTTAATAATCTTTATTTAAGCACTTTTATTAATTCACAACATTTGTAACCTGGACATTACAAGGGCTTTGTCCTAATTTTCCTTTAACCTTAATTGTTACTGTTTCTACACTCAGGTGGCTCTCTCAATTACATTTAACGCTTCATGTGAGAATAATCTCTTTTCAAATGCTGTGCCTTAATTTGCACTGGTTCTCCAACTGAGACCCAAATGCAGGAAAATCAGTTTGCTTTTTTTGAGGGGGAGGAATAGGGTGGGGGAGAGTCTAAGGTTTCTAGGGCCCAGAATGACCTCCATCTCTGTGGAATATTCCCCTGCATCTTGCTCGACCACTTTTTAAATTATTTCAAATATCCTCCTTGCACAAGCCGTCCTCTCACTTTCAGCTACTGTGGCTAGGGTCTTCTCGGCCTTGTTATCGCCCACCGGTGATGGCTGCATTTTGTACGTATGTTTTATTTTGTTTTCCTTCCCTAAGGGCATGTTAGAGGTCAGACACATTCAACCCAAAGAGAAGACAGACAGGAAAACATCTGCAGCATGTGTGCCGAAGTTTCTCAGGGCTGCTTGTCTGCACTGAGTGATCCAAGCAAATAAACAGTGGGAGTGTTCAAAAGAGACTCCCTCACTTTCAGACACAGAGGTGTTGCAGGCCAAGACGTGGCTGGATAGAGTCAAGTGTGGCTCATTGTGGCGAGCCTTTTGTGTTGTTGTTTTTTAATTACTCAGAAGCCTCAGTCCCAATTCCTGTCGACAAAGACAGCTGAGGGTGAAACACGATTCCTGCCTCTGTTAAGAGGCGAATGGAATGAAAAGTCCAAACTGAGTCTGCTGCACAAATGAAGAAAACCGATCCCACTTCCCAAAATGGTTTATTGCTTTAGTCTGCACTATTCAGTCCTACTGGCAACCACAGTTTCGTGAAGCTGACAAAATTAGAAATGTGTAGCATTGTCCACGTTGGATACAGCTGTGCCTTTTTTTTCTTTTTTCTTTTTAAATAAAATTCACTGCTGGAAGTTAGGAATACACACATACACATGTGATGTTTGCCAAGGACTCCTTTAGCCTTTGCCAATAGAAATGGTTTGCATGATTTGATGAGCCTTAACAGCCCAAATATCATCCTTGCAGAAAGTATATCATTGAATGCCTTCATCCTAGGGCCATAAATGTGCCTATGAATTGTTTTGTGTTACATTTACCACATTCATCTGTGCTATCATAACAATAGCCGAGAGACAAAATGCCATGTGTTTCTGAGAACCTTCACCCCTATATTAACCTCTGCAAATACCATGTCACATTGAAAATAAGTATTATGAAAAGACCTTTATTAAATTTCCCAACAGGACATCCCATTCATAAAATGAGGTCAGGGATAGGAGGCGACTATGCTGTAGCTGTGACATTCAACACAATGAAACAGGATGGAAAAAAATTGTCTTTGGCCTAAAAGGCTGGAAAATGTTGTTATTTCTAATCCAGACAGACATATATAGAATTTATCTCAGCTGAACACTAAACTGCATTCTTATGGTCTCTCCAGCAAATCAGCATGCTGTTCAAAAGTTATCCTTCATCAGGATTACTTCAAAAATGGGGAAAGCTGAAAAGAACAGATTATTCAGATGCCCCATACCCTAGTGATATTCTCAGGCCAATTAGCATCGATCTTCATTCTCAGACAATTCACAGAAGTTTTCCAAAGTATGATGAGACACATGATTGGCCATCTTTTTCAGATTAAAACTCATTGATCAGAATTGTTGCTGACTTGGGAATGTCATAAGGAGACAAAGGTAGTCCTATATAGTCTCTCAGCCATTTATGAAAAGCTGCTAAGGGCTTTTAGGCAAGTAATCATCTCAAAAGTGTTTCATATGCAGTTTACTATATCAGAGGTAATGCAGTCTGTCTCTCTCTCTCTCACACACACACACACAATCTCTCTCTCTCTCTCTCACACACACACACACACACAGAGAGAGAGAGAGAGAGAGAGAGAGACATATATCCTCCAAAAGAAAGAGAATCTTCAAAGCAGAAATCAAAATCAATGCAAACTTTTAGATGAATCTGAGTTGCATTTGAAATTACAGGTAGTTCTCATTTAGCAACTGCCTCAATAATGACATAGACCTATATTGCTGGCTGACACACTTAATCGGCTATACAAAAAAAAATTTATGAAAAAGGATCATGGTTTTGTAATTGAACACGACATGAGAGAATATAATAGTTTTGGAACTCATTTCAATCTTTAAAGCAGTATATAAATGAGTTGGGGTTTTTTTTAAAAAAAAAAATCCTACGAAAGATTTGGGTGAGAGCCAACTAGTGAATAGAGGCTTCACAAGCTGCCAGCTGAGTTTTTGTCTTCTCTGGTTCAGTGGTGCAATTAGATGATTTTAGGCTCAAATGAGATTGCAAAGTGCTCTTTTTAGAGGGGCCATGTGGATATTATTTCCTTACCCAATTCACAATGCAATGAGCTCGACCTGTTTGCATTTAAGGGCCCTTATATTTATTCTGTCAGTTGGGACCCTGGACTTCCCTCTGGCAAGTCTTGCCATGACAGCCTCATGGTTCTACTTATTGTAGAAGAGGACTAGTTATATAGGTAGCCCTCCATTTGCAACCACAATTGAGCCCAAAATTTATGTTGCTAAGTGAGACAGTTGTTAATGTGAATTTTGCTCTGTTTTCCAACCTTTCTTGGAACAGCTGTTAAGTGAACCACCACCGTTGTTAAGTTAGTAACACGGTTGTTAAGTGAATCTGACTTCCCCATTGACTTTGCTTGCCAGAAAGTGTTGTGGTTATCTGGCAGCAGGTGCGGATGGCTGAGGAGAGTGAGGACTCAGATGAGAGGCCAGGACCATTAGGGAGTGGATTGCTGCCTTCAGAGATTGTGGGGGCTAGCAGCAGCGATGAGGGGGTTCCTGAGGACCATGTGCCAATTGCATGTGCATGAAGGATTGCTCGGAGGAAAGAACAGTTACAACAGCATGGGCGACTCGGGAGTAAGGCTGCAAGGTAATGGCCCCTCCCTCAAGAAGATAAAAGTCAGCTGTGAAGAGAACATGCTTTGCAGGAAGCAAAGACGTTTTGAAACTCCTGCCTCGTGGACATTGCAGTATCTTAGTTGGTATTTGAAATCTCTTGTGTTGTAAAATATTTCTTATCTGTGATTCTTGGCAGTCTCGCACAGTTTTGGTGAGGTTTGTGCTTATCAAAGTTAATTAGTGTGCAGCAGCCTTTTAACCAGGGATTCATAAGAATCATTAAGAGGTTTCTGTTCCCTTTGGTTCGTGTTTGTTTTATTGGAAAAGGATTTGGGTCAGAACAGAAAGTCACTGCAACCATCATAAATATGAGCCTGTTACCACGTGCCCAAATCTTGATCACATGACCCTGGGGATGTTGTGACAGTGAAAAGGGGCCATAAGCCACCTTTTTCAATGCCATTTTAACTTTGAACAGTCACTAAATGAATTGTTATAAGCCAAGAACTACCTGTACATAGCTTTGTACTATACTAGATGTTTTGCCTACAGAGATTCCCAAACATTTCAAGAACCAGACCATGAAGAGCCACCAACAGTTACGGGGAAAACTTAATAAATTCAATCAGGCATGTGCAACATGAGGGCTCCATGAGTGCCCAATTAGAATTTTCTCCTCTCTCCTTGCTAAGATTATTAATTTCCCTGCCACATGAGTGGCAAAAAACAAGCAAAGTTCTTGTTGAAATTATAACCAAAGACTACATGGGATATTTACTGTATATTACAGATATCCTATTATAAATTAGATTTGATTCAATATAAGGCAACAATGTACTTGATGGTGTTCAACGGTATCATTGCTTACAAGTGGTACCTTATTCTAGAAAGATGGAACTTTGAAGGTTGCTGAATTATAACCACCCATGGTTGCCAGACAGCATGGAAAAGCAAAGAGTTATTAGGCAACTACATCCACAGGGCCATAGGTTCCATTTTCTATTCCACTCAGACACCCATATTGTGCTGTTCCACCAGTTGCATCTGACAAAAGTTCAGCAAAACAACCTTCAAAGCTTATGAAGAAGCCTCCTTCTTGTCTTTGCAAATGTCTGGTTGACACTGTGAGGAAGTTCTAAGCCGAAACACTTTCCAGGGGCCAGCCTTGTTGCCTCTTCAGCTTCTACAGATGAATCAAAGTCCAATCTCATAGGCCTGCAATCCATGCCCTCAATGAGAATAAAGCCTTCTTTCCCGTGCACACACCACCAATTGTAAAATTCAAGATCTGAATTCCATATAATAACTGAACCCAGACTCATTAAGACATTTAAACCTTAAGTGTAGGGTGGTTTGTTCCTTTATCTTTTGTGAAAATTCTTTCCCCAACATGGAAACACCAGTCTTTGAAGTGGCCCAGATATTTCTTGTTCTCTGAGAACAATCACTTGTTTCTGTTTTGTATGACAGAGTGTAGGTTGTCAAGTAAGTGGTTACAAGTCCCTCACTGGTTAGGTTCCCACCAAGGAGGGTCCCCAACTCATTGCAACAATCTATGAGTCAGTGTGAAAATGACTTTGAGAAATTCTAAGATGGAAACCATATGCTGGCAATCTCCTCTATGAAATTATGTGACCCAGTGTGTGTGCAGACCACCAACCAACACTCCCAATAGCGTGCTGGTTGTCTTTATGCTCCCTGATCTCTAACAAGTGCCTGCACAATTTTCTCAGCCTCTGAACAGTTTTTGCACAGGCTGAACAAGCAGGGCTCCCGCACTGTGGTAAATGTGTTGGAGGAGACGTCTGACAAGACCAAGTGGCTAACCCCTTGCATGCTCGCCCTAGTTTTATCACTTCTGATAATGAGGCAAAGATGCAGCCTGTTGCTGAGAACGGAGAATTTGCTCATAGTTTTAGTGACACATATTGCCTTGATTAAATTGTGGCCTATTTAAACAAAGAACAAACATAGATCTTTTCAGATGCAGAGGCACATGAAACAATCTCTGGTCCTAGGGTGGGAGAGAGAAAAGACACATTCCCCTCCCCCCCCTCCCATCCCCAAGCAACAATTGGAATAGGATCTAAGGATGATCCTATTCCTGCAGAGCAGAACTACTGTAATTTATCTTCTCTGCGTATGTGCAGATCAGCCTGCCTTCCAGATGTGATGTGGGCTGTGTGTAATGGGATTTGTAGTCCATTACATCTGGAGAACATCATATGGGGGAAGGTTTTTATAGATGATAAATTGGAAAAAACACAAGGGAAAAATACTATCAGACCAGCCCATTTAAATTCCATTACCCACATCCTCCATAGAAAGGTCCAAAAACTGAAGTTTGTATAGGACTTTGGAATCAGAGTCGAAACAATATTCCAAAAGTAGGTATTTAAATAACTCCAATTAGCTCAAAGTTTTTTTTTATTTCCTGGGGACAAAACAAAAAGCATCTTTAAGATACTGCAAACAGAGGCTACGTTTACATTTCTACCTGTTCCAAACCATCAGTTCTGAAAAGCTACAAAACCCCACCAGGTATCACCTCTATTGGTTGATTCTTTATCCTATTAATAAGCAAGTTATCTACATGGCCCAATTATGATGTGCCCAAAGCAGGAAGATCAAAGGGCTGTGTACTAAAAATCTTACTAAACAAGGGACAGAAGGTATGAAATACAAGTATGGAAAGGTATGAAAATCCCATGCACTCCGTTTGTCTGAACCTGGCCTCCAACCTATTTAGAGATGCTTTGCTGCTTGAGCTCAATCATAAGCACAGCAGTGAGAAGCATTACAAATGAAGCACCTGAGGGTAGGACAGGAGCTTCTTCTGGTATCTGCTCCCTGAGGTGGTATTTGGGAAAGACCTTGG
The DNA here is from genome assembly GCA_033807585.1 of Hydrophis major. Taxonomy (NCBI): domain Eukaryota; kingdom Metazoa; phylum Chordata; class Lepidosauria; order Squamata; family Elapidae; genus Hydrophis; species Hydrophis major. The sequence goes on from CM066328.1 coordinate 240,166,122, forward strand.
GAAATGGGATAAAAGATTTAGAAGATACGCTTCCAGAGGTCTCGGACTGTAGAGGTGATGGCAGAAGAAGTGTACATTCAGACTTGTAAGGCTCTGTTCATATAGCCTTACAATAAAGTAGAATTAGTTTATCTGGTCATTTTTCCTGTCTGGTCTACCTGATAAGGCTGACATATGGCCAACTTGTATTGCCTAACGGCCAATCCCATTCAAGGCATTTCAAGGTATTGTACCACTATGGGACTTGGGAGTTCAGAAAAAAGTGTTCCATGCTAAAATCTCTTCTGAACAATTGCACTGGGTGAGCTGGTGAAGTGGCTGCAATCTGCTGAGTTTCAATGCAAGCCAGAGCTATGGGTTTCTCTGAGTTTTTGGGTGGGTGCATTGTTTGAGCCACACATATGAAAGAAGGCCCATCTGAAATATAGTTCTGTACTTGAACATTATAAGATGGTTTGATCTTTTTAATTTAAGAATGAATCATTCGAAATCTAAATCCAAGTGCTACTTTAAATCCTGGGTTTTCTCACAGACTTGTTTACTGGGCCACTGACCATAATGAACCAAAACAGTGGACAAAAAAAGCAATGGCATTGGCACAGATTAGGGTAGAAGCTGGCAACATGAGGATGAGGGCAGTGGTGGGATCATTCAAATAATTTAACAACCGGTTCTCTACCCTAATGTTTTCTTACAACAACCAGTTCACCAAACTGCTCAGAAAGTTAACAACCGGTTCTCCCGAAATGGTGTGAACTGGCTAGATCCCACCACTGGATGAGGGTCACACCAACTTTCTGCAGCTTGTCAGAAGCCACACTCAAAAATGACGCTAAGATTTCAGGGCTGGGAATTGGGAAGTATTTTATTTGTAAGATAATTAGGTCATATCTTTTCATACAAGAGTCCAGGATGGTATATACAATATTCCCACCCCTAATTTACCCCCAAACAACAACCGTATGAGGAAGGTTGGGCTGGAAGAGAGACGTTGGCTCAAAGCCACTGAATGAGTTTTCATAGCTAAAGTTGGACTATAACCTGGGACTCCCTATTCCTAGTCCAACCCTTTCACTACTGTAGCATGCTGGATTTCTGCAAAGCTGAAATTTCCCCAAATCCACAAGAATGCCAAAGGGAGGAGCAAATTTTGCCTGCTCCCACTGGGATCACAGAACAGATGGTATCTCGTCTTGGGTTTTGCATTCATGGATTAAAAACTGATAGATCAAGGAGATCCACTGTATTTTTAGTTTTTGCTAATATGGGATCTTTTGTAATCTTATCCATATTTGACCCGGTTTTCTTCTCAAAAATGTCACTGGAGATTCACCCAAAGATTCACCTTTTCCTTTCTTACTAAACCTGGTGCCTTCAGATTAGCATCAGATTGTTTAAGGAGTGTGTTTTCTGTATGTGTTTGTCACGCAATCACTTTGGGAAAAGAAGAAAAAAGCGGTTATTTAAAGAACCTATAAGCACACTAGATTTTTTTTAATGATGGGGGGGGGAAGAAACACTTCTGTGTCACCTCTGCTTCTAATATAAGCCTCCCACATGCCGCATGGATTTTTTATTATTATTATTATTATCTGCCAACAAAGGGGAGGACTGACCATTACTGGACTTCATTCTGACTAGCATCCATCCTGTCTAAAATCCTGTGGCAGCAAAATGCCACATTTCATTTCCACCAGGACTCCAAGTGGACATAAATTTTAACCTTAATATAGGATGCACTCAGAAGATAAAAGGAACCTGCTCTGAACATTCTGCCTCCGGACTTCGCAGCATCTTTCCAAGGGCTTGGATTTGCTTGATAACCATTTAACACCACTAAATCACCACTATCTGATCTAAAGATGTAACAATACAGATCTGCCTCAGCTGAATTATTTGAACTGGTGTTGGTAGCTTTGTCAAGAGAAGGCAAACAAGGTGCTCAAAATGGAATGCATTGCAGCCAAGTTGGCTTCCTGTTAGGCCAAGACTGTTTTTGCCAGTGGTGGGATTAAAATATTTTTACTACTGGTTCTGTGGGCGTGGCTTGGTGGGCATGGCAGGGGAAGGATACTGTAAAATCTCCAGTCAGATGTGGTATTTGCTGGTTCTCCAAACTACTCAAAAGTTTCACTACCGGTTCTCCAGAACTGATCAGAACCTGCTGAATACCACCTCTGGTTTTTGCTCATTAGAATTTTGGGTGGGAAAGGAAACTTAAAATCTTAAATGAAGTACTGGTAGTCCTCAATTTATGGTCACAATTGAGCCCAATGGTGAATCAAGTCATGGGCTCCCGAGTTTCCTTCCACGACGGATTCAACACTGGCGACGAGGGTGGGATCGCGGAATTGAAACCCACCAAGCACGTGGCGCTGCAGACAAGAACCCGACAAGATGGCCAGCATCGCACCACCCGTATCCTTCAACCAAGCTACTGAGGATTGGGAATCCTACATGATGTTCCTAGAAAGTAGCAACCTCAAGGACGCGAGCGGACAGAAAAAAAGGGCCATTTTCCTGACCCACTGCAGGCCCGCAGTGTTTAAGATGGCGAAGGCTCTCGCAAAGCCCGAAGATGTGAAAGAAATGGACTGGGCCAACCTTGGGCCCTTATTGCGAAGCCACTACGCCCCCGCCGTACCCACCCTCATCCGGCGGCACAACTTTTACCACCGAGATCAGAAGGGGGGTGAGAGCATCGGAAACTTCATAGCCGACCTCCGAAACCTGGGGGGCCTGTGCGGCTTCACCGAACTGAGGACTGGAAACCCTACATAGATTGGTTCCTGATGTTCCTAGAAAGTAGCAACCTCAAGGACGCAAGCGGACAGAAAAAAGGGCTGTTTTCCTGACACACTGCGGGCCCGCATGTTTAAGATGGCGAAGGCTCTCGCAAAGCCCAAAGATGTGAAAGAAATGGACTGGGCCGACCTTGAGCCCTTGTTGTGAAGCCACTATGCCCCCGCCATACCCACCCTCATCCGGCGGCACGACTTTTACCACCGAGATCAGAAGGGGGGTAAGAGCATTGGTGACTTCATAGCTGACCTCCGAAACCTGGGGGGCCTGTGCGGCTTCACTGATATGGACGAGGCACTCCGAGACCGCTTCATCCCTGGACTCAGGGACCCGGTTCTACAGAACCAGCTGATGGCCAAGGGCGACATTTCCCTCGCCGACGCCATCGCCGAGGCCACCACTGCCGAAGCGACCCAAAAATCCGCTGCCCGAATGCGGAGACCAGGTACCAGAGATCCAGCCACGACAACCGAGACAACACCAGAAGCAAGCTGCCGACTCACCACCACCCATCATGGCGACCTCGACTCCGCCACCAACACCACGGACGACGAGGACATCCACCAACTCCAAACAGAGCGAGACCGGTGGGACCGACAGGGTCGTAAGTCGAGATCCAACTGTGCCGGGTGCGGAGGGACCACCTGCGATCGGAATGCCGGTTTCTTGACGCGATCTGCTGGCACTGCGACAAAAGAGGTCACATCGCCCGAGTCTGCCGGCTAAAGAAAACCTACAGCCCCCGACAGCAAGACAACAGCAACCGGAGGTGAGATGGCACCCCCCCCCCAGACCCAGGGACCGCCCAACCGAGAATCGTTGGAACCGGGATGGACAGGATCGATGGGACGGCGAGAACCGGCAGAGAAAGAAAATCCACCAGGTGGTTGTCATCGGCCATTCATCAAGCGCAGACGCCGAAAGGCATACGTGGAAGTGGGCATCGAGGGCAAGCCATGCAAAATGGAGGTGGACTCCGGGTCCTACCTCTCCATGGTTGCATGGCGGGAAATCAGGCGCCTGGTGCCCAACATCCATAAAAGGGGACTGGGAAGCCAGAAATTAATCCTCAAAGATTACCAAGGGAACCGCATCCCGGTAGTCGGAACAGGACACTTTAAAGTGACCTTCAAGGGGCGCACAGCAAGGCTTCTACTAAAGGTTGTGGATAGAGACCGCCCCAGCCTTTTGGGATAACAGTGGTTCACGCGGCTCGGGATCGAAGTAACAGGCATCGACCACATTGCAGAGGCAGACTGGGAAGAACAACTCACGAGGGACTTCCAGGAAGTGTTCGACGGCACCCTAGGCAAGTACCGAGGGCCCCCTATCTCCTTCAACTTAGACCCCAGCGTCCCCCGATACGCCTAAAACCACAGCAGGTACCTTTCGCACTCCAGCCCAAGATCGATAAGCAAATCGACAAGCTCATCAAACAAGGGGTCCTAGAACCAATCAATCACGCCTGGTGGGAGACCCCCATAGTCACCCCAGTCAAGCCCGATGGGTCGGTGAGAATCTGCGGTGACTATAAGGCCACCCTAAACTGCGCCTTACAACAGAGCGCCTACCCCATCCCAGTAGTGCAGCACCTCCTACACTCACTGGGGGGAGGCAAGGTTTTTGCGAAGCTTGACCTGGCACAAGCCTACCAACAGTTGCCGGTCGATGCAGAAACCGCCGAGGCACAGACCATAGTAACCCACCGGGGAGCTTTCCACTGTAAGAGACTCCAGTTTGGAGTCAGCGTGGCTCCAGGAATTTTCCAGAGCCTCATGGAGAGACTCCTGCAAGGAATCAAGGGGGTGGTGCCCTACTTCGACGACATACTGGTGTTGGCAGCCAACCAAAGAGAACTGGAGGGTCACCTGAGGGAGGTACTAACAAAGTTCAAAAACTGGGGTACCTTTTAGACCGGCACGGAATTCACCCCACCGAGAAAAAAGTCAGAGCAATCAAGGAAGCCCCCAGACCGAAGAATAAAATGGAATTGCAGGCGTTTCTAGGACTGCTTAATTTCTATAATGTTTTCCTGCCCCAGAAGGCGACCGCAGTGGAACCTTTGCATAGGCTTTTGGACAAGGCAGCCACGTGGAACTGGGGGAAACGCAAGGAAGCCGCCTTCACCAAAACCAAGAACCTGCTCACCTCAGATGCCGTCCTCATCCAATATAACGAGACCCTAACGCTAGCAGTTACATGCGACGCATCACCTTTCGGCATCAGCGCCGTGCTCAGCCACATGCTCCCCGATGAAAAAGAAGCACCAATCGCCTTCTTCTCCAGCACCCTCTCCAAACCAGAAAGGAATTACAGTCAACTGGACAAAGAGGCCCTGGCAATCATTGCCGCAGTGAAGAGGTTCCACGAATACCTCTACAGCAGGGTTTTCACCATCATCACCGACCACAAGCCACTGCTGGGAATCCTGGCAGGGAACAGGGCCACCTCGAACATTCTATTGCCAAGAATGACAAGGTGGTCCGAGTTCCTTGCCACCTACAGCTACCGGCTCACGCACCGATCCGGTAAGACAATCACCCACGCAGACGCCTTGAGCCGCACACCGCTACCCGATCTGGAGACCGACCCAGCACACACGACATCCACCCTGAGCATAAAGACTCTACCCGATCTACCCATAACCGCGTCAGCCATTGCCCGCGAAACTAATAAAGACAAAAGTCTGGCGCGGGTGTTACATTGGGTAGAGAAGGGGTGGCCAGAAAAAGATGACGACGAAACATTCAGGATATTCCGAAACCGGCAAACAGAACTGTTGTTACAAAAAGGCTGTTTACTATGGGGGGATAGGGTTGTTATCCCGGGAAAATTACAAGGGAAGGTATTGGAGTTGTTACACGAGGGACACCTGGGCATCATTAGAACAAAAGCCCTGGCCAGGAGTTATGCCTGGTGGCCAGGGATGGACAAGCAGATCGAGACTTGAGTGGCAGCATGCAAACGCTGCCAGGAAACCAGGCTGAGCCCTCCCGCTGCACCAATCCTGGAATGGGAAACCCCGAGGGGACCATGGTCCAGGATACACATAGATTTTGCTGGGCCCATGAAGGGACACAAATTCCTCATCACGGTAGATGCTTACTCCAACTGGTTGGAGGTAAGCAACATGAAAACCACCACCACGGAGGCCGTGACCAAAGAACTCAGCAAGCTGTTGGCAACCCATGGCCTCCCAGATGTCATCATGTCGGATAACAGGCCCTAATTTACCTCGCTGGAATTCGAAAAATTCCTAGTGGAACGGGGAATACAGCATGCACTGACAGTGCCAGCACATCCGGCGGTGAATGGGAGGGCAGAACGAATGGTTCAATTTTCAAAAATAACAATCCAAAAAATTGAACACAGGGAAATCCAAGAAAAAATAAACAAAATGCTTTTTATACAACACATAACCCCGAACACGACAACCAACAAAAGCCTGGCAGAACTATTAATGGGGAGGAAATTAAGATCCCCACTCGACAGATTACACCCCACGTGCACCCCAGAAAAAACCCAAAACTCCTCAAGCAAACACCAAACATTTACACCAGGCGAAGCGGTATACGTGAAGAACCTCACCGGGGACCCACTCTGGGTGCCAGCAACCATAACCCAGGTAACAGGTCCCCACTTGTACCGGCTACAAACAACCGATGGACGAGCATGGAAGCGACACATCAATCAAATAAGATCGAGAACAACCACGGGAAACACAACCAACACGCAAACAAACACAGACATACACCCAGAAAGAGAAGGGAACCCTCCCAGCACAAACCAAGAGGGGAGGGGAGGCCCCGAGAACCAACCCCAACCAGAAAGAAACCAGGAATACTCACCTACCAAAACAGAAATAGGCAGACAGCTCGAAGCCTCACCAGGAAGAAGCAGCCAGGCCAGCTCAACCAGCCCAGAAAGACCGGGAGGGAGCGGCAACAGCAGCAGCTCGACCAGCCCAGGTAGACCGGGAGGGAGCTGCGGCAAAAGCCCCGGCTCACCCTTCCAGGCGGTTCCATCGACGAGGCAGAGAGCAACACAGAATCCGACCAAACAGACCAGGAGCCAAGCACCAACTAACCTGCGCAGGTCAAGTAGACAAGTACGGAGCCCCGCCTACTTACGGGACTACGTTACGTAGGACCATACCAAGAGGGGAGGGGTGTTCTGTACGAGTCATTAACATGCTTGCAAGCCCCGCTCTGTGATTGGTCAAAGCGCACGGCGACCTGATTGGCCGCGCGAGCCGCACTGATTGGCCTGCCGCGAATCCCCGCGATTGGTGGAAACTAATCGCGGGAGATTCAAAGTGGTGCCATTGGCTGCGGCCGCGGCGGCCAGGGAATAAAAGCCGCCGCTTTTCCTTCGGGACCCAAGCCGATCTTGGGACTTAATAAAAGAGCTGAATCAAGTCACAGGCTCCCAAGTTTCCTTTCACAACAGATTCAACACCCAAAATTTCTGTTGGGAAGAGAAATAATTGTGAAGTGGGTTTTGTCCCATTTTGAAACCTTTCTTGCCACAGTTGTTGAATTAGTAACATGGTTATTACTATAAGTGAATCTGGCTTCTCGGTTGACTTTGCTAATAAGAAGTTTGAAATAGTGGATCACATAACTCTGGGACAAATATGACTCAGTTGACAAGAGTTTGAATTTTGATCATGTGACCCTGGGGATGCTGAAATAATCATAAGTGTGAAAAATGGTCGTAAATCAGATTTTTCAGTGCCGTTGTAACTTTAAGTGGACACTAAATGAACTGTTGTAAGACGAATACTTAGATCAAGGTATCCAGCAATCAAGGTACATTATTCTGATTCCTGTATAGATTAGAAACATTTGTAGGCTTTATTTCAAGTGCTGGGAAACACACTTGTTTAATGAATTTGATTATTTTATTTGTTTAATTGTTAGATGAATAACAGGTACAGCCTGCAAATTCATTCTTCTTAAGAATGTCAAAGCAGGGACCAACAGCATCAGCTCAGGCCAGGGTCAAAAGTGCTGAGATGGTTGTTGCAACCACATAGTTGAACATTTCGTCCTTTGTTATGTGGGATTGCCCAAAGAAACAGAGCATGGTTTCAATCATGTGGCCACCATCCTCTATGAAGAGCTCACTGGCAGGGACACAGTTGAATCAAAATTTCAAAATAATTAAAAACAGCTATGAGAAAAAGGAAAAAGCATAAACCCAACCCACTTAAAAATTTGATGAACAAAAGGCCACAAAGCTATCCTCACAGAAATGGGCAGTAATGTTTCTCCTAACTGTTAGATTGAAGTCTGGCTTTTTCCTTCCATTCATTCTGTTGCTTCCCGTTTTTATTTATTTATTTACTGAAAGATTTCTATCCTGATTTATATATCATACAATATCTAAAATCGTTTTGTAATCATATTTAAGATCGGTCATAAAACAACATATCATGAGTTCATTTAAAATATGTAAATAAAAATGAATGGGAGAAAGAACAACACAAAACCCAGTCTTGTGTTTTTATCTTTTCCATTCACATTTTATTTCAGATTTTTTTTAAAAAAAAAAAAAAAGCTGAAATAAAAACAAGTTCAGTTTCAGCTACCCAAAGAGAAATTCCCTTTTTAATGGGCTAATTATACACTCATAAGAAGATATGAACAATTACTGTTTGCAGTTAATAAAAGGAAAAAATGAAAATAATAAATGTTGAGAGTAATTACTCTACTATTTGGAAACCTTGACCCAACTGTGGAACAGTTTTTACAATAATTAAACATATCTAAAGATTAAAAACTCATTATATGATAACTGCGTTCTAGATATAAGAGGATTGAACTTGGAAATGAAAGAAATGTTGACTGTTTTTCTTAAAAAAGGAAAAAAAGAAGAGATAGGAAAAGAAATTGTGGCTAAGGGAATATATTCATTCTGTTAACAAAGATCAATTAACTAGGGTTGGAGACAGGCTGAAAAATTGAATAAAAACTTGGCTCTCTCCCAACTTTGCAATTTGTACAAAAGATAGACATACCAGTGAATCACACACAGCTTCAGCCATTAGTTATGTACCACCCACAAGCTTCACTCAGGCTGCCTGCCTTTAAAAAAAAATTCCATGTGCGTTTGCACATTTCTTTGCTTACATATTTGTCTTTCCCTATACTGTCTATTAAAAAAAATGTTTTGTTTTTTGACTGATCCATGGATTGAAATCAGTATTCTAGTAACATCTTCGTCTTTAGCCAATTGGCACTTTCCACCACAGCTTCTGCTGTATTTCTACTTGTTTGTTTGTTTTCCAAAGCCTAGTATGGAGTGGAAAAGGTGTATTTGGAATAGACACCGTGAAGTTCAAACATTACATCTCTCTTGACCCTATATGGCATTCTTGTAATTGTCAGATTATAAATAATCTCTCAATTTAGAATGTATCTCTTGGCCTCCCTTTGAGAGAGCCAAATCAAAAATTAGAGACACTCCCATGTGTGATAGCTGCAAAAGATTCTTGCATGACCATGTTTTCTGATGCTTTTTCAGATCAGTTAGTTGGATACTTTCCATAAGACTGGTTGTAAAATGGTCCTATTGTGCACAATGTTATATCCAGGCTCATCACTGTAGGGATGTCCAAGAAATGGCTTAGCAATGGCATATATTCCATTCACAGGTCTCCTCTGGGGTGGCATTTTTCAGTGGTCCCCACTATGCTACTTAGGTGCAAAGGCCAACATGCCTTTTATCTATTTTATCTTTAGGTGGGCTACTCCACCACTCTGGCCTACCAGGCTGCAGACTGCATGGGCCATTTCCCCTGCTATTTTAGTGTTGCCCCCAAATGTCTCCTCTTTATTTTCAGAGGAAACTCAGTGGTCAAGCACCTCCTTTGTTTTTTCTACCATCCCTTCATAATCCCACCTTCCCTTCACTTTCCCTGTGGCTTTTTCCCTTCCCTTTCCCTTCCAAGGTTTGGGAAAATGAACTAACAGTTTTAGGGGGAAAAAACACCTTCACTAACAGAGTGAAGGTGACTTGTTTTCAATAGTGGCATGGTAGATTTTTATGAACACAATCTTTTTTAAAAATATTGTTTTATTAAAACTTTTAAATTTTATGTAGATAAAAGCTAGTGCAAACAAATAGATTGTAAGCAAGGAAAAAGATAAATAAGGTAATAAAATAGAAACAAAAAAGAAAAAGTGTAAGAAAAGAAAAAGAGGTGAGAAAAATAGAAAACAAAGAAAGAAATGCAAGTGTCTTCTGATATTTTGGATTGAAGCTTCCTTATTGTTATGGGTAATCTGTTTTTCCTGGTTTGGGGAGTTGTTATTGGTACATATAGTTTGATGGCTCTTTTGACTTCGAGTAAATAATATGTTGTAATGGTCTTCAACAGTATTGCATCCAGTGAATAGAAATTGCCAATCAAGGGAAAAGAGATTGTTGATTATAAGATCATAGTTGCCTTTTTTGAAGTTATAATTGGGGATTTTGTCATTGTAATGATTTTTGTGTGGACGTATGTTGAGACAAAAGTCAATTGTTGTGGTCACTATTGGAAAAGGGTTCTTTAATTTGTATTCTGTAAATTGAATTCAAACTATTGCAGAAGATGAGATTCTTCACAAGCAGTTATTAATACAAATATACTTTAATCTCTCAATAAAATTACATTATACTATTCTTTCTATAATCTCTGTCTAACTGTCAAAACCATAAGTTTACTTTTTTCATTTTTATACAAAAAGACCGTAAGAGGCCTTCAGTCAGCAATAAATGTAGATAAAGTGTTTTCTCTAATCAAATTTAACCATTTTCGCAAAATCTGGCAACTTCACTAATCTTTCCTCCATAAAGGGTAGTGTTGAATCCACCTCTGTGCCTACAGTAATTTTGCTGCTATAATCATATATTGATATAATTTTCCATGGCTTTTTTCTAACTGCTTGTCAATTAATCCAAAAAAAGAGAAGTTCTGCCTTCAATTTAATCTTAATTTTTAAATTATCTGCATGTAAATATATATTTTAATGCAAAATATTTTGGCTTTTTTACATGTCCATGAAGTGTGATAAAATATCCCTTTATGTTGTTCACATTTCCAATATACATTTGACGTATCTTTATATATTCTAGATAATTTCTCTGGTGCCACGTACCATTGATACATCATTTTATAAAAATTATTTTTGAGATAATAACACAATGTAAAATATCAACCCTTTTGACCACATAATTTTCCATTGACCCATCTGTATATTATAATCAAAATCCTTCAGAATCTTAGGGTGTAATCCCTCTGATCTTGGTGATTTGAACTCATTTAAAGTGGATAAGTGTTCTCTTACCATTTTCTTGCTTATTTTGACTTGCATTTTAAAATATTTGCGGGGGGGAGGGGGGAGAATAGGCTGAACTTTTTTTTTCCTTTTTTGTAAAGACAGATGCAAAAAATGAGTTAAGCAGTTCTGCTATCTCCCAGCTGCTTGTCACCTTCTTGGCATTTTCTCCATGAATGGACCAATCCTGTCCTTGACAGCCTGCAATGTGGATACATCACATTGTAAGCTGGAAAGGGCAAGAGGAGAGAAAAAGGCAACACAAATCAGCCTTGCCCTACTTGTAGTTTTTGTTCTCTTCCCAGTTTAACAACTATTTGACTTTAAAATCCATCTCTTCTTTATCGGTTTGGCTACTGGAAGTGACGGAGGAAATATTTGGAGCAGCACAAAGCACCTTGACAAGGTATATTATGTCCTCATTGCACCCCAAAGAGGTTAACCCTATTGCCTCCATGTCACAAAGCATCTCACAAGGCTAAGACAAAGATTGCTATGATTTAAGGTGGGCTCTTAAGCAGATAGGTTTGCAGAAGAAATGTGAGAACACAATACGAGAGATTCTGCTAGGCCAGCGCCCAATATATCTCACCATTCATGTTTAGATGGTAATTAGTGTCAGTGACTACTACTATTTGCCAATCTCAGCAATCTATTCCCTGAGATTGAATTTTACTTTGTGGTTAACTTTTCTGTCAGTCAGGAGGTTAGCAAGGCACTCTTGTTAACTTTTTCTATGTTTATTACTTTATGGGAAGATTCTTAGTCCATTTGTAGCCTTTTTATTAAGTAGTTAACACATACTAATGACCACACAGATACTAGCATGTTTAAGATAACCGATAAAAGAAAAATGCTGTCCAAATTCAGCTTCCCACACCAAGCAAACTGTTGTGATAGTATCTGCAAGGGAAATAGCAAATTCAATAGTATGAATGGAGACAGCCTTGATTCATGACTAAAGGCCAGTTGTCTTCTTAAAGAACTGAGCCAGAGGGTCATATGCAGATGTGATCACAACAGAAAGACTTCTTTAGAGCTAACTGTACCTCAACCAGCATCTCCACATCACTGATTTCTTTCAAAGACTTTTCAGGATTCTGAAAAGCCCAGAGGCAAAGCAACGCTTTAAGTGCCCCCTCCTCACTTTCTTCTCTCATGACATCTTCTAGCAATTTAATTTTAAAGTCTCTTTTGTTTTTTAGCCACTGAAGCCAGTAACCCTACATGAGGGAGTTGGAAAGGAAGTCTAACAACTTGAAATCATTTTTGGAACTATGATTTTTTTTTTTAACCAAATGAAAAGCATTAATGCAGTTGATCCTTACAAGTACCGTAAGAGTCCTGCAGCCCTTCCTGACATAAAATGCTAATATTTTAGGCTACATCAATAGGCTTTGCGTGGAATCCATTTTCTTTTCATGTGTTCCAATTCTTGGCATAGATTCCAAGTCTTTAAATTTTGATACTTAATAACAAGTTTGGCCAGGTCGGAATTTGTAAGTTTCTGTTTTGATTGCAATGATGTCTCTTCGGTTCCAGATTTGAATATAGGTAGTTGTCCTTTAAATGACTACAACTGGGACTGGGAGCATGGTTATTAAGTGAAGCAGACACTAAAAGAAATTGTGATTGGGCTTATGATCTTATTTTAGCTTTTCTTTACAGCTCTGCAAAGTTTCATAAATGTAAAGATTGGTCATAAAGTTAGTTTTCATCACCGTCATAAATGCAAATGGTCATTAAATGAGGCAGTCACTAAATAGGGACAACCTGTATTTATTTAGTCTATCAGTGATGTGCCCTACCACTTCAGGATCCTATCACAATCCATTATTCTGCTTCTAGTGGCCAGCTTGCTGTATTTCACCTAAAAACAATCAATTCAACCCTGGAATTAGTATTTATTTATTTATGTATTTATTATTTTATTTATTTTTATTTGTCAATTGCTTACAAGATAATAGGTATAAGTAAAAACATAGTTATGAATACATGGATACATATAAGAGAAATAAAAAATAAAAGAAACAATAGGACAGGGACGGTAGGCACGTTGGTGCGCTTATGCATGCCCCCTACAGACCTCTTAGGAAAGGGGTGAGGTCAATAGTAGACAGTCTAAGGTTAAAGTTTTTGGGGTTTGGGGAAGAAATCACAGAGTCAGGTAGAGTATTCCAGACATTGACCATTCTGTTACTGAAGTCGTATTTCCTGCAATCAAGTTTGGTGCGATTAACCTTGAGTTTGTATCTATTGGTTGCTCTTGTGTTGTTATGGTTGAAGCTGAAGTATTCATTGACAGGTAGAACATTGCAATGTATGATTTTATATACCATACTTAGATCGGATCGAGTAGAAGAGTGGAGAACTCTTCTTGTGAAATATTTCTGGACTTTCTCAACTGTGTTAATATCAGATACATAATATGGGTTCCAGACTGATGACCTGTATTCGAGTATTGGTCTAGCAAATGTTTTGTATGCTCTAGTTATTAGTGTAATATTACCAGAGAAAAAGCTATGTAAGATTAGGTTAACAACTCTTAACGCTATGTAACGCTTTTTGGCTATGTAGGTACAGTGGGGTCTAGGAGCTGGTCCTGAAAGATTTTTCAAAGATTATGCTTAGAGGTTTGGCTATGGCAGTGGATAGCTTTTTTAAGAAGTAGACACATATTCCGTCTGGTCCAATAGATAGAGATGGTTTTAGATTGCGTAGTGCTTTTTCAACATTGTCTTCTGTAAAATCGATATGTATTAGATCATTGTAGATGTCTGTGGTTCGACTAGGAAATACTGGGCATGATCCATTGCTGTTTACAAATACTGAGCCAAAGAATGTGTTAAAGATGTTAATGGTGTCATTGTTGCAGTCTTTACCATTAGGTCCTTTCAGGGGTGGGATGGTCCTTGAGTCTTTTAGTTTGTTGTTTATAAAATTGTAGAAAGTGTGGGTGGAATTGGTGCATATAAGGTTTTCCTCTTGTTTAATGTGATAATTGATGCATTCAGTTTTTATCTGGTGGCATAAATTTTTGTAATGGGTTTTGAAGTTGGCAACGTGACCAGATTTGTTTTTCCGCCAAAGTGATTTCTTTTTGGATTGTAGCTTCCTTATCATTTTGGGTAATTTGTTTTTTTCTGGTTTTGGGAGTTGTTAATGGTACATATAGTTTGATGACTCTTTTGACTTCAAGTAAAAATATGTTGTAATGGTCTTCTACAGTATTGCATCCAGAGAATAGAGATTGCCAATCAAGGGATGAGAGATCATTGTTTATAAGATCATAGTTGCCTTTTTTGACCCCAAATTTACGTCTACTAAAATAATATTTTTTAAACAGCAAAATTAATTTAAGCACATGAAGAACATCATATGGCAGCATTTGCTTTCCCTCTTTTCTGAATATAGTCTCTTTGTGCAGAATAGAGGCCAGATACAAAAACAAAGCACAAAAGTTAAAAACAGTAACAGTTCTTTCCCCATTCTTTCTGACAATTTTTTGAAAAGAACATTTTACTCCCTTGCCAAATTTTTGGATTAATCTGAAATACATTTCTTTCCACAACTGCAATCTATTATCTTTGGCATAGAAAAAAAATATCCTGGTGCTCTACAGGCAGCAACAGAATATATGTGTTCACTCCATTCCCTACTGAGATAGTCATGGACAGATCATCATTAGATAAATACAGGTTTTTAGTAGCTCCAGGCAGGTGTTGGCTGGCACACAGAAATCACAATTGGGCAGGAAGCAGAGGTGTGTACACAAATCTTGCTTCTACTATTCAATTCAAGAATGAAGTTTGGACCCTATTCATGATTACACCACACCTTGTCGCAATGGTCAGTTGATAGGTTAATAAGAATTCCAGAGACAATTTGATAAACAACCATCTGCAACTTCCCTCATTATCAGTAAAATGAGCTGCCTCTTTGCCCATTCACCAGAAAGCTGTTAAAAGAATTACTTTCAACTGAGTCAAGATGCCAAGAGAGTCCAACACTTATTAGTGTTCATGAATGTGTGCAAATTTCTAATTACATCCAGTTGAATGCAAGTTGAAGCCCTCAACTGAACTTCTTTTTTTTTTAAACAAATTTTATTAATTTTACAAAAAACAATACACAATCCAGGCATAACAACTTGAAAAATCTTTTCTAAATAATAATAATAATAATAATTAAAGAAGAAAGCCAATAGAACATATAAAATAACTCCAAATTGTAATATCAATATTTACATTATCTATTTAACTTCATATCTTATCCAGACTTTTCCTTTTATCCAAATTATATTTCTTGCTTATTAAAATTTTATTGCCTTTCATAAACATACAAAACACAAAACATAAACAAAACTAAAACATCTTTTCTGAAGGCTGCCTGATCCCGGGTTGAAACTCTTCACACAGACACAAAATCAAACATCATATTCACTTTATATATCCTTCCATATCTTATTATCATTTTCTTTTCTTTTTTTTATAAACCAATTTTATCAATTTTACAAAAACAGTGCACAAACAATCAAGGCATAACAGCTTATAAATTCTTTTCTAAAAAATAATAATAATAATAATTAAAGAAGAAAACCAATAGAACATAATGATTCCAAATTATAATATCAATATTTACTTTATCTATTTAACTTCATATCTTATCCCAGCTTCTCCTTTTCATCCAAATTATTTCTTGTTAATTAAAATTTTATTGCCTTTTATCAATATACAAAAAAAAAACATAACAAAACCTTTATATATCCTTCCATATCTTATTACCATTTTCAATAACATTCTTTGTCTGTTCTATTTCCAACTATCCATTCATCTTTTTTCTTTTACTATACTTCTCCTATACACTAATTGGAGTGACGCCTTTAACTCATTGCCCTAACTTAAAAATACTTCATATAACACTTAATTTATCTTGGGATTCTGTTTAGTAGATTCTAAAATTACACAATAAATTTTATACTCTAAATACACATATAAAAACACAATCTTATGTACCTTCCAGAATCCCCCTTTTATCCTTAATTAGATTCACCCATTGTCTCTGAATAAACTTTTTTTCTTCAGATCTTGCTTCCCACCATTAAGGCTTCTCCTCCCCCCCTTTCTCTCTTGCTTATTCTTCTCCTTGCCCTTTTTACCCCTTTGTCTCTCCTCCTCCCTTTTCTTACTCCCTTTCCTTTGCTTTCTAACCTTGCATCCACCTTTCCTCTCATTTTTCTCTTTTTTGGTTGTTTTTTCAAATCTTAAAATCCCCTTTTTCTTATCCTCTTTCTCCTCCTCCCCGGAAAAAACCCATTGTTCATCAAAGATGGCTTCTTGTTCCTCTTCTTCTTTGTCCCAGTCATTCTGCTGCGTAATCAATTTTTCATAAGTACATAACGCCATTTCTAAAAATTGAAATAAAGTGCCCAAAGTATCTTTTCTTCCTTTTTATATTTTTGTTCTTCCTTTTTATATTTTTGATATTCAGTCTTTAGTTCATCCACAAGCGATGCCATCCTGAAAAGAGAAACTTTCCCCAAAACAACCACCCAAGTATTTTTAATCAAAAATAATTCAAAAAAAGTTCCAAAAGTTTATATTTTTCTTCTTTCTTCTATTTCTTTTTCTGGGGTTACTGTTTAATCAAAGAGGTCCAATTACCTTGGTCCAATTCTTTGAGATTCTAGGCAATTTCCTCCTTTTTCCACTTCTGCTCCAATTTTTTTTCCTCTCCCTTTCCACTTGCAACATCAATTTTTAAATGATCAGAAATCCATACCTCTAATAAGGGTTTTCCAATTTCTTAAATTTTTAAGTCCAATGTCCAAGAACTCTTTTGTCCCTTAACTTCAACTTTCAGAATAATTCACCTTCAGTGCCCAAACAAATTTCAAATCTTCATCTGCTGTTTCCATGGGGTGTGAGAGTGAAGAAAAAAAAAGTTCCCTTTAACAGCTTCTCCACCGCTTTCGATCTTCTTAGGGATACAGTGTATCATCCAGCAATTCAGACAGCTCAATTCCAATGAATTTAAAAGATGTTGATTGACCCGGCTCAGCCAGCACTTTCACTTTTCTTGCTTCCTCCAGCACAATCTTACCCGGTTGCTGGCTTCTTCGTGGCGGCCATTGCTGACCGCCGCTCCACCACCTTGGGAAAAAGGGGTTTTTCCAGATGAGGAGGGGGTCTGTGGCACCCCCAACCCCCTGTCCAGCTCCCCTCTCTCTTCGGCTGTCCCTACAGGTCAGCCATATCCCCCTGACCCATTTGGATCGGGGGTACCTCGGCGGCAAGCGCAGCAGGAATCGCGAACGGTCGCGAATTCCTGCTGCCACCGAAGCCACGCGGAACCGGACAACTGAACTTCTTGATGAATGCAAAAGGTTTTCAAAGCCTGAGGCAAATGGGGCCAGGACTTGATTGTATCTCCTTCCTCCTGTGTAATTTTAACCCATATAAGTCTTCTTCAATCTGGACATCCTCCAGATGGATAGATGTCAATGCTCAGAGTTCCCTAGCCAGCAAGCCATTGCTGTGAATGTTGCTAATTGAAATTGACAGCTCTGAAATACTTTGCACACCTTTATAGACCTATTGAAAGGTATGTGCCAAGATGCACACTCATAAAATGATAGCTCAATTTCACTCTAATTAGGTAGCCTTAAGCATAAGTCACAACCTTTGTTCAGCAACAGAGGGGAAGCATACATCTGAAGCCTGAAATTGTGCTTTAAGAGCCATATTGTTTTAGGAATAGGATTAGGCAGTGGTAGGGTCATACCCAAAGTGTGAACCATGATTCCAAACTCTGGATTTTCCTAATGCATGCAAGCATTCTCCAACTAAGGTCTATAGTCAGAATAACATCATGCTTTTATCTAGCTATCATTTTAGATAACAGGGTTTTTTTCTAACATGGAATCCTGTGCAAATACAACTCCCATCAACTCCAGTCAGCATCGCTGTGGTGATGGGAGCTGTAGTTCAATGCAACCAGAGGGCACATAATTGGGGGATAACTGGCTTCCAATTTCTCAGTGATAAAATTTCCAAGGAAGTCCAAAGACCTAGGTATTACTTATGTCAAAGAAAGAAAGAAAGAAAGAAAGAAAGAAAGAAAGAAAGAAAGAAAGAAAGAAAGGAAGGAAGGAAGGAAGGAAGGAAGGAAGGAAGGAAGGAAGGAAGGAAGGAAGGAAGGAAGGAAGGAAGGAAGGAAGGAAGGAGATAGAAAGCTGAGAAGTTTGCCTGCCAGCCCTCATGTTATCAGAACAATTTAACAGTGACTTTATCCTTACAGAGCCCATAAATCTTGACTAACAGCTTAACATGTGAGGCATTTGAAGTGTCTGGGAACCTGCCGTATGAAAGAAATTAGCTGTAAAAAAAGGAGCAAAATGCTTATTCCCATGGGAATACACAGCTCAGCTTCTAATAGATCATTTCTTCATTTGGAAGATGACTAGTTTCTCTCAGTCAAAAAGAAGAAGCAAATTGCTTTAAATGGGGGAGAGGGGGGAGAAAGAAAGAGCTTTCTACCACTTTCACAGGAAATATGGTACTAAGGGCCAGTAGACAGAGCAAATTATCATATTAATTACACGGTCAGTAAACATTTGTTCTCCCATGCTTCCTAAAGGGCGGGCTGTTTCCTGCATGGCTCTCAGCAATGGAACCAGCTCCAGTGGGTTGTAACTAGCCTGGAAGATAGATTACGGCTGAAGACTTTCTCAACAGAAGTCTGTTGGGAGAGGTGGTGGGGCAGGTGGGGCAGGTTGAGGGAGAGGAATTCAGAAAGTTTAGGCCAGTCCTCTCCAAACGTTAGGCAACAATGAGAACTGAACCAGAGGCCAAGGGATTGGGGATTTCTTCACATCTCAATTCCTTTCTTTCCTCCTCATGGGTAAAAAAACAATAACAGGAGCTTCCCATTCCTTCCCACTGTAGATTCAGGCATAGCCATCTCTTTCATTTGGCAAAGTGGAAGCAAGTTCCCTCAGAGAAATTTATTTGTGCTGATAGCTGGAGTACAATGCGGATTGATGCTCCTTAGCCAAGGATAATGCCATCTTGATCTGCACTACCAGTTTAAGCTCCTTCCTTTGCTGCTGGCTTTCCGAAGGGAATGTGACAACCTACAAATCTGTGGGCCTGACTGTCCCTGAGTTGCAGTTCAATGGATCATTTCACAACAAAAATGGCCTCTTTGTGAGACCTTGGGGAGATACTGAGGGAAAGAGTCCTTTTGTAGCTTTTAAGGTTCACCACTGAGGAACTATGCTCAATAGATCAAGTTTCTGACATTTGAAATATGTCACTTTGCCTGATACAAATGAATGTATATTTGAAATAAGAGTGTGAATAGCTGCATTTCACTAGGAATGCTACTTTATATTATTTATTTTGGCTTTGTAAATTGCCTCCCCCACCATGCCAACTTTCCTTCTGGCGGAAGCTCTTTCTTTCTTTCTTTCTTTCTTTCTTTCTTTCTTTCTTTCTTTCTTTCTTTCTTTCTTTCTTTCTTTCTTTCTTTCTTTCTTTCTTTCATATATATGCCACCCATCTCCCCAAAAGGGCAACTCTTTTAATAATGTAACATTTATATCCCAAATGTTCAGGTAGTTGTGGTGCTTATCACAACTGTAAGGAAGTCATTGTTATTTGTCCCCATTTTGAAGGTGACGGGATGGGGGTTGAGGCTGGCAGAGGTGAGATTTGAACTCTTGATATATAGCTTTCTTTAGGGATTAAGAGAAGAAACTAGAAGATTGATACATTTATTTTCTTTATTTATGGTGTAGTACATATATCCTCCCCTTATCCCACAGAATTCTGGGTGGCATGGAAAATATTGGTTGCAATTTGATGTAGTTTTTATTACATATGACATTTGATGCTAAGTGGTATGTGCATTCCTAAACCTTCAATTCTTGACATTGACATAAATATTTCTTGTTCTTGTCTCTTATTTAGATGTTTTCCTTTCATCTCCATTAATATATGAAGAGCTTCCATGAGGCAGCCTAGACAATTTTCTATTTCTCCCACAACATTTCAAGAATAACATCCAATGGCAGCGGATTTATAAACACAAGGAAAACATCAGTGCTTCTTCCATTATTCTGTCATCAAAGATATCAGCCTTAGGCTGTGCTCTGAGCATTAGTCCATGTAGCCCTGATATGCGTTCATGAACCAGGAATTCAAAACACTAACCAGCTGTGGGAACCAGGCAAGGAGCCTGTCACATTAAATGGTATCCAGATTAGAAGCTGTGAGAATTTGGGAAAGCCCATCTCACAAACAAGCTCACTCAGACCAAGAGC
This sequence comes from Hydrophis major, assembly GCA_033807585.1. Taxonomy (NCBI): domain Eukaryota; kingdom Metazoa; phylum Chordata; class Lepidosauria; order Squamata; family Elapidae; genus Hydrophis; species Hydrophis major. Next base: position 240,186,576 of record CM066328.1, read on the forward strand.
TGGGAGCGGGGTGGAGGGGAGAAAGAGAGAGGGGGAAGCAAAGTGAAGGGAGAGGGCTGTAAGAGAAAGAAGAGGAAACTTTAAAAAAGCATTCCTGAGTCATTACAGTCCTCCTTCGATTAAAAATGCTAAGTTCTAAATTAGTTCTGTAACTGACTGGTCAGTTGGCCATTGTCCAAAAACAAAGAGGAAAGTTATCACTGGGAAGGGGGGGGGGGAATGATACACATTTACTTAAAACTGTAGATACTTAGGTATACGCTTAAAAGTAATTGCTGTAACCTGAATGGAAAATGCTAGAGAACTCCCCAGGATGGGACTGTGACAAGCGGTGCTTCTGTGGTACAGCTTTTTTTTTTCTTTTTGCTACCATTACCCTGCCTCAACCTGGAATGTTATGAGAATCTAAGTGACAAAGTATTCCATATCTAATCCTTCCTGTGTTTTCCCACCACCAATTCTCCCATACTTTTTTTTTTAAATACAGAAAGCCTATTAAAGAAGGAAGGAGTAACTGTTTAATGTCTTGTGGCCACCTGGATGATATGTATGCCTACCAATGTGTAATTCTGAAGGCCCTGCTCTCCCCTCTTATGGCTCTTCAGATTTAAAGAAGACGTGGGCTGGAACAACCTTTCAAATAACATTTTCAAATAGACTATCATCCAACAACCATTCCCAAGATGAACTGCTTACACACACACACACACAGAGAGAGAGAGAGAGAGAGAGCATTCAACTGATGACTTTATCAACCTGATTTTAATTTATTACATATTAAGTTATCATATTTAAGTGACATGCCAGAGGCTAAACTTACAGACTCCAAAATAGATTTTAAGCCAGGTCAATGAAAAGCTTGCTAGTGGGGCAAATATCAGATCGGATTTCATCCCTCCCAGGCAACTAATAAATCCTGTCCCGTGTGTGCTACCAGAAAAATATTTCAAGGATTATTCAATATCTTGAGAAATTGGGCTGTAGTAACAAAAATTCCCACAATAGCTGAAACTATCTATCACTTCAAACAATCTTCAGCACAAATGCACATTGTTTTGAGCCAGAACATGAAGAACTGGATAAAAATGCAAATAAATAACTGTATGCATACATTCATTATTTTAAACACCAAAAGAGATGCACTAGTGTTGTTTAATTCTGTTCCAATCACCCTTGCCACTAAATGAGAATCATGCCCTTCATTTTCTTCTCTTATTTAATCATAATTTTACGAGTTTTTAAACTAGAAAGGTAAACTTAACAAAAATTAATTATTAAAATAGGAAGAAGAAAAAAGTTTTTAAAAAGGAGTAAAAAGTCACATTTCTGTTCTTTGTCTCAGCTGATGACTGCCCAGATACTTATGATCTGCTTTTCACTGATGTTCTGGGCCAGGGATGTCAAATTCGATTTCACTGAGGGCCGCATCAGGGTTGTGTTTGACCTTGGGGGGCTGGGGTGGATGTAACCATGGTGGGCCTGGTCAACTCAACTTCACTCGTGTTGGGGGGGTGCCTGTGGTGGCCCGAGTGTTCTGCCAATGAAAATGGGCTCCTGAGCTCTGTTTTTGGCTGCAACGGTCTCTTGCAACCCTCTGCCTGTGAAAACGGAGCTTGAGAGGGCCACACGCAGCCCTCCTGAGATCCATTTTCTCTGACACAGGCACTGCAGGCCAGTCCTTCACTGTTTCCAGGGCAGCCCCATGGGCCAGATCTAAACACCCCACAGGCCATATTCAGCCCACAAGCCTTCAGTTTGACCACCCCTGTTCTGATCTGATTCCTTGACTTCAAACATCCTTAGAAAGAAATATAAAATGGCTTGGTGGACTCATGGATGGGTGGATGGCAAGTCTTTGGAAATATCAAAAAGTACGCATGTTTCTTCACTTGAAGCTGAGATGCAGGACTAGTTAATGGTCAACTTCAACAGCTCTCATATACAACCCACATGTTTGTAAAGTACTTATTTCTGATTCTCTCCAAAAGGAAAGGAAAGAAAAGGAAAAAGGAAAGAAAGGTATCTGTTACTAATTTAAAAATAATCTCCATTTCAGAGTAGCTTCAGGACAAAATATTTCTCATAGCACTGTGCTTGCCTTCTGAATATTTTAATCCTACCTATTGATCATGAAAAGACAAGTTTCTACTGATTCCTCAGTCCTCCTAGAGAAATTTGCCTACCTCTAGACCAAAGAAAGACATCACCAGGTAAACTGAGGGGAAACAAATTTAATAGAAGCACAATATTTAAGAGAAGAAAAGTAATTCAGTTGGCATGTTCAGCTGCCATGAATGTTAGCTGACAGCATGTATTTGTGTTATGCATGTGTGGAGGAACAACAGGAAAAAAGAATGGAGAAATGACTATCAGAAGACAGCATGGCAGACCACCTGCAGGATTTTCTTTCTTTTGTAATTAGGTAAAAGGTATAGCTGAGCTGCCATCAAAGCTAGGTGAAGAGCCACAGGTATGTTCTCCTTGAGAATGCAGCTACTTATTTTGACAGAGAAATGTTCAAAGGCTAAATGTTTCCGGAAATGATCTCTTCCTGGAGATTTGTTCATTGACCCTGAACATAGCAGCTCTCCCACCCAGCAAAACGAGAACAAGATGGAGTCCCCTGTGAGAACTCAAGAGCATGGTTGGCACTTTGATTAATGTTACACCTTCTCAGAGCTGTGGAAGTAGAGAGCAACAGGCATCTAATGAAATCTTCATTTGTGATTTCTCCTCTCAACAGAGATGAACCTGTTTACACCATAAACTTAGCTGAAGATTCAGGGAGGAAGACATGGCAAATTGTTTTCTTTTGTCAAGACTAATTGACTTGATGATGAAACAGACGATAGACCCCTCATCAGAGAGGATGAAATCTAGATTCAGTTTTATTTTACTCCCCAACGGTGCCTTAGGTTTCTTTTCTTTTTCCAACCTGAAAAAAAAAAACGTATAAGGTCAAAGGAAGCAAATATATATGGGCCTTATTTTCCTCTTAGATTTCCCCCTCCCCTACCTTTCATTTAAGATTTAAGCTGGAGAGGAGAAAGTGAGAGAATGTTAATAAAGTTTCATTCAGGTACACTCAGTTATCCATGCTGCAATGCTATGCTCACAACAGAGTGTGAAGTGTGGGGCTGCCTTCTGTTTTTGTTGTTGTTGTTGTTTTTAAAATGGACTGTGGACTATGCTCCACTTCAGACTTAGTGAGAAGAATTCAAGATTGTGGGTGTCTTCCCAGACATGAGCTGAACATGTATCATCACCCATCAATATTCAAAATTCTGCCTGGGCAAAACTTTTGCAAAGAGGGAGCTCTGTTTATTCATTCCAGTTGGCCAGCTGCCCATCAAAGTTTGCCACCCTGCCAGTTTCATGTTGCTCTATAAATACATCAGACTACATGGAACAAGCTTGCCAAGAATACACAATTAGTCCTTTGCTTTAACTTAAGACATTCACGGACACTTAGGATCAAACTAGATGCGATGTGGCAGATACATAAAGTGCCTCCCAATTTTTGAAAATGTCCTTTAATCTCAGGGAGAGCTGAATTTGAACAGAACGGTGTGTGGGAGGAGAGAATAAAGGTCCTTAACCATTTCCTCATGGGACATTTCTTTGCTACAAAATGCTCCCCATTGGTTGATTTTCTTTCTTTTTTTTTCAGGTTTAAAAAAAATCCTTTGATATAAAGATACAAAAGCCCACCATTGTTTATTTGCACCTGGCTGGAAAAAGGAATATTAAAAGTACATTAAAGTATATTCATGAAAGTAAATTAATGAATAATTTTATTAGGAAAGCCCATGGGAAACTTTTTTTCTCTATTTATTGCATCTTGCAGGTCAAATTAATTATTCAATTCACCATGTAAAATGCAATAAAGCATAAATAACTTTATAGCATGTCAGTGTTACCAGTTCAATAGGACTCAAAAAGAAAGGTACTATGTTCACACATTTCCATGAACAATGAAAGCAACATGTATCCCCTGAAATAATCACCACTTGCCTGCATATTTAAGCCAGTGTGTTGGTGTAAAAGTACTCTCGGTAGATACCTGATTGTACGTGAGATGCATCATGTTCACACAGAAGGAGTAACCTTCAACTATTTAGTTGTGTGTCTGGGGATACTACAAGATGTTATGTGACATATTTAATAGGCACCATTCCAATTAGTTAGTTGTATGTACCAATAGGGACACGGTGGCTCAGTGGCTGTCAATCAGAAAGGTCGGCAGTTCAGCAGTTCGAATCCCTAGTGCTGCGTAACGTAGTGAGCTCCCATTACTTGCCCTAGCTTCTGCCAACCTAGCAGTTCAAAAGCACGTAAAAAATGCAACAGGAAAAATAGGGACTCCTTTTGTGGGAAGGTAACAGTGCTCTGTGCGCCTTCAGTGTTTAGTCATGCCAGCCACATGACCGTGGAGATGTCTTTGGACAGCGCTGGCTCTTAAGCTTTATAAGGGAGAGGAGCACTGCCCCCTAGAGCTGGAAATGATTAGCATGTACGTGTGAGGGGAACTTTTACCTTTACTTTTATGTACAAATAAAACAGCCTAAAATTAGAACTAAGGTTTAGAACTAATGGTAGTAGTAGTAGCAGTAGTAGTACATAGTTATATCTAACATATGTATCTCTGGAGTTTGGTTGTTTTCTTGCAGACATTTCATTACCAAACTAGGTAATATCATCAGTGATGGCGTTGTTGCCTAGTTTGATAATGTTGCCTAGTTTGGTAACGAAAACAACCAAGCTTGGAGAACACCAAGGAATGCACAGTTCAACCCTGAGCTATCAATATTCTCTGCTTTTGATAAGTGCCTCTTAAGGCATAGGGTCCCCAAGTTTTTTGGTTCTGTGGATGAGCAGTGTCTGCGACTTCGGTGGCTTTGGAGGCAGGGGGAATGGTTTTTGCGCATACAACATAAATCCTGCACATGCGCAAATGAAGCTTACCACAGTTGCCTGCCACTTCAGCAGCCTGATTCCCAATGGGCAGTGGGCCACAGCCCAGGGGTTGGGGACCCCTGTCTTAAGGTAAAGTATTCTTCAAATTGAGCTCAAAGTTTGATGTTTACATGGAAACATCAATATAGTTTTCCTGACAATACTACAGAGGTGACTTGTCATTGCCTTTTTCTCGGATGTGTTTACCATTTCCAAGATCAACCTAGACTGTGTGGTTTCCTGGTGGCCTCCATCTCTACACAATTCTGTAAATAAAATTGAAAATAACAACAAAATTTAGGAAATTATTCCTCTCTGTTCTCGTGCATAGACAAGACTGCATTGCCTTCCGGGCCTTCACTGGATCTTTTGTTCCTGTTGAAAGATGAGGCTGAAAGGAAATTCCCATGATAGACAATGACATGTGATTCCTTTGAAGGAGCTCCTGCCTCTTTGTTTCAACATTTCAAGTGGCTCAGATATATTAGCCATTCTTCCAAGTTTTTCTAATTGTATTTGTGTACTTCATGGTTATTTTCTTATTAGCAGCATCATTTTCATCTGTTCAACATTTGCATCTTCTATTAGAAACATCAAAGGACAACAAGATTCTCTGGGCAATCATCTCCATCAGGGTTCACCAATAAGAAGAAAGAAAAGCTCAGAGAGAATGAGTTCAAAAAAACCAATGAGGAATGTGGATAGGATGCCCATCATCTTATAGGGTTTGTACTGGATAAGCAGATCAGGGCGGTGTGTACCAATAGTGGGCCTGAAAGAGGTACCCAGAAGTGCCAAGTAAGTTGGGAGCTGGCAGCCCATCAGTATCTTCAGAGGGTGTCTTCAGCAGGTTCTGACCAATTCTGGAGAATTTTGAGTAGTTTGGAGAACCAGCAAATTCCACCTCAGCAAATCCTTCCCCTGCCACGCCCACCAAGCCACTCCCACCAAGCCACATCCACAGAACCAGTAGTAAAAGAAATTGAATCCCACCACTGAGTATCTTCTCAGATTCTTTTTTTACTACAGCAGATAGGAAGTTTCGCATTTCTTTTTTACCCCAAGAACTTTCCTGGTGAAGCCCCATCAAACTAATAACCATGATCTGATCCTGCTTAGCTTTTTCGAGGTCAGTCAGGCACTGCCACAAGATTGCAATGGGCAAGACTCCACAAATGTGTTGGTGCACCCATCTGTGTGTGTTACGCATGTACAGGCAGTCCTCAAACTACAACAGTTCATTTAGTGACTGTTCAACGTTACAGCAGCACTGAAAAATGTGACTTATGCCCATTTTTCACAGTTACAACCTTTGCAGCATCCCCAGGATCAGGTGATCAAAATTCAGATACTTAGCACCTGGTTCACGCTTATGACCATCGCGGAATCCCAGGGTCATGCGATCCCTTTTTGCAACCTTCTGACAAGCAAAGTCAATGGGAAGCCAGTGACATGCCCCTGTTGGAGTCTGACTCCGAGGGAGAGGTGGAACAGCTGACAGGGAATGGGAGTGTGGCTCCGGTGATTGTGGAGGAAACTGGGGAGGGGCACAGGCTGGATGGGCATTCAGAGGAAGACCCAGGTCCATTTCCTCTTCATCCTAGGGCACGCAGGAAGGAGTGGATAAGGGAGAAACATGAGTGGTGTGGTCTACAGGGGAAGAAGGGGCCCTGATCCCCTTAATGGGCTGCAGCTGGGAGAACTGTTTAAAAGGGCAAACTGTGCATGGCAAAGTTGCTGGAAGCAAAGCGTTCATTCTTGTCAGACCTTATCTGTGTTTTGACTTCCTCCCAACAGTGGAGGCTGAGTTATCTGGTAGCAATCTACAATTAATCATCCTTGCCTACCATAGTAATTCCTTCAGTGTGGTGTGTTGGTGTTTTTTTTTTCAAATTAACTTTACTTTGGGTGCGGACTGCATTTACTCCAGTGGTAGGATTCAATTTTTTTTTACTACCGGTTCTGTAGGTGTGGCTTAGTGGGCATGGCAGGGGAAAGATACTGCAAAATCTCCAGTCAGAAGTGGCATTTGCCGATTTTCCGAACTACTCAAAATTTCCACTACCAGTTCTCCAGAACTGGTCTGAACCTGCTGAATACCACCTCTGGTTTACTCCCTCCATAAACTATTTTCTTTAAGAGTTTGATATCCCAGCTGAGGATAATTGGACATTGGGGCCAAGTTGGAGGCATTAAAGGGACTTTCTTCTATTTTTGTATCTTGGTCATTTTTGGGTCATGCTCTGGGTCGTCACAGCCAGATTCATTTAACAACCAGGTTACTGACTTATCAATTGCAGTGATTCACTTAATAAAGGTGGCAAGAAAGGTCATAAAATGGGGCAAAACTCCCTTAATACATTTCTCACTTAACCACAGAAATGTTGGGCTCAATGGTGGTTGTAAGTCAAGGACAACCTGTATGTGATCATTCTACACAGATGCGGATTTAACTTGTTTTTTGCACGGTGCCTACGTAGATCTTACAATAAGGCTGTCACTGCCTGATGATGGTTTTCTTGAACGAGGATGTTCACATTCCTAGTCCATCATTCCATTGTGCTGGCGGTCAAGGGGTAGGTGGTTTTTACCTATTCATTTGCTTGTTTAATATGGTCACAAGTGGCTTCCAAGCAAAGTGTGATATCCTTTTTTTGGGGGGGGGGGAAGGTCCAAATCTCTATGCTCCAAAAGAAAGAATGCTGGAAACAGCAAGTGTTCTATTGCAATGCTTCCAACAGCAGTATGGAGTTCTTGAGATTAGAGAAATGTTAGACAATTCCTCTTGTGAGTTCCCTAGTAAGCAAGGGAGAGGGTGAGGTGGAGTAGGGGGGCAATTCAACTCTGGGCGACTCTACCTTTGAAGCTTTAGAAAGCTTACTAGAGGAACTTATGTAAAGTTGATGCATGGGAGACCACCAAGGGAGTACAAGAGAGGAAGCACATGTGAGCACTTTTCACACAAACTTCTCCTATATCCTGCAGCAGCCTGGCTTCATGATTTTCATTAGACTGGCTGCTTAAGCTTCCATAATGAATTCAGTTGCATGAATTCATTGGACGGTTAATTAACTGTAATAAGCACAATCCTTCTTTTGCCATCGCATTAGCGCTGCTATATAGGGATGCCTCTAGGTCAGGGCTAGTTGCATCACTTGCTGGCCACGCCCACGCCCGGTTTAGCAAAAGGTGGAAAAGTCACATGATGCCATCATGACGCTGTGAGTTTGACAGCCCTACTCTAGATAGCAGCAAAGAGATATAGAACATTCTAACTTTGGTTATCTAGCAGTTGTTCGAATCGTGGCACACTTGATCTGGAAGTCTTACTCTACCTATTCAAGCCATCTAGATTTTCCAGCACAACAAAGTTAATGTCTACTATCCTGTTTTTCGGTACTTTTCTTTTTTTATTAGTTTTAAGAACAATGTTTTACTGAGAAATTTTCAAATCTTTAATTTTAACTTTTAATTAATTTTTAAAAAAAATAATTTAAAATTTTTTTTTTTAATTTCAACTGTTGGATCAGGTTCTCCTTTGGTGAAAGACCTCTAATGCTTATTATGAACATCATAATGATTCAAGGCAGGATTTTATTACACCAATAACCAACTTTGTGTGTCAAAGACCAGCAGGCAAACTGCAAATACAAAGGAACTACCCCAGCCTAAAAGCAATTCAAGTGGAAGAGGGAAATAGCATAATAATATATTACTGCAAAACCTTAAAGTGTATCTCCAAGACATAAATATATCTCAAGAAATTAAAATTTTAATATTGATATTATAATCTGTAAAAAAATGAAAAAGAAATAATCACAGTTCCTAAAACTAAAAAAAGATTATATTTTAACAATATAAGTATAACCTATAAAAATAGCACTATTGAACTGATTGAGTGAGTAATAAAAAGTTGTTCTTTGCTATATTTTTCAACACAGAAACACTGCTACTAAAAGTATGCCTTATGTTTTGGTTTTAGAAACCAAAGAAAAATAATTGGCAAATTAAATAATTTCCTGAAAAGAATCCACAAAAGTGTGAATATCAATATTTATTTATTTTCTTCCATATCATTTTGAGTTTAGCTTCTGTGTTGGCTATTCCAATGTTATTTTTTTTACGGCTAGTATTTTTTACACTAATTACATAGATAACTGTGGTCAATCAGTGAATGAACAACTGATTGGAGATTGGTATTCAATTGGCCCAAGGATTAATCCATATAAATAAAAGAAGGAGTCAAGAGAAGGATCTAAAATAGAATCAGTTCTGTTGCTGTTTTAAAAATCTGAAGAGTTATGTTACTTAAACCATAGTTGATTATTTATGAGATGCTGGCACTAAATTTTGCCCACAGTTCCAAAATAAACTAGAAGATACCGGGCAGAGCAGAATTTTTGTATCTTGATTTTTTGGTCTTCTTAAGCACTTCATACAAGGGGCACAGTGGCTCAGTGGCTAAGACACTGAGCTCGTCATCGGAAAGGTTGTCAGTTCACCGGTTCGAATCCCTAGCACTATGTAATGGAGTGAGCTCCAGTTTCTTGTCCCAGCTTCTGCCAACCTAGCAGTTCGAAAGCATGTAAAAATGCAAGTAGAAAAATAGGGATCACTTTGGTGGGAAAGTAACAGCGTTCTGCACACCTTCGGTGTTTCGTCATGCTGGCCACATGACCACGGAGACATCTTCGGACAGCGCTGGCTCTTCAGCTTTGATGAGCACCACCCTTCTAGAACTGGAAACAACTAGCACATAGGTGCGAGGGGAACCTTTACTTTTAAGCACTTCATGCAAATAGAAAACATTTGTAGGATTGTATTAGTAAACCTGTTACAATCCTGGAATATTGGTCAACGCCCATCTAAACCTCCTTTTTAGTACTAATCGATTTTGTGACATTGATTTACGGAAGAGGCTGGGGTTTTTTGTTGATGGAGAAGCAAGCATGGTGACAATAGTGAAATATTAATGCCAAACAATAACATACACCTGATAGCTTGCATACTGAGGTCTCTTATTAGTTAGAAGAGGGCAGTCTGTATTGAGAAGTCATGAGGCTCCTTTCCAAAATGGACTCCCCCCTATCATAAAACACATCTGATAAAATTGGTGAGACCAAACCTAGCAAAGACATCGATAAGTAACTGTTGAGATTTTTGTTGTGAAATAGTTTTCTGGACTTACTTAAGAAGTTATAATGTCATTATTTTTGACTCACTGGTTGAGAATGCCCTTTTGAGGGCCCTGGAAAACCCCTAACAATGATTGATGTTAAAATCAATAGGGAGTAGGTACACAATACCTTGGTGTTTGCTAATGCATCTGCTGCATTCCCCAAATCCTTTAATAGGTGTGGTGCTTAATTTTGAAGTTCCCCTTTGGAGTGTTATAGGTGGAAAGCAGTAGCTAACAAGTCCATCTGTGCCAATGTCTGGCATACCAGTGGCCATGATTATTTAACTGGAACAGTTCATGGCCCCTGAATCAATGTCTCAGATTCCAAGCTGACTTTTTGAGCTGCCCCCTCTAAGGTCTTGGCAATGCCATCTTTTAGCGATCTATCTGTTTTCATTTCACATATTTATTACATTTTATGTCCTGGTCTTCGTAAGGCTTTAAGCATGATAATAAAACAAAACAAGATGCCAGTGCAGTAGAACTCCCAGCAAAGAACTGAATTAAAGGCTGACAGTTGAAAAGTTAAAAGCTGTGCCAAAAAACCGGGAGGGGGGACTCCATCTGGTACTGAAACATCTTCAGACCCAATGCAACATCTGTTTTCTGGTGAGGTTGTTCTGTACTCCTATATTTCAACAGCAGAGAGGAGGAAGGCAGTGAGGAAAGCTAAGGGTGAGCTTAAGACTCAGGGAAGCTTATATAGGAGTATTTGGGTATTTAGGGCTGATGGCAATAATAGCAAGGGAAACAACTAGCTTAGCGTCAGCACAAAATGGCCCTAAGCTGCATATCTCCTGGGCTGCTCCAGCTCTTCCCTAAGCCAATTTCAGAAACTGCTAATGCTTTTTCTAGACTATGGCTACTACAAGACCTGATTGGTCATCCTACCTTTCTCACTTGCACAGGGAAAGTAAGCTTTGCTGGTTGGTTCCTGTGTGGTCAGTCTAGCATTACCTAGTCTTGTTTTGTTTCCTTTCAGAATTGTTATTTTCTCTCTAGTGCCTTGCCTTGCCCAGATATTGGTATACAGGGATCACTTCACACGCCCCTTCCGTATATAGAATATCCTCTGACATGAATGCAAACCCTTTCTTTTCTCTTTTATCCCCATATGGTATCATTGCAGCTCCAATGCTACAACAATCAAAGCAGCAAGGAATAAATTGTTCTCTTGCTCCTCTTTACCATCCATGGAAATTCTGTCATAAGGAAGAATCGAGAGGTCAGCATTATAGAAACACAATAACAAGACTCCTAAATTGCAACTGAAAAGATGTTTTCAAATTCATAATGAAAGAAAAAGGAGGGGAAACTTGTGATACTTTGGACATACTTCTACAGATACTTCTACTTTGGGGTAGAAAAACAAGGATCTACTTTCTCATCGATGAAGTCAGCACAAACACAGAATTAGCAAATACTGAAACCTCAAATTTTTCACCATTGTGCATGTTTGTGAATGACTGTGAAAGTGCCACAAGTATGGATTTGAGGGTTACAAGTAGTTTTTAGCAAGTAGGAGAATACACAAATACAGAATCTGCAAATAACGAGAATTGACTATATCACAGCTGGATGGAGTACAGGTTTCTAGGGCTGAGGATAGTTCATTGACTTAATTGACTCTCATTGGATTAATTGCAAGATTACTAAAAAAAAAAAAAAAAGAAGAAGAGAAGAGGACATAGCATAGGTAAAATACCTATCTAGGACAGCCACCAGCCACTAGAATGGAGAAAACATTGCAGGCATTCGGAGCTGGGACTGTTACTCCAATGGCATGACACAATGGAGACCATCTACTCTGAAGGGCTTAAGAAACTCGGGACAGAAAACAGCAGTTTTGCATGAAAAAAATGGAAAATCTGGGTGTGGGGTGCATTTGCAATGAGCTGGGTGAGGGAGGAAAGCGACATCATCTGTTACCATGTTCAGGAAGGGCCGATTGGACAAGATCTGCCCTTAGACAGATCCCACCCCACCCCCAATCCTGTCCTATCATGATTATATTCCTGGCAGTTATCCAGGAAAAAATGCTGTCAGTTGAGGCAAATAAAATTGTGTTTAGGTAGGAAGTGCACGGAAACCCTCGTGCCTCTGACACCAAAAGTCTGTCTTCAAATCATGGTAGGCAACCTTTGGCATTCTAGATTTTGCTATACATGATTCTGCATGTGTAGCAAGCATGGCCAATGGTGAAGGAAGCCAGCTTTTCCTGGCTTAAAAGAGAACATTTGCCCCTCTGGTAAGAGGACCAGAGATAGAAGAAACATGTGCGTTCAGCTTTTACAATCTGTACCCCAGAAAGTTGAGATAAAATGAGATTTTAAATGATAAAAATGAGATAAATTCATAAGCTGGAGAGAAAGAGAGGGAGAAATGTGATCTTGATGTATCAAATACTTCTGCAATAAGATATAGAAATCGTCTGCTAATATGTGCCATCACGCAACCTATCTAAAAATGTGATAGTGGATGTAGAAGTTAAATATAGGCTTTCAATTTAAACGGATCAATAAAATTGGGCTTCCAAATTTTTTATGTACTAGCTAAAGCAAGCATATTAGTTTACCTGTGCTTTTAGAAATGCATATCGACAACTATTGTTGTGGTGATCAAATACCTATGAGAGGAGAAGTAGAACCTGTCAGGACAATGATAAAAAAATTAGAAAAAGGATACTTTCCCCAAGATTAACTCTTGTGGCTGAAACAGAAGCTAACCTGCTGGCTAGGAGTTGGCTCTTTTCCTGTTAAAATACTTCTTTAATCATTTCAGCATGTTAGGCATAGACTGATGTTAGGCATATTTTGTATAAATTGATGCTAGCATGTTAGGCGTATCAGTATAGAGTGAAACTGATCAGAACAGATTGATGGGATAGAACTGCTTTTAGACCTACACACATACACACGCACAAAGAAACCCACAGTGTGCAACATTGTGACTTGTATATTTCACTTGGAAAGTGAAATGGCAATGCCAAAGAACTCAGTTCTTCTTCCAAAGCTAAAACATAGATTTATGCCAATGATCTTTATTCTAAACTCTGGATACAGTTTTGAGGTAATTATGCTGGAGATGTTTGTCATTCCCTGGATTTTGGCATGTATCAGAGTGTAATTTGGTATTTGGAAGATAGCAGCCAGATATGATACATCAAGTGTTGGCTGTGGCTCCAGATTCTAATAATTTAAAATAACCAAACCAGGGAGGCAAACATTTCTGAAGCAATTTCTTGTGATGGGCTAACTGAACATCCCATAATTTGTAACTATAGAAACAAATAAAAGGTAATTTCATTTTTAATTGATTCAGAATTCCCTTCAAGCATGTACTGTATATGAGCAGATGGAATGTCCTTTGGGATTTGGCCTGGAAAAGCTACCTATCCCAGAAAAACATGCTTAATTTTTGCAACTAGAAGTTGCCAAACTGAAAGCATGATCATATAGAGTTTCAGTAGGATATACCTTTTCTTCTCTTGCCACAAATGTATTGTAAACAAGGATAATTTACTAATCTTGGGGCAAGTGAGGATGGGAATAGCCCATATTTTAGTCAGCCATGCGGTATTTTGGGCACCAGAAACAGGTAAGTACTGTGTATTTTCTTAAGGCCTAACATATCCTTCTCTAATATTGTAATTTTCAGAAGGCCATCCAGAAGGTAGAACTCTGAGAGTTGTAATTCTCAGACATCTGAAGAGGCTACCAACTTTGATCTTGACTTGTCAGTTGGGTAGACTTGTTCTCAAACCTGTTCAAATTCTTAACTCACTGTTTGTTCCTAGACACTATATTAACAGAAAGGAGTAGAAAGAAATGTGAAAATATAGCATTTAAATAAATACCAATGATGGTGCCAAACAAATCAACAAAAACAAAATAAAACAAGACAATTTTCCAAAAATACGAGTCTTTTAGTTTCCATAGTGGCCTGAAATCTTTGATTTCACGTATGAAAATATTAAGTTGCAATGAATAAAAATAATTCTAATTTCAGTTTTCTAAATCTCTACATTATAGGTTTTAATTAGTTTTATGGGAATTTTTTGAGGGTGGGGTCATGATATTTCTTGGGGAAACTCAATTATTTATTTTTTTTTTTTTGCAGGGACAAAATCCTAGAAATTGTGTTTCTCGTTCCATTGCTACATGTCATAAATTTATGCTTCTAAAGGTTTCAGTCAGTATAGATATATTTCAGAATGTTCAGGTTCAAATGGAATCTATCAAATCAGAATCATTGCATACTTAGAATTTAGTTTTCAACAGAATGCCTTCATTAGGCACAAATAACTCCACCCCCATTCCTCCCCCTGCATGATTTGCTTTTAAAGGAGAGAAATATCGTTCAATTCCATCTCATTATGGAGAAATACCAAGTTTCTTGGCTGTTTCCTTAGCCCAGGTTTCATATAGAAGCAAAAATATCCTTAAATGTACTCCTGCTAAGAAAGCTTTTGTGTTTTTAGACCACTGCTGTGCATTCCATATTTTTTAGACAGATAGCAATGCGGCAGGGTATATAAATTAAAGGGTCCCCGGGGATAGCTTGCTAGGGCCAACATTTTTCTTGTCCAATCCCAGAATCAAGATGTCTCTCCAAGGGACATGTGAACTGTGTTGCCTAAAGAAATTAAAACATACTTTCTGCATGCCAGGGAATGAAAACAGCAACTTAATTCTTCCGCTGAGTATATTTTATAACCTAATATTCCATCGTTGCAGTTGTTTTAAATATTCTTTGACAACGCTTGTTGTGACTAGCAATCTCTTCTGGAACACACTAAAATAAGAAAAAGAGTAGGTTGTTTCCTCTTTTTCGAAATACATCCATCAGATATTGCCAATAATATTGCTGGGATTTAATTTCAAGTAGATTGGGATCCACTTCTAGATACCAAATTCCCCTTCACAAAGAATAAATATAGCTTTTTAGAAAAGAGGGATTTAGAGATTTAGAAAAATATCCAAAATGACTTCACTAGCACCTTCACCAAATTTGCCTTTTTTTTAAAAAAAATGTCCTCAAATTCTTATTTTCTTTGTAAAGAAATATATAAATGTTGGTAAGCTATGAGGAAGCAAAAATTAAATTAAATTACATTAAATTGGTATTATGAATTCTGTAGACGTGGTTTTTCCAGTATGAAATGGAAAATACCCATTGACAAGAAGTCCTTAAAGAGAAGAAGCTCATCTAAAAATAAAAGAGATATTCATCAATATAGTTCACAGAGATCCCAAAGGTGCTTATTTTGTCAAGTGGCAACTGGACTTTCTTGTTTTTTTTCCCTTGAAAATATTTCGCTGCTTATCCAAAAAGCTCCTTCAGCAGAACTGAAGATATTGAAATAATGACCTGGATGATTGAAAATCTCCATAAACATTCACAGAGATGCAATTTTTCCATCTGACCCTTCCCTCTGCCTGAATGGGTACATCTGTTTGTTTGTTTGTTCATTTGTTTGTTTGTTTATAGAAAACCAAAGTCTGTTTCATCCCACCTAAGAAGAATTCTGCAAAGTCCTTATCAAAAAAATAAACTTCTCACCTATCTGTCTTCATTTCCTTATCTTTAGCTAGGATCCTTTTTTTCAACAGCATTGAAATCTGTCTCACTTTACAATGCAGATTCCTTCAGTAGGATAGACCTGTTTTCTACCTCACTACCTGTCTGTTGTTGGGAACTACATTATTTTTCAATTTAGCAACTTTTCCAGGGTAACCATCTCTTCAGAGGGAAATTTCTAACCTGTTTGTAGCAGATGTTTCTCAATTCTCTAGCATCTAAGTGCTAGAGCCCACTGTAACTACATGGCCAAAAAGGCATTAAGAGTTGTTAATCTAATCCTACATAGCTTCTTCTCTGGTCATATCACACTACTAACTAGAGCATACAAAACATTTGCTAGACCTATACTTGAATACAGCTCATCAGTCTGGAACCCATATAATATATCTGATATTAACACAATTGAAAAAGTCCAGAAATATTTCATAAGAAAAGTTCTCCACTCCTCTACTCATTGCAGAATACTTTATGCCACCAGACTTGAAACTGTAGACCTAGAAAACCTAGAACTATGACGCTGTTGTGAATGCATAAAGTTAATAAAGTGTGAGCTTGGAGTCAAGTGCAGGGTTCTGGCCCTGCACTTCTGATTGGCTGTTAAGCAGCTGGATCGGATTGGTCCGCTCTGAGGAATCCGATTGGCCCTTAACAGAGAGTTCCTATTGGTTATGGGAGCTAGCGCTCCTCGTTGGTTATTGGTTAATAGTTACAAGGTTGCCTATATAAGGCGGGTTAAACTACTATTGAAGTTAAGTCACCATGTAAATAAAGAGCTGAAGTTCACCGTTCAAGACTTGTCTCCATTCTTTCTCGCCCATGCTCCAAACTTAACAGACGCCTCCAGTCCAATCTAAATATAGCATATAAAATCATACATTGCAATGTGCTACCTGCAAATATATACTTCAGCTTCAATCATAACAATACAACAGCACACAATAGATACAAACTCAAGGTTAACTGCACCAAACTTGACTGCAGAAAATACGACTTCAGCAACAGAGTGGTCAATGTCTGAAATACTCAACCTGACTCTGTGGTTTCTTCCCCAAACCCCAAAAACTTCAACTTTAGACTGCCTACTATTGACCTCATGCCCTTCCTAAGAGGCCTGTAGGGGGCGTGGATAAGCACATGAATCGTGCCTACCGTCCCTGTCCTATTGTTTCTTTTTATTTTTCTTATAAGTATCTATCTCATGTGTTCAAAACTATGTTTATTCTTGTACCTGTATCTTGTAAGCGATTGACAAATCAAATAAATAAATAAAATAATTTGGGTATACGACCTAGAAGGACATAGGAGGACAAGCATATCAAGCTCATATTACATAGTTAAGCAGCTCTGGTAAATTTATTATATTTATTTTCTACCTTCCCTCCAGGAGCTCAAGGCAAATCTCTTCTATCCCCAAACTAACAATGATTCAGCATGGTAGAATGAGCCAACAGTAAGTGTCCCATCTAAAATCAGACAACAAGTTTTCATGACCAGGGAAAACATCAGATGTGGTATTCAGCAGGTTCTGACCAGTTCTGGAGAACTGGTAGCGGACATTTTGAACAGTTTGGAGAACCAGCAAATCCCACCTCTGACTGGCCCCACCCTCATCTATTCTCTGCCTCCCGAGTCCCAGCTGATCGGGTGGGTCTTCTTTTGTTGCCCTGCACAGGAGAATGGAGCTGAAAAGAAGGTTAGTGGGGTGGAGAGGGAATGGAGATTTTGCATTAACCTTCCCCTGCCATGCCCACCGAGCCACACCCACCAAGCATGCCACATGCACCAAGCCACGCCCACAGAACCAGTAGTAATTTTTTTTGAATCCCACCACTGATGTGAATGTCAGTTTCCCTAGTCTTAATCCAACATCTTATAAAGATGTTAATCACACTGGCTCAGTTGCATAAAACTCTAGCAAGTGCATTTACATACCATGCTAAGCATGGTCTACAGTTATTTTTAGTATCTTAAAATATTGTGTGAAAAATATTGTGTGAAACAAGCCCAGTTGATCGTTCATGGTTTAATGCACTGTGTGAACTGAGGAAATTATTAAAGTTCACAAGGAATTTAAGAATATTGTGTCAGTGTAGCTGCAATGTCATTTCTTGCCTGGTTGCTTTAGAAATCTTTGGATTGAGCAGAAATGCAGGAAGGCGTTTTAAGATTAACATGTTTATCTGTTCACATTGGGAACATTGATAAAACGGGATTCCTGACTGCTGGGAACTTGGTAAATGAGTTTAACTGAACATAGAAATACTTTTTAGATCTTTGCTGGCAGAAGTCATGGAGATACCAGGGAACGCTTGGCACATACACCTATTTCCCTTCCCAGATTTAATCTACTCATATTGCAGGCAAATTCCTACATAGGATCTCCTAGATTAGTGCATGGCTCAGAGCTGTCTGCTGGCTTTTCCATTTACCAAATCTTCTGATCAGTAGTGGGATTAAAAAAAATTACTAATGGTTCTGTGGCTGTGGCTTGGTGGGCCTGGCAGGGGAAGGATACCTTAAAATCTCCAGTCAGAGGTGGGATTTGCTGGTTCTCTGAACTACTCAAAATTTCCGCTACCAGTTCTTTAGAACTGGTCAGAACCTGCTGAATACCACCTCTGCTTCTGATGCAGTTTTTTGGAGATAAAGTGGCTCAGCTCTTCAGGTCTGTTTCCATTCTTTCTAAAAGCACCAGACAAAATAACTCCTTCTTGCTTAAAGGTCTGTGCTGACCAATTGGCCTCCATCTTCACCTGAATCTTTAATAAATCACTAGAGATGTGCTAGGTTCCTTCCTGCTTCAAACGTTCTACCATCATCCCAGTGCCAAAGAAGCCCTCCCTCAGGGAACTGAATGACTACAGACCAGTTGCTCTAACATCTGTACTTATGAAAATCTTTGAAAGGCTAATGCTGTCCCACCTGAAAACCATCATGGATCTGCTGTTAGATCCCATGCAGTTTGCATACCGAGCAAATAGATGGACAGATGATGCTGTTAATATGGCTCTGCATTACATACCTACGCGAGGGTTCTCTTTGTAGACTTCAGTTCAGCATTCAATGCCATCATTCCAGACACTCTTCTAACTAAATTAAACCAACTAGCGGTACCTGAACACGCTTGTAAGTGGATCATAACCTTCCTAACAGACAGGAAGCAGCAGGTGAAGCTAGGTGGAATCACATCCGATACCTGTACAATCAGCACAAGGGGCCCCCAAGGCTGTGTGCTATCTCCACTTCTCTTCTCCCTATATACCAATGGCAGCATCTCAAACGATCCATCTGTTAAAATACTGAAGTTTGCAGATGACACAACAGTGATTGGTGTCATCTGAGACACACAACGAATCCACATAGAGACAGGAGGTTGTACAACTTGCCTCATGGTGTAACCGGAACAATCTGGAACTTAACACACTCAAAACCGTAGAAATGGTGGTAGACTTTAGGAGAAACCTCCCATACTACCACCTCTTACAATACTAGACAACACAGTATCAACAATAGAGACCTTCAAATTTCTAGGTTCTACCATATCACAAGACCTAAAATAGACACTAACATCAAAAATGTCATCAAAAAAGCACCACAAAGAATGTTCTTTCTGTGCCAACTCAGAAAGCTCAAACTGCCCAAGGAGCTGCTGATACAGTTCTACAGAGGAATTATTGAGTCTGTCATCTGCACCTCTATAACTGTCTGGTTTGGTTCTGCAACCCAACAGGACAGACACAGACTCCAGAGGATAATTAGGACTGCAGAAAAAACAATTACTACCAACCTACCTTCCAAAGAGGACCTGTATACTGCACGAGTCAAAAAGAGGGCTATAAAAATGTTTACAGACCCTTCACATCCCGGACATAAACTGTTTCAACTCCTTCCCTCAAAATGATGCTTTAGAGCACTGCACACCAGAACAACTAGACACAAGAACAGTTTTTTCCCCGAATGCCATCACTCTGCTAAACAAATAATTCCCTCAATACTGTCCAACTATTTACAAACACTGCACTACTATGGCTATTAATCTTCTCATCACTCCTTATCACCCATCCCTTCCCACTTGTGATTGTAGGACTGTAACTTTGTTGCTTGTATTTTTATGATTTATATGGACTGTTTCCTAGTATGGTTTGATTACTTATTGTACCCTATGACTATCATTAAGTGTTGTACTTTATGATTCTTGACTCTTGATGAATGTATCTTTTCTTTTATGTATACTGAGAGCATTTGCACCAAGACAAATCCTTGTGTATCCAATCACACTTGGCCAATAAAGAATTCTATTCCATTCCGTTCCGTTCCATTCCATTCCATTCTAAAAGGATTCCCCAAATAGTCTGAGAAATTAGGAAGGAATTTCAGAAAGGAAGCTGACAAGGGCAGCACGCAAAGCTTCTTACTTTCCCCCAGAGGTGCTATTCAGCCGGTTCGCACCTACTCGAGCAAACCGGAAGCAAGAATTTGACAATGGGTCACCGAACCGGTAGCAATATCTAGCTGGCCACACCCCCAACCCGGTCGCCCAGTTTCCACTTATTCACTTGCCCCACCCACCCGATGCTCGCTGCCCCAATTTAAAGGAGGACTGCTGCCCTGCCCTAGCCATGCATTTTCAAGCAGCCACTTGAAAACACATGACTGTGGGTGGAGCAGAGGTCCGTTAACCTGCAAAACTGTTCCAAGGCTGGATTCTTCATGGACAGTAGAAGTATCACTTCCCCTTGTGAGTAAAGTGCCTGGAGCGAGAGGGAAAGAAGGCTGACAGGGGTGGGTGGGTGGTGTGAGAGAGAGAGAGAGAGAGAGAGAGAAGAAAGAAAGAAAGAAAGAAAGAAAGAAAGAAAGAAAGAAAGAAAGAAAGAAAGAAAGAAAGAAAGAAAGAAAGAAAGAAAGAAAGAAAGAGTGGTGTGTGAGAGAAAGAGAAAAAGAAAGGAAGGGAGAGGAAGACAGAAAGAGACAAAGAAAGAGAAAAAAGAAAAAGAAATAGGAAGGGAGAGAGAGAGAGAGACAGAGAAAACTCTGTGCTATTATTTTTAATTGTTCCATTATTTATCATGTGTTAATATTTTACACTGTCCCTACACCTAGAATGATTCTACTTCCTTTCTTTTGCCCAGGGCTACCACATATCTTCCAGGGTTTACATGCATTCAATGTCTATAGTCCAGAGCATAAATACATGTGTGTTTAACAGAGTTGAAAGGGATCTTGGAGGTCTTCTAGTCCAAGCCCCTGCTCAGGCAGGAAAACTGAGGATGCCAAACTCTGAGTAGAGGACCTGGGAAAGGTGTCAGAATAACACTTAGAAGGGACTTTTGGGGGGAACCCTATACTATTTCAGAGAAATGGCTGTCCAATCTTTCAAAAATTTCCAGTGATTGATCACCCAGAACTTCTGGGGACAAGCAGGTTCACTGGTTAATTGTTCTCACTGTCAGAAAGTTTCTCCTTAGTTTTAGATTGCTTCTCTCTTTGTTCAGTTTCCATCCATTGCTTCTTGTTTGCCTCCTGGTGCTTTGGAAAATACATCCCCCCCCTTTCTTTGTGGCAGCCCCTTAAAAGCCTGTTGCCTATCACACTCTTGAGTAAAGCATGTGAGCCATTTCCTCCTTTCAGTGATCCATGAAAGTACATCTACCGTATGCAGATAATAAAGTCAAAAAAGGTGAATAACATTTTTACAGAACTATAGATAAGTTGAGGCTGGATGACAAGGAATGGCTGGGAGGGGAGGGGCCAGGTGAGGCACCCCTTGATGTGAGTGACATTGAGTTGGCCACGCCCACCCTGTCACATGACCACCAAGTCATGCCCACCCCAGTCACATGACCCACCAAGCACATCCATTCAGTCACATGACCACTAAGCCACACCCACCCAGTCACATGACCACCAAGCCATGCCCAACAAATAAGCCACGCCCAAAGAACTGGTAGTAAAAAAAATTGAATTCCACCACTGCTTTCCCCCCTTGCTTTAGTTTTCCTTCTTATTTTCCCCCCTTAACATTTTCTGTGTTGATGGACAAACTGTTTCCCCCCCAAGTGTACTTTCAAAAAAAATGCTAGTGGTGGCTGTTAAGTACTTGGACATGGGTTGGAGTAAATGGAGACAGTCTTTGAATGTGAACTTTCAGCTCTTTTTTGCACAGTGACTTCTCAAAACAATAACAGTGAACTCTGCCTGAAAAGGCAACCTTTGTGAGAATTGTCCAATAGCGAGCTATGAACGCTAGCACTTTAAGCCAATAATAATCCTCTGTTAAGGGCCAATCAGATTCCTAAGAACTAACCAATACGATCTGGCCACCTAACAGCCAATCAGAAGTGCAGGGCCAGAACCCTGCACTTTACCTCAAGCTCATACTTTATTAACTATGGTACATACACAACACCCCTTCCCCCTGGCTTCTTAATTATGGTGTAGTTATATAGTCCTTTAAATAGGACGGTTGTCTTTTAAGTCTTTCGGATTTTTGTTGGACTGGTTAATTGCAATCCTGTTGAGGTAGATTGTTGTTTGGCAGTGTCTCTGCTTCTTGCTCAGCTGCAATTTCTTGCGGTGCAAACAATTCTCCTTCCTGCTCCATTTCCTGAGTCTCACTTGATTCGTCGCTCCCTTTGAGCAGGTTCCCTGGAACATCATCTTCTTCTGCACCTCCCCCCCCCTCGGTTTGGTCATGGGGGAGTTGTTGACTGGCCATTGTGAGTCGTGACCGTAATTGGTCGATATGCCGTTTCCACAGTCTATTGTCACAGCATTTCACTATGTAGGATTTGGGGCTGGTCACTCGCACTACCGTTGCCTCTATCCATAACGGATCACCTGATAAGTTTCGTGCGTAAACGCGGTCTCCTACCTGGAAAGTGCGATAGCGGCCACTGGATCCTATTGGCTTTTCCGGTTCATAAGCAGGGTGCAACCGGTCGAGGTGGGAATGGAGTCTTCGTCCCATCAGTAGTTCCGTGGGAGTTCTGCCGGTGACGCGATGTGGAGTTATGTGTTGCAAAAAGAGAATTTGGTTGACTTTGTCATCGATATTGTCATAGTCCATTTTTTGCAAAGTCTTTTTAACAAATTGGACCATGCGTTCCACTCGGCCATTGGTTGCAGGGTGCACAGGTGAGGTGAGTGCATGGCGGATGCCACAGTCAGCGAGGTACTGCTCGAACATTAGTGCCATAAACTGTGGCCCGTTATCGGACACCAGGACGTCAGGCAATCCGTAGGTTGCAAAGAGTTTATTTAGGATCTTAATCACTGCCTTGGAAGTTGTGGCCGTCATACGATGAATTTCTAACCAATTGGAGTATGCGTCGACTGTCAGCAGGAAGATATATCCTTTGGTTGGCCCCACGAAATCCAGGTGGATTCTGGACCAGGGTCCACGTGGCGTCTCCCATTCAGTAGGCATGACTTTTGGTGGGGCGTTGCTGGCTTGTTGGCAATTGGTACACGCTTTGACCCACTGCTCGATTTGCCGGTCCATGCCCGGCCACCATGCGTAGCTTCGTGCAAGCGCTTTCATCCGCACAATGCCGGGGTGGCCCTCATGCAGAATTTGTAGTAGCGCCTTCCGGAGTCGTTCTGGGACAATGACTCTATCGCCCCAGATGACACAGCCTTTTTGGGAAAAAAGTTCAGTCTGTCTTGCTTTAAACGGCGTGAAGTCATCTGGGACTTGGTCCAATGGCCATCCGCGTTCTACCCAGCCTAGGACTCGAGCTAGGGTGTGGTCTCATTTGGTTTCTCT
The DNA here is from genome assembly GCA_033807585.1 of Hydrophis major. Lineage (NCBI taxonomy): Eukaryota > Metazoa > Chordata > Lepidosauria > Squamata > Elapidae > Hydrophis > Hydrophis major. Next base: position 240,210,059 of record CM066328.1, read on the forward strand.
CGCGATGTCTCGGGCGGTCATAGGCAGCGAATTGAGTGTTTCAATCTGCAACATGGTTGCCGTTGGTGCCGGATCGTCAAGAGTCTCTGGAAACGGTGCTCGGCTTAATGCGTTGGCGTGGGGAATGGCTTTCCCTGGGCGATAGTGCAGGTGATAATTATAAGCAGCTAGGAATTCTGACCATTGGGTCATTCTAGGGGATAATATGTTGGGGGTTGGCTTGTCCCCGGCTATTATCCCTAGCAACGGTTTGTGGTCAGTTATAATGGTAAATGTCCTTCCATACACATATTCATGAAATTTCTTTACAGCTGAAACGATTGCGAGAGCTTCTTTATCAATTTGTCCATAGTTCCGCTCTGCTTGTGAAAGAGTCTTCGAAAAGTATGCAACAGGGGCTTCGTTCCCATTCGGCAGTACATGACTCAAAATGGCGCCCAGAAGGGCGAGGCATCGCAGGTTATAACTAATGGTAAAGTCTCGTTATACTGCACAAGTACAAAGTCAGATGTGAGCAATTTTTTAACATTCCGGAATGCTTGTTCTTCCCGGTAACCCCATACCCACAATGCTTTTTTATCTAATAACCGGTGTAATGGTTCAGCAACAGTTGCCTTGTGCGGTAAAAATACATTATAGAAATTGATGAGGCCTAAGAATGCCTGGAGATCGGCCTTGTTACGTGGCCTGGGAGCATTTTTTATCGCCTTTAATTTACTTTCGGTAGGGTGAATGCCCTGGCTATCAATCCAATACCCTAGAAACTCAACACTGTCAGTATATAAGTGACATTTATTTTTTTTCACCTGAAGTCCTGCCTCTTGGAATTTTTTAAGAACACATTTCAAACAATCCTGCAAGATTTTTTTGGGAGGGGCTGCAATTAATACATCATCAAAATACGGAACCACGCCCTTGATTCCCTGTAACAACCTTTCCATGAGGCTTTGGAATATCCCCGGGGCTACACTAACCCCAAATTGCAATCGAGTACATTTAAAAGCACCTCTGTGCGTTACAATTGTTTGAGCTTGGGCTGTCTTTTCATCCACTGGTAGTTGTTGATAAGCTTGAGCTAAATCTAATTTAGCGAAAACCTTTCCGCCCCCCAAGGAATGGAGGAGGTGCTGCACCACCGGAACTGGATACGCATTCTGCTGTAGGGCGTGGTTTAAAGTGGCCCGGTAGTCCCCACAAATTCGGATTGACCCGTCTGGCTTAATGGGTGTTACAATAGGGGTTTCCCATGGAGAGTGATCGATGGGCTTCAACACCCCTTGAGTAATTAGCTTGTCGAGTTGTTCGTCGATCTTAGCTTTAAGAGCGAATGGAACTCGACGGGGCTTCAAGCGAATTGGGGCTACTTTTGGATCTAGACTAAATGAGATTGGAGTCCCTTTATACTCGCCTAAATGGTGCACGAAGATGTCGCTGAACTCAGAAATAAGGTCTTCCTCCCACTCACAACCACCGACTCGGTTCACGCCGGCCACTTCGATGCCGAGTGGCGCGAACCATTGGAGGCCTAATAGACTAGGCCTATCTCTATCGATGATCGTTAGAGGTAAGTACGCTGTATGCTTTTTGAAGGAGACTCGGACTCGGCAGGACCCGAGCACGGGGATTCGATTTCCTTGGTAGTCCTTGAGGATGAGGCGTTGAAATTGGAGGTCTTGGCATTGGATTGTGGGGATAAGTTGCTTGAGTGTCTTCCAAGACACCATCGAGAGGGATGATCCCGAGTCGATCTCCATGTGGCAAGGCTGGTTCTCGATGGCTACCATGACTCGAATTTTCTTAGTGTCCAAAACTGAGGTGTGACCTATAGTGATAGTATGGTGAGCCTCTTCTTTTTGCAAAGCTCGATTTCTGTAGGAGTGGTTTACTGGTTCTCGCCTTACAGGACGGTTTCCTGTCGATTGGCGATAGTTGGTCCCTTTTGAGGCCTGGCTGGGTCCTGGTAAGCTGCGGCAGACCCGGCTGATGTGACCTTGTTTCCCGCACTCATGGCAGAGTGCGTCGCGGAATTTGCATTCGGCCCTGGCATGGTTTGCTCCACAGCCAGCGCAAGGGCGTAAGGGCTTAGGGCGAAGGTCCCGGTCGGACCGCAGTCGATGGACCCCTTCTTCGTCGCTGTCTGACGACGAAGAGAGGTCCTCGTGCTGCGTTGTTGTAAGCTGCCCTTCTGAGTTGGGTAAGATTTCGCCGGTCAGTTGTGTTGCCAGAGTGCGGCTTCGCCGTAATTGTGCAGCCGACTTTTTGGTCGCCTCCGCAGCCGTGGCTTCGGCGATGGCATCAGCAAGGCCGATGTTGCCTTTCGCCATCAGCTTGCTTTGCACGCCTAGTGCATCTAATCCCAGAATTACTCGATCTCTTAGTGCTTCTTCTAAATTCCGGAGGTCCGCCACGAAGTCAGCCATGCTCTCTCCTTTCCGCTGGTTTCTTTGATAAAACTCGTGGCGTCTCACGAGTGTAGGCACGGTTGGTGCGTAATGGTCTCTTAGGATGGGTTCGAGGTCGTCCCAGCTCATGGCTTTCACTTCTTGAGGTTTGGCGAGTGCTTTAGCCATTTTAAATACAGCTGGGCCGCAGTGCGTCAGGAACAGTGCCCGCTTCTTTGCTGGTGTGGCGTCCTTCAAATTATTCATCTCAAGAAACATTTGGAAGCGATCCATGTACGATTCCCAATCCTCTTGGTTTGGATCGATCGGAGCGGGTGGTACAATGCCGCCGGACATGGTTCCGTTGTTGGCGTCGTCTTATCACGTGCTCGGTATTGCTTCCTGGCTTCTTAGGTTCAGATGTCTCCACATCCCACCCTCGTCGCCAGTGTTAAGTACTGAAAATGGGTCGGAGTAAATGGAGACAGTCTTTGAATGTGAACTTTCAGCTCTTTATTGCATAGTGACTTCTCAAAACAATAACAGTGAACTCTGCCTTATATAGGCAACCTTTGTGAGAATTGTCCAATAGCGAGCTATGAACGCTAGCACTTTAAGCCAATAATAATCCTCTGTTAAGGGCCAATCGGATTCCTAAGAACTAACCAATCCGATCTGGCCACCTAACAGCCAATCAGAAGTGCAGGGCCAGAACCCTGCACTTTACCTCCAGCTCATACTTTATTAACTATGGTACATACACAACAGTGGCTATGAATCAGCTGGTGGATGAAAATATAAGTTGATTATTCTTTCACTTGCTCTTTAGGAAAAGAAGACTATTTTGCATAATTGTCTCCAACATTTGCTTACCATTGTGGGTGGGTGGCAATATGAGAGCTGTCATCTTCCAACCACATGCAATATTTCTTGGAATGGTTTTCAGTCTGGTATTTTGAGGAGGATGTGTAATCATGGTCAGGCAGCCAGCATAGGAACTGGTGTTGAAAACTCAAAAAAAAAACCACCCTTCCAAAAGGGAACCTTATTGCACAACTGGGTGAATTTTTCTAGCCATTAAAAAAAAAGAGAGACATAATGTTTTTCAAGAATAATTTTGATTAAGTAAAGGGGAAAAAAACAGTTTTTTTTTTAAATTTTCCAGAATAGTGTTCATTTATTCCTATATGGTTGCCACCTTTTGCCTGTCAGATCACTTGTTCTTCTTTGTTGTAATGATGACACCCGAAAGCCTTCACATCTGTGTTTCCTGGAGTCAGCTCCCATCGTCATTTCAGGCTCAGGCCCAAGTTAAGCCGCAATTCCCTATCCTGATCCCTGAATCCCTCAAGTGATCAATTTTGGGGGAATCATAAAGGCATACAGTTGGGAAATCGGGTAGAAGCAACAGCATTTAAGCAAAACACTGCCACAAAATAAGGGCAGGATCTTGTTTCAGATAAATGATTTATTCCTTTGAAAAGACTCATGCGGACCTGAAAAATAAGACAGTTTAATTGTTGGCTGAGCTGTATTTTCACATAACCCCCCCCCCCAAAAAAAAATAGCTTTAACATCTTGCTTTTTTAAAAATATGAAAGTCTTCCTGGCTACTGATCACTTTCTGCACAGAATATGTTTTCTATTGGCATCTCCCATGGAGGAACAATAATGAAGCCGGGGCCAGACTTCACAGCCTTTACCCCCTCAGTTCAATGAGACTGTATAGCCTCCCTAATTACTGTCTTGTAAATTGCTCAGAATCTGTGTGGCTTTTCCCAGGGTTGGATATCCTATTTGAGGCTGATCCCTCCCTGCAAGAGTCTCCTCTGGGAAATAAAGGGGAATAACTGCAGCTGGAAGGTCCTTCCCCATGTCTGACCTTAGGTCAACCGTGGTCTGCTCAGATAGCAAGAATGACCCAAGGGGTCTGGTACTCTCCCCCCTCCCCTGCCTTCTTCTCCTTCTGCAGGATTTTCCGCAGTTCCACATTTTTGCACTGGCTGAGTTCTTCTTCCCCTCCACCCCCTACCTTCCTTGCCACAGCATAGCATGAGAACTGTTATGAACTAATAAATGTGCTTAAATAAAGTTTTATCAAAGCTTAAAAAAAAAGCAGGGTTCTAATCCTGCACTTCTGATTGGCCGATAATAGCGAAATCGGATTGGTCCGTTCTGGAGAATCTGATTGGCTGTTAACGAGCCACTCTCATTGGTTCAAGGGTTTAATACTTCCATGTTCTCATTGGTTAATAGGTCAGCAGCCTGCCCTATAAAAGGGCTGCTGCTGCCCCTGGTTTTGGCTCTGTTCACGATGGTTAATAAAGAGTTGAAGTTCACTGTTCACTGCCTCATCTCCGTTCCTTGCACCCATGCGCAGAACTTAACACTGGCGACGAGGATGGGATGCGGAGACATCAGAGCTGACTGAACTACAGAGCACCAAACAGAGCACGTGGCTGAAGGCACATCGACAATGGAACCATGTCCGGAGGCACCATACCACCCGCTCCATTTGACCCAGCACAAGAAGACTGGGACGCGTACATAGACCGGTTCCAGATGTTTCTGGAGACCAACAACTTGAAGGATGCCACTACAGAGAAAAAGCAAGCGGTGTTCCTGACCCATTGCGGGCCTGCCATCTTTAAGATGGCCAAGGCATTAGCAAAACCGGTTGAGGTGAAAACCATGGACTGGGATGTCCTCAAGCCCCTTCTACAGGCCCACTATGCACTCGCCGTACCAACGCTTGTCCGAAGACATGAATTTTACCAGAGGGACCAGCAGAAAGGAGAGAGTGTTGCAGATTTCATCGCGGATCTCCGGAACCTGGGAGGCCTCTATGGGTTTACAGACCTCGAAGAAGCTCTGAGAGACCGAATAATTCTGGGATTAGATGACCAGACGGTACAGAGCAAGATCATGGCAAAAGGGGACATCAACCTTGCTGATGTCATCAAGGACACTACTGCAGCAGAAGCAACCAGGAAGTCGGCTGCCCAAATGCGCCGCACCAATGCACCACTCCGTCAACTCGCTAGCGATATCTCACCTTGCCTAGAGAGGCACACAACAGCGACCCACCATGAGGACCTCGAATCACCATCAGAAAGTGAGGAGGAGGAGGTCAACCGGCTCCGGTCTGAACGTGACCAACGCCAGCAGCGGAATCAAAGACTACCACACCAATGCGCGGCTTGTGGGGCAAACCACCTGCGATCAGACTGCAAATTCCTCGACATGCTCTGCAACTTTTGTGGGAAAAGAGGCCACATCGGAAAGGTCTGTAGAAGCAAGCAAGGATCCAGCCCACTTCAGAGGGGAAACAACTACCGCCAGACCACAGAGAATCACCCTGTGAGTCGGGAACAATTGAATCACCAATGGAACAACCACTCCTACAGAAATAAAACACCGGCCATTTTATCGAGAAGAGAAGAGGCACACCAAACCATTACAATTGGTCATGCCTCATCGCTAGACGCAAAGAAGATCTGAGTGAAGGTCGGCATCAAAAACCAGCCTTGTGTGATGGAAGTAGATTCAGGATCGTCCCTCTCGATGGTTTCCTGGATTAAACAATTAATCCCTGCCATCCGGGGTCAAGACCTCAGAGCCCAAAGAAACATACTCAAAGATTATCAGGGGAACCGAATTCCGGTCGTTGGATCCAGCCAAGTCCAAGTATCATTCAAAAATCGTACTGCGTCATTACCACTGACCGTTGTCGACCGTGACTGGCCTAGCTTGTTAGGCCTTCAATGGTTCGCCCCACTCGGGATCGAGGTAGCCGGCATTCACCAAACCAGAAGCAATGACTGGGAGGAGGCCATCATCCAGGAATTCCAGGACGTTTTCGCAGACAAACTAGGCGAGTACAAGGGGACCCCGATATCATTTAACCTTAACCCTGAAGTAGCCCCCATCCTCCTTAAGCCTTGTTGGGTACCTTTTGCCCTTAAACCAAAAATTTACAAGCAGCTCGATAAATTTATAGCCCAGGGTGTTTTAGAACCAACGGACCACGCTCGTTGGGAAACCCCAATTGTAACACCCATCAAACTGGATGGATCGTTAAGCATTTGTGGGGACTACCAGGCTACCCTTAATCATGCTCTTCAACAGAACGCTTACCCGGTACCGGTGGTACAACACCTTCTCCATTCCCTGGGGGGCGGAAAAGTCTTCGCTAAATTAGATTTAGCACAGGCCTACCAATAACTGCCTGTAGATAAAAAAAACCACAGAGGCACAGACGATCGTTACGCACTGAGGCGCCTTTAAGTGCAACTGACTCCAATTCGGAGTGAGCGTAGCCCCAGGGATTTTTCAAAGTCTGATGGAGAGAGTCTTGCAAGGGATCAAGGGGGTCGTGCCATACTTTGATAATGTTTTAATTGCTGCCCTGAATAGAGAAATACCAGAAAAGCGTCTTAAATTGGTTCTCCAGAAATTTAAAGACTCTGGCCTTAAGGTTAAAAAAATATAAATGTCAACTGTGTACAGACAAAGTAGAGTTCCTAGGCTACCTAATCGATAAACAGGGCATCCACCCCACTAACAGCAAGCTGAGAGCAATCAAAAATGCCCCAAGATCCAGAAATAGAACTGATCTCCAAGCTTTCCTGGGGCTCATTAACTTTTACAACATCTTCTTGCCCCAGAAAGCAACCGTAGTTGAGCCCTTACATAGACTTCTCAACAAAAAAGCAACCTGGGTCTGGGGACACCAAGAGGAGCACGCATTCCGACAAGTGAAAAACTTACTAACCTCAGATGCTGTTTTAATGCAGTATAACAAGACTCTGCCTTTAACAATTACATGTGACGTGTCACCATTTGGAGTAGGAGCCATTTTGAGTCATGTGTTACCAAATGGTAGTGAGGCTCCTATTGCCTATTTTTCAAGGATCTTATCAAAGGCTGGATGTAATTATAGCCAGATCGACAAAGAGGCTCTTGCTATTGTATCTGCTGTGAAAAGGTTTCATGAATATGTGTATGGACGAGTTTTTACTATTGTTACCAACCACAAACCTTTGTTAGTGATTATAGCAGGAGACAAGCCAACCCCCTATATATTGTCACTTAGAATGACTCGCTGGTCGGAGTTTTTAGCTGCGTACAACTATAAATTACAACACTGCCTGGGGAAAGCCATTCCCCACGCTGATGCATTGAGCCGTGCCCCACTTCCGGAGACCGTCAACGACCCAGCTCCAACCCTTATGACACTCCAGATTGAAACGCTACAGTCACCACCGCTAACAGCCAGAGACATTGCAATCAAAACAAAACAAGATCCTGTCTTAGCACGAGTTCTTAGCTGGGTCGAAAGAGGATGGCCAATAGAACAAACCTCTGACGATTTCACCCCTTTCAGGAACCAGCAGACAGAACTTTTTTCACAAAAAGGGTGCATCCTATGGGGAGATAGAATCGTCGTCCCAGAGCAGTTACAACGAGCAGTATTGAAAACATTGCATGACGGTCACCCCGGCATCGTGCGTATGAAAGCACTCGCACGAAGCTACGCGTGGTGGCCGGGCATCAACAAACAAATCGAAGGCTGGGTAAAGACTTGCTTAAAGTGCCAAGAAGTCAGCAGTGCCCCACCTAGAGCAACTCCAACAGAATGGGAACCCTCCCGGGGGTCGTGGTCCTGCATCCACGTTGATTTTGCGGGACCTACTAAAGGACATACATTCCTCCTAACAGTGGATGCCTATTCCAACTGGCTCGAGATCCACGAAATGAAGAATACTACAACGGAGTCCATCATCTGAAAATTGAACAGGCTATTCGCAACGCACGGACTGCCAGATGTTCTGGTCTCTGACAACGGACCCCAGTTCACCGCCCTGGCATTTGAACAACACTTAGCAGATCGGGGCATCCGCCATGTACTAACTTCACCAGCGCACCCTGCGGCTAACGGCAGGGCCGAGCGCATGGTACAATTTGTTAAAAAAACTCTCCATAAAATGGACTATGGGGACATTAATGAAAAAATAAACAGAATACTCCTACTCCAACACATCACTCCGCACAGCGTCACCAACAAGACGCCAGCTGAACTATTGATGGGACGCAAGCTCCGTTCCCACCTCGACCAGCTTCACCCTTCCTACGAGCCAGAGAAACCCTGCAGATCTAACGGAAAATCCCGCGAGTTCAAGGTAGGCGACTTAGTTTTCACTAAAATCCTCTCCCGTGAACCATTATGGATTGAAGCAACCGTAATTCAAACCACTGGGCCCAGATCGTACCATGTGCAAACCTGCGACGGAAAAATATGGAAACGCCATATAGATCAGCTTCGCTCTAGGCTACAACCCAGTTCCCGCGACTCCTGGGACTCCCAAACTGAGGGGGAAGGGGATGTCGAAGAAACTGAATTCGAGATGGTGGAGAGCAGAAGCGAAGGGAGTCAGCGATCGGGCGTGAGTAATGAAGAAGAATCAGAGAGGGGTGTGTCCCCACCACAGAGGAATACCTCAATGGAGGCTAGCCCACTAAGATCGGAGGACAACAACAACGACAGAATTAGCGGCACCAAGTCATTCAGTGAGAATGCGGAACCGCCGGTACCAGATATGTCCAAAAACATCCCACCGAAGTTGGACTGCAGACAGGAACCGGTGGGACAGCGCAAATCTAATAGACAACCTACATATCTTAGAGATTACGTCACCGCACCCCTCAAACGGAACCCGGGGGAAGGGGTGTTATGAACTAATAAATGTGCTTAAATAAAGTTTTATCAAAGCTTAAAGAAAAAGCAGGGTTCTAATCCTGCACTTCTGATTGGCCGATAATAGCAATATCGGATCGGTCCGTTCTGGAGAATCTGATTGGCTGTTAACGAGCCACTCTCATTGGTTCAAAGGTTTAATACTTCCATGTTCTCATTGGTTAATAGGTCAGCAGCCTGCCCTATAAAAGGGCTGCTGCTGCCCCCGGTTTTGGCTCTGTTCACGATGGTTAATAAAGAGTTGAAGTTCACTATTCACTGCCTCGTCTCCGTTCCTTGCACCCATGCGCAGAACTTAACAAGAACAATGTACAAATGTGATTCCAATTTGGTCAGTAACAAATTCATGAAGGTTCAGTCCTCACCATCTGTCCCAATAGAGAGCATGATGCTCCATGGGACTTCCTGCCATTATTATGAAGATTCCACTTGACAAACCATCAGCGTAAATAAAGGAGATGAAAAAGATGTTACTGGGATGGAATGAAGCGTCAAAATGAATGGGGGGGGGGCTTGCCTTAATTCTAAACACATTAGAAGCTAAGAGAAGCTATCAATATCTGTATAATTTAACATGGAGTCAATGATGTATAATACACTAAACAAAGATCAATCCAGATATATCAGCAGTTGTAAACCTGATGTGCTGTGCAGTTCTTCCAAAATGTATACATTTTTTAGAAATGATTCCACAGTAATTACAGGAGAAATTTTGCTTAACAAGAAAAGATAATAGACAATTGAAACAGGACAGACAAAAAATGTAAGTATAATGATGAGAATTGGGATGAAATAAATAAAATAAAATTAAGAAAATTAAAAGAGGGGAGAAGCTATGTAGAAAATGTAAAATAGTAATAAGATATGGAATAGAATATAAAAATTAGCATGAACCTGAATTTGTGTCTGTACGAAGAAATGTAACCCGGGATTATGCTGCTTTCAAAAAAGATGTTTTACTTGTATTTCTTTTCTTTTTGTGAAAACTCAAATAAAACTTACAAAAAAAGAAGAAATTCCACAGGAGTTCATTTGGTCTCCATACAAAATGGTTAGGATTTGGAGATCAAATATAAATGTGTGTGTGTGTGTACACCTCTACACATACATACATACATACATACATACACACATACATACATACATACATACATACATACATACACACATATACACAGAAGCACACATATTTGAACAGTTTCCACACTGTTATATTCGTCTTATTATGGCTTTCCTTTTTTAAAAATTCCTCAATCTTAACAATGACCACATCATGGAGAAAAAAAAAAATGTTAGTTTGCTAAAGCACACAAACGGACTGAAACTTAGTGCTTAGTTTCATTTCAAAGTTGGAGTACCCATTTGAATCCAGCTGCATGCCAGTGAGAATCTGGGAGAAATAAAATAAAAATGTGACAATTGCAAAGTTTCCTACCAAGGTTGTTTGTGCTTTTAAACTGCCTCCAGAGCAGTGATGGGATTCAATTTTTTTTACTACCTATTCTGTGGGTGTGGCTTGGTGGGCATGGCAGGGGAAGGATACTGTAAAATCTCCAGTCAGAAGTGGGATTTGCTGGTTCTCTGAACTACTCAAAATTTCTGCTACCAGTTCTCCAGAACTGGTCAGAACCTGCTGAAAACCACCTCTGCTCCAAAGAGAGAAAATTACTAGCCCAATAGCTAACCTGTGGATCTAAATCCTCTGGACCCTTTTGAGTTTTTCCAAACCAAGACCCTGAAACTTGGAATGGGATTGGGAATTAGAATAACCTGATCTCCTTATGATTGCAGCTCATAAACATAACTGAGCTTGAAATTTTGGGATCAACAAAGTGTTGATCTGAGAGAAACCAGGCTTGGTCTGGTGGCTGAGACATCAGTCTAGAACCCAGGAGACTGTGAGTTCTGTTTCTGCCTTGGACATGCAAGCTAGCTGGGTAACTTTAGGCCAATCACTCTCTCTCAGCCCAAGTCACTTCACAAGGTTGTTGTTGCTGGAAAAATAGGAGGATGGAGTATATTAGAATAGAATAGAATAGAATAGAATAGAATAGAATAGAATAGAATAGAATAGAATAGAATAGAATAGAATAGAATAGAATAGAATAGAATAGCTTTATTGGCCAAGTGTGATTGGACACACAAGGAATTTATATGTGTTTGCTGCCATGATTTACTCATAAAGTAATAAAAGCAGGATAAAAATCTAATAAATAAATACATATGAGAAGGTTCCTTAAATTAAATGGATTGAGCAAATACATATGTGTGCCTGAACGAACAAGTAGATGAATACTAGAAGATTAATAAAGTGAAGTAAACAAACACTAAGCCACCATGGCGCAGTGGTTAGAGTGCAGTACTTCAGGCTACTTCTGCTGACTACCGGCTACCTGCAATTTGGCAATTCAAATCTCACCAGCTCAAGGTTGACTCAGTTTTCCAACCTTCCGAGGTGGGTAAAATGAGGACACAGATTGTTGGGGCAATATGCTGACTCTGTAAAAACTCTTAGAGAGGACAGTATATAAATTCTAAGTGCTATTGCTATTGCTAAAGGCAAGAGAATATTTCCTAAATACCAGTATACTACAAATTTCACATCTATCCAGTGAGAAACAATTTGCCACATGCTCTGCTTCATTCTTCAACACCTCCTTTTCGTCCTCTCGGAAACATGGCTTGTATTTACTTTCCAAATCTACATGGCGGACTTCTTGCTGTTATTGTTCTCCTGAAACCGGTCTGTCTCATTAAATTGAACCTTCAGCCAAAGAACCTTAGTTATGAAAAATATCAGTCTGTTTCTGTATCTTGTTTGAATGCATTTGCTCATCAATCTTAGCCGTCTCTTCCCTCAGAAGTCTGCATATTTGAAGCCATGTGAAAATCTGCATTTAAATTAGTGCCAGGCGGAGAAAATCCCTGGCAATTTTTCTTTAACAGTTCTCATTCAGTTCAATTAAATAGAATTTGTTCTGGAAATTATCTGAAAGGAGAATTCTGGAGGAATTCTCATGGGTGGAATGTGGTGCTCTTGCCTTAATTTAGCTGCTAAGTAGCCGAGGATTGTGTGTGAAGAGACCATCTTTCATTGAACAAACATTGCTCCAACAATCTGTAACCCTTCTGGCTTTCCATTTAAATCCCAAGGAACGGCATCATAACGGAATTCCTCTTGTGGGGCTTTTTCAATAGTCTGTTACTGTCAGAACAAAAGGGAAGCCCTGCCATTGAGAAGTTTTGAAAGCTTTTATCTGGAAGAAATTGGAAGAAAATGTCCAGCCCATTTCCATTCCAAAAAATTTGGTCAAGGATTTCAGAAAGTAATTTGACCTCAGTTTGAATTTAAATATACACCTTCTACTCTGTCTTCTCAAAATAAACTTTTTATACATATTTACTTTGTTGAAAATGTACATTCTTAGAGATTTGGGGTTTATAGCAGAGCTGGGAACCATGTTGTTACATCTGAGAACAGCACCAAAATGTTTTAAAAATGCTGTAATAATAAGCAACAGCATCATCATAGCAGTGGTTGCAACATTTGCTCAGCCGCATTAAAAAATAATGTATTTTATACTCAGGACCTAATATAGCATCCCCTTTGCTCTCATCCTGCCCCTCAAAACTGACTAGTTGTTATTAATGAAAGGGCAAATTCTTAACCCCGGCTCTTTAACCTAGACATCTAGTATCTTGGAGCCCTATAAACAAAATATTTCTCCTGGTTTGGGCCAAATGGCCAATCTAATATTAAGCAAAGATGACAGATCCCAGTGGATATCAACTCATATCTGAAAATTTGCCGACTAAAATAAAGCCCATTAATTTATCTCATTTCCCATGAGAAATCCAAAATATGCAAATAATCCAAAACTGGAAATAATCTGTATGTTGGGTTACATTGACACAAACTACTGAGGCAGAATTACAGGTTGTCTCTGTCCATGCAGACAAAATGACTTGTTGTCCGCTTGTGAATCTCTTGTCATCTACTGCCATCCTCATGTTTTGACTCATGGTTCTAGATTCTAGTTGGAAGGGAACTACTGTAGCCTTAAAGTATCACAAAGCCCATGAAGTTCTTTGTGGATGCCTTTGGAACTCCATCCACAGTTTGTGAAAGTACAGAAAGTCAATTGTGTTAGCCTTCAAATGCTCCACCAACGAAGGAGATAGAATAGGACATCTTAGGCCTACCTATACATGTGCCATGGCTTGATGGTCCTCCACAATCCACATATACCCTCAAAAATATCAGCCCAGCCCCTGAAAGTTTGCCTGCCTGTGATAAAAGAAAAGAAAAAGAAAGAAGAAAGGAGCTGGCTGGCAACATTCAAATGAAGAAGAAAAATGTTGCCCCATTTCTCTTTTCCTTTGACATTGAAAATCTGCATGGAAACTGAACAAGGGTTCAAGAATACAAAATCTTTGTTCCAGATCCCTGTCACTCCAACATTTATTAATTCTCCCACAACGATAACAGTACAAAAAAGGTCAAGGAGTTTGGTGGCAGTTCCACTGCCCCCCTTCTATGGCATGTGTTTGTTTTATTTTTGTCTTAGTCCGAGGATTAAATTTGAGACATTGGGCCCCAATCAAAGGAAACTCAATCAAATCCTCAATGGGAGAAAAAGCAAACACTGTCTGTTAAACTGCAAGGGAAGAGAACTAAATGGCCTCAAAGTGTTTGAAACACTTATAATAATTATATTTATGTTTTCATCAGATAGATTTCATCAGATAAATTAAGGGGCTCTTAAAATGAGGGAGGGGTATTACTATTTGAGTTCCTCCTTAAGTAGATGAGAAAAGCCTGCAGCAGAATTTAAAGACAAAGACTTATAAGCATGAGAATTATTATTGCTACCAAAATGTACTGTACTTCAGGCCTATAAAGTAACATAATTTGTTTATGAATATAACACACACACACACACACACACATCTATGTAAATTATATTACTTTATAGGCCTGATGTACATTTCTGAAGCAGTAATAATTCTCATATAATAATATATATGCCCACAGATGTAGTTTCATCTCTATGTAGATATGACAGAGACCTGCCTGAAACATTGAAGAAATATTGAGGGTTGTTTATCTGAACATTTGTCATTCCCAGTTTTCTGTGTATAGTTTTCTGTTCTCCTAATCTTTTTACCGCAAATAAATAAGCCCTTTAGCTTACAGTTCTTGCACATGTTGGGTTCTCCTGGATCATTACAATAATATAAGAAAAGGGATAAAGCATGAGGATACTTCCTGCCTAGCACAGAAATTTTGCTGAAGGAGTCACAAATAAATTGGGTCTTAAGTAAGGTTGCTCATTTGTTAATAAGGGGGTACTTTTTAAGTAGTAGGGAGATGGGGACAAATTTATTTCTTTATTATCTAGATTTATATAGTTGGCCATCTCAAATCCATGGCTTTGGGAAGCTAACAATATATCCCATGAAATGCTAAATACTATATGTATGCATGTGAAATGGTGGTAACAAAGTTTTAAACGTTGTAAATAAATAAATACAAGCCAGTTGTCAAAGATGGTCATTGTTATAGATTTGAGTGTATGCTGTAGATATCCTATTAGCAAAGGAATGGCCTTAAGAGCTCTTAGGATGCTTTGAGATGGCATTTGCAAAATTCCAAAATGATGTTAAAAATTATTTTTAAAAAAAAACAAAAATGGTAGGAGTGTTATAAGAGCACTACATCTCCTTATATTTCATAGTCTGGTAAAAAAAATATAGATGACAACTCTGTGCCCAGTTTTTGTAGCAAGGAAAAGAAAGAAGATGGAAAAACATTGCCCAGAACTCCTGAAGGAAAAAATGGGATTACAAACATGTTTTCGAAATCTCATTAGATTCACGGTCATAATGCCAAATTATTGGAAGACATTATGAGGTATAACCGAATTTAAAATCACTTTACTTTTGGGCTTTTGAAGCACTAACTATGCTCTATGCTGGGCCTCCCAGTTCTAAACCTATTACAGCTGCTGATAAGAATGAGGAAAATATATTTACCCTTCTAGGGGGACTTATTTATATAAATAAAAAATAGACAGAAAAAGATGGTTCATGTCTTCTCTGCTTTTTTTAAAGTTCTCAAGTAAGACTAGTAATCTGTGGCATTTATTTAAAGAATGAATGTTACAAGTAGCCAGGTTGTCCATCAATCCTATATAACTATGTTAAGATAACTTTGCTCCAATCTACCCCACCCTTCCTTGCATCTGGAGTCCAGATGTAACACTGGTGATGTGCAGTCCCCGACTGCTGATGCAACTATTTAGCAGTAGGAACATGACACACGAGGAAATCGACGTTCATAAATAACCTGCCATCTTTGAGAGATTAAATGGAAGCATACATGTTACCTCTGGCCTCGTGTCTTTTACAAAGGTGGTTAGGCATGACAGCAAATGGAGATAAATTCATAAGGAGGACAAGTTCAAAAATCAATTCCACCTCTTATAGTTCATTACGAAATGCATCAGGAGAGGATTGGTATGTAGAATAAATTGATTAATCCCAAGAGATAGTGAGCTTCTTCATGGCAAACTGAACCAAAATCAAACACACAACATGAAAAATGTACCTTGGAAAAAAATGCATTGGGTCACTTTTTGCAACATGTGGTGTGTCATGACACTGCAATTATACCTCATCTTTGCGTTGACGGCCACAGTCTCAAGTTAAACATTAAAGTTCCGGCTTTGGTTTTTTTTGATAAATATGTGGGCTGACGATTTCTATTATAAATCTGGGTGAATAAACAGAACAAAAATAATATTCCTTCTGGAAATTCCAATACTGGGAGCCCAAATACAGATGATGATTTATAGATTTCGGGACTAGCCTTTTCCCACAATTGACACCGAAATAACTAACAATAAAAAGAACTATTGGTTTATCTTTCAGAGCACTTTGGGGATGGGAGTGGGTAGGAAGAACCTTATTCAATCATTCAGAAAAGAGCTTGAAGGGACCTTGGAAATCTTCAAGTCCAGCCCCCTGCTGAAGCAGGAGACCCTATACCAGGGGTCCCCAACCACCAGTCCCTGGACCGGGACCGGTCCGTGGATCATTTTTTACCGGGCCGCAAAGCTTGGGCGCCACCATCTTGTTTCGACGGCGCTTCCGGGTTTTCGGTTGCTTCTGGGTTTTCGGTTGGAAAGCAGCGCTTGGGTGCTCGTGCCTTAGTTTCGTCGAAGGCTTTTAATGAAGAGCCGTCCCGATGGTGGTGGAGTCTCGTGTTACTCAGGTACCGGTCCGTGGAAGAATAAATAATCATGAAACCGGTCCCTGGTTCAAAAAAGGTTGGGGGCCACTACCCTATACCATTTCAGATAGGTGGCTTTTTCTTAAAAAAAAACTTCAATAATAAAGCACCTACAACTTCTGAAAGCAAGTTGTTCCACTGGTTAATTGTTCTCATTATTAGGAAGTTTCTCTTTATTCCAGCTTGCTTCTCTCCTTCCACCTATTGATTCTTGTCTCACCTTCTGGTGCTTTGAAAAATAAGTTCCCCTCTTCTTTGTGGCAGCCCCTCAAATACTGGAATAATGCGATCATGTCACCCCTAATCCTTCTTTTCTCTAGACTGGGCATACACAATTCCTGCAACCGTTCTTCATATGTTTGGTCTCCAGGCCTTTAATCATCTGGGTTGCTCTTCTTTGCATTTTTTTCCAAAGTCTCAACGTCTTTTTTGTAATGTGGTGACCAAAACTGGATGCAGGATTCCAGGTATGGCCTTACTAAGGCTTTATAAAACAGTACTAATAATTTTATGTGATTTTTATTCTTTGCCTCTGTTTATGCAACCAAGGATTGTATTAGCTTTTTTGGCTGCTGCTGCACACTGCTAATTTATGTTTAAATGATTATCCACTAGGACTCCAAAGCTCCTCTCACAGTTACTGTTTTTGAGCCAGGTTTTGCCTAATCTGTACTTGTACCTTTGATTTTTCCTACCTAGGTATAAAAGCTTGCTTTTTTTCCACATTACATTTCATGTTGTTGGATAGGGCCCATTGTTCAAGTCTGACAAGATCCTTTTGGATCCTGAGCTTGTCTTCTGGGATGTTGGCTATTCCTGCCAGCTTGGTGTCATCTGAAAATTTGATGACTCCTATTCCCTCGTCTAAATCATTTAACCTCTTCAATCAATTGATCTTGCAGAATTTATACAACACACCTCAACCAGGGCTGATTGGAAGAAAATGAGGAATGACGCAGTTGCCTGTCTGAAAAAACAAATGGACTGCTGAACTGAAAAAACATTTGTGACAAATGTGACTAATTTTGATTTGAGAAACTGGCAAGAAGGCAATGAAATTGAAACCAAGGCAGCAATTTGAATGGTGTAAAACAGTTCAGAGTATGCTTAAAAATCTTTCTTCTCTCAAAAAAGGACTGTAATTTCTCCTGGCACTTCTGTTGCAATTCAAGGAGAAATATGTGTGTGTGTGTGGATCTTTGGTTATTCGGGTTTTCTCCCGCGTAAGATTGGAAGTATCTAGGCAACATTTCGATGAAGTCTCATTCATCATCTTCAGGCTTGTGTCTTCGGCTCTGTACTTCTCAGAGTAATGTGAGCTTGCAGCTGCTTCTTCCTTTTAACTGCAAGTGGGGGTATGACTTGATTGGGTGGGGTCTTGGCTGTGTTCTGATTGGGTGGGGGTGTGTTCTCATTGGTTGGGGTTTGGTTGTGTTCTCATTGGCTGGGGGTGTGTTCTGTTCAGGTAGGAGCTTGGTTGTGCTCAGGTTAGTCTTAGTTGCTGGGGGATTTGAGCTGGTGAGCTATGATCCTGCTGTTTGGCTTCTTGTTTGTGGTCGTGCCGCATCTTCATGGTGGGCATCAGTTCACTTCGTGTATGGGTCGGAGGGGTTTGAAGCAGGTAGTGATGCAGCTGCGGTATGGCTTCTGGTCTGTGGTTGTGTCTCATCTTCTGTGTGGGTGTGAATCTGCTTTCTACATGGAAGTGTGGTGGTGGCATCTTGTGTTACTTGTATATATATATATCAGTCCTTAAGAAAGTTAGAGAAAATGACAACTGAGCTTGGAAAGTTGAGCTTGATCACTATTTGGATGAAAGATCAACAGGGTGTATCAGAGCTGTAGCCTGCAGGGGAATGGGAAAACATCCCTGGAGAAATCAGTGGCAACCCACACTGTCAGAAAGCAAGGTAGATGTGTCCATAAAAGGTATCATACATAAACTGAAACTGAAAGCTTTTATTTCAAGTATAATTCGGGGTGGGCGGGAATAGGTCCCACATTGAAGTTCTATGAAACAAGAGTCATGTCATGATTGTGTTCTGAAAATGTACCAAGTTCTATTATTTGTAGAGAGTAAGTAAGATGACCTCAATGAAATTATGCAGGATTCATTGCCTAGGCCTGTGGCCTCCAACCTTTTGAGTACCAGGCACCAGTTCTGTGGAGAGAGGTTTTGTCACAGACCGGAGGGGGTGTGGTTTCATGTGCAGACTGCATCCCGTGGATGCGGCTTTGCTTGTTTGCACAGCCTAATTTTTGGCATGCCACAGACCAGTGCCAGCCCACAGATTGGAGTTGGGGACCCCTAGCCTAAGTAAAAGAGATGGAAACATTTTTAAATCTAAAACAGCCAAATAACATTTGGAAGAGCCTCAGATTGATGCCTTCCTAAGAGGTGCAGGACAATCACCTTGTACAGGACAATCACCAGTTTCAATGAAAATAGGACAAATCTAGCCTATGGAGTCGATTTTCTAATCTGGTGACATGCTGGGGTTAACAGCATGCAAATACCTCCTTATAAAATATAAATCCCTCTCTTTTTATTCATAACATAGATAGGAAAGTTTGGTTTGCTTTTTAGCCATACAAGGCTAGTCATTTAAGAATTCCCCTGTGCCCACTTTCTCCTTAAGCATCAGCTGTAAAAGAGTATGGTAAGCTGTTAAAAAGCAGTTAATCATTTTAAAGCTCCAATTGCTTTGCCTTCATCTATTTCCATATCTTTCAAATACTGCTTCTTCTGAGGTGTGTGTGTGTGTGTGTGTGTGTGTGTATGTGTGTGTGTCTGCATTAAAATGCAGATATGCACGTGGCTATCCTAAATCCCTCATCCCCTTTGACTTAACCTTAATATTAACCTGCCCTCAACTGGCAGTCTCTCTCTTGACCTTCTTCTGGGTCTTCGTCAGATCTTTTTCTTCTTCCCATTTGTTCAGCTATGCATGGTCCATCTAAATCTGAGCTTGATCATCTTTGTGATCTTCCTATGGTTCTTCATTAGCCAGTTTCATTTTAGTTCACTTGCCTTTTTTTTTCCTTCCTCTCCACAATTGCAACTCTCCATTTCTGTCAGCTCATTGAGCTATTTTCACTTCCCTTCTCTCCTTCCATCCTCAAACACAAATTCTGGGGCCAGATGAGCAAAAACAAATCAGAGGGAATGAATGAATCAAATCAGGCAGAGGTTTATTTCAGAAATATTCTTTAAAACCAAGTACTAAATCCATGCAAGGACATCCACAGAAGGGGTCAAAAAGGGCTGCTCTTACAATATGAGGATAATAGAACTATAGAGAATACAACATAAAGATAGATTATTATTAGATGAATTTATGATTATATAATGAATGTTACAATATAAAGTAATTTTAAAAGTTGAACATCTCACATAAAATGATGGAAAAATAGTAATAGTCAAATAAATGATTGACAATGATAATAATATACATATATGTACTAGATGGATAATGTGATAATTTATACAAATTATAAGTAAGGACTATGGAGATGAAGCACAAAAGACTTGTAACCAAGCGACACACTGTATGTAATTGGAAGATGGTTTTACATTTTATGTTTTGTTTGTGTATGTTTGTTTAAAAAAAATAAAAAATATTTTTATTTTTAAAAAAGGGGGGGCAGCTGCAACCCTGACATCAAAACACCATCCCATTTTAAGTTGTGTCATGTGTGCAAATGCACAGGGGAAAAAAGGGTGGGGCTTCAATCCCATGATCATGGCCATCATGTTGATTTTGCTTACCTTCCACCTGGAGATGGCCCTGAATGTATGGGTGTTTATGTATGGGGGGGAGGGTATATATCAAAGCAAAGCAAAGCAGATCTTTATTATGGTCATAGACCATCATGTGGGTGTATATAAGATCAATCAATCAAAATGTATTACAGTCCAAGACCAAATATTATAAAGGGCCAACATACAATATGTAATCTCTAAAAAGAAATTTTAAAACTGTGACAAAATCCTAAAGCTATTAGGCAGTTCTGTGTGGGGCTAGAACCAGATGGTTTCTAACAGATATAGCTATTGATAAGAATTTTGCAACCCTCTTAGAAGTTTCTGAAGAATGATCCTCCAGGAGAACAGTAAAACAGCTCCTGGTGGCAATGAAAATTGAGTTATTAACTTGATCACCATTGGACATTGTAATAGAACATATGAGAGAGATTCTACCTATGAACAAATTTGGCATTCATATGGGAGGCTTATATATCTACTGGTTGTTGCCCTAATAAGTAGTGTCCCAGTTCAGGAGAAAGCAAATAGTCTCTTACTTACTATATAGGTGTAAGATAGTAACAGATTTTATGGATGATACCATGCCCAATAAGGGATCTACAGCACATAATGGACTGAAAACTTCTTCTTTTTCTCAGCATGGAAACAACAGGATGCCCCAAAACAAAGAGAAAGATTGATAAATAAATATGAAAGTATGTATGTGAAAAGGTTTTGGGAAAATGACACTTTTGACCAAAATGTCCATTGATGGACATCATTTGTTAAATTGTTGTCATTGTTTTTACGAGCAGTTAAGATATTTAATGCCGTGGAGAGGGAAGATTATAATAGGCATAAAGGAAAGTCTCTCTTTGTCCAATAATTCCTTGAAACAAATATATGCATTTTTAAAAAAGTAAAGTTGCTTTGGGTAATTGTCGCAATAACACATGCAGAAGGTCTTGTGAGAAATGTCTTCCTCTTTCATTTCAGAATGTCAGGGGTGGGAAGGGGTAGGAGGGGGTTGCTAGGTGATATAAGAAGCAGAGATTTTATGGCTTCAGCCCCCTTTCCCAACCATAGAATGTCACATCACTGAAATGCATGCTCAGTTTCCAAAATCCGGGATCATGTGCCTTTGTCTCAACATTCTAAAACAAATGTTTAAGTTCAGATGGCCTCTATTTGGGCACAGCTGGAGTTTATATGAATCAGCTTATGGCTTCAGGACCTGGATTTCTTTACACACAGCTTTTTTTTCCAGTCAATATTTAGTTAAACCTGATCTCAATTTACAATTAGCCAGGAAGTTTAAGGAGAACATACTTTTGCCTGCCATGTCTATTGTTTGCCGTGTCCTTCTTTCTCATACAGGAGGCTTTTTATTCATCAGTGTTTACTTGCTGATTGAAGCAGTAATAATAACACTCTTGGCATCAGCAGTTTGGTCGTGCATCTTATACAATTCTCATGAGGTTTCCTTTATATAGCTATAGCCAGAATTTAATATTGAAAGCTAGGTACAGTTGATGAAATACTTGACTATCACAGTTATTACCTTTTTATTTTATATATTTATAACCATTTTTGGTCCGATAAGCCCACTTATTACTACATTTTGTTTATATGGAACTAATCAAGATTTATGCAAGCTATATAACATAGATTTGGACAAAACAGATGCATGTGTTCACTTATAGACAGGAACAAGGTGCAGTTATATGACACATAAGTCTGTGCTCCCATACTGAGTGGAGCTTGAATCTGGCACAGGATTAAAAAGTATGGGATTTTAGCTCACTTGAAGTAAGTCAAGCATTTCTAGCTCACCTTGGCTTCAAGTCAAACTCCCGTAAGGATTCTCTTTCCAGCATACAGGTTGGGAATTCTGCAAGCTGGAAAAGACCCAAAAGAGTACCCAAAAGGGAAAAAGGAATAAGATCCAGATCTTTGTTCATTGGATTTAAGATATAACAGACTGTAACCACAAAGAACAGACAAGATGTATTTTTTTTCTGAAGCTATCCACACAACTGAAGTAGTAGGCATCACTTGTATCAATTTACCTCACTTGCATACTTGTACAACTGACATGTTAATGTCATTTCCATATATTCTCATCCCTTCCATAACCAACTGACAATTAGGATGTAAAATGTCAATTATGTAATCATGCAAAATGATGAATGTATGCAAATGACATACTGTAAATGGCATACCTTTGGATTTAACAGTCAGTCAGATTAAACAGACTTTCTTGCTGCCTCCTCCCCACACCAATACAGCACGTTGTCCATTAAATTAAAGTTTTATGGCAGTGCTTTGGGTGACTTGCTTATACAGATCCTTGGGAGGGAAGAGAAGGAAGGATGAAAGAGAAGTACTATTAGATTCAGTGACTCCTTTGTCCATTGTATGAGATCATGATATCCCTTTGGATGGGTGACAGCTTTATAGGAGGAAAGTGGAAATATGTAGAGAGAGATGGTGATGGAGGTGGGGATCATTTTCTCTGCAATCATATAGTTCTTTGTGAGTGGTTCTACATGTGATAGAACTCCCTTGCAAAGTGCTGAATAATTTTTTTATCCTCCCGTGAGTTTGTTTATTCAGCTTCCCACTCCTCTCCTTTCCCATCCTTCCTGCCTTCCTTTGTTGAGCAATATATTCTCATCTTTCCTTTTGTCAAAAGACAATGTTTTTCAACTGCATGTTTTTACTTAGTTCTCCTCCCTCATTCATATATCCCATCTGCAAATCATTTATTCTGTGAGCTTCTTTTTTCACTGTGTAAAATTATAAATAATACCATGTTGTGTCTTTTTCCTGTCTTTTCACCTTGTGAGCAGTAATTGCCCATCCCAACACACAGGACTACTGATAGGAATAAGGGATGTGGATGTGGGCAGTGTTCCTGGAGACATGGAGGATGAGATGTCAAATGCAGAAGGGTTTGTTTTTTTTCTTGTTAAGCAATGTTGGTAAAGAACTACTGTGAGCTTTCAAACACTGCAAGCTGTAGGCTGCAGTTAACAAACTATGTATCTCAGAAATCCTTGCATTGAATTATGTAACATTTGGAATTTGTCTTCCCTATAGCTTGGTCCAGCTTTTGTGTAAGTTTCACCTAATAAAAAACAGGTAAAAATACTCATAACTGATTTGGAGAAATGAAATGGATACTTTTACTTTCTATTTTCTCTAATTCTCTGCCAAAAGTTTTCTCTCTCTCTCTCTCTCTCTTTCTCTCTCTCTCTCTCCCCCCTCCCTTACATTTCTTTGTCTTGCATTCTCAGTGTTCTGAATTTCTTTATATGATGCCTTTGTGCATTTTTTTTCCTTGCTTAAAGTTTCAAGGGGATTAGTGTGTTTGGTATAAGTCTCTTCATCATCCTGTAGCCTCTCTGCTTGCCCACAGCCCATCCCATTTGAAAAAAATGCTATGGGAGAAGGTAGGTGCAAGAACATTTCTCCCACCCAGGCAGATTTCATCCATGTTTTTGGTTGCCTTTGAGGAAAAAAAACATCAAAGGAATTTATTTTCTAAATAATAATGTCTATGGAGATTTGTTATCCCAAAGGTCAGAGCTGAAAAAGCTTCTTGGATGAAAAGTGAAAGGTCTTCAAACAAAAACCAGAAAGTCCAGTTGCCTCTTGAAAAAGCACCTTTGGGAGTAGTAGTTTTCAAAATACAGAAGAAAATGTTGACATCCTTTTATTCTATTGAGAAAAAATGGAAAATTCCTCTATTTTTGAAAGAGAGATAACCCATCCCTTTTATATTGCATTCTATTATCATAAGTTGGCCAACATATGCAATGGACAGGTAGAACTGCCAGGGATCAGCCAAGACTGAAAAGCAACCTGGCCCCTTCTGATCAAGTAAACCTTGAGAGTTTAATATTTAATTTGTAAGATGTTTTAAAATCCTGCACTGTTACATTATTTACTTTCGACAAAGTATCACCCTGTCTTCAGAATAAGATGATAGCAAGAAAAAGAGCTTAAACTTTAATAGAATATATGCAGAGCAGTAAATCATTAAGTTCCAGGTTATGAATTCTGGGTAATTGATACCAGGAGACAATTTCTCCTCTTAGAATATTATCAGTAGAGAAAGCACAACCTCATCTCAGCTTCACATGCTCCCAGGGGTGACACATCATTTGCTATGTAGCCATGTCGAAAACATAGGCCAGATCAGCCAGCCAAGGCTACACCTATCTATCCACTTAGCTGAGAGTAAGCTCTACTGAACTCAGAAGGGCAATTCTGAACAGACATGTGCAGAATATGCTGCTAATCTTGTAGGATGGTGGCATGAAAATATCTTGAAGACCTTAGATCTGAGCTTTTTCATACCAAAAATCGTTGTTTGAATCAACGGTCAGCAATCTAAACAGCTGCCTAGGTTCAAATGTTTAGATTTTAATTTACTGTTCAGTCTTTAAACACAATTATTCTGAAAAGTCACTGTTATTTATCTTAGACATTTGTCCAGAAACATGATTTGGGTGACTACGTACTGTATATTTATACATCTACTGTATTTTACTGTTTTTCTAATCATACATCAGATAATAAAAGTGGCAGTAGGCTTCAACGTGTGGTTCAAAATTCATTATTAGGGAATCCATGGATCAACGCCCTGAACATCTGTTGACATTCACAATTGTCATGATTTCTAAGTAATAAGTCTTCACATAATAGTAAAGCTTAATTTCTGCAAATGCACAGTGACCATGAGGTTTAGCTGGAATGCTGTTGGTCCAAGCAGAAACACTGGCAATGGAAAAAGTCATTAGTTCATCCTACGTAGTTCCTATTTTTAGAAGCTATCATTGCAACAGATATGTTGAGCATTGTCTTTTTTTGGAACTAGAGCATAAATTATTTTGGAAAAGTGAAAAGGGTACATAAATATTCCTTTTTTGTATCGATCTAGATGATCAAACAAGACGATGTAACATCATACTGTGCTTCTAACTGTTGTTTTATAATTAATCATATAGATCAATAACTTGGCACTGCTCATGTTTGGAAAATGACTAAGCATTGAGGATGCTAGATGAAGCCAATTAAGAGTAAAGGTAATGGTTTCTCAATGAGCACTTTGAATACCCAACCTCACAACTATCCCTAAAAGTTACTGATAGAAATATATTTTTCAAAATATACATGAAAAACTGTTTTCAAAATATACATGAAAAACCAAACTTGTAGTTAAACTGAAACTAACTTGTTAATTAGAAATATCCTGCCATTGGCTCAGGGTTACTTATGTCATCACAACAATGAAAAAATTGTCCTATAGAAGGAAAAAAATGAAGAAATTCCATCTTTAAATTTCTTCTCCCATTGAAGATAAGTATATTATGAGACTAATTAGATAACCCTTTTTATTATTATTACGATTGTCCTATAGACTCACATTTACCATATTCCCCACTACCTTACTTGTCCACTGCTCAGTTATCATTCTTTTTTTGCTGTTATCCAAAAGGCAAAGCATCTTACTACGTGGGGGAAAGTTCTTCGATTTTTTTTTTTTTTGAAGAGGATTTCATTACAATGGCATAATAAAGGAAAAGAAGCATAAATTATGCAAGTAAGCAACACTTAAAGAGATATTTCCATCTGTTGACATCAATTTCCTACTCCTACAAATATTTTTGTTCAGAGCAGAAAGGTAAGGATATTGCTTTTCGCCTTAAACAATGCTCTCAGTGATGTTTCAATGTCAAGTTTAAATGTTGCTGCATATAATCACGAGTATATACAATGCACCTAGCACACATTTTTCCTTTATGGAAAAAAAATCCTGATTTTGATAACAGAAATAAATTGATGATAAAAGCTTGAAATTACATTGGTGGACACACCCAGGGGTGTTGTTCATCCTTGTTCCAGAACAATATGTCTTAGAAATTACTGCTTCAAATCCTCTGATGCAAATTCTCCTTTTCCTGTTGCAATTACATAATTGTTTAAAATGTTGGTAAAAAGAAGATAACAATACAAAAAGGGTTGTCCTTTTGCACATAAATGCCAGCAAGCTAGTCCTTCAAACTCAGCTAAAGCTATAGAAAAACTGTACTAAAATATCAACAACTCTGCAGTATTTATTTATTTATTTTGGTATTCCGCCTTTGACTGCATGTAGCCAATGCATCTCCATTCAATTTGCAACTTCCCTGAATCAATCTGATCCTGAATATTGAAAGAAGAGACTAAATGTTGACAACAAATCAATTGCACTGTTTACATACAAGCTATATTCAATTATGTCTCTTTACAATGTCTGGTGAATGAGAATCCCTATTCTCTTGCATAAAGGAGAGACAGAAGATATTGGGAGAAAATCATCAAAGGATTAAAGCGCTACCTCGACAGACATTCACCTGCAAAACATTGGAGGTAGTCAATGCTGGCTCAAGGACTTATGAAGCCCCAAGGACACATTGACTTATGGTATCACCCTCCTACCAATGACAAGATTTGCATTTCTGGAAAAATTCAAAAGAGGCAGCAACGACGTCATCCTAAAATTTGACAATTAAGGCGGTGTATTCTTTGACTTGGCCTAAAGTCAGCCCTGGATGTAAATCCTTTCATTATTAACTTTGTCATGTATACAAAATCACAAAGATCTCCTCCTGAATCAGTATAGACAGCATGGTAAATTGTCATACAATCACATTTTCTGCTGATAAAGAAGTCGTGTTATCCCTCCATTTATAGTGTTTTGGCTTTATAAAGCTTCATATTAAACACAGTAACAATAACCTAAGAAATAATATCATAATTCCTAAGCATAGCAATACAGCAATAAAACAACTGTTGCAGAACAATAAGGCAAGCAGTAAGTTTAATCAATTTCAAAGGTATCAAACGTTGAAATGAACAATCAAAAGTTTAAATGAACAGAAAGTTCACTAGATTTTTTTTAAAAAAAATACATAATTACAGAGAAAAAGAACAATTATTTTTTTCATTTTTTTTCTTTTGGCAGAGATGTTCTTAGCAAAGAATGGGAAGGCTGGTGGACTGACAAGTGATTAAACTAATCTTGAAGAATTTAATTTAGGTTGAATTCATAGTGGGATATTGTTAGCATGGTTATGCAGACTTATTCATTTGAGCACAGCACAGCATTTTCCCCAATGGCATCAGCTTGGGTCATCAAAGATTTTTGAATTTCCCCTGTGAGAAACAAATTGCTTCAGCCATATGTCTGTGATTTATCCACAATCCCCTTTTTTCTGTAAAAACATCTACAATTATCTCTATTGCAGCATTTTTTTTTTCATTTACTTAGCTCCTATATTACTATGGCCTCATCTTAGCAACATGCTTTCTATTGAGCTTGGCCTTGGCATAGGATTGAGGGGGGAAGGAACACAGCTTGCCCAGGATCCTGCTATAGATTTATCAAAACAGGTAGCCCTTGACCTACGACCAATTGTTTTGTGACTGTTCAAAGTTAAGACAGATCTCCAAAATAGCAATAGCACTAGAACTTAGACTTAACTGTGCTTTACAGTCCTCTCTAAGCAGCTTATAGAGTCAGCCTATTTCCCCCAACAATCTGGGTCCTCATTTTACCAACCTCAAACCATGAGTGAGAATCAAATTGCCAAACTGCTGGCAATCAGCAGTCAGCAGAATTAGGCTGCAATGCTGCATTCAAACCACTGCACCACCACAGCTCAAAAGCTATTTATCACCGAGTTTCAATGTTCCAATGTCACTTCCCACCAGTCACATGACTGCATTTGGGAACTTATCAATTGGTCCACATTTACAGACGCTTGCAGCCCCACAATTCACAATTTATGACAATTTTTTTCAGCATTTATTTCTGTTTTTTAACAGTTTTAACAAAAACTGGTCCATAGCAACAGTGGGTTTGCTTTACAACCACTATGTTTGCTTAACAACCAGAGTGAAAAAGATCATAAAATAGGATCCAGTCGTGTGATGTCACTTTACCACCATGGTGACTTAGGGCTATAATTGCCAGGAAAAAGCCCCACCATTAATCATTAGGTGGAAAAAATTGAAATGTTCATTTGCAATGGAAAACAGCCTGCTTAAGAATCTTGCTAACTACACCTGAAAGACCTGGTCAGACTCAATGAGCACCGACCAACTAAGGAATAACTATTGCTTTCAGTGTAAATTCTCTATCTTAGATAATTGCTTAGAAGTAATACCTATCACTCATGATTCAGTAATGCCTATCTGTCCCAAAATTCTCCTTAGTTGTATCGACTGCTTTCTGATCTTAGCACCCTTCATGCTTGCTCAGACTGGTTTGACTTTTAACTTATAGACCATCTTAATGACTATTCTTCTGTGTTTCTTTCTAGCTGTGAGTTACCATTTTGGGAATTTGACCTTGGTCTGTGAAAATATGCTTTTGTTGCTCCCAGTTTCTACTCACATAAAGAGCACCAGATTTAAGTAAGCCCTCCCTAACCTAATGTGTTCCAGATGTG
This sequence comes from Hydrophis major, assembly GCA_033807585.1. Classification (NCBI taxonomy): domain Eukaryota; kingdom Metazoa; phylum Chordata; class Lepidosauria; order Squamata; family Elapidae; genus Hydrophis; species Hydrophis major. The sequence continues at coordinate 240,238,740 of CM066328.1, forward strand.
TCGTGCTACTTGTATCCACTCCAACCAGCTGGGCTGGTGGCCATGTTGGCTGATGAAGTCAAGAGTCCAGCCCACATTCAGAAATCTGGAGACCGAACACATTTAGAAGGTACCATGCGGAGTAATTTCTTAAGATGCTTGACATGTGCAAAGGTTTTCAAATCATTAATTTAGAACATTATTATACATTATTATGAGGGAGTTTATGTTATTCTTTTTCTCCATGAAGTTTTTTTCTCTATCCATTTTTAACATGTTATTTATTTTCAACATGTTTCTGTTCTTGTTTAAAAGGTGTGACGTATTTGGGGTTACTGCTCTTCTGCAAATCAAGAAGGGAAAATGGTGTCTGTTGCATATGGTAAGAAGGCAAAACATTATTATTGCTGTTATTATATAGACATGTCCTATTTTGAACTTTTTAGCTTTATTTTTTTTATCTTTTATTGTAATGTCTTTGTATGATTGTTGAGATCTGCCCAGAGTCATTGGGAGTTGGATATTAATATTTAATAAAATATTATCATTACTCCATCATTTACTGCTTCTGCTTGCTGGTTGTACTAACTATATGTGCTTTATGTAAAAGGTAGAGTACATGTTGCATGTCAAATCTAATGTATCTGGAGATTATAAAGAATTGTTCTCCTTCAGCCTAACCTGAGACACATGAAATATTTGTTACATAATTATAAAATCAATGAAACTGGTAATATGAATAAAAGATATACATTTAGGATTTCTAGATCTGGGCTGCAAAACCATGGACAACCCCTAGATGCAAGCAAACATCTCTTTGTTGCCATCCACTGGTCTTCTCCATTTTTGCAAACTAGATCTAGTAGTCCTGACAGTTAAAAGCTAATAAAGCCATTGGATTTGTGGCAGCATATAAAATAGCTCCACTTTGCCCAACATTACTCACTCTGAAATCAAATCACCTCCTCTAACTTTTTAAATTGGAGATGGAAAAATATTAGCCTAAGTTCTTGACATTCTTAATATTTTAGTGATGATTAACTAAAATTCTATTGATTCTAATAGGTAAGATCTCAGATATAGCTTCCTGCCTAAACATTCCTATATGCTTAGCCATGTAATTTTTTTTTCAGTATTATTTAATATTTCTATAAAATAAGTAAGAAGTGAGAGAGAGAAGATGATCATACTCTTGAGACCTTCTGCCATGGATGTTTACAACTTATAATGAAAACCATGAGTTTCTCCTTTTGCCCAGCACAGCACACATTCCTATGACCCATAAGCATAGACAGGAGACCAAGCAAGGAATATATGATTAACCATCATACATTTTTGGAAATTTACAAGCTTCCAAAAGTACCATAATACCAGCCAAGGTTTTTTTAATCAGCCTTTTTTCTCCTCCTTTTCTCTGTATCAAATGACACAATTACACTGAATTTTTACTGCAACTCTCTGGTTTTCAGACTAAGTTATAACAGAACCACACAGAAATATTCCCTCTGCATTTATGACCTGCTCGTAGTTATTTATGTTGCACATTTGGGAAGAAAGAAAATTTATTTCAATGTTGAAATAATTATCTTAGAAAATACAACATGGATGGGAGAAGGAAGAGGAGGAGGAAGAGGAGGAGGAGGACACTGAGAAGTTAACATCTCAAGCCAAAAAAGTTGCTTTCTTGCAGGCAGAAGGCAAAATCTAGTCAACATGGTGAAACTGCAGCTGTATGCCTCTGATCCCTTAGATCTATGTGTGTGATCATCACAGATTTTCTAATCATTTAATGGAGCACAGTTTCTTGGAAGTTTTGAGCAACTGAGCTTTGCTAAACTCTTTTTCTTTTCTTTTTGAAGAACCACATTCATTTTACCCACGCTACAGCTAAATGAGTGTTCTTTATTTTATGTTAAGCCCTTTTAAAAAAAAAAAAAAGCTACACATAATACTTGTACATAGAGATGAAAATTTATTATAAAAGTATTTTATGAGCATACCAGACCTAGTACAGAAAGTACTAATACAAAATAATGTCCATCTAATTTCATCCCCCCCAAAAAAATGCATTAGTTTTTATGCACAAAATGGAGATTCCCTGAATATTCTGCTGCAAAGGGATAGCTGAAGCTCCTGATAATCAGATGACAATACACAGAAGTAGAATCTAGCAGAATCTGAGGAGTGGGGACAGTTATGGATAAGATAGGGTAAATCTTAGACGCTGTTGATAGTGACTTAAGAGTGATTTAGGGAATCAGTTTGAATGAAGAAAGGCTGTTGGTCTTTCTGGAAATGAACTTGAGTCTCTGACAGCCAGGTGATCCAGAGTGGATACCTGGCAGGAATAACAGTGGTTGGAACTGTATCTAACATTACCCTTCTATAGCTGAAATAGGGGGCCACTGGTTTGTTCTTACCTCAATACTCCTTGTTAATTGGTTCTAGAAGGTGCAAAGAATACCAAAAACAATGAGTACCCTTAAGGAATTATTTTCCCTTAAGGAATAATGTCGTGAGTCACAAGGCAGTTGACACCGACAGGTTTTAGCTTGTGCGTTGAGTACCAAACAAACGATGAGTACCAGGACAAAATGTTTGTGTCAAAATGTGTTGAGTACAACATTTGATGAGTTTCAAAGCAGTTGAGTACCAAAGTACTATTGCATTTGTTAAACTGTAGGTTCTCTTCTCTAGAGAGAGAGGAGAGGGAGGGAGGGAGGGAGGGGGAGGGGGAGAGAGAGAGAAAATGACTGGAGTCTTCTCCTGGGTGCTTCCTTTACACCCCTTCCAGGAAAATGTGAGCAAAAGGCTACAACTTGAAAATTCTAGCAAAATCCCAACATGTCGCTGAGATCCATTGTGTCTGGGTCATTTTTTTTTTCTTATGCTCAATGTCAATCCAGGTATTTTACTGCCTGTCATGGACTGCCTCTGCCCTTTCCTGACTGTGTACAAAAGATGAATGGAGAGGCTTCTTCAGTAGCAATCATAAAGTACCATAGCATCACTGCGCCTCAGTGGCACAGTGGTTAAGAGTGCAGTACTGCAAGCTACTCCTACTGCAATTTGGCAGATCAAATCCAACAGGCTTAAGGTTGACTCAGCCTTTCATCCTTCCGAGGTGGGTAAAATGAAGACCCAAATTGTTGGGGGTAATAGGCTGACTCTGTAAACCACTTTGAGAGGGTTGTAAAGTACTATAAAGCGGTATATAAGTCTAAGTGCTATTGCTATTGCTTTCTTCAGCTCCTCCTAAAGTATTCCAGGATGCACGTCTAGATAAGTGCCAGATAGCTCTTTCCTTACAAAGTTCTTTGCTGTTTGGTGCTCAGTTTGCCCAATGATAGAGCTGTTGCTTTTATTAATGCCTTACAGGGGACTCATTCGGTGAGGCTTTCCTCATGTACTTACCGATGCTTTTTTGTTTGGTATGGTTAATAGACATCTTATACTGCCAGGAACAGTGGGATCTCATTATCCTTACCAGATTATGCAATGTAATGCTTTGTTGAAGATATGGAAAGAGTCTCATGCAAAATACGTATTACTTGGATAAGTAAACTTGGACAAGCTTTAGCACTAATTTCATGTACTCCTAATTGGCTCATATGCTGCTGTTTATGTAATGCAGATAAAGACATTAGATAAAGAAAATTTTGGTTTCCAAGCTGGAACCCAAGGAATGGCTTTTCCACACTGACTCATTCTTCTGAATGACTACAAGCATTTCAATCTCCAAATATTCTATCATACTTTCTGCTACCGTATGTAATTTCACTCCAAGAAATGAAAATAGGACTTGGAGAAGAATTTTAACATGCTGCAAGATACATATAATGCAATTATAAGCACATTTGTACAGAAGTAAGCTGTGGCATTTGTGCCACAGATAATGTGCTTACAACAGCAAGAGCATTATAGTTTTAAAAGAGTAAAATGTAGTTCTGTATACAGTAGTTCTGTACACAGGTATAGTATTCTCAAATTATGACCACAATGGAGCCTAGAATTTCAGTCATAAATCATGACAGTCATACATTGATGCACCCACATGACCAGATCCACTTTTACAACTTTTTGCAGTGGGAGTAATTGAATCAATGTATTCCTATGAGTGTATTATTATTTTTTTGGCAAGAAATGAGCCAAAAAGCCTGGAAACAAGCCAAAAACATAGTAAATTATGGCCACATGACTGAAGTGCCTTGAGCCAAACACCCAAAATGCAATCATATAACCAGGCAATCACCCAAAATGCAATCATGTAACCAGGGACATGGTGGGTCAGTGGCTAAGATGCTGAGTTTGTCGATCAGAAAAGTCGATAGTTCAATGGTTCGAAATCCCTAGCACTGCATAATGGAGTGAGCTCTCGTTACTTGTCCCAGCCTCTGCCAACCTAGCAGTTCGAAAGCACATAAAAATGGAAGTAGAAAAATAGCGACCACTTTGGTGGGAAGGTAACAGTGTTCCATGTGCCTTTGGTATTAGTCATGCCGGCCACATGAGCATGGAGACATCTTCGGACAGCGCTGGCTTTTCAGCTTTGTAATGGAGATGAGCACCACCTCCTAGAGCCAGAAACGATTGTGCAAGGGGAACCTTTACCTTTACCTTTAACCAGGCAGATGTGCGCAGTCATTGGAACTCTGGAATCAGGTCTTAAGTGGCTTTTTAGGAAGGGAGGAGGCATGAATTTGAACAGTCACTAACCAACGGTTGTAAGCAGGGGTGTCAAACTCGCAGCCTGCAGGCCAGATGTGTCCTGTACTGGCCATGCCCACCCATTTTAGCGAAGGGGGAAAAGTCATGATACATCACATGATGACAATGTGACACCACGGGTTTGACACCCCTGGTCTAGAACTACCTGCACTTTTAAAATGGAAGAAACAAAGCTTCTAGTCCCATTCCTATGCCTTAGAAAGCTATGCCAGAACCAATATTAGAAACTGCTAACATTCTCCCAACTATGTTTTTGTAGTTTATAAGGGACTAGCAAGTTAGGGTTGTGTCACAACCATGCCCCTGGAATTACTCTGCAAACAGATATAGAATCATCTAAAAGCACTGTAGGTCTGCACGTTAAAGAAATTCAGATTATAAAATTTGTTGTCACCCTCTGTACTTATTTCTGTAAAGCAGGGGCAGGCAACATAGTGTCCACAAGGGTGATTCTACCCGTTGTGCCCTTAGAGAAAGTTGGAAAGTGTTCTGCTCATTAGATTATTTATTTGCATATTTAGTGAATGGGCAGTCCCATTACAGTCATTTCCTGGTGGCCTCCAGAGAGACTAAATGCGGTTGCCAGTCCCAAAATCTATACCCACCAAGTGTTCTTCTGCCATCCAAGAACATTTCCAAAAATGCCATTCACTTGCAGCCAGCACGTAGTTGTATTGGTGGAGGGGGCAAATGTGAAGCTTAACACTGGTGCTATCTAGCACAGAAATTTGGCATAGCCCTGCTGCTTGCAGCCCAGCCCATTATTCATGAACACAGTAATGTTCCCCCAAAGGGCCAAAAAAATAACTTCTCATTGTTCAGCTTAGCATTCCTTGGCAACCAGGGAATATATGAAGTTGAGCGTGCCTTGATCTCTTTACCTGGTCCAGTAGATGAAGAACAATTAAACCCTGAACATCCTCTTTCTAGACACCATTTCCTCAGCGGGTCTTCCAGCTGAACAGAAAACCCAAAGCTGCTGATTATATTGGTCTCTGCTGACAACCAAACATAAAACAAGATGCTGGAGGAAAATTCTGCTGGGGTTGAGACAAACATTCCTTTGTCAAAATGTTTGACTGTTCTTCTGGTGACTTCTCTTCACCACAGCTGGGCCAAGATGGAATCCCTGTTTAAATCCTACAGAGGGAGCTGAGTCAGAGACAAAAGTTTGGATTCCCTCATCAAGTGTTTTTTGAAACCAGACAGTACATCTGTTTGGCCTTGGATGCTAGCCCACATTTTCTTTGGTAGCTTATTTTGATTATTAAAAAAAAAAAAAAAAACTAAGAGATTGAAGCAAGGGAAAGCATTCAGGTTACTAGCCAGTATCGTGTATCTGATAGTTAGCAGACTACAAAGATCCTGTTCTAAAAGAAACTAGGTTCATTGTCCCAAGTGCCAAGTAGTAAACGTGACTTAAGAACATTCCTGAGGTCATGGTTGACAGAAACATGACATGGAGGCCTCTAGTGACTCTCCCATGTTTACCTGCATCAGGTGTAGGTGGACTGGAAGAATGGCAGGAAAACAAAAAGAACCTCCCTAATTCTCAAAGGCCCAACACTCATATAAACAAGGAGTTCTGTGCCAGTAAAAAAAAGCCAGTTTGGTAGCGTGTTTAAGGCACTGGGTTAGAAACAAGGAGACCATGAATTATAATTCCACTTAGGCATAAAGTTAGCTAGGTGATCTTGGCCCAGTAACTCTCTCTCAGTCCTAGGAAGGAAGCAGTGGCAAACCACTTCGTGAAAATCTTGCCAAGAAAATTGCAGGGTTGAGTTAGGGTTAGGGTCTACAGAAATTTGGCATAGCCCTGTTGCTTGCAGCCCAACCCATTATTCATGAACACAATAATATTCCCCCAAAGGGCCAAAAAAATAACTTCTCATTTTTCAGCTTAGCATTCCTTGGCAACCAGGGAATTTATGAAGTTGAGCGTGCCTTGATCTCTTTACTTGATCCAGTTTTTGCAGTGTAAGAGTTGCAGATTACAGGATAGTTTTTTTCTGAAACCAAATTGTTTATTAGACAGTAGGTTGCTTGTCTCTAAGTGGAGGACAATGGATTGGTTAATAATTGATTCCATGACTTTACAGGTGACTCAGCATAAGGAGATTGGTTTCTAATTTTCAACTAGGCTGGGGTCTCCCTTTTTGAAGATGGGGATGACCGTGGCTTGTGACCATAGGTTAGGCAAGGAGCTGGTCCTGAAAGATTTTTCAAAGATTATGCTTAGAGGTTCTGCTATGGCAGTGGATAGCTTTTTTAAGAAGTAGGCACATATTCCATCCGGTCCAATAGATAGAGATGGTTTTAGATTGTGTAGTGCTTTTTCAACATTGTCTTCTGTAAAATCGATATGTATTAGATCATTGTAATTTACTGTGGTGCGGCTAGGAAATACTGATCCATTGCTGTTTACAAATACTGAGCCAAAGAATGTGTTAAAGATGTTGGCTTTAAAGGTGTTGTCATTGCAGTCTTTACCATTAGGTCCTATCAGGGGTGCGATGGACCTTGAGTCTTTTAGTTTTAAATTCAAACTATTGCAGAAAACGAGATCGAGGCAGTTGTTAAATCTAATATTGTTGGTTACTGGTTGTTCCAGTCCCAGATTTGTAACAGCATTGTAGAAGGTTGCATGTATGGGTTCAGTTGTACATTTGTTTAAGGTCCAGTTAATATGAGATAGATTGAAGTCACCAAGAAAAATAAAAGAGTGTGGGCAGGATGTTGCCCATGTTAGTAGTGAATTTAGCTTGTTTACATGTTCGATGTCATGATCAGGTGCTCTGTAACATAGTAAGAATCGAAATGTGATATTTAAGGATAGTTCACAGATGATGGTCTCAGGAAGAGCAAGCTCCTGGGTAACTTGGATGGTTTTTTAGATGTAAGGACTTTTTATAGAAGATAGCAACACCACCACCTCTATGAATTTCATGATCTAATCGGTAAACATGATAGTCTCTTACTGTGGCAATAGAGTCAGGAAGAGATGCGTTGAGCCATGTTTCACAGACAAATACGATGTTGAATTTAGCCATATTTAGTAAGAGGAGAAATTCAGGTATTTTATTCACAAGGCTTCTTGCATTGAATAGCTTGCATTTAAGGCCAGCAGTAATTGGAGTTGAGGTAATTAGGGGCGTGCGTGCCTAGTCTTGGGTGATGGTGGATTGGTTGAGGTAGTGTTGTTGTTGAAAGTTAAAGCTGAGTTGCGGGTTGTGTGACTTGCTTTTGATACAGTCAGCATGGTAGTCAATGTACAGATCCTTCTCTTCATTGTCTAGGCGTTTTTTGAGTTCTGTGCAGAGTACACGGGAGTGGGCACGTTGCTGTATGGTTAGGTCAGGGCAAGAATGGAGGTCCTTATGGTTGATGTTGCTTTTATCGTATATTTATAGTAAAATGGATTTACGTTTGCTTCATTCATTTTTGCAAATGACCCTGCAGAAGCATGGGGCCACAGAGCCATCTCTATTTTTGAGCTCTTGGTCAATGTGGGAAATGTCAAGTATTTCATCAGGGGAGATGGTTGATGCTTGATAATCACTGATGATGTTTTGGACAGTTGTGATGTCATCATTGTCATTGATGTCCTCTAGACCAAATAAGATGGCGTTTGGACGTTTCCATTTATGCTCAACAGCTTCTCTGATGAGGATTGGGATATCATTATTTGTCTGATTTATGTTTTTTGTGGATTGGGTTGTGGTTGTTGGGTCGAGATGTTGTTTGTAGCTATTAGATGTTCAGGTTTTTGCGTTGTGTCTTTTATTTCAAGGTTGGATAATCTTTCTTTTAAACCATCCAGGGATGCTACTATGGTGTCAAGGGATGTCATTCGTGTTTCTATGGTATCAACTCTTTCAAACAGATCCAGTTTGGGTTTGCATGATTTGCAGAGATATGGAAATTCTGTGATAAGACCCCACAGAAAAGTATTTATGTGAATACTGTTACCAACAAGCAAAGCTTCTCAATTGATTGTGCTGCACAGAGCCTTCCAACCACGTCTAGGGAAATATATGGGTCAGGAGAATGAATTACTTTAAAATAAAAAATAGTCATTACCAGCTACATCCCAAATAAGCCCCTGGACAGAATTAATTTAGGGAAACACAGATTCAGAGAATGCATGTTATTGATTTAACAAAAAATGGACTAGAAGAAAACTACATGTCCAGGAAAATAAAAATCATGATTTTTTCAGCAATTTTGTCTATGCTAATCTTGTATATGCTAATCAAGGATTTTAACTATTGTGCTATTTCAGCAGCATTAGTAAAGACAGGCATAGAAATATTAAAGTGCATTCTGAAAAACATTTGTCTTTGTGTTTTGATGCTTTAATGTTATTTAATGGTATATAATTTTAATTTAACTTTACATGTGTGTGCAAAGGGGAAGGGAGGGAGGAAGAGGAGGAAGAGGGAGAGAGAGAGAGAGAGAGAGAGCGCTAGCGCTTTGCCATTGCCTGCTTTTTATGACTGAGGGTAATTAGTCCAAGATCACCCAGCAGGCACCCATTTCCTAAAACAGGATTAGAACCCACAATCTCCCACTTTGAAGCCATAGGCAATAAAAGAATTAGCTATCCCTTCCAAGGAATAGGGAGATGGAAAGACAAAGCAGCAGTGGAACAGTCTAATGAGAGGATATGTTCCCTATAGTCCAATATGAACACTTTGTAAACTCTTGCCAACAGGATTTTCATAGCCAGCTTCCAGTCAAGCCACTATGACCCAAGAGAGGAATAGCTTAGATATGTCCTAAACTGAGTGATTCCAGATCTAATCCATTAGTCTAAAATTCCAGGAACAGGGAACCTTGTTTCTGTCATATTTCCTCTGAGATACTATAATCCTTTTTGGGCTGCCCTCCCCAGCTGGATAAAAGCCACGGTTTGCGTGGCTTCGGGGCAGCAGGAATTCGCGACAGCTCGCGATTCCTGCTGGCTAGCTGTCGAGGTACCCCCGATCCAGATGGGTCAGGGGGTTAAGGCTGCCCTGTAGGGACAGCTGAAGATAGAGGGGAGCCGGTTAGGGAGGTGGGGGCATCGCAGACCCCCCCCTTCTCCGGAAAAACCCCTTTTTCCCAAGGCGGTGGAGCGGCGGTCAGCAATGGCCGCCACGAAGAAATCAGCAACCGGGTAAGAACTGTGCTGGAGGAAGTGTGAAAAGTGAAAGTTCTGTCTGAGCCGGGTCAAGTAACAACTTTTAAATCTCCTGGAATTGAGCTGTTTGTTGCTGGAGGATACATTGTATCCCTAAGAAGATCGAAAGCGGCGGAGAAGCTGTCAAAGGGAACTTTTTTTTTTTTTATTTTTTTTTACTCTCCCATCCCACGGAAAAAGCAGAAATATTTGGATGTATTAGACACTGAAAATGGATTGCTTTGAAAATTAAGCTAAGAGACAAAGGGATTTTTGGACATTGAAAAATTTAAGAAATTGGAAAATCTCTGCTGGAGGTATGGATTTTTGATTATTTAAAATTGTTATTGCAAGTGGGAAGGGAGAAAGAAAAATTGGAGCAGAAACTGAAAAAGGAGGAGATTGTCTAGAACGTCTTGGTGGATCCCAAAAGAAGATATATGGTAATTGGACCTCTTTGATTAAAAATTAATTTAGAAAGAGAAAGAGAAGAAGGAAGAAAAGTATTAACTTTTGGAACTTTTTTCTTTTTTTCTTTTTTTAATTGCTTTTGATTGTCTTGGATTAAAAATACTTGTGGTTGTTTTGGAAAAAGTTTCCCTTTTCATAATGGAATTGTCTGTGGATGAACTAGAGATTGAATATCAAAAATATAAAAAAGAAGATACTTTGGGCGCTTTGTTCCAATTCTTAGAAATGGCGTTATGTTCCTTTGAAAAGTTGATTACGCAGCAGAAGGACTGGGACAAGGAAGAAGAGGAAGAAGAAGCCATCTTTGATGAACAATGGGTTCCTTCCGGAGAGGAGGAGAAAAAGGATAAGAAAAAGGGGTTTTTAAGAATTATAAAAACAACCAAAAGAGAGAAAAATGAGCGAAGAGATGGAGGCAAGGTTAGAAAGCAAAGGAAAAGGAGCAAGAAAAGCGAAGAGAAAAAGCAAAGGGGTAGAAAGGGCAAGGAGAAGAATAAGCAAGAGAGAAAAGGGGGGAGGAGAAGCCTTAATGGGGGGAAGCAAGATTTAAAGAAAAAAAGTTTATTTAGAGACAATGGGTGAATTTAATTTAGATTAAAAGAGGGATTCTGGAGGGTATTCAAGAGTGTGTTTTTATATGTATGTATATTTAGAATAAAAAATTTATTATGTAATTTTAGAATTTTTTAAACAGAATCCCAAGAAAGATTTATATGTAGTATTTTTAAGTTAGGTAATGAGTTATAGATGCAACTCCAACTGGTGTACAGGAGAAGTATAGTAAAAGAAAAAAGATGAATGGATGTTTGGAAATAGAACAGACAAAGAATGTTGTTGAAAATGGTAATAATGGAAGGATATATATGCTTTTTTTTTATTTTGTATATTGATAAAAGGCAAAAAAATTTTAATTAATAAATAATTTGGATGGAAAAGAGAAGTAGGGATAAGATATGAAGTTAATATTATATGAAATATTGATATTATAATCTGGAAATGTTATGTTTTATTGGTCTATCATTATTATTTTTTTTTAGAAAAGAATTTATAAGCTGTTATGCCTTGATTTTGTGTGTATTGTTTTTAGAAAACTGATAAAAATGGTTTTTATATATATAAAAAAGAAAATGATAATAAGATATAGAAGGAGACTTAGGTTGAATATGATGTTTGAATTTGTGTCTGTGTAAAGAGTTTTAACCCGGGAACAGACAACCTTCAGAAAAGATCTTGTAGTTTTGTCTATGTTTTGTGTGTGTATGTTTGTGTATTATGCTTATGATAAAACTAACAAAATTTGTTTTTTATTAAAAAAAAGGAAAGAAAGAATCAATAAAACCTTGGAGGAATGTTAGATGAGAGTAATTTAAACAAGCCAGAAAGAAAAGAATATGATGACTATAAAATGGATAAATATGGAAGAGAAATGAAATTGAATTGGAGTAAAGAGAAATAATGAGAAATTTGATGAAAGATATTTGCGTATCCATATGGGGATGGGATAAATTGGAATTATGTTGTATAAAAATATTGTTTTGTTTGACTTGTAAGGATTTACAATATTAAGAGGTTTTATGTGTTTATGTATTTAATGGTTAATGATGTGTTGTTTTATCTTTAAAATTAATAAAAATTTGTTTCAAAAAAAAGATAAAAGGAGAAATAATTCTTACCAATGTCTTCACTCAATCTCTTGTACAGCAGGCCTGAATCTGAGCCCAGAGTTGTATGTGGACCTAGGGCCACAGCTCAAGCTAATCCCATTCTAAATTTTTGTCGATATGTTGCAGAAAGAAAAGGCCTAAAAACAACCTTCCTGACTGAAAGGGACCTGACTGGGCTGATTTGCTAGTGTGATCCCTCCTTCACTGCCTCCCCAACCCCCAACCCCCCCACACACATACATCTTTTGCCATTGTGGCCTAGCAAGCAAATCCCTCCACGGAGATATTTTCTGGGATGAAACATTTCTGCAAATAAAAAGACCCCCAAAACATCTTGACTGCTTACGTTTTCTTCACCAGGATGTACAAACATCCTGTTGCTTACCATTCATCAAGGAAACGTAGCACAATTCCACTTCTACAAAAGACTGACCAACTCTAGCAAAAAAAAAAAAAAAAAGGCCCAAGGCCTCCAAAGTTTCATCTGGTCCTAATTTTCCATTGACTGTAAAATGACACGCCAATTTTTTTTTTCATATTCATTGTAGCTTATTTTCATCTAGTTTACATTTCAGAATGCCCTGCGTTTCCAGCCTGATTTGTCATATTAAAAAGAAGAGGGGGGGGGAGAATTTTATAGTAGCCGACGGACTGGCACCACCACAGCTCTGCAGTTCAGAGGATCCAAAATGACAGAGAATCTCTGATTTCTCATTAAAGGATTGGGGCAAGACAGTGTGACTCGACTTGTATTCTCCCTCAGAATGCCCTAGAACTAAAATGGTGGGTGTGGGTGTGAGCCTCTGGCAGAAAAAGAGAGGAGGAGGCACTTCTGAAATGCAGCTTCCCAGTTTCCTTAAAGCTCAGAAAGCAAAGGATGCACTGTGTCAATAGATGGGACAATTGGATTGATTTCACCACAAGGAAGACCAAATTCTCACAAGGTAATGTAACTCCCATCTTCTGTAGGATTAAAATGATGGAGATTAAATTTATCCCAAGTTGAAGAAAGGGGGAAGAGTTTGCCCTTTTCTCTAGAGCACAGGTGTCTAACTTGCAGCTTCATATTGCTGTCACATGATGTATTTTGATGTTTTTTTTCCCTTCGCGGAGCTGGGGTGGGCATGGCCTGGGCATGATCTATCTGGGCAACGGGCCACCAGTTTTGTTATGAATAATAAAGGTGTTTAATAAAGTTTTAAACAACCTTAAGTAAAAAGCAGGGTTGTAATCCTGCACTTCTGATTGGCCGATAATAGCGACATCGGATTGGTCCTTTCTGGGAAATCTGATTGGCTGTTAACGGGACAACTCTCATTGGTTCAAGGGTTTAACACTTCCATGTTTTTCATTGGCTAATAGGACAGCAGCCAACCCTATAAAAGGGCTGCTGCTGCCCTAGGTGATTGCTCTGTTCAGTATGCTTAATAAAGAGTTGAAGTTCACTGTTCACTGCCTCGTCTCCGCTCCTTGCACCCATGCGCAGAACTTAACAAGTTTGACACCCCTGCTCAATAGCAAATTCACACTATTGTTTTGATGCAGGTAGAGGCCAAAGATGTATCTGTGTTCCTAGCTAGAAGTAAAGTTTATTGAGCTAGACAAGTTTCATCTCTTTTATTCTGATATGGATATTCTGTCTTATTTTTCAACAGTTGCTTTTGTATATTTCCTATCTGAAAAAAGATGGCAGGGATCTGTAAATTCCCCATGCAACCAGAGGTCTCACTGCCAACTCCTCAACCCAGAGACATAGTTCTTCTTTTTCCCTTCCTTGGCCTGAAAAATGATGGTAAAGGCAACACCAGCTGTCATATCCCTGAAGTGCTGAACAACAAGTTAGCCCATGTACAAATCCCAGAGAACCACAGGAGAAGTAACTGTTCTGAAAACCTCTGTATATTTTCACCAAGCCAGTGAAATGGAAAAGGACTGTGAGAAGGAAATATGGCTCAAGTACTGTCATTGTCCCATTGCAACTTTTTGTCAGGTAAATGAAGAATAATAGAGGAAACTGCGTGAATAAAGCAACAGGTAACCAGGGACACATTCCCAAATTATCAATTTGGCCTTGAAAAATAAACCAAATATTCCCTTTGTTGTTTTTCATCATCTTTCCCATCCCCAAAACTCCACCACCCCCGGAAAAACTCATGATTGTTGCCAGATTAATCTAAGGAGAAATTTGAAAAATCTGTTCATCGCTTAGTGCAGATTTTCTCAAGCAGCTGAGTTAGCTGCTGCATTGAAACATCTGGTGTTGGTCCTAATTCAAGCTTCCAGTTATCTCCTCCAACACATACCACATGGAACAGTAAGAGTGATCAAAATGGGTGCCCAAATTCATGCTTTCTTGAGCCTGCTTTTTTTTTTAATGAATACAAAGATTCCTTTCTTTATTATTCCTACTCAGTTTTTGTGCATTCTGATGCACTACATAATTTCATGCCTGAAATCTACTGTTCCTGTCAAACTGCTGTAAATAGAATGTAAGAAGACCAAAATGAATCTTGCATCTCACACTAGTTGTATTTTCTAAAATATCTGTTCACGTTCCAGCTTATGCCAAAAAAATTTATCATAACTCTGCTCCATAGTATGGAAGTAAAGAAAAAAGAAAAAAGATCTCAGATAGGCCAGCAAAACATGCAATGAGTTGTCAGTAGTAGTAGTAGCATTTGAAGCTTTTCCCTACTCCATAATAAGGCAATTCATAATATTTTGAAATAATAATTGCGATCTGTCTGCAAAATTATAAGGTATAATAACTCTTCCAGCCACAATGATCCTTTCAAGTGGTGATGTATTCTGGTTCTAGTATAGTACCACACCAAAATGCAGTAAAAAGAATTAACCTTCCTCTATGACCATATTGGTCAAGTATTCTGGATACTTTAGTCCCAACCTACTTAGAAAGCAACAGATTGAGAAGGTTAATAGGTATAGACCCAAAGATATAAATGTCCATTATACAAGATTAAGAAACATTTTAAATTATTAATATATTATTAATATATTTTATAAAATAAAATAAAACAATAATGACATTCTGTGATTTCATATCTGTGCCTCAGTGTTAGCTAGAAGTGTTTGCCTCAGAATGTTCTGAAATATTCCTTGATCTTTGCCTTCCTCCTCCCTTAGCCCCATTTTTCCCTCCTCCTCATGTAAATCTATCTTGAAAGGAGATACTTTCATGGAAACACACCATTAATATACGGCCAGCAGTGAAAGGTTTCTATCAATGCAATTCTAGCTTTACCAAAATAAGTCCTGGATAAAAATGCAGAAATCAAAGATATCCAAATGTATGATTTGGTTAATCAACCAATGGAATGGCAGCAATGAATAGTGTAAAAAGAGTTGTAGAAATGACCCTCCATGTCTCTGGGTGACATTTTGGCACCTTTGCCAAATCACCATCTGCATGACTATCTCTTCAGTTTCTTCTCTTGGACTGATGTCCTTGGTGGATTACAATGTTTTTGTTTTCTGAGTCAAGGAACTTTGTTTCTCCTTGCTGGATTGCAAACATAGACACCAAGGATCACAGTACTCTGAGACACACACACACACAAATAATAATAAAAACTCTGATTAGTAACTGGACTATAAAATAGTTATTAAAAATATTCCATTTGGCTCCTCTTTATCCTAAAACTTTTCCCTTCCAACTGCTTGTAACTAGGAACTGACAGCATCTAAATTTATTTAAAATTTCCTACTCTATCTCTTTTTTGTTTTCTTCTTGTGCCATATCATTTAGAAGACGTTAGGGAACAACAAACATGATTTTTTTAAAAAAAAAATCATAGATAAGTTACTCCAGTAGCCTTCTTAATTGAGAATGGGTTATGAATAAATAGTCAATTAAATGTTAGTAATGTGTGTTAAAGCCAATCTATCCAGGGGTATAATAACCGGTTCAATGAGTTTATTTGTGTGTGCATGCATGCTTTGCATGTGCATATGCACTTCATGTGCATGCACATCAAACGCATGTTCCATACATGTGCGAAGCATTTGAAAATCATCTTCTCCTGCAAGCCCTTTGTGTAACACAGGTCACACGCAGCAAGCAGCTGAGGTTGAAAAACCAGGCAATAAAGGACAGCCTGGAGCCCAGGTGGGTGAGTGGGACAAAAAGAAGAACAGAAGATGATCACAGTGAACTGGTTCCCTCTGAGCTGATTTTTGGAGCTACCGGTTTGGCAGAACTGGGTAGGATCGGTAGAATCCCACCTCTGAATCTCTCTTGTCTCAGAGAAAGAAACAAAGTGAGCTTCCATTTCCACCTGCCATTTCTTCTGTGACAAGAGCAGAATGGTAGCCTAATGGTGAAAACGCTTGCCTCCTACTTGGAATGTTGAGAGTTCAATCCTAGGTAGAGGCAAATGTTTCCCTCCTAGGGCGCAAACTCCACAACACACTGCTGTGAACTCCACATGGTGTCAAGAAGGGCATCTAGCCAGTAAATGCTCAGTTCCACCCAGTCGTCCTGACTCTATCCCAAATTAAGGGGATTACAAGATCGTAAAAAGGAAGTTTTATTTCTTTTCTGACAAAAATAATTGGAACAAACCTGCAAGCATGTGGAACTATCAGCACTGCTGTGTTTTAAAATAGTTCACTCTTTTTAATGGCATATTAGTGTTCTACATGTCTACATGTCAGACTTTCTGGAAGTTTGTTGGCAGATACTTAAAAATGCTTAAAATAAATGAATAATAAATCTTGCTGATTGCTACTGTTGTGAAAGTCTCTCTGGGCTCTGCTAAAAACTGTTCTTCCGATTGTTTTCTAAACTGTTTGATGTCCCATATTCCTTCCTAGATCAGGCTTTTTCCTTCATCTTCTCTTGCATACATTATACAGACACTCACTTCCCTGGTCTTCCCAGTTGATGGGCAGTCTCCCGAAGTTGCAACAGATTTGAACAATGGGCCCTATCCAACAAAATGAAATTTAAGGTGAAGAAAAGCAAGGTTTTACACCTGGTCAATAAAAACCAAAAGTACAAGTACAGATTAGATGAAACCTGGCTCAAAAACAGTAACTGTGAGAGGGACTTTGGAGTCCTAGTGGACAATCACTTAAACATGAGTCAGTAGTATGTAGCAGCAGTCAAACAAGCTAATACAATCCTTGGCTGTATAAACAGAGACATAGAATCAAAATCATGTGAAGTATTAGTACTACTTTATAAAGTCTTAGTAAGGCCACACTTGGAATACTGTATCCAGTTTTAGTCACCACATTACAAAAAAGATGTTGAGACTTTGGAAAAAGTGCAAAGAAGAGCAGTGATTAAACATATGAAGAACAGTTGCAGAATTTGGGTTTGGCTAGTCTAGAAAAAAGAAGGACTGGGGAGGGGGCGTTATAGCAGTATTCCAGTATTTGAGAGGCTGCCACAATGAGGAGGGTGTCAATTTGTTTTCCAAAGCACCAGAGAACAGGACACGTGACAATGGATGGAAACTAATCAAGGAGAGAAGCAACCTGGAACTAAGGAGAAACTTCCTAATCGTGAGGACAATTAATCAGTGGAACAGCTTGCCTTCAGAAATTGTGGATTAGGGGTGGGATTCTACCAGTTCACACCTATTCATTAGAACTGGTTGTTCACATTCTAAGCAGTTTGGAGAACCAGTTGTTAGAAGAAATCACTGGCCTAATCCTGTAATCCTGCAGGAAGGAAACATTCTGGTGTTGCTTACAGAAACTGCCTTTCCGTTAACCCTTATTACATTCTTGGCAGGACTAGACTTCCTGTCTCAGGAATGTCTCTAGAGTTTTTCCTCCCTCCTTTGCTGGTACTTTGCTTGTATGGAGTGACTATTCAAAGTTACAATGGCACTGAAAAAAGTGACATGACCATTTTTCACACTTACGACTGTTGCAGCATCCCCACAGTCATGAGAGGCCAGGCGAGGAGATGCGTGCCTTGATGTGAGTGATATTGAGTTGGCAAGCCCAGCCAATAACATGACCACCAAGCCACGCCCACCCAGTCACATGACCACCAAGGCACGCCCACCAACTAAGCCACGCTCACAGAACCAGTTGTTAAAAAATTTGAATCCTACCCCTGTTTTGGATACTTCATTGATGGAGGTTTTTAAGAGATTGGACAGTCACTTCTTTGAAATGGTATTGTGCTTATTTGAGCAGGGCACTGAACTAGAAGAGCTCGAAGGTCTTTCCCAACTCTATTCTGATTTTATCCTCTTCACTTTACTCTTTATTGTTATTCTCAATTTCCCCTTCAGAATTTTCTCTCTTTCCCTTTTCCTCTTCCTCCTTCTCTCCCTCCTTCTATTTTTCTTCTACTTGTCTCTCTCTACTTCCACTCCTTCCCCTCTTTCTCCTTCCATTTCCTCCTACTTCCACCTTTGGAGTTTTCTGCTGTGAGATCAGGGCAGAAAAGTCCAAATGTCTTTTTTTCTCTCTCTCTTATAGACCAATTAATGCTCTTAGCACAGCCATGAACTAAGTCATGGGAACTCAGCTACTTGTGAAACATGAGTTTCACTATCCATAGGTCAGTATGATCGGAATTGTCTAAATTGTCTAAACTATATATTGATGGCCTCCTTAACTTGAAGGTCACATTTTGAATACTGTCTTCTGAAAATAAAAGAAAAATTGACTGCTGTAACTGTCATTGGTTATTATCAAATAAATCATTGAGACTGTGGAGAATGTAACATGAATAATTTGGACATGTAAAATGTAAATAGATTGCTAGCCATTTAATGAGCAAAAATTTAAGAGCTGATATTCTACAACAAAAAGAAATGCTAACATTGACAATGAAAGAACAAAAACAGTTCCTTTGAATTCCCCAGAACATCAGCACTTTATCCAGCTTCCTAAGAATGCATTGAATTGTTAGTATTCTGCATCGAAAGTTATTATTACTACCTATGACGTACGATGGAGATTTGGGTTCAGTTTTGGGCTCAGGTCTCAATGCAGGTGGTTCTTCTTCTGGCATTGGAGTTATGGTGCAATATGAATTAAATACTGAATATTTTATGTTCTCCCCTTTATATTTTCATGTACCATTGTATGGCTGTTTGTTCAAGCTCATCTTTAAATCTGTCCAAACAGAGTGAAAGGTGAGGAATCTGGAAAGCCAACAATTAGCAACATAGTGTTTACAGAATTATGTGCTACAAGATTTTCTGCAAACTGACACTGATGACATGAGAATAGGTCTTGCCTCTGTTTCTTTTGGGAATATAAGCCAAGAGGAGCTTAACATCATCCAACTGATATTAAATAAATGGGTACTCTTTTTGCCAGAATGTCTTAGATTTTCCCATCAAGCAAATCTGTCTCATAAGCCACATGTCCCAGCCTTCCCCTACCTGGTATCATACAGGTGCCTTGACCTTTGGACTGAGCCAGGCTTGCCTAGGCAAGGAGGAAGCGCTCCCACTTTGTCTGCACCAGTCCAATCATCTTATTTGAAATAATTGCAAGTGTAAGTTGCTTGAGAAAGACTGCTTCATAATTAAGCTTCCAGGGGAAGGCTGATATATCCGATTATAAGGGATGCCATCTTTTTAAACTCGGTAGGACATACATTCAAGTGAAAATGCATTGGGTTATGAGTTATCCTATGAACGAAACAGTGTTTTGGTCCTTCACATGAAGCCATGAAACAGGGCATGGAACAGAGATCGGAAAATGTCATAATATTCTTATCTGGCAGTTCATAATGTTTTCTTTCAAAAAGCATTAGCAATATGCTCCTCTCTCTTGGAGAACTTCAAGAGTGGATAATTATTCTTGTCTGCATTGTAATATATATTAAAATATGTTCAAATGTGGCTTTTCAGGGAGTTCTGCCAAATTTTTTTCAGGCACCAGCTGCAGCTTTAGCTAATTTTATATTGCCTTTTGAGTCTTTTACAAGTTTGCATTTGTTTTTAAATTAAAGCTGAAATGTACAACTGTATATTAGATACATTTTAGTCGATTGGGGAGGTCCTTCTTTTGCAATTAAAATATTTAATTCCTTATACTATCACAGTTTACATGCCTAGCAAAATATATTTAATAAGAACCAAAAGTCTGCCTCTGAAAGTCTGTTGCATATATTTGATGTATTTGATTAGAAAAAAAAATGAAAAGCTACTCTTAAGAATATATCATATCGACTTAATAAAATCATAGTCATGGTCTATAAGCAAAATGAATTGAGGGATAAAATGGCAGCATCAGTATACATGGCAATGTCAGAAGTCAGAGATTCTCTAATTGAGGGTCATGAACCCAGTAACTTAGAGATTACAATTATTTACAAGTAGCTGATTAGATTTTCTAGTCAAAAAACTCACACTCACTTTGCCTGGGGAAGACTGGATCATACTGTAGTCTTGGCCATCTGCTGAACTCATCCATCTCATTGGAGAACCACTATGATTAGTTTGGTTTTCCTGCCAGTTGGTGACTTCTATGGAGATTCGCTATAATAAATTTGTAGTTCTGTTGAATGGCAGTAAGAGTGTATGTATACTTGAGCTAGAGTATTTTTATCCACTGTTTAGTTTGGATAGTCTTTCAGGTGAAATGTTTTCATTAGATGGTAAGGAAAAAAAACGGAAGATGATCAATCTATCAGTTGTGCTGATGAAAGTAAAGGTAACCCTAGAAAGTATGATAAAAGTTATACCCTCTTTAAAAAGCAGTATATTTATTTCTCATCAAATCTTAACTCAAATGAACTCAAATGTTTTATTTGAGGGACAGTGACTTCATACACATTGATGTATTGTTGTAAGCCTTGTGTTATCATAATGTTTAAGAATCCCCGTCATACATGAAGAGTTTTTCAATGTAGAGCTTGCCTTTATACATTTATATCTTTGTTTATTCATTTACAATGTTCCATTTTTAAAACATTCATGACATTGATTTCTTTTCTTTAAAAAACAACCCTTTGGCTAAAACACTAGCATAGAAAGAAATAAAATGGGCTAGCTAGAACCATTATCCCACATCTAATGACATTATGATAATGGGGATTGTGAAAAATAAAATGTAAAGGAGCTCAATAATCAGCATTGTAAAGTTGCATGTGTGCCATCTCTCAAAATTCTCTGACCTATTTGGGGGCAGAAATTTTGGAATAACATTTCTATCTGCCTGCCTGTCTGCATTTTCTGCCCCATCACTATTTTGAATTCTCCACAGTTCTTCCAGGCATGTGCTCTTTGAGGTATTGGCAGAAAAACAGAAATATCTGAAGAGAATTCTGCCAAGTGATGTTTCCATTCTGTAGAGAGAAAGAAAAACCATGGAAATCTCTCAAGGGGAGAACAAAAATGATACGGAATGTTATCTAAATCTAACACTCTAATCTAGAGATTATAGAATAAACATTCCTTTGTTATTTCATACCACACTTTGCTTTTAATTTCTAGGTAATTTTTTTTTTAGCTGTTTCTGTAACAGGGATGATTCTGGTGTTCTTACACATATGGAGCAGCCAGATGCAAAAGAAGTCAGGCCAAGGCCACTCCTGAAGCTCAGGGTCATTATCATCACCTGCTCTGTAGGAAGGATCCTACCATATGTTTGTTGTGACTTTCTGGTTTTGAAATAATACTCATTGCTTTTCTTTAACAAAAAAGCATTTAATTAATTTAAAATTATCTTAGAACACTGGTACCCTAAAAAGCAGGCTATATATAATCAACCAATTTTGCTTTCATTTTCTCCTTCTTATTTATTTTTAAATGTTTTTGTATATTTTTTCACTTTAAACCCCCAAGTATTTTTCCATATTTTTCTATGTTAATAACTCTAATGGGTTATCATGAATCTGGGGAAAGCCATTACGTACAAAGATCTACTAGATGGAAAAGGCGAACTAAAATCCAGACACAAACTGAAAGAAGAAGGGATACAACCAGATGGTATTCATCAGGTTCTGACCAGTTCTGGAGAACCAGTCGTAGAAATTTTGAGTAGTTCAGAGAACCGGTAGATACCACCTCTGACTGGAGATTTTACAGTATCCTTCCCCTGCCACACCCACCAAGCCACGTCCACAGAACCGGTAGTAAAAAATTTTGAATCCCACCACTGGATACAACTCAAATGGTGGGCATACCTACAAATCCAATCAAGATACAAGAAAGACAAGAAAGAATGGGACATACAGAGAGAATTGATGGCGTACTATTAGGAACAAAGGGGAAAATAATCAAGAGAATATACAACTATCTACTAGAATATAAAATGGAGGAGGAGCAAATTAAAGAAGTAATGATAAAATGGACTCAAAATTTCAGTTATAATGTTGAGTTAGACAATTGGCAAAAGTTATGGGAAAGAAATAGAAAATTAACATTGGCAACTTCATATAAAGAGAACCAATATAAAATGTTTTACAAATGGCATCTTCCTCCAACTAGATTGGCCAAAATTAGTAAAAGTATATCACCACATTGTTGGAAATGTAACATAGAGATAGGGACCTATTAACATATGTGGTGGAAACGTATAAAAGCAAAAAACTACTGGTGGAAAATAAAGGTTTGGATAGAAGAGATGGTTAACCAGAAAGTGGAGCTCAGACCAAAAACTTTCTTACTAATTCCTTATAAATACAATAAACTAGTGAATGCCGTACACACAGAGACACCCTTGAGCATTGGGCACTCAATTGCATACTAAAGGTCATTTTATGAAAGTTTTTTTTTCCGATCTAAGCAACTGCGTCTTTAATGGCTTTGGACCCATCAAGCCAATCACAATAGCCTAGTAGCTAAAGAAGCTGAATGTGTTGATTACATTTAATATTTTTGCTGCTCCAGTTGATGTTTGCTTAAATATTATCCAATTAAATTATTGGTTTGATCCAACTAAAATAGGATGTGTTGTCCTTTCCCAAGTCTGCTAAGAGCACCAAGTTCATGTGAGTGGAAACCTGGAGGCCCAGCTTCTCTATGATACCCCACATACTGTGAAAGTCTATGGAATCAAGCACCCTCTCCTTACTTGTGTCATTTGCAAGGCTAGAGAGGTCGTGTTGATGGGACACTCCAATTGTTTTTGTGACTGAATATTTTTCTGTGTTGATTTGAGGTTGGATTTACTTGTGGTTAATTATACAGTGCCTTCAATTTTTTGAAGACAGGGACAATGGAAACTATCAAATAGCTAAAGAGCAAACAAGCATTGACATCTGGCAGCTTTCTTTCCATGGCTTTGTGGTCAGTAAGAAATATACTCAAAGGCCCATGGGGAAACCAGCATTGCCAAATTCAGTCTTCCCTATCGGATGCCTGTCAGAAGTATTGGATTATAATTCCCAGGATTCCTAGGTAATATTTGCCTTTTGGATGCAAACATGTTCTTTCTGTTACTTCTATCTGAAGTGAATGTGGTCGTTCTGTTTGCCACACAGATTCAGAGTAGTGTGAATCGTGGCCAGTTGTAAATAATACACAAATAATTTTTTTAAAGAGATTACAATCTAATTTTTTTTTTGAAAAGTTGTATAATTGAGGGAGATATATACAGATATAAGAAGTTGCAAATATCAACAGTCAGAAAGATTATATCACCTTTCACTGGGGGAAAAACCTCTAAACTGGAATATTGCTCTACAGGTATTTGCAAAGATAGTAAATTGGACACTATTTTTAGCAATTTGCAATGCTGGAATTTGGGGAGCCATAATCCAACACATCTGAAGTGCATCTGCTTGGCAAAAACCAGTTTATTCTGTTACTCTGTTCATATTCTCAGTCACATGTCTGTGCTGGGTCAGCACTAGGTTAACATCAAAGTCTATTGGGAAATAAAAATAAAAATGAACTGGCAAATCCATGAAAACCCATCTTGAGACCAAGCCAACCTGGATAGAACCACTGGAAAACCAAGTGATTTTCTTGATGACTTTAGTAATGGAACAGTTCTTGTCTTGGTATTCCTCCCATACTACAGTTGGATATGGTATACCCAGTGATAGAATTTGTTATATGTTATAACTTTGCAAAGACTAACCAACTTCTTGTTTCATCAGCCAGGACCTCCTTGATATATGAAAATCTGAAGTTCAAGATGAAATCCTGAACAGCCATTGCAGTTCATTATCAACAATATTGGTCAAAACCAATAATCAAAATTTAGAAGACTGTTTCCTAGTGGTCTCTAAATATATAATAAATATATTAACCCTTTAATAAAAAGAGGAGAAAACATTTTTGTTTCTGTTACATAGTGAAATCAAACAAGCAATCAATATATGTGTGGCAATTCTAGGTGCTTCTTGGGACTTGAATTTAGATTCAATCAGAAGAATTCAAGATCCAATTGGTATGAATATGACCAGCCACCTAGCTGTAAGTAATCTTCAGGATTAATCAACGCCTATAAGGGATCAATGACTTTTTTATATATAGCCTCAAGATTTTCTAATACCATGTTTCATCCTGTTAGATTTCCACTTTAGATATTCTATCCTTGGGCAAGTCACCTAAGCAGGCATTTAATGCAGGAATAATTTTGGAACAGATGGTAGAAATAGTTTTAATAATGAAGGGTAGCAAAGATGTAGATCCCCAAAGAGTATATATTATAATTGAAACTATTTAATTTATTCATAAGCTTAGAGACGGATGGACATCTCTATAATCACCAAGTCTGAGGATAACAACAAATTATACATGCTGCATATATGCAAAATCTTGGGAAAAAACTGTGATAATCTCAGAAAAGATATCACAAAAAATGAATGACTAGGCAATAAAATAAAATGGTGAATGAGAGCACTATAACTCAAAGGATTTTGTGGTACACAAGTGTATTTTCTATTACTTGATTGTCTGCTTCACTAAAACACATGTGATTTTCTAAAACAATGATGCCATCTTCTTGTTTGTGGTAAATATAAGTCTGTAATTTAGCTAGTCATCCAATTAGCTTGCTTGTTTATTGATAAATTTTAAGGTAGGTATCTGGTCTCTTTGCAAAAAAAATGGCAATCAATTGTGTTTTAGAAAGCAACAAAAATCCACAAGAAATCAGGGGAGCAAATGTCTTCAAAAGCCGATCCAATGTCATCAGAACCCGAGCAGGCGAGGGGCTGATCTTCCTTGTGACAGACATCTGCTCGATGTGGCTTTTGGTGTTCAGACTGCTAAGGGGCTCTCTGACATTATCAAGTTTGATTGAAAGATGTTTGGTGTATGCCTCAGTCAGGGGCTTGTTCATGTTGTTAGCCTCTGCTCTCTCTCAGCCAAAATTGCACAGAGAAATATGGATAAAATCTGGAACAATTGCTTCCTGTCCTGCAATTGTCATGTGATATCCTGGAGCATACACACTACTGCAGTGGCAATTTCCCAATTTTTTATCACTTGATCCTTTTCAGTTTACTTGGTTAATTTCCTTAAGCTAGACGTAATCAGCAGAGGTCAATTTCCTGGGAGGGATGCTTTCCTTTTTCTTTCAAATCATGGGAACTTCACACCTTCCAAAACACCATTTATTAAGCTTTTTTCATACCTGGGATCATGATTATTGTGGAGAATTGTCAATGGAATCTTTACTTTGCAAATTGCAGAAGGCGGCTAATATGTGTTCCCACAAAAAGAAATGCGTGTGATAATTCACATGAAAGCCACTGCATGAATTAGACAAATTCATGTAGTGGTTTACGTGGTAAGATGCTGGATCTGTGCACCACTGAGGTCGGCAGCTCGGCAGTTCAATTCATGTGAATGAATAAGCCATGTAGGGACAAGAAAGGAGCCTGCCCCAAATGCCTATCTGCAATCAGGTGTCCCACGAGTAAAGATAACACCACCCAAAGAAGTTCCTTTCACAGAGGCAGCCAGCCACCTCAGTGATCCCTGACTAACACATGCCATACACTAAATAAATAAATGGACAAATTCAAATTCCTATTCGATTATGAACCTTTCTGCACCAACTAATATATTTCAGTCCTATTTTATATTAATAAATCATTCTATTTGCAGATGAAATGGAAACGTCTGTGTGTATTGACTTGAGTTCCCAAGCAAAGACAGAATATGGATATAATAAACAAGAGATGTACATATAACGAACTAACTTAAGGTATGAGTTGAGTTCCAAGAGAAAGGCAGAATACAGATTTAATAAACAAAATATTTTAAGAAATGTTCTCTTCAGATATTGGAATATGTTGCCTGTGTCACTCTCCAGTTTGGAATAGGATTGTATATTTTCTCCAATTGACATTTGGGGAAAGTAGACTAATTATTTTCAGCTCTATTTACTTTTTTGTTTTGTTTTTTAGATGTTTGTGATTTTTACTGTTTCAAGAAGTGGGAAAAGCTGTGGGTCGTTATGATTTCATGATTCCTAAAACTGTATAAACAATGGGTCAAGTGTGCGCACATGCACACACACACACACACACACACATACACACAGAACTGACCCAAGAAAGTGAGACTTAAAACAACTTTCTCTGATGTTTTATATCCAATTTAGTAGGAAATGAATATGCAGAAATCTTTCAACTATAAACACAAACCATTCTATGAAGACATTTGGCCCATCTTCAGGTTTTTTTTTTAAAAAAAAAACAATGTGTTAGTTTAGATCTGCTACACAATTTAATAAAGAGTACCCCTCTTGTGCATTAATTACTAGTTCTACTTTAGTTCTACTTTAGTTCTAGTTTCTAGTTCTACTTTAGTTGTCAGCCCGTTACATACTTAGGACAGTCACCCTGTGGTTAAGAATGCAGAAGAAGAAAGACAATAAACAAAGCATATACATGTATGCCCCTAACTACCTCAATTCCAATTACTGCTGGCCTTAAATGCAAGCTACTCAATGCAAGAAGCCTTGTGAATAAAATACCTGAATTTCTCCTCTTACTAAATATGGCTAAATTCGACATCGTATTTGTCTGTGAAACATGGCTCAACGCATCTCTCCCTGACTCCATTACCACAGTAAGAGACTATCATGCTTACTGATCAGATCATGAAATTCATAGAGGAGGTGGTGTTGCTATCTTCTATAAAAAATCCTTACATCCAAAAAAAATTCAAGTTACCCAGGAGCTTGCTTTTCCTGAGACCATCATTTGTGAACTATCCTTAAATATCACATTACGATTCTTACTATGTTACAGAGCACCTGATCATGACATCGAACATGTAAACAAGCTAAATTCACTACTAACATGGGCAACATCCTGCCCACATGCTTTTATCTTTCTTGGTGACTTCAATCTATCTCATATTAACTGGACCCTAAACAAATGTACAACTGAACCCATACATACAACCTTCTACAATGCTGTTACAAATCTGGGACTGGAACAACTAGTAACCAACAATACTAGATTTAACAACTGCCTCGATTTCGTCTTCTGCAATAGTTTGAATTTAATTTATGGAATACAAACTAAAGAACCCTTTTCCAACAGTGACCACAATATGATTGACTTTTGTCTCAACATACGCCCACACAAAAATCATCACAATGATGTAATCCCCAATTATAACTTCAAAAAAGGCAACTATGATCTTATAGACAACAATATCTCATCCCTTGATTGGCAATCTCTATTCACTGGATGCAATACTGTTGAAAACCATTACAACATATTTTTACTTGAAGTCAAAAGAGTCATAAAACTATATGTACCAATAACAACTACCCTCCCCCCCAAAAAAAACAGATTACCCATAACAATAAGGAAACTCCAATCCAAAAAGAGATCACTCTGGCGGAAAAACAAATCTGGTCACGTTGCCAACTTCAAAAGCCAATACAAAAATTTATGCCACCAGATAAAGACTGAATGTACCAATTATCACATCAAACAAGAGGAAAACCTTCTATGCACCAATTCCACCCGCACTTTTTACAATTTTGTAAACAACAAGCTAAAAGACTCAAGGTCCATCACACCCCTGATAGGACCTTATGGTAAAGACTGCAACAACAACACCATTAAAGCCAACATCTTTAACACATTCTTCGGCTCAGTATTTGTAAACAGCAATGGATCATGCCCAGTATTTCCTAGCTGAACAACAGAAAACTATAATGGTCTAATACATATTGATTTTACAGAAGACAATGTTGAAAAAGCACTACGCAATTTAAAATTATCTCTATCTATTGGACCGGATGGAATATGTGACTACTTCTTAAAAAAGCTATTCACTGCCACAGCAGAATCTCTAAGCATAATCTTTGAAAATCTTTCAGGACCAGCTCCTTGCCTAACCTATGGTCACAAGCCACGGTCATCCCCATGTTCAAAAAGGGAGACCCCAGCCTAGTTGAAAATTAGAAACCAATCTCCTTATGCTGCATCACCTGTAAAGTCATGGAATCAATTATTAACCAATCCATTGTCCTCCACTTAGAGACAAACAACCTACTCTCTAATAAACAATTTGGTTTCAGAAAAAAACTATCCTGTAATCTGCAACTCTTACACTGCAAAAACATATGGACTACACAACTCGATCAGGGCAAAACAATAGATGCAATCTACATCGACTTCTGTAAAGCCTTTGATTCAGTGGTACGTGAGAAATTACTCCTAAAACTAAAATCTTATGGTATCTCTGGACAATTGCATAACTGGATAGAAGCATTCCTGTCAAACAGACAACAAATGGTCAAAATTGGGAGTGTCCTATCAAATTCTGTACCTGTCAATAGTAGTGTCCCCCAAGGCAGTGTTCTAGGACCAACTCTCTTCATACTCTACATACATGACCTCTGTGATCATATTAAGAGCAACTGCATTCTCTTCGCTGATGATGTAAAGTTGTTCAATACCACAGACAATACTGCTACCCTTCAAAAAGATCTTGACTATGTATCAGAATGGTCAAACAAATGGCAACTTTAAATCTCAACAAATAAATGCTCTGTTTTACATATTGGCAAAAAAAAATCAGAAAATAAAATACAAGCTGAATAGTCAAGACCTTGTTGATGATCCAAGCTCTGTAAAGGACCTTGGAATACTCATCTCTAATGATCTAAGTGCTAGAGCCCACTGTAACTACATAGCCAGAAAGGCATTAAGAGTTGTTAACCTAATCCTATGTAGCTTTTTCTCTGGTAATATCACACTACTAATAAGAGCATACAAAATATTTGCTAAACCAATACTCGAATACAGCTTAGCAGTCTGGAACCCACATTATATATCTGATATTAGCACAGCTGAGAAAGTCCAGAAATATTTCACAAGAAGAGTTCTCCACTCCTCTACTCGTTGTAGAATATCTTATACCACCAGACTTGAAATTCTAGACCTAGAAAACCTTGAATTATGCCATCTTCGGTCTGATCTAAGTATCGTATATAAAATCATATATTGCAATGTTCTACCTGTCAATGAATACTTCAGCTTCAACCATAACAACACAAGAGCACACAATAGATATAAACTCAAGGTAAACCGCACCAAACTTGATTGCAGGAAATACAACTTCAGCAACAGAGTGGTCAATGTCTGGAATACTCTACCTGACTCTGTGGTTTCTTCCCCAAACCCCAAAAACTTTAACCTTAGACTGTCTACTATTGACCTCACCCCTTTCCTAAGAGGTCTGTAGGGGGCGTGCATAAGTGCACCAAGGTGCCTACTGTCCCTGTCCTATTGTTTCTTTTATTTTTCTTATATGTACCCATTTCATGTATTCATAACTATGTATATACTTATACCTGTTATCTGGTAAGCCATTGACAAATCAAAATAAATAAATAAAAATGATTCAACCCATCAACAGGCCAACCACAAACTATCAAAGAGAGGAAGTAGGAAGAACACACTGACTGCTTTGTTTCAAGCACGAAACATCCAGCCAGCCTCATGGCCACTTGAATATACATAAAAGCTAGAAGACTCTAGGAAACCAATGTCCTGCTTCAAGCTCTCCACCAAAGCTGAGTTGTACTGATGTGTTTGTTGACAATAAAACAACATAGTGTGGGTATACTCGTAGAATGTTTTGTGGTTAAATATGGAAATTCCACAAATATAACTAAGGTGGGGCTAGGACACAGGATTTTGCCATCAGTTTACTCTGGGAAGCCAAACTAAACATTCTAAGCAAATGTAACATTTCATAGAGCCCTTTGAATGAATTTTCTATGGTTCTCATGTAAAGCCGCAATAAATAAACTCCCGAGAGCACACACATGACTAGTGTTTTATGAATTCAATTCCAAAAATGAAAATCAGAGAAAAATTAGTATTACTTGTCTTTTGGGAGGAATGAAGGTGAAGTGGTCCTTTGGTCCTCTATTTCTCTGAACAGCTTCCAGGTGTATTTGACTACAGCCTTTTTTAACATTAAATATAGAATAATAGCGTTGGAAGGGACCTCAGAGGTCTTCTAGTCCAACCCCCTGTTCAAGCAGGAGACCCTATACCAGGGGTCTCCAACCTTGGCTCCTGGAAGCCTGGCGGACTTCAACTCCCAGAATTCCACAGCCAGCTGGCTGTGGAACTCTGGGAGTTGAAGTCCGCCAGGCTTCCAGGAGCCAAGGTTGGAGACCCCTGCCCTATACCATTTCAGACAAATGCTACTTTTAAAAGCCTCCAATGCTGGAGCTATTCCATTGGTTGATTGCCTTCACTATTAGGAAATTTCTCCTTAATTCTGGGTTGCTTCTCTCCTTGGTTAGTTTCCAGTCATTGTTTCTTGTTTTGCCTTTTGGTGCTTTGGAAAATAGTTTAACCTCCACGTCTTTGTAGGAGCTCCTCAAATATTGGAATGCTGGTATCATGTCTCCCATAGCCCTTCTTTTCATTAGATTAGACATACCCAATTCCTGTCATCGTTCTTTGTATGTTTTATCCTCCAGCCCCCTAAGCATTCTTATTGCTCTTCTCTGCACTCTTTCCAGAGTCTCAACATCTTTTTTATACTACGGTGATCAGAACTGGTTGCAGTATTCTTACTAAGGTCTTACAAAGGACCACACTTGCCCTCATTAAGGACCACACTTGGAACACTGCATCCAGTTCTGTATTTATAGATGAGGGAATGGTGCTGGAGTGGATATAACAGTTCTTTTCCCAGCTTTAATCGTAAAACACCCTACAGCTTTGGTCTCTCTCGCTCTATGTTGTTTCAGTGTCTGCATGAGCAGCCAAATCTGATGGAAGAAACTCAATAGTAGTGTGCTATTGAAATACCATGCTGAGTCTCCTCTATGCGTTATTATATCAACACTGTGTAATGTCAGGAATTATTAGGCATGTACTCCACAAAAGAATGGTGCCAGTTATTATTTAAGATCATTCAGATGGTTAACAATACAGGCTATCATAGCAAATCAGCCAGCAGCATTCAGGAATCTATTCTAAAGAAAACAATAATGGCAGCTCCTTTGTTAATTTGATCTCAAGTATTGCCTTTATTTTGCAAAAAGAAACATAATTTTGAGTGATAAATTCCTCCAAGATCCTTCCAATTCATGTATGCTTCATTTCATTAGACATGTCTATTTCTTATGCAGCTGGGTTCTTCTTTCTAAATATCTAACTTAGCAAGTTGTGTTTGGCTGAAAGAGTCAATGGGGAATTCAAGAAATAATTTTCTTTTGCTTTCTACTTCTTTGATAAGACTCCTTAAATTAAAATTCAATTACACTTCATATCAGATGGGGTCCTATTGCAAATTCTGGTTGGAGAAGATCAGGATAGAAAAAGTAAAAATAAAATGCACATTAGATCAGTGTTTGATTCAACTGGTCAAGGATTTTATTTGCACTGAGAAAAACTGAAAGATGTTAAAGGAATTTCATGGGTTGGTTGAGGTCCAGGTCAGTGTTGAGGTAAATGTTCCAGGTTTCCTTTTTTATGTAAAAGCAACCCTCCCTTCCCTTCCTCTGTCCTAATATAATATATCCTTTGGTCTTTTAGTTATTGTGTGCTATGCTCATTATGATGTTACTGGAATATGTATTTTTGAAGCAGACTTTTTTTGAACTCTTTGTGGCTTCACTCTTTCAGTTGTTTTTCTGACATTTGTTGCATTATTCCAAGCCTAAATTTTTCCACTTGCTTTTCTGAAGTAATTACAGTTAATCAAGAAATCCACATTTGTTATGATTATAAATATGGCCACTCTGATTTCATTCTCTGTTGATATTACTAAGAGCAGATAAGGCCACATGGGCAATTTATTCATTTAGTTAATTAAATGTATACATCTCATTATCACTATCATTGTTGGCTACTAACTCAGATAATCATATTCATTTGAAAATCTAGGGACCTGAGAGTTAAGGAAGAGCTAAGGATTTTGTACATCTGAAGAAGTCAAACAGTAGGAAATATCATGTCTGGTTAGATACATGTGTACTCAAACTTTATGAGTAATTAGAGACAGAAATTTTGGTATTTGTAATTATCATATTTGGACTGTTCACATTTGATTGCTTACATTAAAAATAATTAAAAATTGAGGACAGGAAAAAATGGGATGTTAAAACTATCCAAGGTAAACATTAAAACATAAGTTGGCAGCAATGAACTAAGGATAATTTTGCAACACCCACAAGTTTTAGGGAAGAAACAGATTTATTTATTTATTTATTTTAAAAAAGATCATTTCTTCTTAGAAGAAAACAAGTTACCAGTTTATTTAGGTTGAGAGATAGTTTGTGAAGTAAAAGAACTCTGAGCAAAGTTCAAGATTGGTCCATCAGGATTTGAGTGAAACCTGGCACTTACAAATTGTAGTCAGAAAGAATTATTAATCATTCAAAGGCAGATGTGTTCAGTGGAATCTGATTATTCAGTAAGAGCTCATCCATACAACCCTAAGGATGCACTTGAGATCCTTATCATTTCCAAAACTGCTGTCTCCAATATTAGTCTCCAGTATTAGTCTCCAGTATTAGTCTGAATGTCCCATAGGAATGAAGCCAATAGTGGTGCTGATTTCCCTTGTTCCTAGCCTTGTTCTGGAGGTCCACAATGGTGTCAATGCAACAATTGGCCCTGCACTGCATATGGCAACTTCCCTTTGTTCTTAAGTTGCTCTGATCATGACTAGTTGGGAATTGATTTTCCCTGTAGCTCAGAAGCAGCCTCCCAAGTGAGACAGAGCTTCAGCTCAAGAAGATGTCAGGAATTGGATCAAATGGAGAAGTCTGGGCAGAAAGAAGAGGATGTTGGTGGCAGCAGATGGCACACCAGAAGAACAAGCAGAAGAGGCAGAATTCTCACCAAAACGGGATCACTTACTTCATAATTTGCTGAGCAGGTCTGCTCAGATGTAGGAGCTTGCTCCTTAGTGAATTTCTAGTTAAGTAGCTAAAAGATTGCAGTCTGCATCTAGGTGGGTGTTTAATGTATATATGATGGATGCCCAGAGAGAAGTATGGTATAAAATCAATAGTAAAGCACCTTTAGATTAATGAGCAATTGACATTGCTTTCAATAAGTGTCTAAATGCAAAGCTTTTATACTGAATACATTATATCCTTCTTCACTTGCTATTATGCAGTGAAAGGGAATAAATAACAAAATGTTGGATCAATGCATGCAGTCCCAGAGTAGAGAATAACTCCACACATTCCTGATTTTTCTTTATCCTGTCCTCCATGTAAGTCAACATTGTCACCAGAGGTGGTATTCAGCAGGTTCTGACCAATTCTAGAGAACTGGTAGCAGAAATTTTGAGTGGTTCGGAGAACCGGCAAATTCCACCTCTGACTGGCCCCACCCCCATCTATTCTCTGCCTCCCAAGTCCCAGCTGATTGGCTGGGTCTTCTTTTGTTGCCCTGCACAAGAGAACAGAGCTGGAAAGCAGGTTAGTGAGGTGGATAGGGAATGGGATTTTGCAGTATCCTTCCCCTGCCATGCCCACCAAGCCACATCCATCAAGCCATACCCACAGAACTGGTAGTAAAAAAATTTGAATCCCACCACTGCTTGTAACCAGTGATGGTACAAAAGATCTGTTCATTACTGTTCATTTTCTGAATTTTGGTACCCCTGTTGCTACTTGCTTTGCCATCTGTACATTTCAGCAAACTAATTTTCAAGCATTGGCCATTGTTAGATGACTGGCAGTCAATTTAGGCAAGTGAGAACTGAATGGTAGATCAAGGTCTGGCAAACAGATTGCAACTGAGAGGCTGCAATGGACCACCACATGGATCCCTACAGACTACTAGTAGACTACACACCACTGTTCCAGAAACCCTGATTTAAGAGGCGACTTTTTCATAGGTCCCTTTTCTTTACACTTAAATACTGCAAGATATATTGCTGCCTGTGGCAAAAACACCTCCTCTTTACCAGCAGTAACCCGAGTGCTAATTGCAATCCTGCTACAATCCATCCACCTGTTCTGAGGCCTGAGGTGGCTGCTTGACTTTGTCTAATTTTGGGAGGTTACATAGTACATAGCATGGCTCTGCTCACTCTGCATAATTGGTGCAAATGTTCTGCTGTAGACAGTTTCATTATTATGTTTATCAGTATTCAGCCCCATCACCACATCACAGCTGATTTATTATTTCAGCTGAGCATTACTTTAAATATACCCATGGCTATGGTGAGTTATATGTAAGTATGCCCATAAGCAACCACAATTAGCCTCAATGATACCAACCTGATGGAATCTGCATGCTGACATCATAAAACTCTGTTCTTTCTTCTTGTATCGCAAAGTCACTCACAAGTGTGACAGATACGTTTGCATTGCAACACTTCTTTCATCAGCTGTCACTCTTGTCACACTTCTGTTATTAAGTAAATATAATTAGGGCACTTTCACACAACCATTGTTACCACCAGCACCACCACCCCTCATACTCTCTTTATTAAAATTATAGAGTCCTGGGCAAGTACCCTTCTGTTGTGTCCCATCCCTTCACATTTCTGTAGCTGGTCAATGGGAGGACACAAAAATAATAGCCAGTTGGTAATTTCCAGACTTGTTCTTCCTTCAATGCACAATATTTAATTTTTGCTGCAAGAAAAAAGATAGTTTTTAAAAAAAAAAAAATTCACAAAGGTGCTTTTCCAAAAGGTAATTAGATTTTCTTGGTGTTTTCAATGGAAAAAACCCCAAGAAAGTCCAGTTGCCTTTTTGGGAAAGCATCCCTGGGAAAACCATGAGCTGAATGATTGAGAATCTCTATAGGCATTTTAAAAAATCTCAAGAAGTCTAAGTAGTGGGGAGGAGAAAACTACTCTTCAGGGCAGGAGATAGTGGCAAACCATCCCAACACTTTGACGGCAGGAGGAAAGGAGAAGTCAATGAGTAGGATGAAGCTGGAGTTCCTACCAATTGGAAAGTCTGCATCTCCAGAGGAAATGCTGCAAAACATTTTCACTAGAACAAAGACAGGAGTTGAGCTGATAATTAATTAGCTTCCCAAAATCCACATAAGCCCTTATTCACCCCCTTTTTTTCTGGGGTGTACAGACTCTCTTGCTCTGACCTGCTGCGCTGCAAGTAGGTCCTGTGATAAGTTATCATATGTAGAGCATTCCTTCTGAGAGAACCAGAAACCAGATACCCTATATTCCATCACACATTGTTATCAGTGGTGGGATTCAATTATTTTTACTACAGGTTCTGTGGGCGTGGCTTGGTGGGCCTGGCAACCCAAAAGAAAGGATACTGTAAAATCTCCAGTCAACGGTGGTATTTGCTGGTTCTCCAGACTACTCAAAATTTATGCTACCAGTTCTCCAGAACTGGTCAGAACCTGCTAAATAGCACCTCTGATTGTAGTTCACTAGCAAGCAACCTGGTGTCCTTCAGATGTTTTACACTACAATTCCCTGAGTCCTTGACACCAACCATGAAGTCTGTGACTAATGGGAATCAAAGTCTTATACTTTAGAGAGCAACAGGTTGACTGTTCCTACTGTAGGGTAATCAATAAACAGAATCCCATGTGGAGTTCGGTCCTTTCATTGTCACTAGTTATGGGGGTTGGATGCATAGAGTAGGTTTACCAGTATCTTTCCTTTTCACTCACATTTAAAAAGATACTTCTCATTTAGTCTCATAAAGAGATATGACAGCAAAATATCAAAACAGCATTCTTCCTGACAGCGATCTTCCATAGAGTGATAAAGTTGAAATGTGTTCTGAGGAAGACACAGTTATGGACTGTGGCTGAGCGATAAAAATCTTTTTTCTATGTAGAGCCCACACAATCTAATGACAAGCTTTTCTACAATACCTGAAAACAAGAAGAAGAATATAGTACATATTGTACAGTAAAAGACTCCTGGCAACCCAAAAGAAATGCTTCATAATTTCCAGTAGAAATAACATAGATTATTTCCACTGGAAATTATATATTCTGCATGAAATTACTTCAGAATGTAAGTTGATAAAAAAGGAAGAATTTGATGGTCGTAAATAAGCCTCTACAAATGAATGCCACAACTCTAGGATCCCAGAATTGTTCTATCCATCACAACCTTTGGTCAAAAGTAGTTATTTGATCTGTGCTATGAAAGCCTGCTTGTCATCACTCAATTCAATAGCTGACATCAACAGAAGAATTGGTGAGGTAAGGACCAGTTATTCAAATAAAACTTCTCAGATTAAAAAGTCTATGTCATGAACCTCATTTCATATATTTCGGATGGAAATTACAATTTGAAAGTCTCCAATACGACAAGTGAAACTGGGGTCAGCCCTTAGCTTCTAATCTCTAAGGATGTTGGACTCCAGCTAACCAGCATTTCAATTTCCCATAAAGCACTGGGGCAAGAATACACAGGGAACCTTGTTAAAACTAGAATTTTAGGTAATGTGACCATGCAATGCGACTTGGAGAACTGCTACTGCCATTGTGTCTATCACCACAACAGAACCTGCCAACAGGGAATGTTCACAAAAAATTTTTATTCAATATCTCATGCCCATATACAGTTGGTACAAAAGGAGACAGTAGTCAAGGATCGTTCTAGAGTTACTCATAAGAAAACCAGCAACTAAATGCAAACTCATCCTTCCAGTCCATTATTGGAACATTTCAGACATTGTAAAAATTCTCCATTGCCTTGTGCCGTGCTGGCGTAGTAGTTAAAATCAGTGGTGGGATTCAAATTTTTTTACTACCAGTTGTTTGGGCGTGGCTTGGTAGGCGTGGCATGGTTTGGTGGCTGTGCCATGGTTTCGTGGGCATGGCATGGCTTGGTAGACATGGAAGGGACAGGATACTGTAAAATCTCCATTCCCTCCCCACTCCTGGGGGAAGGTTACAGCAAAATCTCCATTCCCTCTCCACCCTACTACCCTGCTTTCCAGCTCCGTTCTCCTGTGCAGGGCAACAAAAGAAGACCCAGCTGATCTGCTGGGACTCGGGAGGCAGAGAATAGATGGGGGTGGGGCCAGTCAGAGGTGATATTAGCCAGTTCTCCGAACTACTCACTATTTCTGCTACTGGTTCTCCACAACTGGTCAGAACCTGCTGAACACCACCTCTGGTTAGAATGTAGGGCTACCTCATAGGTCATTCTAGGAATTCAGTACTTATCAGCTCAAGGTTGGTAAAATGAGGACCCAGATCTTTGGGGGCAATACGCTGACTCTGTAAAACCTCTTAGAGTGGGCTGTAAAGCAGTATTGTTAATATTATCCTTTTTTTCTCCAACACTTTTTTCCTTCTATGCCCTATATTTTTAGATTATAATCCATAAAGCAGGAATTGTCTTCTTTTAATAATCTGTAAAACACTCACTGCTTTTCAGTTGAAGAGAGTAGTATGAAAGCTTACAAATCCTCAGTCAATGACTTCATTTGAAATTTGCTTAGGGGAAATGCTTCATTTACCTCCTTCCCTTGAGAGCAACTTTGCGAAATAGAGGAAGCTGAAAGATAATAACTGGTCCAAAGTTATCAAACAAGTTTTGTGGCTGAACTCCTGGCAAACACCCTATATTCCAACTACTATACTGAAACCCTTGCTTATTTTTAGAAAACCTTGACAGGATACATTTGCTCACTAAGGGTGGCATAAACACTTCTTCCGATGAATGACACCGTACAAACTATGTTTGATTTACTTGTCTTGATTTCTACAAAGACAACATGAGGAGTTAAATTAAACAAAGGAAGTAAAAAGACAAAGGAAGCTGAATCCACTGCAGGCAACTTTCTGTAAGGCTAGTTTCAATCTTCCCAAAAGCTTAACAACCTGAACCTTAGAGTTTTGCTCTCCCAACACATGTGTATGTAGGAGAATCCATGCCAAGAGTAAATTTGTAACATATGGCATTTATGCTTCCCATGTAAGCCTGAACCTTACAGCTGAATGGGTCTGTGCCAACTTCCCAGCAGATACCGAGTAGGGTGTGCTTTGAGGCAGGGCGTTACCATTTGGATGACACCGATTAATATACCTACAGAGATCTAATTAGGAAAAAAGAAGATCAGAGACAAGATCCTGAAGTACAGTAGCAGAAGCATTGGCGGGACACAAAGTCAAATGATGACCAACTTGGGGAATGGGAAAGGTCAAGTCCAGATTAATTCAGGAAGCTATTGCTATTATTATTTTAGGAAAAGCTGAAAAATTAAAGCAAAGTTGGCCACACACAGAGCATTAGAACAAATGATACTTCTAAGGGTTTTGAGATTCGGTTTTCAGCCTGAATTGCTCTGAATTGTTCCTGCTGCCACCTGAGTTTGTTGCCACTGCCATCCGTGTCAGCCAGAGACCCACTTTTGAAGAAAATTCAAAGCACAAGACTTCTGAGGCTGTCCTGTGGCAGAACAATGAGTCACTAATCCATATTGAACCCAGCATGGCACTGCTGTTCTGCAGCACTCATACTGTAAACTGAGAAAGCTCT
The DNA here is from genome assembly GCA_033807585.1 of Hydrophis major. Classification (NCBI taxonomy): domain Eukaryota; kingdom Metazoa; phylum Chordata; class Lepidosauria; order Squamata; family Elapidae; genus Hydrophis; species Hydrophis major. The sequence goes on from CM066328.1 coordinate 240,277,598, forward strand.
GAAACAGGGATATAACAACCTTGGCAACTTGAAGACTTGTGGACTTCATCTCCCCAAATTCCCCACCCAGTCTTAAAGTTGCTAAAATACACTTAGGAGTTGCGTGCCAGGCTGAAATTGTGAATTGCTACAATCGGTTGGTTTTGAGCATCTCATAAATGTGCCACCTCCATGCCTACAAGGCTTATTTAATCGTATTACCCGTCTAAATTTTTACACAATAAATGGAAATCTGAATTCAGGACATGTTGGGCTCCCAGAAGAACATAGAACCATAGGGCTGGAAGAGACCTCGGAAGTTTTCTGATCCAACCCCCTGCTCAAAGCAGGAGATTTATGCCACTCTGGTCAAATGGTTGTCCAATCAATTTTTGAAAATCCCCAGTGATGGAACATCCACATCTCCAAGAGGCAAGCTGTTCCTCTGATTAATTGTTTGCACCGTCTGAAAATTTCTCCTTAGTTCCAAGTTGGATTTCTCTTTAATGATCTTCCACCTGCTACTTCTTGTCCTGCCCTCAGATGCTTTGGAAAATAGGTCAATACCCTCTTCTCTGTGATAACCCCTCAAGTACTGGAAGTATTGGTCATCATACGATGACCCCCTAACCTTTCTTTCCATAGGCTAGACATATCTAGTTCCCTCAACCATTCATTATAACCTCCAAACCCCTAATCGTCTTTGTTGCTCTTCTCTGCACTATTTCCAGAGTCTCAGGATCTCTTTGTATTACAGTGACTGGAACTGAGTGCAATATTCTAAGCGTGGCCTCACTAATGCAGCATAAAACAGTCCTATCATTACTTGTGATCTTAATGCTATCACTCTATTGATTTGTCTTTTTGCAGCTACAGCACATTGCTGGCTCATATGTAAGTGATGATCTACTAGGATACATAGATTCTTCTCCCACATCTTCTCTCAGACCCAGTACCCAAGGTATTATTAAAGCAGAACTGCTAGGAATTAGCCCTGGAATTCTTTTCTTAAAACACAGTTCTCTTCCACTAAATTATAGCTTTCCCCAAGGAACCAACTACAGAAGCTGGAACATGGCCTGGAGCCAAGCAAACTGTGGGCCTTGCAAGACACCTCTCATGTTAAGTTCTGCGCATGGGTGCAAGGAGTGGAGACGAGGCAGTGAACAGTGAACTTCAACTCTTTATTAAGCATACTGAACAGAGAAATCACCTAGGGCAGCAGCAGCCCTTTTATAGGGTTGGCTGCTGTCCTATTAGCCAATGAAAAACATGGAAGTGTTTAACCCTTGAACCAATGAGAGTTGGCCTGTTAAAAGCCAATCAGATGTCTCCAAAAGGACCAATCCGATGTCGCTATTATCGGCCAATCAGAAGTGCAGGATTAGAACCCTGCTTTTTACTTAAGGTTGTTAAAACTTTATTAAACGCCTTTATTAGTTCATAACATCTCTCTTAAACCTATTCTAGCTTCTTGGGTATGTAGATAAGGGCAAGGGGACTGAAACTGTGTGTCAGTGTGTGCTTCCTTCAAAATCTAAGAAAGAAATACTCAGACTCCATGGGTTAGAGCAAAGTTATCCTTTTACTGGAAATCAAAGTGGAAGCTACAGATTTAATTCCAAAACGGAGAAATTGGCTCGCAGATCACATATACAAAGGAGTGGAATTGTTCCCACCCCCCAAAGTCCAAATAACTCTTCCAATTAAAAGTTCTGAATATGATCATGTGGCCATCTTCAGGTGGTGATGAGGTCTCTGTCCGTTGACCTTGACATATTTTGATAAAGTTCGCAGCTGCGCAAAAGGGGATAGAAGCTAGCCAAGAAATGGAAAGTTAAAGACAAGAAATCATATACCCCCTCCCCTTGCTACCCACAGCCAAAACACCTCCAGTTCTCTTCCCCTCCAAGTTCCCCCCTCCCCCGTTGCTAATGACAGCCAAACGAAATAGTATAGCATGGCAGCAGAGAAGATGCAATAGTTAGGATGCAGAAGGTATGAAATATGGAAGATATCTTGAGGCTGACATTGTGCCACAGTTTTGGAATAGATCAAAATACATTCTGCTGATACATATCTAAAAGCAGTGACGGCACTCTTCAGAGTAACTGCAATTCATTTATTTCTCGCATGACAAGAGAATCATTTGGGGCTGAGACGTCATCTACAGCTATGTAGATTGAATGGTTGTATTAAGCATACATTAATTAGACATCCCTGCTAAATCAAAACATTGGCTTTCCAACAATGAGCCATTCAATAATCTAACACATGTTTCATGGATGAAGCTTTTAAACTTTATTTTGCTATAAGGGAAGAATGTACATGGGTGTGGTACTCCAAGAACCACATGATTTCTTGAAGTCAAGTTGAAGAGAAAATGTTTCTATTGTTTCCCAACAGAGAAAAGAGGAATTCATATGGAACATTATAAATTTCCAAAGAAGCTGAGGCCTTGAAGTTTTGTGTTTTGTTTTTAATAGAATCAGTCATCCTGCTGCTGCTGATATAAAAATGTCCTGCAAATGTGTTGGAACTATAACCCCCTAAATTCCCAGCCATTCAATGGGCTCTCGTTAGAGAAGGTTGCATTCCAGATGTTCACTTAAGGGCACCAGCAGATTTTAGTGCTAAAAGGGCCTTCCAAGCAATGATACTTGGAAGCATTTTCCAAACATAGTTCAGACTTAGTAGCAGTGTGTATTCAACCAGTTTGGCCCAGTTCAGCCAAACCAGTAGCTCCGAGGATCAACTGCTGGGCCCTTCCACCCACCCTGGCTCTATACTGACCTTTATTTCCTGCTTTTCAACCTCAGCTGCTTTGCGTGACACAGCCGATTGCCGTGTATTAGCTGTTTTACACAGAGGACTTGCAGAAGAAGGTGAGTTACAAATGCTGTGTGTGCTAAGCACATGCTCACACTGAACCGGTAGGAAAACTTTTTGAAACCCACCACTGTTTAGCAGGAAATGCTATTGCTGAGACTCAATTTTTAAATGGCCAGTCTGTACTTTGCAGGGTTGGAGTAAATGAGATCCCACAGCTCACATGAAGAGATTTCTTCTTTTGCCAGATAAAATAGCTTAAATCTGTGGGTTTTGAGCCATGTGGATATCATCAAGAGTCATAACTTGGAAAAAAAATCCCACTGCCCTACACCTGCTTCCTTTAATTTGTGCAACTGTTCAAAAGTAACCAATTTCTCCTTTAAGTTGCTTGTCGTCCTATGTTTGCTTATGTGTACAGGTGTACCTACATATAGTCTGAATATGTATGTATATTATATTGAGACAGCTTTCTATTTCTATTTCTAAGAGCCACCATGGCACAATGGTTAGAGTGTTCACTGCAGTACTGCAAACTACTGCTGCCTGCCGGCTGCCTGCAATTTAGCAGTTCAAATCTCACTAGGCTCAAGGTTGACTCAGCTTTCCATCCTTCCAAGGTGGGGAAAATGAGGACCCAAATTGTTGGGAGCAATATTCTGACTCTGTAAACTTCTTAAACAGGATTGTAAAGCAGTATATAAATCTAAGCGCTAGTGCTATTTAATCCAGCAGAATGTTTTCCCCTGAGGCAAAACATGTAAATGAGACATACCAATTCATTTCCTTTTTCTAGGTAGCCATAACATTTATTAAACTGTGATGAGTTGTTAGATGTGTCTTTGCTGTTGTATGCTCCTTTTTGTATGAGATCCATTGAAAGGGTCTGATTAAAGATCTATAAAGGCCATAACCAATAAATGTACTTTTATTTGCTAGCATAAAATATGCAACATGTGCAGAAGGGAATGGGCAGCATTACATAGTATAAGTAGCCATGAGAGTAAACATTAAATTGGGAAATCCCCAAGTTTCATCTTATCTGAGAACTTGGACTAAATAATTGTTCCCATGCAAACTGCTTTGATTCTGTGCAGATGTTCATGGTGTGTTTAGCTCAAGGGGAAGAGGGCAGAACGATGCCTGTTGGCCTTGTGCCTAATGTGCAGTCCTTACAAAAATGAAGAACATAAGTTGTATAAAGGGAACACAATTCAATGTTTTCTTGGGAGAAGACAGACACAGAGAATATCCTGTTTCCGTGAACAGCTGAATTGGCCCACTAGCGATCAGCAGAAGCATATGAAAAGTCTTCCCAATTTTCTCGCGGAAGCTCAGAATATCAGACAAGGAAAAGAAAAGGCCAAGCCTGAACTCTAACGCTAGCTGAAATGAGAGTTACATGAGGGACAGAGGATTTTTCCAGTGAGGCAACCGTTGTTAACACAAAGGAATTCAACACAAACACCATCCACGCATACATTCCAAGTGTTCCGAACTAAGCAAACTCGTTAGCCTGCGAGTCTAATAGTTTTACTTTCACAGCAGGCTCATAAACCTGCACTTCTGATTGGCCCGCTGATATCAGATTGTAATTGGTCGTTGTTGGCTGATCTGATTGGCTGTTAGTGGGTCGCCGCTGATTGGACACTTCCAGCATGGCAAACTCAAATCATTGGATGTTGTGACAGCCACCAGCTCTATAAAAGGAGCTGCTGCTGCCCACGTTTTTCGCTCTGTTCTGAAGTCACTAATAAAGAGTTGGAGTCACTATTTGATGCCTCGTCTCCGTTCTTGCACCCACTCTCCCAGATCTAACACCAAGCATATACAAAGCATTACATACAAGATAACTATGTTGCACTGGCTAACGCCACCCGTTTAATACAGTCACAGATTCACAGATACCCCAAAAGAAAAAAATATTATTATAACACACCACTGTAACCCACGGTAAGGAAGCTGCGGTTCTCCAAATGTTGTTGAGCGAACACACAGCTTTTCTCATCACTGGACATGCTGATTAAATCCGATGAAACGGGTAGTTAAATACTATTTTAAAAACTACCAGTTTCTTCTCCACCCCCCATCCACAATCAATCCCAGGTTTTATTAGAGGCATGAATAACCATGGTCAGTTTATGCCCCTAGCAAAGAGGTTGCAGCTGAGGCCTGCCCAGTTGCGATTATGGATTCAAGGCCACCCCAGGACTGGTTTCCTCTCCTCAACTCCATTTCGAATAGACTGAACACTGTGTGATAAACTTACAGGTCTTCTTCTCCTCCTCCTCCTCCTCCTCCTCCTCCTCAGGGATTTGTTTGCTCAGCCTCATCCTGTCCTTCATCTGATAATTCCACATTTGTACAAGTCATTTTGTATTGGGAGAGAGTGAGAGAGTGAAAAAAAAAAGAGAGAGTGCTTGGTCACATCCACATATCTTAGATCAGCTGACTCTGCAAATTCATTTGAGATCCCATTGGGATAACTGGAGAAGACTAGGTTGGTTGACTTGATTTGATCCCACCCACTCTGCTTACTCAAAGCCGAGATGCTTACCTGAGACTTCAGTTAGAGCTGGTCTGAGCAGAAAACCTTGAGCATCCTAATATCACTACATCAGAACTGCAGCCTTCTCCAATTCCATTGGGTGATTTCACATGGCATCATGCTACAGATGTCTCTCCTAGATGGTTTAAATATCTGTGGTTTATTCTTCTGTCAGCACTTTTACAGCCAAGTTTTTATAATGAAGCCACAGAATTCTGAGTCAAGTGCATTCAGTAACAACAATGTCCTTACTGGAAAGCGAGAGCTGCTTCACATCGCTAGGCTCACATCTATGACAGTAAGAGATAAGAAGGGAATAATGGTATGATTTGGTGAAAGACATGTTACTCATCATGAGGGAGTTATGCAAGGCAAAGTGCATGGAGAGCAAGAAAACAATTAATGAAAATAAGGTCCCACGGATGGTTTCCAAAGGCCATTGAACTGCCAGAATCCCATTGTATTGACGTTTTGCAATTCACCGCTTTAAATCAATCTATTTAAGGTGTCTGAATATCTCACTATATAATGGTAGTAGAAATAACAGTAGATGCAGTTAAATGTAGTGTATCATAGGGGAAATGATCCTGTGATCTCTTCGTCACAATGGAGAGATTTTTGCCTACATTTTCTTTTTCACCCTATTGTTTCTTTTGGGAAGGGATCCCCATCAGTTAATTAAGGCCATGCCAGATCCTGGATACAAAAGGAATATGGAAATATTCCAATATGGCATCTAGCCTACTGGTAAGTTTATTGGGGTAGGCAGGGAGACAACAATTCATTTAAATAAACAGTTAAATTATAGGGTCAGCAGCATAATGTTTGAAAACTTTTGTCCTCCTATCTATTTTTTTTACAAAATACACCCGAATGATTAAAGTATTTTCTAAATATTGTCAGCCCACTGTAAATAAAGCCTAAATAAGTCTTTCTTTACAACTAATTTTATTATTAAATTCATTGTAATACCTTCCCACCCACCTGCCTTATATATACAACAGACTGATTGTGTGACTCATGCTATTTCATGCTATTATGGAACTTTCCCTCTGTATCCAAAGCTTGTTCCCGTTTGCTTGATTTGTACCAGAGGCAGGGAAGCATTTTTCAGAGATCAGTCATTTAATATTAAACAAAATTATTACTCACCTCTTGAGCAAGACATGCAGCTGCAACCTGGGTAATTAATTTGGGAGAGTGTCTCAGGGCAGTTTAGGGTGTTGGTTTGATCCCATCTCTAACTAAACAAATAAAACATTTTTAAATACCGTATATACTCGAGTATAAGCCGAGTTTTTCAGCACATTTTTTGTGCTGAAAAAACCCCCTCGGCTTATACTCGAGTCAGATTCCCCTCTGAAAAAAAAAATGGTGTGGAGCTCCGAAGCTGGGCAGCCACTTCCCTGCTTCCGTGTTTCCTTTGCAACTTTTAAGAATGGGGGTAATCGGAAGCAGAACAGTTCTTGCTTGAGGATATATTGTTTTTTCTTTTTTTAACTGTTTTTAGGGGGGGCAAGACCCACCGCCATGTGAGAATGCTCAGACACGAAATCTATCCAACCGAAAATAAGTGTGTGTGGGGGGGGATTTTAACAGAGGGAAGATGTAGGGAGAAGGCAAAAGCGACGGAAGATCCTTCAGGGGAAACTGAGGGGGAGACTCACCCTTGGTCCAGATGAGCCCCCTTCCCCTTTCTCTAGGCTGAGAAAACAACGCGAGCCGAGGTTGCTTCGGCTCCACTCAGCTTCATTTCCTCAGCTCCAGCTGCTTTCAGTCCACTCGGGAGGAGGGGGAGGAGGTGGTGGTGGCGGCTCGCGTTGTTTTCTAAGCTCTAGGCTGAGAAAACAATGCGAGCCGAGGTCGCTCCACTCAGCTTCGTTTCTTCAGCTCCAGCTGCTTTCAGTCCACTCGGGAGGAGTGGGAGGAGGAGGTGGCGGTGGCGGCTCACGTTGTTTTCTGATAGTGAGAGCATTTCCCAAATTAATTGATTCACTAACCCAAAAGAAGAAGATGTTGATGACAGTGGGAAGCAGGAGTCACTCTCTCCCTTGCAAGAAAAAAGCAAGAGCCGTTCTTATGATCTCTCCCTCCCTCTCTCTCTCCCCGTAATACAGTCAAGCCCTTTCCAGCACGCGGGATCCGCCCCCGCCGTTTTGCACCTTGCAAATGCAAAAACCCCAGGATTTTGCATTTGCAAGGTGCAAAGTGGTGAAGGCAGATCGCGCGTGCTGGAAAGGGCTTGACTGTATTAAGGAGAGAGAGAGAGAGGGAGGGAGAGATCATAAGAACGGCTCTTGCTTTTTTCTTGCAAGGGAGAGAGTGACTCCTGCCTCCCACTGTCATCATCATCATCTTTTGGGTTAGTGAATCAATCAAACCTTTCATGATAGTGAGATCGTTTCCCAAATTTCCCTTAAATCAGGGAAGAAATCAGAAACAAACCTTTGGACTGAGAATAAGCCTGTTCCTATGATGCCATTTTTGTTCACTGCAGTGTGAAAAGTGTGAAAAAACACACTTCTTTTTCTTCATCTTCTTGTTCCCTATTTACTGGTCTCTTTCAAAGAGGAAATTGTGAACATCAAACTTATTCTCAACTGTCCTAGTGAACGTTTTTATTGGTATCTATTTTTATTTTTGAAATTTACCAGTAGCTGCTGCATTTCCCACCCTCGGCTAATACTCAAGTCAATAAGTTTTCCCAGTTTTTTGTGGTTAAATTGGGTGCCTCGGCTTATATTCGGGTCGACTTATACTCGAGTATATACGGTAACTAGAAAGTTGAAATGCTACATTTACTTAAAACTGACTGAAAGCCAGAAAGAAGCAACTTCACATAAAGAGGAAATATTTTTTCATTCTGGAAAGTGAATAAAATGAGAGAAATTAATCAACCTCTTCAGTGGTGGGATTCAAAAAAATTTACTGCTGGTTCTGTGGACGTAGCTTGATGGGTATGGCTTGGTGAATGTGGCAGGGGAAGGTTACTGCAAAATCCCCATTCCCTCCCAACTCCAGGGGGAAGGTTACTGCAAAATACCATTCCCTCCCTATCCCACTAACCTGCTTTCCAGCTCCATTCTCCTGTGCAGGGCAACAAAAGAAGACCTGGCCAATCAGCTGGGACTCAGGAGGTAGAGAATAGATGGGGGCAGGGCCAGTCAGAGGCGGTATTTGCCAGTTCTCTGAACTACTCAAAATTTCTGCTACCGGTTCTCCAGAACTGGTCAGAACCTGCTCAATACCACCTCTGAACCTCTTCCTGCCTAAGTTAACAAAAAGAATAGAGGCCTTTTTTAAAACCACTAATTCTTAGACAGACCCTCTCTTTGGATAGATTGAGGTATAACAGACCCAGCGCAATAGGCAAAGAGCATAGCAACCAACACCAGATTAGGGGATAGAATTCCAGGAGCATTGAACGACGTGTCTCATCACAACCTTGGAAAAAGATTTAACAGCAGTCAGACTAGTTCCCACATATGGAACAAGGGGAGGAACAAATCACCCTAGATTCCATTTCATAGAGCCTTGGACTCTCAAATGCTGATGTTGATATCTGGGGATTCAGGGTAGAAAAATAGTCAGGCTTTCAACTGTATATGTTTTTTTTTAATGATATTTATTTATTAAATTGTATTTGTTTGTAAAATTTATATGCTGCCCATCTCACTATCAAGAGATTGTGGGCGACTTAGGAAAGCATTCAACACGTTTATAGCCAAGGTCTATAAGCTCTCATCTATGTAGACACTTTAATAGTTGGGATTCCAAAATATATACCCTCTAAACATGTGAAGTTTTTTTTTTAACCTTCCATAGCTACCACCTGGAATGCAAATGAGCCATGGCACAATTTATTTTCAACCATCATTGTATCTTGACTTGACACTATTGCCATTCAATATCTTGCTGTCTAGGCCTCTGTGCTGAAAGGCTTTGCCATTATAAAGAAAAGTCTATGGAATCACTGATTGATGTTTTACTTTACTCTAATTTTTAATTAAGATATGAATTATGAGCTAGCAGCACCTTTTTTAAGCCTCTTTCCTGGACAGACAGAATAATTTTAGCTGCAGCTTCTTTGAATGAAGATCCTAAAATACCTCACGCTGTTGCTAAGTTTGTAATTGTAGCTTATAGATGTTGTGCTCTGTTAATAGCAAAGCAGGCCAAGCACGAATGTAGGGTGTATTATATTGTGTTTTTTTCCTATCTGGATCTATGACCAGTAATAAGCACATGCAGACTAGTAGTGTTGACTGATTTATGCTCCTTGTGAATGTGTCTAATGCCTGTTTTTTTGTTTTCTGTTTTAAAAAACCATCATAGCCAATGGTTCTCATTACCTCTGCAGGGAATAATATTCCATAATATAGTAGTGCAGCCTACATTGAAGTATTTTATTGTCTTGAGCTTCTCATAAAAGTTTTGAGTGAATAAATAAATGATATGCTATTTGCTTACAACTCAACAAAGGCACAGTTGCTTCCATTTGATGCTTGGGGGTCTAATTGTCTCTTCAGAGAAGTACTTCATATTCAAAAATATTGGCCGCATTCTCCTGAAATATCAGCAATAATGTATTGTTAAAAAGAAATAGTTTTTTAAAGGAACTCTCTCATATCCTTGACTTTTGGCCTTCAGCCATATTTTAAGGTGGAGCACCGTAACCCCAGAATGAACTGAGGTAAACTTCATGCAAATGTAAACATCACAGATCAAATACAGGAGTTGGAAGGAAAAGAGAAACTTGAGGGGAAAAATTATTGTTGCACTGACTGGTGACATTCTGTCTCCTTACTAGAGTTGGTGAACTATTGTATTTATGAATTATGATGGTTTATATATGTATATTCTTGTATACCACATTCCTCTGAATATATTTTTCCTCAAAACACACATGTTTTATATGTATGTATGTAAAACATGTGTATCGCACAGACATGTCAATAAGCAAAGCACAGATATCATTGTGTCTTTAAGTTTTCAAATGTGTTACCTGCATTGTTTGCTTGTAATTATTAAAACAATGCTACAAGCTTATTGTTCTCCATTTTTCATAAAAGATTAGGGGCTGAGTGAGGGTGGGCTGTCCCAAGCACTTTCCCAGATCCGTGATATGTAGTGATGTACAACTGCATCAGGGATTTACTGATTGGTTACTTAGCATGGGAAAATGAAACACCTACCAGGAACCTTTGCTGGTCATGCACGATCCCTACCAGCATTTTGGATCAACCCAAATTAGCATGATCAGAACTCTGTGTCCAATCATATTATTACTACTAAAATTTTCATATTTGTGTATAACTTTTAACTGGGTGAAGCTCTGCGTTGTAAGGCAACAAAAGTACAAAATGTCATAAAACATTTCCTGTGGTCAGTTCTGAATGTTTGTGCTATGAACTTCAATACGAGCAATGTTCAAGGTAGATACATTTTTGAATGTCTTTCCTGAATTGTTAAGAACTTTTCAAGTATATCTAATAAGGAACTATTCTGAAACAATAACCTAATAGTCTATATATACTATAAGGCTTAACTGAGCTGACAATTACAAAAGTAAAATGTCACCACTGCATACATCTTCAGGGTCTGTTGAAGATCTATTGTCATATTTGGAGGCTAGAATAATTCCTTAGGAAGAAAAACTACAATATTTAAGCTTCAGGTTGTGAACCAAAATAATTGTGGTTAAAACTACAGATAGCTACAAATACAAAAGACAGATTAATTCCCCTTTCCTGGAATACTAGAATCAAAGTTCATCAGATAAGGTGAATGGCAAAAAATTCAGGCCAGGCATAGCAATCGTATCATATAATTAATCTGTAAAATTGGCTATCAGTGCCCATGATGGTGACTATATTTGAATAGTTAAAAAGTGAGGGACAAAAGAGAAAGGTTAAGATTTTCATATCAGGAATACCATTTGCTTCCAGAATTGATATGTCTCTAAATACTAGTTTGATAGGATTCCAAAAGCCAATATTTTGGCACCCATGTTATGACTGTGGGCTACTCGTTGGTCTCTATGAGGCCACTATGGAAACAGGATGCTAAAGAAATGATCAGGTTTTCCAATTTTTTGTGGACACCAATAAGTACGTAATACTTCAAAGTACTATTGTATTTGAACAAAACCAGTTTCATAAGGTCGAAGAAAATTTAGCAGATGAGGCTTTGGGTTATGAAGAACCCACTGCAGCTAATCTTTATGGTGTCCAGTTGTGAAGCAATCCTTAGCCTCCTGCTTTTTCAGAAGGCAACTGGACTTCCTTGTTGTTGTTGTTGTTGTTGTTTTTGAAGACGTTTCACTTCTCATCCAAGAAGCTTCTTCAGTTTTGACAGGAGAGTGGGGAATGGATCCACTGAGCTGCAATGCCGCAGTAGTTAGAATGCAGTATTGCAGCTATTTCTGCTGACTGCCGGCTCTCTGCAATTTGGCAAATTGAATCTCATCAAGCTCAAGGTTGACTCAGCCTTTCATCCTTCCCAGGTGGGTAAAATGAGTACCAAGATTGTTGGGGACAATATGCTGACTCTGTAAACCGCTTAGAGGGGGCTATAAAGCACTGTAAAGCAGTACAGGTGAAACTCGAAAAATTAGAATATCGTGCAAAAGTTCATTTATTTCAGTAATGCAACTTAAAAGGTGAACCTAATATATGAGATAGACTCATTACATGCAAAGCAAGATAGTTTAAGCCGTGATTTGTCATAACTGTGATGATTATGGCTTACAGCTCATGAAAGCTCCAAATCCACAATCTCAGAAAATTAGAATATTGTGAAAAGGTTCAATATTCTAGGCTCAAAGTGTCCCACTCTAATCAGCTAATTAAGCCATAACACCTGCAAAGGGTTCCTGAGCCTTTAAATGGTCTCTCAGTCAGGTTCAGTAGGAATCACAATCATGGGAAAGACTGCCGACCCGACAGTTGTGCAGAAAACCATCACTGACACCCTCCATAAGGAGGGGAAGCCTCAAAGGTAATTGCAAAAGAAGTTGGATGTTCCCAAAGTGCTGCATCAAAGCTCATGAATAGAAAGTTATGTGGAAGGGAAAAGTGTGGAAGAAAAAGGTGCCCAAGCAGCAAGGATGACCGCAGCCTGGAGAGGATTGTCAGGAAAAGGCCATTCAAAAGTGTTGGGGACTTTCACAAGGAATGGACTGAGGCTGGAGTCAGTGCATCAAGAGCCACCACACACAGACGGATCCTGGACATGGGCTTCAAATGTCGTATTCCTCTTGTCAAGCTGCTCCTGAACAACAAACAATGTCAGAAGCATCTTACCTGAGCTAAAGTAAAACAGAACTGGTCTGTTGCTCCGTGGTCCAAAGTCCTCTTTTCTGATGAGAGCAACTTTTGCATCTCATTTGGAAACCAAGGACCCAAAGTCTGGAGAAAGAATGGAGAGGCAAGATGCTTGAAGTCCAGTGTGAAGTTTCCAAAGTCTGTGTTGATTTGGGGAGCCATGTCATCTGCTGGTGTTGGTCCACTGTGCTTCATTAAGTGCAGGGTCTACGCAGCCATCTACCAGGAGATTTTGGAGCACTTCATGCTTCCTTCCGCAGACAAGCTTCATGGGGATGCTGACTTCATTTTCCAGCAGGACTTGGCACCTGCACACACTGCCAAAAGCACCAAAACCTGGTTCAATGACTGTGGAATTACTGTGCTTGATTGGCCAACAAACTTGCCTACCTGAACCCCATCGAGAATCTATGGGGCATTGCCAAGAGAAAGATGAGAGACATGAGACCAAACAATACAGAAGAGCTGAAGGCCGCTATTGAAGCATCCTGGTCTTCCATAACACCTCAGCAGTGCCACAGGCTGATAGCTTCCATGCCATGCCGCATTGAGGCAGTAATTGCTGCAAAAGGGGCCCAAACCAAGTACTGAGTACATCTGCATGCTTATACTTTTCAGAGGTCCGATATTGTTCGATGTACAATTCTTGTTTTATTGATTGCATGTAATATTCTAATTTTCTGAGATTGTGGATTTGGAGTTTTCATGAGCTACAAACCATAATCATCTCAATTATGACAAATCACGGCTTGAACTATCTTGCTTTGCATGTAATGAGTATCTCATTTATTAGGTTCACCTTTTAAGTTGCATTACTGAAATAAATGAACTTTTTCACGATATTCTAATTTTTCGAGTTTCACCTGTATATAAGTCTAAGAGCTATTGCTATTGCCTCCTGAAAAAGCATCTTTGGGACATGACTTGGATGCCTGAGAATCTCTACAGACTTTTAAAGCAGAGCTTTCTTTCTTTTCTTTTTATTCATTTTTTCTGTGAACAGGAAGGTTTTTTTCATTGCCATCAGAGAAGACTACATCTGTTGTTTAGCTACCTGTCTCCTTGATCAACCTCATCTGGGAACTAACCTTTACTTCCTATAATAGTTCACACTTTCATTGAAGCCTTGCATTATGCTTCTTGACCAGGCATTGTACCAGACTTATGCTATATATATAGGAGGGTATATGTTAATTAAGTAGATATAGATTTATTAAAAGAGAGGAGATAAAGACTTTATTAAAAGAGAGGAGATAAACACTCCTAGTGTTCTTGGAGGTCTGTATATGAAATAAGAATTGAAAGCATTACAAAAAAAGAGACTGATTGGGAAAGATTTCTTTCAAATATGGAAATCCTTTCAAACGTTTCAGAGGATTACATTTAGCTACAGGGCATGGAAAGGAACCATCTATACTTGCCTGTGCATATGTACCTAATTTGTAATTTTAGCAAAGCTAATCCTACATTTGCATCTAAAAGCAATTTATTCACACACACAAAAATGGACTGCATCCTACTCTATTGCTTAATTTCTTAGTAGTGTATTTTCCAAATATACCACCTTTCCAATTTCTTAGTAATTTATCTATCCACCATTTTCACAATATTCAACTGGAAAAACACTGTCTCCCTTGGATTCTTTTCTTGGCAGATAATACTTGGCTCAAAACTACGATTCTGAGGAGCATCTATGATGGGCCAATTATATACATATATATCATAATGAATACCTTTTCTTTGCAAGGATTAACATGTTGTACCCAGCAATTTGTATAATGCGACTTGTAGATGCGTGCTATGTCTTTCATAAAAATACTTTTAAATACTTTTGTTATAGGCGTTTGCTCATCTAAACCTTTCTCCCTCTTCACTATTTTAATCCTAGTAAGAGATATCATTATTAGTTCCACAAGTTTCTGATTTCGTTTCAAGAACAGCCAAGAAAATATTTTGGATCTCAAATGCATTTACTTCCGAAGGACAAAGAGCTGCTGTATCAAATTCATATCTGTTTCAGGGGAGAGGGGTATCAAGTACTATATTTCTACCCAAATAGCTGAGAATCTGCCAACGTAGATCTCCAAGGTTGCTAAATGTCATCTTTATGATAGGTCAATTTGATTTTGCCTTCTCTTCAACTGCAGGAATCCATAACAGTCTGGCACAAGAAAAATAAATGGCTTCCAAATATACTGAAACTGATAAGTTCCTCCAGAAAATGGGTAGTTTAGAGCCTTCCAGTTGTGATTGAATGCCAAAATGTGTCAGCCCTTGTCACCATGACCAATGAATGGAGATTATCAGGAGTTAAGATCCAACTGTATCTGGAAAGTCCAATAAGTTTCTCCCTGAGTTACATTCTTCCTCTGAGCATTTATTTATTTCAGTGAAATAATTTAGGACATGACAGTATTTAGCCTCTTCTATATTCTGAGATAAACTTCCATGAACTAGTTCTCTTCAGGACTCTTATCCTTCCTCTTGATGTTCTTTGTGTTGTCAAGGATTTGTCTAACATTAGTGACATATTATAAGTTTTGAACGGTGTTACATCT
Organism: Hydrophis major; assembly: GCA_033807585.1. NCBI lineage: Eukaryota > Metazoa > Chordata > Lepidosauria > Squamata > Elapidae > Hydrophis > Hydrophis major. The sequence continues at coordinate 240,292,837 of CM066328.1, forward strand.
TTTTTTTTGCTCATGGAACTATGAGTCAGTTACCCACTTGCTGAGTCAGCAGATCATAACGACTAGTTTCCATTGGCTCTCTTACTCTGATATCATAGTATGCAACATCACAAAGAACTACGTCCCAGCCAGTGGTGGGACTGAAATAATTTAACAGCCGGTTCTCTGTCCTAATGATTTCTTCCAACAACCAGTTCACCAAACGGCTCAGAAAGTTAACAACCAGTTCTCCCGAAGTGGTGCAAACTGGCTGAATCCCTCCACTGGTCCCAACCAATTAATTCTTATGGAGCAGTGGGAGTAATTTTCGTTCATGAATTGTAAGATCCATCACAATCTTGGCTTTTAAAAAAATAGCTAAGAATTCCCTAACACTGCTCAAATGAATGCCCTTGGATGGATACAGCATTTAAATGAATACAGCATTTCAAAGCAGGATTCCACTACTATATTCATAGTGTGGTACCATAGCTTTATTTTTTCCTTTAAGACTACTTTTAGACAGGTCAATTATCTGCTTTAATGCGACTGACCCCCCCTTTTTGTAAAATTAGTTTTGTCTTTCGATTGGAGCAGAATCTTCTTCATGATTCCAAAAAGAATAAATGAAGAGCTTGTTAAACAGTGACTTTCCATATTTATCATGGAAGCATATAAAAGAGAAAAACCCACATCAATACATTCTGAACAAATGTGCAGTCAACTTGGAAAGGAAAAGCAGTTCCATATTTGACGTACATCTTTCCATCATTTTTTAATGGGAGTATTACGCAACACCCAGAGGATTAACCAACGTTTTCAGTTGGCTGATCTATCCTGTGTTTTTTAAAATTTTCAAGAAACCAGTTTTGCTTCCCTTGCAAGCTTTGATCAGCATCCAACCAGGAGATTCTATGCATATGCCCCCGGAAGTAAACTCAGTTGATTGAAGACAATTTTGGGTAGCTGCTGTTTATGAATTCTGGAGAGTTGCAACCCTCAACCAATCTGCCAAGTTGAGAAACGTTTCTCTACAAGGAAGCCATTGCAGATGTTCAACTCAAACTTTCTTACCTGAATGTCTTCTATTTTTTTTCTGGCTTTAAATGCTACATTGATTGTTATCTTAGCATTTATTGTCATCATTGAGCCTCAGTGGTACAGTGTGGTACTACAGGCCACTTCTGCTGTCTACCAGCTGCCTGCACTTTGGCAGTTCAAATCCCACCAGGTTCAAGGTTGATTCAGCCTTCCATCCTTCCGAGGTGGGTAAAATGAGTACCAAGATTCTTGGGGACAATCGGCTGACTCTGTAAAACTGTTTAGAGAGGGCTGTAAAGCACTGTAAAGCTGTATATAAGTCTTAGTGCTTTTGTTGTCAATCAATCAATCAATGCAACTTTTTCCATCCTTTCCTTTGCCTACTGGTTGTCTCTTGAGTCATCCAAAGTCTTTCAACCTTTAGGGAACATAGCAAAGAAAGACATGGCAGCTATAGGAATGTAGTAATGCATGATAGAAGACTTCTCTACTCATTATTTTGTTCAACTTCTCCATCTATGTGTGTATTCCTTTACAGTAAAAGCATCCCACACATACCAGCATTTAAGCCTAGGAACATGAGTTTGCACTTTAACTAATACCCACCCACCCACCAAGCTCAACTGTGCTCTTTCTGGGTGGTTCAGAGAATAGCACATTACAGTGGAAACACCCATTTATTTCACTTACTGCCATTTATAATATTTTCCACCATTTGGAGAGAATGATTTCAGCCATTATTTTTTTTTGCCAAGGTTATATAGCTGATTTATTGCCAAAAATTATCTGGGATCTCCTTCTCTCTTCCCTCTCCTATTCCCACTTCATTTTCTTCCTTTTTGGAGAAAAAAAGTTATTGCCCTTGCTCTTCCAAGAAACCTTGGAGGGTTTGTTTCTTTAAAAAAATACTAATAATAAAACTAATACTAGTCCTATTAACAATGAACTCCAATTAGTTTGAACTCTCCATTAGTTAGAGAAGGAAGCAATCCCTCCAGGATGCTGGCTTCAAGAGTTTTAATTGTTTGAGATAATTAACAACAGGCAAGAAATCTGGAATTGCTATTAGCTCTCTTTCCTGCACGAGTTCACTAATAGTCTTTTCAGATATATTAGTTTGTCCATATCTTTTATTTTTATTATTCCTTTTGGCTAAACTATTACTTAGAAGGCAGCCGCTATTCTGCTGGATAACCTCACAAGCAATATCTGGCTCATTTTAAATTTTACTATAAAGTAAAAGTATACACATCACAACCTTCAGAACAGGTCATCGTCCAGAGAGTTTGACGAAATAAATTGGTTGCTTTTTCACTGATCCCCAAAAATATGGCTGTTGAGTGGCATTTAAATTTAATAAATTATTTTTATCAACAGCAACAATAAAGTACCAATTGAACTTTAAAAAGCAATTCAGTCTGTTCTTACATTCTTGAGATTTCCTATGGATAAATCCCATTTGGAATCACTCCTGGCCCCAGGATCTTTAGAATACTCTGCTGTTCTGGACTGCCAAAATTGGTAAAAATGAAAAACCTGGAGGAAAAAAGGAAATATTGCCTGGCCATTTTTGCTGTTCTTGGAATATTAGTAAACCAACCCAGAAGCATAAAAAGATGTTCAACATGAACAGACACAAGTCAATCATGTTCATTTATCGGTTAGCTTAACAGGGGAATCTTCTGCTCTGTTTATTTTTTTTTGTTGTTGTCTGTGTCTGTTTTAATGAAAAACCCAGGGAAGTGTTTACCATACTGTTTAGAAGCAACAAAAGATTGAGTTTCCTAGGTATACCAAATGGCTAGAGAGCTAAACCTATCATTAACTCCAAAGCATTACCTGGGTGTTCACCTTCACTGCTGCTTCAGTGTGAACTCTTTATTCAGTCTTGCCTTTCCCATAATACAGTACACTTCCTGAAATATTCTTGTGACAATTTAGCTGTGATGGGCCCACACCCCATTGCTTTCATTAGGCGGGTCGTAATCCAGAGATGTGGGTAATGATTCAAAGTTAGTGCTAGAAACAGTGCATCTAAGAAGTGGTCTGCTGGTTTATGTATCTTGAGTAACATAACAAGTTCCAGAAGGCATGGTTCTTTATTTCAAAGAAATCTGAACTTTTCCCTTGCCTATATCCTAATTGCAAATGTTTCTTGGCCTGTAAGCTGCATAAGAAAAGGATGGATCCTGGAGTTACTATCATAACCTTATTTACATTAGCTTTACACTTTTTTTCATTACTTGGTTCATATATTTAATAATGTTGAATATATGGTTAATAGATTGTTAGTTTGTTCTTTTTTCTGTTTAGTGATTAGGCTTTCTGTTTTATGGCTATTTCAGAAAAATGTTGCTTTTTGTTTGGGGAACTGTCAGTGAGTCATTCTGGCCTCATTGGATTTTTTAGTTGCCAAGCGTGCAATCTTCCAGTCTCATTAAATGGCATGGATGTGGGTGTAGATAGATAGATAGATAGATAGATAGATAGATAGATAGATAGATAGATAGATAGATGGATGGATGGATGGATGGATGGATGGATGGATGGATGGATGGATGGATGGATGGATGGGTGGGTGGGTGGGTGGGTGGATGGATGGATGAGTGGGTAGGTAGGTGGATGGATGGATGGATGGATGGGTAGGTAGGTGGATGGATGGATGGATGGGTAGGTGGATGGATGGATGGATGGATGGATGGATGGGTAGGTAGGTGGATGGATGGATGGATGGATGGGTAGGTGGATGGATGGATGGATGGATGGATGGGTAGGTAGGTGGATGGATGGATGGGTGGATGGATGGATGGATGGGTGGGTGGGTAGGTAGGTAGGTAGATGGATGGATAGACGGATAGATGGATAGATGGATAAACGGATAGATGGATGGATGGATAGATAGACAGATGATAGGTAGGTAGGTAGATAGATAGACAGACAGATGGACGGACGGACGGATGAATGGATGGAAGGATAGATGGATGGATGGAAGGACAGATATCACTATGGAACAGACATTCTTTATGTATACTGCATGAGGTTAGACCAAAGAATATTTCAAAGACCCTCAAATACCATAATAGCATAAACTTTATCTGAAAAATGGGGAGCTAGAGAAATACTTCCAAAGGATGATCCATGCCTATTTTTAACAGATCTGTATTAAAATGGAATTGGAATGCTGAATTTGCCAGAAGCACATTCTTTCTTTCATTATACCATCACTGTTAGTTTTGGCACTATTTGTGACTTTGTGGGAAGGCAGAGGGGAGGGACATTTATGCCCTGCTGAAAATAATCTACCATCCAAACTATATTCAGCACTAAATTTTCTGATTCACTGGGCCGGTGTGAGAATTGAATTAATTTGCTACTGATTAGACATCGAAGGGATATGGAAGAAACCACACTTAATGGGAAGACATTCTGCTATTTGATTTGATACATATAGTCAGTCTCCTCTCCTCCATCTGGTAAAGATCCAGATTTCATAACGTAGAAAAAACCCACTGAAATCTGTCAGATTAAGTCATATCTAACTTGTCCCATTTATTTCAAAAGAGATAATTATGTGTGGATCCAACACTATATTCTTTGGAGACTGGGTTTTGTTTTTCATACAAATATCAGAACAAAACCATCAACTTTCAAATTGTACTAGAGGAGTTGTTTGTTTGAATTGTTTATATGTTGTTTTTAAAGCACATTGACAAGTATCGGGTATCCATTTGTTTGCAAACTACATTCCCCCACCCCCCAAAAAAATTTTTATTTCAGAATGGGTGGGCTCAGTTCTCCATCATCAGCTCCATTTAGGAAATGGCACCATTTTCCTTAGTGGCCACTCTTTTGCATAAACAATCCTTGAATGACTTTTCTGAAATTTGGCATAAGGCCTATTGTAGCTATAGAGTTAGTCCCCAAGGAACCATGATACAGACGTTTTTCAAAAGTTGGATTTTAATGGCCCTCAAAGATTTCTGAGTCACTTTTATGAAATTTGGCAGGTCTGGCCCCATTTTAAAGATCTAACTATTTTAATTATTTAATTTAATTTAATTATTTTAAAGATCTAACTAAGATCCTATTTGGGTGAAAAACAAAGGAGAGGGAGGGGGAAGGAGGGAAGGAAGGAAGGAGGGAGGGAGGGAGGGAGGGAGGGAAGGAAGGAAGGGAGGGAGGGAGGGAGGGAGGGACAAGCTATTTGTGTTTCCTGAGTCAGTGGAATGGATAAAACTCTGTTTAAACTTACATTCTTCTAGATTTAAGTAAAAACAATAGTTTGGTCATTTCAAAACCTCTAGATCAAGTCATTAGTTCAATCTTTCAATATCCATAACATAAATTAACAATGTCATGAGCTGTGTGTATAAATCAAATATATTTGGAGAAAAATCCAGCTTTCAGTGAAAAACTTCACATTTCATTTCCAATTAACTTTTTCTACAAGGTCCTCTGTCCTTTTGCTTTTATTTAAAGTACTATTTTACTTTTTCAAAGGAATTGATCTGAACAACGCATGATATACTACCTTCACAATAGTAAGCCTCTGTGGAAAGGTTTTGTCCCTTAAGATCTTTCTTGCTGCTGTCATGCAGAATATTTTCTTCTTATTTATAGTACATACAAGTGAGACTTGTCCCAAAATACTGCAGTATATCTTCTCCTGCCCTCATCCTGCAGATTTCTCTTCTAACTGCCATTTTATTATATTCCACGACTACTGAGCATTGGCAAACCTTGCTAGACTGCAATTTGAAAAGGCTAGTGTGTTGCTACTTTATTTACTGATTTATTGGTTTTATATATTTTTATTTTTCCCTAGTGTTCAATCTCCCCAAAACATACAGATATCTCCCTCTTGATTCTCATTGGTTCCATTCTGAGTTCCATTGAGTTGGCATTTATCACAAACATGAGTTCTCAGTGCAATTTGGCTTTGCCTTCCATGGTAGCCCAATTACGTCGCAGTAGCTAGCTGAGTTTGGTGGATGTTGAAAAAACGAAGAAGGTCAATCCCAGGCTAGATGGAGATGTTCCCCTTGTTGCAGCAAACCAATCCCATATTGTGGTCAAAGAACTTTATGGGCCTATCCATCATGACATCAACTTAGTTTAAAGCACTTTCCCTTCCCTTCTCTGATACTTAGGGATGTGCAACTCAAGAGGCTTATGTGTGATGATATCCTAAATATGTGTCAACATAATACACACACAATACACCTTTTTAGAATTAGGGGGTGCAATGGCTCAGCGATTAAAGACACTGAGCTTTTCAGCTGGAAAACTGACACTCTGGGTTGGAGACTTGAGCGCCACGTGACAGGGCGATCTGTTATTTGCCCCAGTTCCTGCTCATCTAGCAGTTCAAAAGCATGTAAATGTGAGTAGATAAATAGGTACACTTAAGCAGTGGTGGGAGTCAATTTTCTTTACTACCGGTTCTGTGGGCGTGGCTTGGTGGGTGTGGCAGGGGAAGGATACTGTAAAATCTCCAGTCAGAGGTGGTACTTGCCGGTTCTCCGAACTACTCCAAATTTCCACTACTGGTTCCCCAGAGCTGGTCAGAACCTGCTGAATGCCACCTCTGGTGTATGTCAGGTAACAGCTCAGTGTATATTCATGCTGGTCACATGACCACAGAAATATCTTAAGACAATGCTGGCTCCCTCAGCTAAGAAACAGACATCAACACCACTCCCTGGAGTCATAAACAACTGGAAAACCTTTACCTACATAGTCTAAAATTGCTATGGTACCATGTGCCAGATATGAAACAGAAAGTGGCTTTGAAAAATGTGGTCTATTTAAGCCTGTTGAACTATAGGAAATGTCAGAATAGAGAGCATATGGAAGTTTGTTTGTTATGCTGACATTGTTACTTTTTTAGGCATAGAACTGCCCAAAAGTTCTCCTGCCATTTCAAGGGGAGATTTCTTTTCAGCTGTGCTTCCTGAGATCCTTTAGTGGTCAGACTGAATCTGAAACCCTGAGGATGCAACAATTGTGCTCTGTGTGATGTCCCTTCTCTCTTTACTTAGTAGTGCCTTGCCAGTGAAAAACTAGAAAACGCATGGAGGGAATGGTCTGATAAGTCTGACTAATCTTCCCTTGGAAGGAACTTTCTAAAGAGCTTTATAATATAATAAATGCAATCCAGATATGACTTTCGTGCAGAAAGATCCAGATTGGTGGGCCCTGTCCTTGATATGGGGGAGTCAGTTGTCCCTGTCCTCAGCCTCTACATCAGGGGTCCACAACTTTGCCTGGGATAACAGCAGAGGTGGTATTCAGCAGGTTCTGACTAGTTTTGGAGAACCAGTAGTGGAAAATTTGAGTAGTTCAGAGAACCGGCAAATCCCACCTCTGACTGGCCCCGCCCCCATCTATTCTCTGCCTCCTGAGTCCCAGCTGATTGGCTGGGTCTTCTTTCGTTGCCTTGCACAGGAGAATGGAGCTGGAAAGCAGGTTGGTAGGGTGGGAAGGGGGATTTTGCAGTAATCTTCCCCTGCCATGTCCACCAAGCCACACCACACCTACCAAGCCACGCCCACAGAACCAGTAGTAAAAAATGTTGAATCCCACCACTGGATGACAGGTACAGTTGAGCTTTGAGTGGGCTACTAGAGTTACATTCATCAACATAGTTGACAGCCCCCCCCCCTTTTTTTTTCTTTTTTTTTTCTACCATTCCATTCTAATTCTCAGTGACTGCCTGGACAAGTCCCTGTAGTTTCCTTGGAAAGATTTTTCAAACAGCCTCCTTCTGGGACTGAGAGAAAGTGATGCCAGCTAGCTTTGTATCCAAGGTGGGACTAGAATTCGTGGTCTCCCAGTTTCTAGCTTGGTGCCTTAACCACGGCCCCAAACTGGCTTGACACTATTCTAACTACTTGCCAGTTTGAATGTTTCAGTTCAGGCTTCAGACAGTAGAGCTTTCTGCTAAGACAAAAATCAAAGGTCCCTACAGCTTTCTTGGGCTGAAAAAGAGTGATTGGCCCAGAGTCATTCATCTAGTTGTGTGTCTAATGTAGGACCAGAATTCATGGCTTCTAGCCTGATACCTTAACCACCACACCAAACTGGCTCTCAGAGACAAAAACTAACTTGGGTTTAATTTAATGTATGTATAATTTTAATTAAAATGAATTACTTGTGTGTTAAATGATTTTCTCCTCCTGTTGAATTAATAATGCTACTTTGATGGTAGCTTCGGGGACCAGCACATTTTGATACTTGGTGTTCTGCATTTCCTGCTGTTCCTAGAACCTGTGAAAGGAGTCTTTGGGGCAAATAACTATAATTAGAGAGTGGAGTCCATATGCATGAAAGGTCATGTGTAACCAGGTTTTTGTACTAATCAAGATTAAAGTCAGTTTGTAAATAGCACCCTATGGAAATGGGGAGTACTTTCCAACTGAGATTGAAATGTGAAGAATAAAATTGAGAAAGCCAGTATGATCCTGTTCTCTCTACTCAGTTTATATAATTTTTTAAGTTTGAAAGAAATGACTATAGGTTTCTGTTGAAAGTAAGAGCACCTACTGAGCAGGCTCAGACCTTTATCTTTAGAAGATGAATATCACATTGCATTTAGGGGTAATGCACAGTGAAATAAAGCATTTTATTTATACATCATTTTCCAAACTAAAAGGAACATAACAGATGTATAATAGGAGAAATGTTTTCCAAAACATTTGGAAATGTTTTCCAAAACATTTCTCCATTTGTTATGATTAGTGCTGAGTGACAAAACAAGCTGCATGCCTATTCATTAAAAAAAATGTATCAAATGTGCCTGTAGACACATTATAACTCACTAGTCCTATACTAATCATCATAAAGTGTTGTAATTTCACACAAAAAAGGCCCTTTGAAAATGTAACTTTTGATCCAAGAGCAATAGCCTAAAGAGAATGCAAATGAGCAAATAACTGACTAAATAAGTGATCACATACTCCATTGCAGTCTTTTTTTTTTTAATTACTTTTTCTGGTGATCTATTCAGGGAAATTTAGGAGTAGCAATAACAGAATCAAAGGGGCTGAAAGTAATTTTTCAAATTCAGCATTATTAGTCTATATTAAACATTACTATTCCTGTGGCAGTTCCTCCAAACAGAATGGGTCATGAATTTTAGTCATCTCCTCAAGTTTCAGTTGTTCTCCCTATCAGAAAGAGAATTGCCTTGGTTTCATTAAAATCCAGTTAAATGGAACACATTGACTTGGAGTAAGTTCAAAAAAGAAGTCACAGAAAAAGACACCTTCAGACTTTAGCTTTAAGGATTTAGATATGGTCAGCTAAACGCTGATTGTCATGTAATGATCAAAACAATATTGTGTAGCATCTTAAAGGAAAACCATTGGCGTTGGTTTTTATGCACTATCTCTTCAAGTATTGTAAGAAATGTAGAAAGATATTGTGATGACCCGGGATGTGGCACAAAGGCAACACAGTCACATAACTAAGAAGAGTCCCTTCGCTACCTCCAACTTTGCCCCCAATGTCCAGGTTACCATCGGCTGGAGAAAAAACTCACCCAAGAACAGGAGGAAATTCAGTCTGAAAACAAAGTACATATAAACTGTAAATAAAAATCCACACAAACCATGCTGCAATAATTAAATGGACAGGGCAAGAGAAGGAGTTGCAGACTTGAAAGTCCAGCAAAACACACACAGTTGGGAAGATGCCAGGACCCCAGATAAGCCTCGACAATACCAAATAACTCATGATTTGCTCTCAACAATTTGCTGTTGCTCCCTTTTTAAACAATGTGTTCCCAGCTGCTTCTGAAGGGAATCAGGACCCTTTCCTCCCCCATAAGCCATGCAACTCATGTTTCTCCCTTCTCCGTTCCCCACTGCATGCCCTAGGATGTAGATGGGGTGGGCCTGGATCTTCCTCTGAATTCCCTCTGCCTTGCTCCACCTCTCCCCTGCTCTGCCCAGCTAGACTTTGCCCTTCCCCAGTTTCTTCCACAGCCAACGGAGCCACACTCCCACTCCCCCTCAGCTGCTCAGCCTCCCCCCTCAGAATCAGATTTCAACAGGGGCATGACAGATATATTATAAACACTTTAGAATCATGTTCAGTGAATGGGTCACTTCTAATTTTTGTTGCAATAGACTAAGATGGCTTCCCCTTGAAAATGATAGAAACAAAAAATACAACCCCCCCAAGAGGTGACCAGGAGTGTCAAACTCAATTTAATTGAGGGCATATTAGGGTTATGTTTGACCTCGGGTGGGACATGGGGTGTGGGTTTGGGATGGGTGTGGCTAGGCTGGGCATGGCCAGCTTGACATCACTCATTGAGACTCCATTTTTGGCCTCAACTGCATCCTACAGCCCTCTGCCAGGGAAAACGAAGCTTGGGGAGGCCATGTGTGGCACTCCCAGGTTCCATTTTTGCTGGCAGAGGCACCGTGGGCCAGTACTTCATTGTTTCCAGAGTGGCCTTGCGGGCCAGATCTAGGCACCCTATGGGCCAGATCCAACCAGCAGGCCTCAAGTTTGACACCGCTGCACTAAACTCATGACCTAACAGATGATGGACTCTGGACCAGTCACTAGCTTCAGTTCTATGTACCCCTTTGCCTTGTTGTAGTGAGGATAAAAGTATGTGATGTTGAAGGCTCCCAGACTGTAAATAAAAAATAAGAAAAAAGAGAGGAAAGGAGCTATTAAGGATAAAGAGAGGAAAGGAGCTATTAGACTCTGGATTTGGAGTACTCTTCCCTCCTTCATTTTGCTCCTCAACAAGCCTATGAGATGGTCAAGAAAGAAAGAAAAATGTGCTACTAGCTTATTAAGTTTTGTGACTCTATAAAAATTGGTATAAATTCATTCATCTCTATAGATTAAATCCTCAAGTGCTCCTTGACTAATGTCAATACTGGTTGAGGCCAAAAGGACTTATGGTGAGAATCTCTTGGAGAACATCACAATGCAGAAGGCAGCTCTACAGTAAACACTGTGGTATATAGTATTCTTCCCAAGAAAAAATAAATACTATTTATTTAATACACAAGTAATTCATTTTAATTAAAATTATATATACATTAAATTAAACCCAAGTTAGTTTTTGTCTCTGAGAGCCAGTTTGGTGTGGTAGTTAAGGTATCAGGCTTAACAAAGAAAAAAGAAAAGGCATGCCCACAGTACACTGTTGTTTTTTATTTATTTTATTTTGTCAATTGCTTACAAGATAATAGATATAAGTATAAACTTAGTTATGAATACATGAATACATTAGTTATGAATACATGAAATGGATACAAAAAAGAAAAAAAGAAACAATAGGACTGGGATGGTAGGCACGTTGGTGTGCTTATGCACGCCCCCTATAGACCTCTTAGGAAAGGGGTGAGGTCAATAGTAGAAAGTCTAAGGTTGAAGTTTTTGGGGTTTGGGGAAGAAACCGCAGAGTCAGGTAGAGTATTCCAGACATTGACCACTCTGTTGCTGAAGTTGTATTTCCTGCAATCAAGTTTGATGTGGTTTACCTTGAGTTTGTATCTATTGTGTGCTCTTGTATTGTTATGGTTGATGCTGAAGTATTCATTGACAGGTAGGATATTGCAATGTATAATTTTAAGTACCGTATTTGCCGGCGTATAAGATGACTTTTTTGCCCTGAAAAACATGCCTCCAAGTGGGGGTGTTGTCTTATACGCCAGTATATCCACTGCCGGCTATCGGATGCTTGTGGGATGCAGCGAAGGCACCTCTGGCTTCCCAGATCCCCCGCGTCGCTTCCACCAAGAGCCTCCCCGCATCTCTGAATCAGGTTCGAATCCCGCTCACCTCGCTCTGCCCAAGGCTGCAGCAACTGGGGGGAGCGAGAGCGTGGGTCTCTCCTGTCGCGAGGCAGGGCCATGTGAAGGCTGCCCACCTTCCTGCTCCTCCCACGGCCCCTGGCACTCCGCCCTGTCGCTGCAGCCCTGGGGATTTCTGGAGGGCGTTTCCGGTGACCCCACTGGGATTGTTTGGCTGACCAACACAGAATAACATGCACACTGTGTAAATATTGGATGATTAATTACCGGGGGGGGGTCGTCTTATACGCCGGGTTGTCTTATACGCTGGCAAATACGGTACTATACTTAGATCAGACTGAAGGCGTCGTAGTTCTAGGTTGTCTAAATCTAGAATTTCAAGTCTGGTGGCATAATTATTCTGCAACGAGTAGAGGAGTGGAGAACTCTTCTTGTGAAATATTTCTGGACTTTCTCAACTGTGCTCATATCAGATACGTAATGTGGGTTCCAGACTGGTGAGCTGTATTCGAGTATTGGTCTAGCAAATGTTTTGTATGCTCTAGTTAGTAGTGTGATATTACCTGAGAAAAAGCTACGCAGGATTAGGTTGCTAGTTCCCCTAGTTCCCATAGCTTTTCCAAACATTTACTGATTTATGAAATCTGTATCATCTTTCTGTTAGGGAAAGATGATCTGATTGGTTAACAAAAACTTTCAACCCCAAAATCCAACAAACATACTCAATGTGCTTGGTGTAATCAGCTAAAAATAGACGAGTCTTTTAACCTCCTTCTCACCATGTTGCCCCATTACAGTAGTGTTGCTCTTATTCACATAAGAAAAAATTAAAAATGCATATTTACCAATGTGACACAATCAAAAATACACCCACAGCACATTTATTTATGAATTCATTAATTCCATCCAGTTAATTCAGTAATCAGGTTAAAGGTGAAGGTAAAGTTTCCCCTTGCACATATGTGCTAGTCGTTTCCAGCTGTAGGGAGCAGCGCTCATCTATTTTACAAAGCCAAAGAGCCAACAATGTTTGAAGATGTCTCTGTGGTCATGTGGCTGGCATGAATAAATGTCGAAGTGACACGGAACACTGTTACCTTCCCACCAAAGTGGTCCTTATTTTTCTACTTGCATTTTTCTATGCTTTCGAACTGTTAGGTTAGCAGAAGCTGGGACAAGTACTGGGAATCCACTCCATTATGCAGCGCTAGGGATTCGAACCGCCGAACTGCTGACATTTCTGATTGACAAGCTCAGCGTCTTAACCACTGAGCCACCGCGTCCCTTAGCCACCATGTCCCTTAATCAGGTTAAGCACGTGCAAATGCAGCCTGGGTCTTAAACATTTGTGATAGGATCTTCTATCTATTTATGGTCTTGTAAAGCACTGCTCTTGCTAAAACATAAGGGCTACTACTGCCAGATGTTCTGATTTCTGTCCCGCTCCAGCCAGAGCAACAGAGAAATCTTTGCAACATCCTCACAATAGCTTCCCATCAAAGCGGCAGAAACTTTGGGTACACACAGTCAGCATCTCTGGGAAATTACTAACTCAAGAATGCACATTCCAAAGTTACAAGGGGAGCTCCTCCATTTCTGTTTCCAAAGAGTAATTCACTCTAAGATAGTGACCCCCCCCCGTGGCCCCCCACATGTGCACTGTGTCCTCGTGTGCATGCATGCATGACCCCTGAACATACGCCCTGAAACCCATGCATGTATGCACAACCCCCATGTGTGCGCATCATCCCTCGCGCATGCATGGCATAGACCTGAAGACCAGTTGGCCGGTGGAAGCACCACATATGCATGCGTGGTGGAGCTGAGCTGGGGTGACCGCTCGCATGCCCAGAGAGAGGGGTTTACGTGCCACCTCCGTCACACATGCCATAGGTTTGCCATCACAGACTTATATTCACTGTACTGGAATAATAAGAAAAGGGGCAATGACTTGTAAGAAAAGACATTAAAAAAATAAACAGGGACGGGGTAATTCACAGCCAAGGGAGAGCCAAAAGTGTACAAACCACAGTGAAAGGAAGTGATACGGGAATCAGAAGAGGAACGGGACATTTATTGAGCCATCAGAATTGCCACTGCTACTTATACTTCTGCATCTGCCTTTGCAAAGCTTAAGTGGAGAGGCGTGGTGGCTCAGTGGCTTAATGACGCTGGAAATGGTCTTTACTCTAGTGGTTCAAGTCCTAGCATTGCATGGCAGGGTGCGCTCCCGTCACTTGCCTCAGCTTCTGCCCACCTTGCAATTTGAAAGCATGTTATAGGTGAGTAGAGAAACAAATACTACTTCAGTGGGGGGACAAGCCGGTGCTTCGTGCAGACAGTTAGAATCCTGATGGCTCTGGACCTTCCTGACTGTGGCTCCCTTTTGTGAAGCAGCTTCAGAGAAAAGTGTTAAGTACTGAACATGGGTCGGAGTAAATGGAGACAGCCTCTGAATAGTGACTTTTAGCTCTTTATTAGCATAGTGACTTCTCTCAAAACAACAACAGTGAACTCTGTCTTATATAGGCAACCCTTGTAAGAATTGTCCAATAGTGAGCTACGAACGCTAGCTCTTTTAACCAATAAGAATCCTCTGTTAAGGGCCAATCGGATTCCTCAGAACTAACCAATCCGATCTGGCCGCCTAACAGCCAATCAGAAGTGCAGGGCCAGAACCCTGCACTTAACCTCAAGCTCATACTTTATTAACTGTTGTGTCCGCGAAATGATGCCAGGAGTCGGTGACTTAGTGCAAAGCTCTTTTATTGATTTGCTGGAACCGAACTGGCGAAAGGAAAAAGCCCGCGGCTTTTATTCCTTTCGCCGTGGTGGCTGCGGCCAATGGCATCGCTTTGAATCTCCCGCGGTTTGAACGGACCAATCGCGGGAGATTCCCAGCGAGCCAATTGGCGCGGCTCGCCTGACCAATCGGAGAGCCCCGCGCTTTGGCCAATCAAAGCGCGGGGATCTCGAGTATGTTAATGAAGGACAGAACACCCCTCCCCTCTTGGTTCAGTCCTTACGTTGCGTAGTCACGTAGGTAGGCGGGGCTCCGTCTGGTCCTACTTGACCTGCGCAACTCAGTTGTAGGCTGGATCCCGGCCGGTTCGGTCGGGATCTCCGTTGCTCCTGCTGCTGTTGTGGGAACCAGCTGGTCGATCGGGCCGGTCCTTTCTCCGTAGCTCCCTCCTGGGCCTTCCGGGTTGGTTGAGCTACGGGTTTCGCCGCTCCCGCTCGGTCTTTCCGGGTCGGTTGAGCTGGCTTGGCTGTTCCTTTCTGGCGAGGGGTCGTGATGGCTGCGTTTCGGTGAGTATTGCTGGTTTATTTTTCTTTGGATTCGGTCCCCTGGGTATTCCCTCCCCCCTTGGCTTGCGTTACGGGGGTTGGGTTCGTTTGTTTGTGCGTCGGCGGTTTGTTGGTTTGCGGTTCTCGACCTAAGTTGGTCGATGTGGCGTTTCCACGCTCGTCCGTCTGCTGTTTGTAGCCGGTACGAGTGTGGGCCTGTTGCTTGGGTGATGACGGCTGGGATCCATAGAGGGTCTCCCGTCAGGTTTTTTGCATATACGGGGTCCCCGGGTGCGAAAGTTCAGTGTTTGGTGCTTGAGTCTGGGGGCCTCTCCGGGTTATATGTAGGGTGTAACCTGTCGAGTGGGGACCTAGCTTTCTACCCATTAGTAGTTCAGCTGGGCTTTTGTTGGTTGTGGTATTCGGGGTTATGTGTTGGGTGAAGAGTAGTCTGTTGATTTTCTCTTGGATCTCCCCGTGGTCTATTTTCCGGATGGTCTTTTTAGTGAATTGGACCATCCGTTCCGCCCTACCGTTCACCGCCGGGTGCGCCGGTGCTGTCAGCGCGTGGCGGATGCCCCTTTCCGCTAGGAATTTTTCGAATTCCAGCGAGGTAAACTGGGGCCCGTTGTCGGAGACGATGACGTCTGGGAGGCCGTGTGTTGCAAAGAGTTTGCAGAGTTCTTTGGTCACGGCCTCCGTGGTTGTCGTCTTCATGTTGCTTACCTCCAGCCAGTTGGAGTAAGCGTCAACTGTTATGAGGAAGGTGTGTCCTTTTGTGGGCCCGGTGAAGTCTATATGGATCCTAGACCAAGGTCCCCTTGGGGTTTCCCACTCTAGGACGGGTGCTGTGGGTGGGCTGGGCCTCGTTTCCTGGCATCGTTGGCACCTAGCTACCCAGGCCTCTATTTGTTTGTCCATCCCTGGCCACCAAGCGTAACTTCTGGCCAGGGCTTTAGTCCTCATGATGCCAGGGTGCCCCTCGTGCAGCATTTCCAAAACCTTCCCCTGTAGCTTTTCCGGAATGACCACCCTGTCCCCCCATAGTATGCACCCTTTTAACAACGAGAGTTCCGTTTGGCGGTTTCGGAACGTTTTGACGGACTCGTCGTTGTCCCTTTCCGGCCACACTTTCTCCACCCAATGCAACACCCGCGCCAGACGTTTGTCTTTATTAGTCTCTCGGGCAATGTCTGACGCGGTTATGGGCAGGTTGGGTAGAATCTCTATGCTGAGGGTGGTCGTTGTGGGTGCTGGGTCGGTGTCGGGTTCCGGTAGCGGTGAGCGGCTTAAGGCGTCTGCATGGGAAATCGTCTTACCCGGTCTGTGTATGAGTTCGTAGTTGTAGGCTGCCAGGAACTCGGACCACCTTGTCATTCGGGGAGACAGAATGTTCGGGGTGGCCCGGTTCCCTGCAAGGATTCCCAGCAGCGGCTTGTGGTCCGTTATGATGGTGAAAGTCCGGCCGTAGAGGTATTCGTGGAATCGTTTTATGGCGGCAACTATAGCCAGAGCCTCTTTGTCCAGTTGGCTACAGTTCCGTTCCAGTTTGGTGAGGGTCCTTGAAAAGAACGCGATGGGCGCTTCTTTTCTGTCGGGAAGGGTATGGCTGAGGACAGCGCCGACGCCGAAGGGTGATGCGTCGCACGTGACGGCCAGAGGTAGGGTCTCATTGAATTGTATGAGGACGGCGTCGGAGGTGAGGAGGTCCTTCGTTCTTTGGAAGGCGGCTTGCTCCCATTTCCCCCAAGTCCAGGTCGCCGCTTTGTCCAGGAGCCTATGCAAGGGCTCCGCCGCCGTCGCCTTTTGGGGTAGGAAAACATTGTAAAAGTTCAGTAACCCCAAGAATGCTTGTAGTTCAGTCTTTGATTTAGGGGTGGGGGCTTCTTTGATGGCCTTGATTTTTTTGCTTGTGGGGTGAATGCCGTGCCGGTCTAGGAGATAGCCCAGGAATTCCACTCGTTCCGTGCAAAGCTGGCATTTTTCCCTCTTTACTTTTAGTCCCGTCTCTTTAAATTTAGTTAGGACCTCCCTTAGTCGACCTTCTAGTTCGGCTTGGTTGGCTGCCGACACTAGGACGTCGTCGAAATAAGGTACCACCCCCTTGATACCTTGCAATAGCCTCTTCATTAGGCTCTGGAATATGCCCGGTGCCACGCTGACTCCGAATTGGAGTCGGTTGCATTTGAATGCTCCCCGGTGGGTGACAAAGGTCTGCGCTTCTGCCATTTGCTCGTCGACCGGCAACTGTTGGTATGCCTGGGCGAGATCGAGCTTGGCGAAAACCTTGCCCCCTCCCAGTGAGTGCAGTAAGTGTTGCACTACTGGGACGGGGTAGGCGCTTTGTTGCAGCGCGCCATTTAGGGTGGCCTTATAGTCCCCACAGATTCTCACCGACCCATCGGGCTTGATCGGGGTGACTATGGGGGTCTCCCACCGGGCGTGGTCTATGGGCTGCAGTACCCCTTGTTTGACGAGCTTATCAATTTGCTCGTCTATTTTGGGTTTCAGTGCGAATGGCACCCGCCTTGGTTTCAGGCGTTTGGGGGGGACGTTAGGGTCTAGGTCGAACGAGATAAGGGGC
Source organism: Hydrophis major (assembly GCA_033807585.1). Lineage (NCBI taxonomy): Eukaryota > Metazoa > Chordata > Lepidosauria > Squamata > Elapidae > Hydrophis > Hydrophis major. The sequence continues at coordinate 240,310,513 of CM066328.1, forward strand.
CCTCGGTACTTGCCTAGGTTTCCGTCGAAGACCTCTTGGAACTCCCGGGCTAGTTGCTGCTCCCAGCCGTCGTCGGTGACGTGGTTGACTCCCGTGAGGGCGATGTCGAGCGGGGCGAACCATTGCAGCCCCAGTAGGCTTGGGCGGTCGCGGTCAACGATCGTTAGGGGGAGTCGTTCGGTGCGCCCCTTATACGTTATGTTAAAGCTTTTGGTGCCGACTACCGGGATACGGTTTCCCTGGTAGTCCTTTACAATGAGTCTCTGGTTGTCTACGTTCCTCCTTTGGAGGGTAGGCACCAACCGCTTTATCTCGTGCCATGCAATCATGGAGAGATAGGACCCGGAGTCCACCTCCATCTTGCACGGCTGGCCCTCGATGCGTACCTCGACGTGGACCTTCCGGGCGTCGCTGGTGATGGCGTGGCCGATGGTGACCGTCTGGTGGGTCTCCTCTCTCCGCCGGTTGTCGCCGTCTCGCGAGGATCGTCCGTTCCGGTCCCATCGGCTGTCCGAGGGGCGATCTCTGGTCCGGGGTGGTGTGCTCTCCCTCCTCCGGTCGCTCTGGTCCCATCGAGCCGGACTGCGGTTTTTCTTCAGGCGGCAAACCCGGGCGATGTGCCCCTTTTTGTCGCAATGCCGGCAGATTGAGTCGAAAAAACGGCATTCTGACCTGGGGTGGTCGCCGCCGCAACCGGCACAGTTGGTCCTCGACTTATGACCTCTCTGGTTCCGTTGGTCGCGGCCTGTCTGGTGTCGATGGATGTCCTCCTCGTCATCGGACGTGCTGGATGCCGAGTGGAAATCGCCCTGGTGTGTTGTCGTCTCGGTTTTTGGTTCGGCCGACCTCGCCGGGTTGTTGTTTCCGCCGCGGTCCCTTGTGTCCGGTCTGCGCATGCTATCGGCGGAAGTTCGGGTTGCTTCTGTGGCTGCGGCTGCGGTGAGGGTGTCTGCTAGGCTGATATCGCCTTTAGCCATCAGCCGGCTCTGGAGGGCGGGGTCCCACAGACCGAGCACGATTCGGTCTCTCAGAGCGTTGTTTAGGTTATCAAATTCGCAGAGCCCCCCTAGATGCTGCAGCTCGGCGACGAAGTCGCTGAAGCTCTCACCCGATCTCTGGTCCCGCCGGTAGAACTCGTTGCGCCGGATCAGGATGGGTACCTCTGGGGCGTAGTGTCGCCGAAGGATGGGTTCGAGGACGTCCCAGTCAATGGCGGTCGCATCGGTGGGCTTGGCCAACGCTTTGGCCATCTGGAAGACCTTGGTCCCGCAGTGGGTGAGGAAGACGGCGCGTTTCAGTGGGCCCGAGGCGTCCTTCATGCCGGTGCACTCGAGGTACATGCTGAATCGGTCGGAGAACGATTCCCAGTCCTCGGTGGCGGGGTTGAAGGGGGCGGGCGGTGCAATTTTCGCCATCTCGGTGCTTCGTCTGGCTTCCGTCGGACACGTGGTTCGGTTCAGGGTCTGGATCCCATCCTCGTCGCCAGTGTTGTGTCCGCGAAATGATGCCAGGAGTCGGTGACTTAGTGCAAAGCTCTTTTATTGATTTGCTGGAACCGAACTGGCGAAAGGAAAAAGCCCGCGGCTTTTATTCCTTTCGCCGTGGCGGTCGCGGCCAATGGCATCGCTTTGAATCTATCGCGGTTTGAACGGACCAATCGCAGGAGATTCCCAGCAAGCCAATCGGCGCGGCTCGCCTGACCAATCGGAGAGCCCCGCGCTTTGGCCAATCAAAGCGCGGGGATCTCGAGTATGTTAATGAAGGACAGAACATTAACTATGGTACATACATAACAAAAAGAGAGGGCTCCAAATGACAATGTAGGAAAGCCGCTCGTCTTTCTTTCAGATGGGAAGCTATCTTCCCCCCCCCCCCACTCCATGGCACACCTTGGAAAGTGTGTGAGCATGAACAAAACAAGGCTAGCAGTCTTAGACAGCCAAACTACAACTCTGCATTAGCATTGCAATCTCCTGGCTAATGTAACATAGTCCTACACTAAATATATATGTAGAGAAAAGTAAAGTCTTATACTTAGGCAAGAAAAACCAAAAGTACACCTAAAGACTGGGTGAAACCAGGCTTAATAGCAGTAACTATTGGAGTCTTAGTGGACACCCAGTTAAATATGAGACAGCAGTGTGCAGCGGCAGCCAAAAAAGCCAATGCAATCCTAAACTGCATTAACAGAGGGATACAGTCAAGATCAAGGGAGGTACTAATACCACTCTATAAAGCCTTAGTAAGACCACACCTAGAATATTGCATCCAGTTTTGGTCACCACATTATAAAAAAGATGTTGAGAGTCTAGAAAAGTGCAGAGAAGAGCAACCAGGATGATTAGGGGACTGGAGACTAGAACATATGAAGAATGGTTCCAGGAACTGGGCTTGGCTAGTCTAGTGAAGAAGAGAAGGACCAGGGGAGACATGATAACAGTCTTCCAATATTTGGAAAGCTGCCACAGAGAGGAGGGGATCAAACTATTTTCCAAGGCACCTGAAGGCCAGATAAGGAATAATGGATGGAAACTGATCAAGGAGAAATTCAACCTTGTAACAAGGAGAAACTTTCTGACAGTGAGAACAATCAACCAATGGAACAGCTTGCCCTTGGAAGCTGTGGAAGCATCATCACTGGAGGCTTTCTAGAAGAGATTGGATTGCCATTGGTCAGAAATGGCGTAGAGTCTCCTGCTTAGGCGGGTGGTTGGACTAGATGGCCTACAAGGTCCCTTCCAACTCTGTTAATTTGTAAATAAATAAAAAGCCCAAGTCTAACCCAATTGGTATCCCTGCAGTGCTCACCTCTATTCCAGCCACTCCTTGGCCTCACTAAATGTGTTCAACGATACTCCCTGTAGAATGCCTGAGACCAGAGGCTTTGAAAGGGGCAAGAAACAGGAAATATCTTTTGACAATGTGTAGTGGTGCACAAGAGGCATAATGAAATGAAAAAGAAAGAATGGCCAACCCCTGAATATTAAAACCCAGCCAGAGACTTCTAGATTTTTTTTAAAATGGAGAACATAGCTAGGAGAAAATGTTACTATATTGTAATCCTTGTAGGATCATGAAACGGGTCTCTCCCAAAGGCATTAATTTTGAGATGAGCTGATAAGAATAGATAGGAATCCTGGCATGGCGAAGTAAGGTAGGACCTTAATGTCTGCTCTAATTAATCAATGTTCATGCCTTCTTAAAAGACTTTTTAATCCACAGCTCTGAGTTTCCAATAATATATCTTGATATTGCTTTATTTTAAACCCTCAGAAACAAAACAAAGATCCGGCTCTTGGATGTAACTTCCTCAGTACTTTTAAAGAAAAGGAAATGTCCTTACATTTATTTCCAAACAAGAGAATTCCTTTGTGTTACAAAGATGAGTTTGGTACCAGACATTTTATCCTTGGACCGGTAAATAACCACAAGACAACTCTCCCAATTTTCCAACCCCCAGATATTTCTATTTATTTCCAGAGTTTGAAGGAAAAAATGCTCCTTTGGCATCTCAAGCTCACCCAACCCAACTCAAGAGACCCAAGCAATGCCTCGGGAAAGAGCCACATCAAACAGAATAAGTCAAACCAATTTTGGGACTCCTTCTTCTGGATTGGCCAAGAGGAATGTAGCTGAAGCCAAGATATGTAAGCTTGCCACCAACTTTTCAGACTCCTAGATTTTAGAGGAATCTAAATTATCCTTAACTGACCTTAATTAATTTAATAGTAATTGATTTTTCTGGTTTAATTTAAATTAAATTTATACAATTTTGTTGTTTCGTGTTGACATCATTCAACATCATAAGAGTTGAAGAGCCATGGTGGTACAGTGGTTCGAATGCAGTACTACAGGCTGACTCTGCACATTGCCAGCAATTCGATCCTGACTGGCTCAGCCTTCTATCTTTCTGAGGTGACTCAGCCTTCTATCTTTCTGAGGTGACTCAGCCTTCTATCTTTCTGAGGTGACTCAGCCTTCTATCTTTCTGAGGTGACTCAGCCTTCTATCTTTCTGAGGTGGGTAAAATGAGGACCCAGATTGTTGGGGGCAATAAGCTGACTTTGTAATCTGTTTAGAGGGGGCTGTAGAGTACTTTGAAGCAGTATATACCGTATATACTCGAGTATAAGTCGACCCGAATATAAGCCGAGGCACCTAATTTAACCACAAAAAACTGGGAAAACTTATTGACTCGAGTATAAGCCAAGGGTGGGAAATGCAGCAGCTACTGGTAAATTTCAAAAATAAAAATAGATACCAATAAAAACTTTCACTAGGACAGTTGAGAATAAGTTTGATGTTCACAATTTCCTCTTTGAAAGAGACCAGTAAATAGGGAACAAGAAGATGAAGAAAAAGAAGTGTGTTTTTTCACACTTTTCACACTGCAGTGAACAAAAATGGCATCATAGGAACAGGCTTATTCTCAGTCCAAAGGTTTGTTTCTGATTTCTTCCCTGATTTAAGGGAAATTTGGGAAACGATCTCACTATCATGAAAGGTTTAATTAATTCACTAACCCAAAAGATGATGATGATGACAGTGGGAGGCAGGAGTCACTCTCTCCCTTGCAAGAAAAAAGCAAGAGCCGTTCTTATGATCTCTCCCTCTCTCTCTCTCTCCCCGTAATACAGTCAAGCCCTTTCCAGCACGCGCGATCTGCCTTCACCACTTTGCACCTTGCAAATGCAAAATCCTGGGGTTTTTGCATTTGCAAGGTGCAAAGCGGCGGGGGCGGATCCCGCGTGCTGGAAAGGGCTTGACTGTATTACGGGGAGAGAGAGAGAGAGGGAGAGATCATAAGAACGGCTCTTGCTTTTTTCTTGCAAGGGAGAGAGTGACTCCTGCCTCCCACTGTCATCAACATCTTCTTCTTTTGGGTTAGTGAATCAATTAATTTGGGAAATGATCTCACTATCAGAAAACAACGCGAGCCGTCACCACCACCTCCTCCTCCCCCTCCTCCCGAGTGGATTGAAAGCAGCTGGAGCTGAGGAATCAAAGCTGAGTGGAGCCGAAGCAACCTCGGCTCGCGTTGTTTTCTCAGCCTAGAGAAAGGGGAAGGGGGCTCATCTGGACCAAGGGTGAGTCTCCCCCTAAGTTTCCCTTGAAGGATCTTCTGTCGCTTTTGCCTTCTCCCTACATCTTCCCTCTGTTAAAATCCCCACACACACACACACACACACTTATTTTCGGTCAGATAGATTTCATATCTGAGCATTCTCACATGGTGGTGGGTCTTCCCCCCCCCTAAAAACAGTTAAAAAAAGAAAAAACAATATATCCTCAAGCAAGAACTTTTCTGCTTCTGATTACTCCCATGCTTAAAAGTTGCAAAGGAAACACGGAAGCAGGAAAGCGGCTGCCCAGCTTTGGAGCTCCACACCATTTTTGTTTCAGAGGGGAATCTGACTTGAGTATAAGCCGAGGGGGTTTTTTTCAGCACAAAAAATGTGCTGAAAAACTCGGTTTATACTCGAGTATATACGGTAAGTCTAAGTGCTATTCAGTGGTGGGATTCAAAAAATTTTACTCCCGGTTCTGTGGGCGTGGCTTGGTGGTCATGGCAGGGGAAGTATAAAATCTCCAGTCAGAGGTGGTATAATTTGCCAGTTCTCCGAACTACTCAAAATTTCCGCTACCGGTTCTCCAGTACTGGTCAGAACCTGCTGAATACCAGCTCTGGTGCTATTGCTATTGCTATTCACTATTTGTTTTTACTCTCCCTCTTTGATTAAGTCATGGCCCAACAGGCCAACTCAAAGGCCAAATGCAGTCTTGGAGTTTTAGATTCCAGAGACCTTCTTGCATGTAACATAGAGTTTCTTTCATGTGCAACAAGAAACAACATTGCACCATTTCTTTCTACCAAGGAATCAAAATCAGGATACAGTTTAGGATATTGCCTTTTTTTTTTCTGGGAGTATTTCTGGGAATTTGTAATTATCTGACACCTAGTAAATTCAGCAAATTGACTTACTTACTTACTTACCTACCTATCTATCTACCTACTTACCTACTTACTCTATGATAAAATATAATAGGTTGTCAGGAAGGATACTATACAGTAGAATCTTGGGTCATGAATGCTTCTGACCACGACCAAATTGGGGGATGACCAAAAATTTTGGAAAAATTTTGCATCTGGTCACGAACACATCCTTGGGTGGTGATCAAAAACAGCCATGGCAATTTTCCCTGCTGTGGTGATTTCCTGCTCCACACACCTTTTTTTTTTTTTTTTTTTTGTCCATGCATGTGCAGTCAGTCTTGCTTCTGGTCATGACCAAATCTGGTTGCAACTGAAGTCCTGGAATGGATTACGGTCATGACCGGAGATTCTGCTGTAATTGACAGTACAGAATTGAAAGAGGAGGCAAGGATGGTTCAGCTACCTTCATCCAAGTCCTGATTCTGATTATCAGTGAGAACAACCAATAAGGTTTTTGTCGCATGCTCGTATTTGAATCCAGATCATAAAGGGGAGGAAAGCTGCCATATAGCTAAGACCCTGGTACATCAGCAACACCCCGATTTTGGGCCATTACAAGTTTGGGCACATAACTGGCCAATGGCAGCTGATTGTTAAGCACAACATCTAAGGTCTCCTGGTGAAGAATTGCCACACCACTTTTTAGAACAGAACAGAATAGAATAGAATAGAATAGAATAGAATAGAATAGAATAGAATAGAATAGAATAGAATAACAGAGTTGTAAGGGACTTTGGAGGTCTTCTAGTCCAGCCCCCTGCTTAGGCAGGAAACCCTATAGCATTTCAGACAAATGGTTGTCCAATCTCTTCTTAAAAACTCCCAGTGTTGGAGCATTTACAACTTCTGAAGGCAAGTTGTTCCACTGGCTAATTGTTCCAACTGTCAGGAAATTTCTCCTTAGTTCTGTGTTGCTTCTCTCCTTGATTAGTGTCCACCCATGGTTTCTTGTCCTGCCCTCAGGTGCTCTGGAGAATACCTTGACTGCCTCTTCTTTATGGCAGCCCCAGAGATATTGGAACACTGCTATCGTGTCTCCCCTAGTCCTTCTTTTCCCTGCCTCTTGCAAAATATAAAACCTGACTGGCCAGACCATCACAAGGGAGAACCATACACACACACACACACACAGAGAGAGAGAGAGAGAGAGAGAGAGAGAGAGATGAAGATACACTTTTCATCCAGTCAGGTTTCAGTAATGCATGCCAGGTTTGTCCTTTCATCTGGTTTTAGAGACAGGCCTGCCATTCAGTAACATCAATCTGAACCTGCAGCCTCCAGCAACCTGGTTCCTTAGTTAAGACCTGTGGTGATTCCCAGTCTTTTATTCCCCAGCACAACTTTCTCCCAGCTTCCAGCTCCTCTATTACTTCCTCTTTTCCATTATCTTCCTGTCCATCTTTAGCTTCTCTGTACCCCACTCTACCCCATATCTAGGGTTGGTTGCAAAAATCAAAGGAGGGAAATGGACCATATTTTCCTCTCTTCCACTCCCAGGCAGCCACTAGTTAACAACAGCATTGAATTCTTCCATCCGCTCAACCCATTAAGCCTAAACTGGTTCTCACCCAACCTCTCATCAGTCAGGAAAGCGGACATGACTGTTTCCACTTGTACGTGGGTGCAGGCATGCTAGACTTTATGAAAAGAATTGTCCCAAGACATGCTGCCTTACATTAAATATATATATATATCCCCACAGACACCAGCATTTTCTTTAAAACGTTCAAAGCAGACGATTATCAAAATTGCTTTGTCAATTTTTTTGCTGACCTGTTCTTTGCATTTTTCCTATTTCATGGCCTAAAACTGACTTCTCTGTGTTTTAAGCTCATTGCTTTTTGTCCTGTATTTGGTGGATTAGGTGACTATTGCATCGCAGTGCGGAGAGAAGCATTTTTAAAATCAGGCTTAAAGTTTAGTAGATGATTACAACCAGAAAGAGATCAGCAAAGAGTGCCTGCTTTCTGGATTTCTGCCCACCCTTGTTAGGATATTCCTGCAGCGTCTGCCATATTACCATGTAAGAGCAAAAAACTCACAAAAGCCTTGCAGATCTGCCCACTCGACATAATAAGAAAGAGCTGACAAGGATAAGGTTGAGGCCGATGATTCCAAGGGGTTTTGTTGTGCATTTTTCCAAGCACTGAAAAGCATGCTTGGCATTAATTGCTAATTCTATTTCAGTCAGCTTGGCTCCAATACAAAAGCAACTGGCCGTAACTAACTAATAAGGGGTCTGTGGAATTATTTTGACTCTGTTGCATTTTCAAGCAGAAACATCAGACTTTAATCACAGGTGCCTAGTTCTCTTATAAATATATTAGCACCATAATGGAAGAGTTTTGAATGGGATTATAACTGCAGAGACAGCTGCTGGGCCGGCCAAAGGTGCATACAGCTGACAATACGGCTTAAGGGAATGAATGCGAGTCCAAGTGGCAAAACAGTGGCATTGCACACATGCAAAGAACCTCACGGCTTAGTGATAATGGGATCACGTTGCATATTTCAATGGATAGCCAAATAGGCTTAGAAAAGCAACCTCTGGGCATACCCATCACCCACTGCAATTGCCATTCCTGGGGCTCAACATTGTTCAACGAAGGACAAGCACATTTGAAAGAAGGGGCTGGAAGAAGAAGCTTTCGTGAGCACAAGGCAATATGAATGAGGTGTTATCCAAGGGAACTGACCTCAGACTCTGCTCTTCTTTCTTTGATTATGGCCTTCTCCACTGAGCTGCCATAGCTCTCGAGCCACGCATCCTACCACTCTTCAAAAGGCAGGGATGGCCAGAGGTATACACAGGGATGAGCTGCTGGACGCTCGCAGGGGTTCGAGAGATCCTCTAGCTAAGATTCTGTGCAGTTCAGAGAAGCCTCAAATCCCACTTCTGGCTGGCCCAGACCACCTCTCTCCACCCCTCCCAGGAGTCCCCACAAGGCCTGTTTTGGATGCAGGTTAAGTGCAGGATGCACATGGAGGCTCGGGGAGGGCAAAAAATCGGGCCTCCCAGAGGTTCAGGAAAGCCAGAAATGGGCCTGTTTCTGGCTTTCAGAGAGCCTCTGGAGCACAGGGAGGCCATTTTGATGCAGGAGGCCAACTTGGCCATGACCACCACAGCCACACCCACCCAGCAACCAGGCAGAGAACACTTTGCTAAAAATTTTGAAGCCCACCCCTGGTATACACGTGTACATGTTAATAAATGGTTACAAGCTGTCAAAAGGCACCTCGCAGAAGGATTCCTGGGATAACGTGAGGGTCAATGCAAATGTTACATCAAGTTTCCAAGATAAGTGTATTAATCCTTTCAAATGCAACATGCTCTTCTTCTCTCCGGTGTTCTTAGTTTTTACAGCTGAATATATATCTCTTACTTCGCAATCCTCTCGTTATTTCTCCATTAGATCAGGGGTCTCCAACCTTGGCAACTTTAAGACTTGTGAACTTCAACTCCCAGAATTCCTCAGCCAGTTTTGCTGGCTGAGGAATTCTGGGAGTTGAAGTCCACAAGTCTTAAAGTTGCCAAGGTTGGAGACCCCTGCATTAGATCTATTAGCTGCCCTCCTCCAAAATAGAATTGTCCCTTTTTAATTCAGTCACACACACACAAAAGTTTTTTTGAAATAAATTCGTCAGGCAAAATTACATGTTACAAAGAACCATGTCTGATTGAAACAGCAGTGTTGGGAGATGGATTAACTTCCTCTCAAAGATAGTTCTGACTCACACATCAGATACTGTTTATCCATGGTTTATCAAAGAAGTATAATTGTTTGGGTACACATGCAACCTTAAGCTATAAACTGTGTTTCTCAATCACAATCAGCCTAAAACAAATTGGAATGGCATAATGCCTTGTACTAACCCATCCATAGTGATTTTCTAAGTGCTATTTTTCTTACACAGGGAAAAGATTTATATACATCTGTGACTCTTGGCAACAGAATCTTAAATCACCATAATTTACAAACATATTATGAAGCAAGGGATGAAGAACAAAAATGAATCAAATTTCTAGTGCCTTTAGATGCAAGCGGTAGGTGCCAAATGACAAACCTGTACAACAAAAAATCACTGTTCAGGATGCCCAGCTGAAACAGTTTCAAATATTTTGGAAATTATCATCTCAAGCAATGGTCTTTGGACAAAAAAATTGAGTCCAGGATCAGCAAGACCAGCCAGGCACTGGGACAGCTCAGTCAAAACCCCATGGTATCTGTATCTCCAGAAAGCTGAAAGACTACAATGTTGTGATTATCCCTTTTCTCCTATGTGGAGAGAGCTCTGTACTGAAGGGAAAAATCAAAGAACTGGACAATTTTCACATAAACACTCTTTGCTCCATTGTCAGCATTTATTGGCAAGATCATGTCTCCAACCTGGAGATCTTGGATCATGTGGAGGCCATCACCAAATGAGTCCCTGATTATCGTAGTTCAAATAAGATGGGTGGGACACATAATCAGAATTGACAATATATGCCTCATCAGTTGATGTAATCTATAGTGTACTGGAGTCTAGGAAGAGACCTCAAGGTCAACAACACAAGCATTAAAAAAGCATTTAAAAAACGCTATACTACAGTGATATCCAGCCAAGAATACTAGAAGCTGTAGCTGATGACAAAGCCAACTGTGCTATGAAACCTCCGCCAACTTTGAAGACATGTGCCGCCAAAAACTGATAGAAAACCATGAGTGGCATCACAGAATAACACCCATAGTTTCTTCAACGATGTATTTCCAGTGGCCCCATTGTGCTAGACTCTGAATTTCCAGGCTGGGATTGCATAGTCACTCTATGTCCACAGATGAATTGCACAACAGCATGTCTTCTTTGAATCCAAAGGACTACATTTTGGTATTGGGATTAAGATGTTGAAGTGACCCAGAAAAACCATGATTTACATCTATTCTAATGGAAACTCACTGAGTGACTTTGAGCCAGTCTCTCTCTCTCCCCTCTCTCCCAGTGGTGGGACTCTAAAATTTTTACTACCGGTTCTGTGGGCGTGGCTTGGTGGGTGCGGCAGGGGAAGGATATTGTAAAATCTACAGTCAGAGTGGTATTTGCCAGTTTTCTGAACATTTTCCAAATGTTGTCTTAGTTAGATAACTGATCTATATCTTCCACCACACTCTTCCTTGATCCAACCCTCATTTGCAGAAGGAAGATACATAGCTCCATTGTAGCAAATCATTGTCAATTATAATGTACCGTATTTTATAAAGATTCTGTGCATGAGAAGAAGCATGAAAATAATAGGTTAATGGCTGTCTGGATCCCATAGAATATTTGTAGAATATTTGTATGGTATTTTCAGATGAATACCTAAGGAAGCAGTGCAACAAAAGGATGTCCCCTCTTTTCTCCTCTGCTAAATTCAGGTCATTGTCACCACCATTGATTTGTGTAGCCAGGTGACACTTCCTCCTTGATTATTCCAGCTGAGCAAGGAGCCCTAAAGGAGTCCTAAAATTGGCTCTTCACCTGTAACTTCAGACTTACACAGCCTTAGAAGAGATGCTTGTAACTCAATATGTTCTGTCCTTAATTTGAATACTTGAAATCCCCGCGTTTTGATTGGCTAAAGCGCGGGGATTTCTGATTGGCCAGGCGAGCCGCGCTTATTGGTCCGATTGAGGTCTCCCGCGATTGGCTCGCTCCAAGAGCGGGAGACTTGAATCGCTGCCATTGGCCGCGGCCGCCGCAGCGAAAAGGATAAAAGCCACGGGCTTTTTCCTTTTCGCCGGTTCGGTTCACAACTATTAAATAAAGAGCTTGAAACTTAGTCACCGACTCCTGGCTTCTTTTGCGGACACGACACTGGCGACGAAGGTGGGATCCCGACCCTGAACCGAACCCCGTGTCCAACAAGAGCCAGTTTCAGCACAGAGATGGCGAAAATCGCACCGCCCGCCCCCTTCAACCCCGCCACCGAGGACTGGGAATCGTTTTCAGACCGTTTCCGCATGTACCTCGAGTGCACCGGAATGAAGGACGCCCCGGGCCCGCTAAAACGCGCCGTCTTCCTCACACACTGCGGAACCGAGGTCTTCCAGATGGCCAAGGCATTGGCCAAGCCGGCAGACGCAACCGCCATGGACTGGGACGTCCTCTAACCTATCCTGCGGCGCCATTACGCCCCAGAGGTCCCCATCCTAATCCGGCGCAACGAATTTTACCGCCGAGATCAGAAACCAGGCGAAAAACTGAGCGATTTCGTCACCGAGTTGCGGCGCCTAGGAGGACTCTGTGAGTTTGAAGGTCTGAACAGCCTTCTAAGAGACCGATTCGTACTCGGCCTATGGGACTCTACCCTCCAGAGCTGGCTTATGGCCAAAGGCGACATCAGCCTAGCAGACGCCCTCACCGCAGCCGCAGCCGCAGAAGCAACCCGCACTTCCGCTGACAGCATGCGAAAATCAGACGCGAAGGGCGGAAACAACAACCCGGCAAGGTCGGCCGACCCAAAAAACGAATCAACCGCACACTACGGAGAATTCCAGTCTACGTCCAGCACGTCTGAAGACGAGGAGGACATACATCGCGTGCAGACGGGCCCCGGCGACCAGCGGAACCGAAGAAGTCGCAGGTCGAGGACCAACTGTGCCGGGTGCGGCGGCGACCACCCCAGATCAGAATGCCGATTTTTTGACTCTATCTGTAGGCATTGTGAAAGACAGGGACACATCGCTCGAGTTTGCCACCAAAAAAAGACCCGCAGCCCGCCCAGATGGGAACATCACGACCGAAAGAAGGAAAGTCCCCCGCCCAGGACCAGAGATCGCCAATCGGACGGTCGGTGGGACCGAATCCAACGATCTTCAAGAGGCGGCGACAGTCGGCGAAAGGAAGATACCCACCAGACGGTGACCATTGGCCACGCCATCTCCGACGGCGCCAGAAAGGTACACGTCGAAGTCCATATAGAAGGCCAACCATGCAAGATGGAGGTGGACTCCGGGTCCTACCTCTCCATGATTGCATGGCACGAGATTAAACGGCTAGTGCCCACCCTCCATAAGAGGAACATTAACGCCCAAAAAATCATCATAAAAGACTACCAGGGAAACCGCGTCCCGGTAGTGGGCACCAAGAACTTTAATGTAACTTACAAAGGCCGCACCAAACAACTCCCACTCACAATCGTCGATCGCAACCGCCCAAGCCTGCTGGGCCTACAATGGTTCGCCCCGCTTGACATCGCGCTGACAGGAGTCAACCACGTCGTCGACGATGGCTGGGAACAGCGGCTAACCCAGGAGTTCCGGGAGGTCTTCGACGGAAGCCTGGGCAAGTACCAGGGGCCCCTTATCTCATTCGACCTAGACCCTAGGGTTCCCCCCAAGCGGCTAAAACCTAGGAGGGTACCATTCGCCCTAAAACCTAAAATTGACGAGCAGCTCGACAAGCTCGTCAAACAGGGGGTGTTGCAGCCGATAGACCATGCCCGATGGGAGACCCCTATAGTGACCCCAGTCAAGCCAGACGGGTCCGTGAGAATTTGTGGGGACTATAAGGCCACCCTAAATGGCGCGTTGCAACAAAGCGCCTACCCCGTCCCAATCGTGCAACACCTACTGCACTCACTGGGAGGGGGCAAGGTCTTTGCCAAGCTCGATCTCGCCCAGGCATATCAGCAGTTACCGGTCGACGAAAAAACAGCGGAAGCCCAGACCATCGTTACCCATCGGGGGGCATTCAAGTGTAACCGGCTCCAGTTCGGAGTCAGCGTGGCACCAGGCATCTTTCAGAGCCTGATGGAATGTTTACTACAGGGCATCAAGGGGGTGGTGCCCTATTTTGATGACGTATTAGTGGCGGCGCCAAACGAAGCCGAATTAGAAAACCGACTCAGGGAGGTCTTAACAAAATTTAAAGTAACGGGACTCAAAGTAAAACGAGAAAAATGCCAACTATGCACAGAGCGAGTGGAATTCTTGGGCTACCTTCTAGACCGGCAGGGCATTCACCCTACAATTAAAAAAGTGAAAGCCATCAAAGAAGCCCCCACCCCAAAGTCTAAAACGGAACTACAGGCTTTCTTAGGCTTGCTGAATTTTTATAATGTTTTCCTACCCCAAAAGGCTACGGCGGCGGAGCCTCTGCATAGGCTCCTGGATAAGGCGGCAAATTGGACTTGGGGGAGACGAGAGCAAGCCGCCTTTCAAAAAACCAAAGACCTCCTCACCTCCAATGCCGTCCTGATTCAATTCAGCGAAACCTTGCCCTTGGTTGTCACTTGCGACGCATCACCTTTCGGCGTCGGCGCTGTCCTCAGCCATACTCTCCCCGACAAAAGAGAAGCACCCATCGCCTTCTTTTCCAGGACTCTAACTAAACCGGAGCGGAACTATAGCCAGCTGGACAAAGAAGCTTTGGCTATAGTTGCCGCCGTTAAGCGATTCCACGAATACCTTTATGGCCGCCCGTTTACCATTGTGACAGATCACAAGCCGTTGCTGGGCATCCTCGCTGGAAACCGAGCCACCCCGAACATTTTATCACCCCGGATGACAAGGTGGTCCGAATTTCTGGCAGCCTACAGCTACGAACTATTACACAAGCCAGGTAAGAAAATTTCGCACGCGGACGCTTTAAGCCGCTCGCCTTTACCAGACTCTGATCCTGACCCAGCACCAACAACAAACACCCTTAGCATCGAAAACTTGCCCAACCTACCCATTACCGCGTCAGACATTGCCAGGGAAACTATCAAGGACAGGCGTCTGGCGCGAATTTTACATTGGGTGGAAAAAGGCTGGCCTGAAAGGGACAGTGACGAATCCGTTAAGATATTCAGAAACCGCCAGACTGAACTTTCACTACTCAAGGGATGTATTTTGTGGGGTGACAGGGTGGTCATCCCGGACAGGTTGCAAGGGAGGGTCTTAGAGATGCTGCACGAAGGGCATCCTGGCATCGTCAGAACTAAAGCCCTGGCCAGGAGTTACGCTTGGTGGCCAGGGATGGACAAGCAGATAGAGGCATGGGTAGCCAAATGCCAACGATGCCAGGAGACCAGACCCAGCCCACCCGCAGCACCCATCCTGGACTGGGAAACACCAAGGGGACCCTGGTCCAGAATCCATTTAGACTTTGCCGGTCCCACAAATGGACATACCTTTCTGATCACAGTTGACGCTTACTCTAACTGGTTGGAGGTAAGCGACATGAAATCCACTACCACGGAGGCCGTTATTAAAGAACTTTGCAAACTCTTTTCCACGCACGGCCTCCCAGACGTCGTCGTCTCAGACAACGGGCCCCAGTTTACTTCCCTCGACTTCGAGAGGTTCCTGGCGGAGAGGGGCATCCGCCACGCATTAACAGCACCGGCGCATCCGGCGGCGAACGGTAGGGCGGAACGGATGGTCCAATTTACCAAAAAAACCATCCGGAAAATGGACCACGGGGAGATCAATGACAAAATCAATAAACTCCTCTTTATACAACACATCACCCCAAACACCACTACCAACAAAAGCCCAGCCGAGTTGTTGATGGGTAGGAAGCTGAGGTCCCAGCTCGACAGGTTACACCCAACATATAACCCGGAGCGACCCCCAGACTCCAGTACAAAATACCGGACCTTTGCCCCCGGGGACTTAGTGTACGCAAAAAATCTGACGGGGGACCCCCTATGGATCCCAGCCGTCATCACTCAAATCACAGGTCCACGGTCGTACCGGCTCCAAACCACCGATGGGCGAGCCTGGAAACGACACATAGACCAGCTCAGGTCACGAACTGCAACAGACCTCAACCCCCAAAACACGAACCAAGGGGGGAGGGAATACCCGAATAAACAAACGCAAGAAAAAATAAACCAGCAGTACTTACCGGAACGCAGCCATCGCGAGTCCCCACCGGAGAAGAACCACCCAGCCAGCTCTACCGACTCGGAGAAGCCAAGCGGGAGCGGCGAAACCCGCAGCTCAACCAACCCGGAAGGCCCAGGTGGGAGCCACGGAGAAGGAACCGGCCCGATCATCCAGCCGGTTCGCACAGAAGAGGGAGCAGCCAAGAACATGACCGCTCCGACCGAAATCCAGCTTGCAACTGAGTTGCGCAGGTCAAGTAGGACTAGACGGAGCCCCGCCTACCTACGTGACTACGCAACGTGATGGACTATACCAAGAGGGGAGGGGTGTTCTGTCCTTAATTTGAATACTTGAAATCCCCGCGTTTTGATTGGCTAAAGCGCGGGGATTTCTGATTGGCCAGGCGAGCCGCGCTTATTGGTCCGATTGAGGTCTCCCGCGATTGGCTCGCTCCAAGAGCGGGAGACTTGAATCGCTGCCATTGGCCGCGGCCGCCGCAGCGAAAAAGATAAAAGCCGCGGGCTTTTTCCTTTTCGCTGGTTCGGTTCACAACTATTAAATAAAGAGCTTGAAACTTAGTCACCGACTCCTGGCTTCTTTTGCGGACACGACACAATGCAATATTATTCTCTAAAGTTGGATGAAGTTAATCAGACCAAATGTATCCCTAGCAATGAAGATTTTTTTTTAACATGACAACCTAGGTTCACCACTTTAGAGAGTAGCTTGACCAGGTAAGAGCAGTAGAAATAACAAGGATATAAATAGAGTCATCATCAGTGGTGGGATTCAATTTTTTTTACTACCGGTTCTGTGGGTGTGGCTTGGTGGGCGTGGCAGGGGAAGGATACTGTAAAATCTCCAATCAGAAGTGGTATTTGCCGGTTCTCCAAACTACTCAAAATTTCCGCTACCGGTTCTTCAGAACTGGTCAGAACCTGCTGAATACCACCTCTGGTCATCATCAAATAAGTATGAAAAGGAAACAATGTAAACTCCTACTGATAGTGGAGAATATTTAAGCCTATCTAATTTGATTTGTTTGAATTGGTCAAAGTTATAAGGAACACTGAAATCTGATTTCATGCTAGCAAAAATGTACTAATTCAACAGGGAATCACTTACTGAGGGAGAAGATGAGTTCTCCTTTTTAAGCAAAACCTGAAAACCATCTTTCCAAGATACTTCATCTGGAGTACACCAAGTATGGCATTGAGTCTCCATAGCCTACAAAAGCTTTATAACTATAATTCTAAGATTGAAGACATTGTATCCATGGAGATATTTTTTCATTTGCATATAAATTAAATACATATGTATTTGTTTTTTCTTTCCACTTGTTTCTCCTTACTCAATGGTTGTGTTCATGTGACATACTGAACCACAAATTAACCAAATGTATTTTGGCCTAGAATATAAACTAGCATGTAAATTCAGACCATATGGTTAGTTTATAGCTGAGGGTGTTGTGTGAACCCAGACAATTAGGCTAAGCCAATAAACCCAAGATAAACATAGAGGCTAACTATGAATATGTATGCAAATTATGCCTATGAAATTGATTGGTCCAAATATTAGAAAAACATCTTCTGATCCAAGAATTTAGACTAGTAATGTCCCGCAACTATTAAGCCCAACCAGAATGGCATGATTTGAATGTGAATATGCTGTGGTTGATCTCAGTTATTTCACATAGGGTATTTCTACGTTCGTTGTGGAGTTTCTCTATTTCATGTTTTTAACTATATGTAAGCTGTGCAGCTGCTCACCCATGTGAGAAGGGTGGCTTGTAAGCTAGCTAAATAAATAAATAATAAATGGTTTCTGTTTTAGAGAATTACAGTTGGAAAGGACCTTGGACAAATGGCTGTCCAATCTCTTCTTTAAAAAATCTCCAGTAATGGAGCAGTCATAACTTCTGGGTGGCTATTCCACTTATTAATTGTTCTCACTCGAATGAAATGTCTCCTTAATTGTAAGGTGGATCTCTCTTTGATAAGCTTCCTTTTTTTAACTTCTTCTCCTGCTCTGTTATCTTTGTCCTGTTGAAGGATGAGGGGGGAAAACAGGACTTTTGGGGCAATTTCACTCAGACAAAGGAAACATTTTTGTTTTATCTATGCATCCTGGGAGGCTCCAGGATTGGTATAGGTCTGCACTTTCCCATGGTCAAATGGAAACTCACCTGGCTGACTGACTGAGGAGCAGTGGGACTCAGATAAGCTGGAGCTGGAAGACAAAAGATGATTACCAAGATGGAAAATGACTTCAATTGTTGACTTGTTTTATTTGCAGCATTGTGTCTGCTTCAATACATTCAGAAAAGATTATGGATAATCAGAAAAGTTAATTAATGGCAAATATTCCCAATCTCTTCCCCTTCAAATGTGTTGGAATTTCAGCACCCAGAATCCCCTGCCAGTTGAGTCAGGAGACATTAGACTGGTGAAAGCTATGACTTGCATTAGCCCACCCTAGTGAGTATAGAACATAGCATTTTATATCTATATCTTGCAAGGAGAAGAGAAAAAAAAACACTTTGGCATAGTATAAGATTTCATAATTTAAACAGTGAACATAATGGCAGTCTTAAGCCTGAAAAATGTATTTTTAAAAGGAAAATCAGAACGTACTTGGGCTGTGGTGAAAACATGAATCTAAACTAGAAAAGATACTGAGTAGGAAAGACCACCAGAGTAGACCATAATTGCATATCTACCCATAATAAAACTACACTTAAGTTCTGATTTGATATCCAGGAACTCATTTCAATGATCCTGCAAAATTCTTAACTCACTGGCTCACAAAGAAAGTGCTACCAATTAAGGTAAGCAAAAAAAAAAAAAAAACCCGCCTTTAACAGTCAGTTTTAATTACACAAGAGATTCACCAATCCATCTCTAATTCAAGCTAAAGATTTGACTGGAAAGGTCTGGAACCAATTTACATGCTTTTCAAGTTGCGTCTAGACTTTAATAAGTGGTTTAGCACAAGGCAATACTATGTAAGGATCAAAGTATCTCTGATGCATAGGTAGAAAAGTACCAAACTCCAAAGTGTTTTGCATATTCATTATATAGTTATTCCTTATCATGTGCTTCCCAAAAAGCTGTGTTTTGGTCGTTCTGGGCTTGAGCAGATGAGACTTGCTATCTGATGCCTCATCTAGTGCCACCTCAGTTGCGACTGAGAAAGGAAGAATTTATAACTAGAATTTCTAGGTCTGGTTTTAGAAGGCTTAGCTTGAGAATTCCTGTCCGATCTGCTCCTGCAAGTTATCACCTTAAATAGCGGTTCTTCAAGAACTAATCAAAAAGATTTGAGGTTAAGATTTGAAATGGTTGTTCTTACCTTTAGACTCCAATAAACTTACAGCCAAATCTACATCAGCTAGGTCCACAACTTGCTGGATTAAGCTAAAAAGAATTTTGTGACTTAGCGTGTAGTGGAAACCCAGCCACTGTCTTAGCATGGTTTGTGAACCATGCCAGCGTGTTAAGTGCCTCACCTAAGTGAACATAGCACATGTGTTTTGTTAAGTCTGGTTGATGATCTGGCATGTTTTCTGTACCTAATTATATTAAACTTCTCTCTGCGAGTTAAGTTTTGAACAGGAACATGCGTGTACTTGTTTACTACACGGGCCCAAATTTACAAACCATCACAGTAACCCAATTTTATAGGTAGCAAGATGCCTCCAAAATTCCCATGATCACCTTTTAATTCAGAAAAAAACAACAGAAAGAGATGTTGCTACAAGGAATCGCAGTGAGATGGTAATCTTGAATTCTTTTCTCTGTTTTCTTATGTATAATTAGCAATGCTCCCTCTCCCAGCTTCTAGAAAAGACCATCTACCTTCATTCAGGCCTTTCTAACTTTTAACTTTTTTGACATGTACAGTATAATATATGGTTCTTGAAAATATCTCAGAAACTATCAGTCACTGCAGAATTATGTGACCTATTCAGCTATTCAGAAGGCTGGATTACACAGCACATCAATCAATCAATCAATTAATATGCATATACACTGTTTTCTGGAAAACCCTAAGTCAGTGATGGTGAACCTATGACACACATGTCAAAGATGACACACCATGATATTTGGAGTGATACACCAACATTTACCAACACCTGACAATTATTCTCAAAAACACACCCTGTTCCTGTGCGATTTTTGAAGACTGTGGAGACCACCCAGAATGGGCTGGTTTCTTTTGCGGCTTCCAGATCCCGCAGAAGTCATGTGAGAAGGCTATTCATATGTGGCCTCCAGAAATTTGTTTTACTCATATTTCATAACTATTTGAATATATATATTTTTTTTAAAAAAAATGAATATGTAAGGAATTGCTTCACTTTTGTTCAGGAGTGCAGGGGGCGTGAGACACCAGCAGAGTCAAATTAGGCATTTTTTGAATGTATAGCTTGCCAGGTCCATCAGGTTCTCCATTACTGCCCTAAATGGATTGGATATTAAAATGGAACAAGGGCTGCAAATATTTCTACCTACTCTCTGCCCATTTTTTTCTGTTATGGTATTTTTGGCAAGTATCAAATATCAACAAAGAGATCCAGGTTCACCACCATTCATCCTATCACTGATATTGTATAAAGATATCATCTTTACTGTCTTCCCAAACAGGCTTTCATTTTGATGTGAGGCACAACACCCTACCAAAGGAAACCTGGTTAAGCCAACTTTATTTGCTTTCCAACAAGCTTAGTTTCAACAAATGCCTTCATAAGGGATAGTTTTGCTGAGCTACATTCTTTGCTGCTGCTCTTTTGTATACTTTTAGAAGCTTTGCATATGTTGAGGTTGTGGTACTATCATGTGTGCTGTGCTGCTGGAAGAATGCTCACATAGAAAGATGATCAATAAAATAACAAGAACAACAGCAGTAAAAAAAATCTTGTTGAGGTTAGTAACAAAAATATAAAGTATAGAGGGATTAGCAATAGACAGCAAATCAGAGCTCCATCCAGGCGTCTTCCCAAGAGGACCTGTTCAACACATCATGGCAAGCACAGATGTTGAGACTAGGGTAGAGGAAATCTGCATTCCTTGCCAGCTTTATATTGTGCCTCCTATATTTTTCTTACTGATTCATCTATAACAGGGGTCCTCAAACTTGGCAACTTTAAGATTTCTGGGAGTTGAAGTCCACAAGTCTTAAGGTTACCAAGTGGGGAGATCTCTGATCTATAACAAAACCAAATCGGCTATTGTTGCATTTCATATTAAAACAAAAACAGTTGAGGCTGAAAAAATAATTTGAAATGCCATTTCCATATCTTGTTTTGTTTCCTGGCAAATGAATCTGCTGAGGAGCTAATAAAGAGTTGGTTGACCTCCAATCTGTATGAACTAGGGAATGTGTCCTATTAAATTCAGCAGGACTGCTCTTCCTTCAGGGTTCCTTCAGGGTTTAATTTCCTAAATTTCAGAAATGAGTTTGTTATTATGTTGCATAGTGCACGAAAAACCAGGTTCAGCATGGGTTCCTAGATTGCAAGGGTAAGGAACCTTTAACTGTCCAGGTGTTGATGACCAACCATTTTCAATATCCCTCATGGATGGCCATAATGGCTGGAGCAGCCCAGCAGCAGCACTCTTGATATATTGTATGTGGAACATATTATGAGACAATATATCATGCATTCATTTGACCTTCATATTACAAGGAGTTTAGTAGCATCTTTTCTGGCTAATAAATATTTTGAAAAGCATAAGCTTTAAGGAGCCACATTTCACTTCATCAGATACATGGAAGGGCTAAACTGATGACCTTAATGCTAACCTTGAGCAGCCACTGATGGCCTCCATTCTCCTTTCATTCAGCTGCCACCTTCACCTTACCAAAGCACAACCTGCCTCCACCAAAGACTAAGCTTTAAGATGCATACAAACCCCTATACTGGAGTTATGTCATAACATAGTTCAGTCGCTGCTTTGACCAAGAGAGAAAAGACCATCTCCATCTGCTCTTTCTTATCTTCCCAGAAACCTCCCTGTCAAGCGTGAAGGAAATCAGCAGGCAGTTTAAATGTGTATAAAGATTTATTGCAAGCTTAAGGTCTCTACAAGAATCTGAGTACTAATGGTCAAAGCAAATTGGTGGCAGATGAGAGTCAAGGGAATTCAAGGTGGGCTGGACTTGGATATCTTGTGGGCATGCATGAACTCTTGACTGATGATGCGTTTGACCCCTCTCTAGGGCTCAGCCTGGTCAATTCCTGCACTACCCCTGTGTTAGACAGGGAGGTCTGTCTCTATTCTTTTTTTACTAGAGCGAAAATAAAAGACATTGCTGCATTAGATGCTCCATTCACACTTGTGGAAAGGAAACTTCACGAGGACAGTGGTGTCACCCAAGCAGGAAAAGCCCAAAGGGAATATCAAGCCAGCCATAAAACAAACTTGCATAGGAAAAGGAATCAAATAAAAGGTATTAAAGAAGCCTCTTAGACAAAAGCCCAAATAATTAAGAAAACTAGGGAAACAAGAAAAGAAAACATGCCAAATCAGCAAAACAACAGACAAAAGACACAAAATATATTGCAAAGGAGACAGACAGGAGATTGCCACAAAACAAATATAAGAAAACATTAGGATGAAACTGATAATCCAATCAAACCACCTCGCAGACTTTACCCTCTGGCGGAAATGAAGACAACCCCTGACAGGATTTAAAACATTAAGAAATACAAACACAAGCACTCACACACAAAAGGAGAAAAAAGTATAAAAATCAGGGACTTATCATATAAAGCTAGCTAGTCCAGGAACGCAGACTTCTTGCTATCTCTTGCCTTCCTGAAAAATAAAAAGATCCAGCTTTCAAGCAGTTGTCTGTATCCTTGCACTGGAGCTCTCCCAGCAGGAAAATCGAATCCTCAGAAGAAAGGCATTTTCCAAGCCTTTCAACACACTCAAACAACTGTGAGCAAAAGCCTCTTACAGGTTCCTCTGTTCAGGGCAGGAGACCTTGGGATGTTTGGAGGCGAGACTCATGCATACAAGGAAGCACAGGAATGTCCAGGATGTTCATTCTGTTAATAATATTCTTCTCTTTCCTAATTATCTCTTTCCTATTAATCTAAGATCTGAGTGGGTGAAAGTCCCGTTTCTTGTATCTTTTTCCCTACATCCATAGAAAAAAAATGAGAGCTTGATTGACGATGTGCCATCAAGTTGGTATTGACTCCACATAGATTTTCTCCAGGATGGTCTATTCTTAACCTGCATTTCTATACAAACAATATTCTACTCCACTTAAAATTTTTCAAAAATCATTAAAAAAAATAAGTATTGTTGTTCTGTGATGGCAGCTTAGGAGAATCCTCACTAGCTTGTCAGAATATATTCATGAACTAGAATAGAGCTTGGGTAACAAGGTCAGCCAAAGAATAGGCATAGCAACTAAGTCAGCCAATGTGGACTGTTTTGGAAACTGAAACTAGAATTAGCCTAGGCTGGAAACTGAAACTAAAAGTAACCTAGGCATGGCTCTATGTTAATCTCTGCAACTCTGCAGCTATGTTGGAACTCTGAGTTGATCTATTGAAGATGAACCTAACTTGCTTGCTTGCCGAAGATTGAAGCTCTGCTCTGAACTTGCAACATCTTTCTGTCTGAGTTTGTTCCATGTTGAAGAAGTCTACAACTGGTTTGTAAAATCTACTTATGTTTATAAAGATGTTAAATGAAGCATCAGCCATCTGTGTTTATTTTTCTGGCGTTGAATTATCGCTGTGAAACTCTCAATATATCATACTGCAGCTTGCTTTTACTTAGTTTAGTGTATCAGATTGGCATGATATATTAAAACTTGTCATCTACCTCTTGGTTGTCATCTACCAGCAATTGTAAGCTAACCAAGTTAAAATGCAAGGCCACAGAGGCTTGAGAAAGTAGTATTTATACCTTCCCATATTATCCCATTCTGGAAAACGCAGTGCCTGTAAACGCCCAATCATGCAGACTATTTCCCAAGATTAAAGCAGTTTAACTCAGTGGTAACAGTCACTGGGGTATTAACCATGCCAATATCAGAAAGCCTACCTCATCACTCCACATCCCCTCAGCCCTGTCCAACTATGGAAAAGATATTCCCACAACGTACAGTTATATAGCTTGGAATTATTCCAGAAGCCCATAAGTCTGCAGACCACTTCACAACCCTCTTGATTCAAGTCAGTTGAATCCAAGTGAGTCACAGCTTTGATTCATTAATCCGGTTCAACAAGGCCATGGGATCAGGTTCAGCAAATCAATGCTCCCTTTCAAAACTTTGCTAAACCCTAGATTACTACAAGCTAGATCAATACAGTACAGATGGAGAGTCATCCCTTTTGCTTTCGGTGTGAACTCAAAACTCTCCCCAGGTGATGAGTTTCTGCTCTTTTCTGCACAGTTTACTTTCTCACAGCTACTTTCTCCTGCTTGTCAGTCTTGAAATCTTCCAGACCATTATGACGCATGTCTCCTCTTTACTGCTTATTAGCCAATCAGCCTATTTTAGAACCCCTATTTGCCAGTTTTCTTACCCAACCAACTTCCAAACTTGTGTGTTCATTTCCATAAACCTCTGAGTTTTTTTATCCTAATGGTACATCCACATTGTTACTCTGTAGTCCATTCTGTTCGTAAAGTTATTGGCACTCTGGGAATGTGCTCCCTACCACTAGGAGTGATGATGATCACTATCTAGCTGCTCAAATGTAATTAATTATGTTATCTTGACAGACTTGCAAATGGGTGGCTAATCTTGCCCAGCATATATAACACATAAAGGCCTTTTTGTTTCCCCCCTGCCGAGATCAGTCCTTAGCAGGCTGACCTTGAATCCACGGCCATTGATTGAGACATATCAGGGTGAAACTGATTGGAGCAAAGGAGACCTCTATTCAAAGTGGAAGGAAACAGGGGAGGCCAAATTTACAAATATTGTATGTTTGTTGCCTATGGAAGAAAAGCTTACAGAAATGCTATGCAATGAATGGAGCCCAATTTAAACCCTCCTACATGAAGGGGCCCTTGAAACTAGCAAGTCCAGTGCAAGCATCCTTCATAGAAAGCTACTTCGTCTCTGCCTGTACAGCTAAAATCAAGGAGAAACACTGTTAGTATTAGATATGTACAGATCACACAGAGGATGGGGATAGAGGGAGACGGAGACGGAGAGGGAGAGGGAGGGGGAGAGAGTGACAGAGAGAGAGAGAGAGACTTCCAACGGGAAGGGGCTGCCATAAAGAAGAGTGGTTTAACCTATTCTCCAAAGAATCTGAAGACTGGAGAAGAAGTAATGGAAACGTATCTAGGTTCTGCAACCTTCCAGTAGAACTAAGGAGCAATTTCCTGACAGTTAGGACAATTAATCAGTAGAATCCCTTGCCTCCAAAAGTTGTGGAAGCTTTTAAGAAGAGATTGGACAACCATTTTGTCTGAAATGGTATAGGGTTTCTTGCCTAAGCAGGGGGTTGGACTAGAAAATATCCAAGGTCCCTTCCAACTCTGTTGTTCTGAGAAGTTTGGAAATTGACTGGGTAAGAACATTGGCTTCTGAATGGATAGCATGTAACAAAGAAGAGACATGGATGCAATGATCTCAAGCCTCCTTCCTCCCATTCAGTTAACTGAAAGATGCTTTAAAAGGTGCTATATTTAAAATATAGCAATAATTGGTTCCATTGTCAAATTGCTCTGTTAGGAAAGTTCTTTTCCCTGACTACCATTCTGTGGAAATCTGCCTTCCTATAGCTCAAATAAAGTATTCTGTGCTAGTTTTGCTCTTCCTCTGTATGAATCATTTTAGATATCTAAAATACTTTAATATTTCACCTACACAGAGTCTTTTCAAGATTGAACGTTCCCAAATCCTTCAATTTATCTTCTTAGGTCTTGAATTTTAACTCCCTGATTTTCCTTCTTTCCCTTCTGCAAACATATTCCAGTTTACCTGAACAACAGTACTGATCAGAGGTGATATTCAGCAGGTTCTGACCAGTACTGGAGAACCAGTAGTGGAAATTTTGAGTGGTTTAGAGAAACGGTGGTAATCTTCCCCCAGGAGTGAGGAGGGAATGGGGATTTTATGGTATCCTTCCCCTGCCACACCCACCAAGCCACGCCCACAGAACTGGTAATAAATTTTTTTTGAATCCCATCGCTGGTACTGATAGTATCATTTGACCAAAGCAGAGTTGGTTCTCCATTATTTGGAAACTGTATTTCTATTGATGCAATCTAAACTGGTGGTTGCCATTTCTGCAGCCACATTACTCTAACGACCTATTCGTTCCAAGCTCCTTTTCACAAACTGCTTTTCCAATACAATTTATTAATTAATGTTCTCTTCTCCTAACATGCAAATATAATCTTCATTAAACGATTAGCTTGTTTAATTGTGCCCTCAATCCCTTTTTTTTTTCCTGTAATGTGAGGGACCAAATACTCATTATAGCTATAAAAACAATTTAAGCATAACAGTGCATAAAATGTTTGGTTTTATTTTGTGAAAGAAAAACAATTGTATAAATGTTGGAAGCAATAAAAAGCTAAACGGACATGCAGAGCTCAATTTGCTGGGCTGAGGGAGAAATGCAGGTCTAATATCTGATGAAAATTAAACCCAACATCTTCTGTTGTGACTAGGCCAGGGGTTTGCAACCCACAGCCCTGGAGCCACATGCGTCTCTTTCAGCCTGCTGCTGTGGCTCCCTGTTGGCTGATCCCACCACTGGCTGGCCCCGTTTCTCCCCTCCCCGTCACTCCTCTCCTGGTCTGAGGAGGGTGAAGGCAGGGGATGGAGACTCGCTCCATATTCCAGAGCAGGAGGTGACTGAGTGACGTCAAGTTGGCCATGCCCATCCAGTCACATGGGTTGTTAAATTATTGGCTCCCGATATTTTCTTTTCTGTGGGAAAACGGGTCCAAATGGTTCTTTGCATGTTTAAGCTTGCAGGCCCCTGGACTAGCCTTGTTCTGGTTCCTTTCTTTGTTGGTTCTTTTCTCCCATTCCCATTCCCCTCCCTTTCATTGATCTCCCGCCTCCCCCAGTTGCTTCTGCTTTTCCTTACCCCTTGTCTCAGAGCAACTTTTAATCTTCAGTCTCCATAAGAATTCTTCTCTTCTTGGCTTCTGCCTTCAACCCTCTCCTCCCTCCTTTTACTTTCTTCTGCTTTCAAGCAGACTTTTAATCAATTTCTCAGTGTAAAGGTGTGTGAGAGCTTCTACTGTATAAACATTCAACTAACCAAATTAATTCACATTTGAAGGGGGTGAAAATATATGGAGAACTTTAGTTTCTCCATTGCTTTAAATGAGTTCATCCCCATTGTCCATTCTTTTAGGTGAAATCTCTGTTTTTAGTACAGTCTAGATTCTAGAATTAAATGACAAAAAGAGAAAGGTAGCTTTTTTTTTTTTTTCCATTTTTATCCAACATTAACTGCAAAGAGGACAAAGAGTTGGAGTAATGTTTTCCAGAGCAGATGCCTTCTGACATCAAAAGTTTCTAACACTAGTCCCAAGATGAACCATTTTAGTGTGGAAACACTGAGTTCTTATGGCCATATCTGGTTTTGCCTTGTCTGCGGAAGCAAATGGCAAAAGAATGGAAAGGGAAATTATACTTTGAGATATAAAGATAAATGTCTACACTTCATCCTTTTAATGTAGATTTATCTTCTTCCCTTTCTCAAAACTCTGGATCTGGATTAGAAAACAGTCTGGGAACCAAAACAGGGTTCTTCCATCAGCAGTTACACTGAGTAATATCCAAGGTAGGGATAATATGGTATAAATAGGGAAAGTTTTTCTCTTCCTCAAAAGTGCCACCTCATGACTGCATCAGCTTCTCAATGGAGATGCAAGGAGGAGCGGTGATGATTTAGACAGAAACAGTTGGAGTAAAACTGAACTGGGAGCCATTGCTCTTGCCTGTTTCTCTAAAAAGCACTTTTCTCTGTGCAGAAAAACGTGGGAAGCAATCCACTTTGTAAAATGAAGATAGTCCAATAACATATAGATCAAAAATGCCCGGGTGAGTACCAGAGGTGGATATTCAGCAGGTTCTGACCAGTTCTGGAGAACCGGTCGCGGAAATTTTGAGTAGTTCGGAGAACAGGCAAATAGCACCTCTGATTGGAGATTTTACAATATCCTTTCCTTGCCACGCCCACCAAGCCACGCCCACAGAACCAGTAGTAAAAAAAAATTGAATCCCACCACTGATGAGTATACTCCTATAAAAGAACAGCAGACCCGGGAAGATATGTTGTGGTATAGCAAAAACATTTTCCAATATATACATCCAAGACAACCCATATGTAAAATGTACATATAAGCAGGAAGAAGGCAAGGACAATGCATAAACATTCATACATTATTTGAGTAGTTCTCAGTTGGATACTATGAATGAGCCAAAATAAGTTCAATAAAATGAAAAACTGAAATTGAAAGACTCATCCAATAAAAATGCTTTTTGTTTCTTTTTTCATTCAATCATATTTGATTCTTGGAGACAAGTCCTTGCAATTTTTTCACAAAAGCTTTTCAGAAGTGGTTTGCAGTTGCCTCCTTCTTAATGCTTAAAGGAAGTGATTGGCCCAAGATCATTCAGCTGACTCTGTGCCTAAGGCAGGAGTAGAACTCATATGATCCTCTGGTTTCTAGTCTGATACCTTAACCGATACACCAAACTGGCTCTCAATTCAAATTATATTTGCCTAATAAATTGGCTTTATTTAATTCAATGGAAGAAAGAAAAGTTTTGAAAAGCGACAGCTGACAATGACTTTCAATGTCTAAAGAGTTTTGTTGGCTTCCATGTTAATCAGTACGTACAGCAGTTGTCCTAATATGTGTGTTTGCATAGTGTGTCTTTTTATTTGTTTTATTATTTTGATAACTTTCCATCTCTTTATTTTTACCCTTTGATTTTTATTTCATTTTTCACTTGATCATACATACATACTAGTGAACTTTCTTTTGATAGTGTTCATTTTGGTCTTTTTTTCTCACTTCGGTTTGCTTCTACCACCACCACCACCAAACTTCTTTAGTCATGCAGCAATTAAGCACAGCCTCATAAATCACCACACAATCTGCTTTACTGGCCTGGGCCTGCTGGGTCACTCCTTGTTTATTCTCCTTATGATTAAACTGAATCGCACATTAATCTTTGTTTGAAATAAACTTACTGATAACTACTCTCTCCAGTAGCTGTTAAGCTGTTTGCAAACAAAAAGTTGAAGGATTTCAGTGACCCAGGTGGAGATAATGTGACAGGTGAATTTAGTCTCAGGTTTGCTCAACTTCAAAGAGAGCTAAAACCTGAAACCTTAGCAGATTCCTTTTGGCTTTCTAATGGAGCTTTCAACTCAGCTTTGCACCTTTTTATTAAAAAAAATGTCAGAGTTTGTTTATACTTTTTTCAGGTTTGCCCAAATAGGAATTGGCACCTGCTTAAAGCCAGACTCACATGCAGGTATGGAATGCTAACAACTATGGCACAAGAATTCCGTTTTAGTTGCTTACAAGGGACAATGAACTGAAATGAACCCATTTGGTTATAATTCTTACTACAAAAGGGATTTGTTTTCATTATATATTCATACTTCATCTTCGGTGTTTCAGAATTGGCAGTTTCTGATGGCCATCTTCTGGCAACAGGGATCACTTTTTCCTAGAATGGTCCACATGTTGTATTCCTCTGCGGAACAGTAGAGAAATAGTGACAGCCACAGTAGAAGGACCGCACAATATTACAAAGTTGTATGATAAACACTCTACATCAGGCCATTAGGCTGCTGTTTCTTTCAAGAAGGAAAACAGTTTTTAAAGGGAAGGACAATGCAGCATAAATGTGAGTTGTTGTTATTGTTATTCTTCTCGAAGGCACATCACAACCAACCCATTCAAGAAAATAAAGCTTAGATGGAGGATTTTCTCTATCAGCTCCCAAAACACACAACCAAAAGTTTATATTGGGATCTTGTACCTAAAAGGAAGTTACTGAGAGGCTTGGGGTACCTAGAGACTCAAGGAAACTGGGGGCAAAGTCCAAAGAAATGCAAATAAAATGTTTCTATTTGACCAAGCCAAAAAGGAAAGGATTGGGGAACAGAAGACTTATCCATAGATTTTTGCAGTAGTCAAAGTGCAACAAAACCAGATGTTGTACTGGAGCTGCATAATATCTGTTGTAGGTGATGGTGGATCCATTAGAGATGAATTTGATGGGAATTGCTGTATGGGCATTAGTTGTTACAATGGCTGCAAAGACAGTCCGTCATCCCATGGAATTTTAGGAGACAGCACCTAAGCAGCAGGGAGTCCTGGAGACAGATGAGAAGATCAGAAGAAGTGGGAGGAAGATAGTCAAGGCAAAATGATACAGATATATTAGTGAGTGAGTTAAATAATCAAACATTTGTAACAAATGGTTGATGGCATCATACTATGACTTAAATAAACGCACACAAAGTTGATGTGTGCCCCCTTTATAAATGTACATCAGGGAAGTTATAATGGTCTGCTCCATAACTAATTTATTGCAGAAAAATCTATTGCTGTTCATAGTGCATTTGCAATGTAATGGGACTGCACATTTCTGGCTTTATGGATTTCCAATCAGATGATGCTTTCCACACACGGCGAGTCTTATATGAAAGCAAACTAAATGAGAATTATCTCCATTGTAGAAACACTTGAGGCTGCTCTGAATGCAATCTCTGTGAAACTGGAAAGAACGTTCATTACCTTAGTTGCATGGTTACAGATATGGGTAGAGACAACCAACATCATAAATCTGGCATAGTAATACACAGAATATGCAAATAATGACCTTTTGCAATATACCCAAGGGCTGAATACACAAGGCCTGACCTAAATCAAAATCAAACTTTACTGAACTTTTCGAGAGATGTTCTGAAGAAGATGCATGACAAGTTATCTGAAAATGAAACAAAACTCCAGATGGATTTTGTGTTTAATTTGCTCATAGTTCATGTATGTAAATGCTTATTATTTGGTGGAATTAACTTTATGAGACAAATGCTCAGAAGAGATGGATGGTGAAATATAGATTTAAGTGTCTAAACAAATTCCATATCAGTTTTCAAAAGTTAATCAGAGATTAACAACTGTTACCACTGTTTTCCTGGGAGATTTTAACTCAACTGTTAACAGTGGATGAGTTCAGCATTTGCATACAAAATACTAGAAGATCTCAAGTGAGAATAGCCCAAACTCATAAAATGTTGCCATTTATGAGGTTTGCCACTGTTTCTAATGTTTTAAATATATTTTTTAATTTAATATTGGGAGTCTGTAAGATTTATTCAGAGGTGCCATGCGGTGCTTGGTGCCTGTAGCTACCATACTATCAATCCTTTCTCTAATTCATATATGCCGTCACACTGATTATTTTAGTTGCACAGAAACTTTGTACATTTACGGACAATAAAATATCACCTCGGATACACATCCCTTCCTATTTAGGTGAACAAACATTTGAGAAAGACAAACATTTGATGATTGCCTGGAGCTTATAAACAGCGGCAGTTTTTAAGAAATCTTTAAATTCATCCCGCTAAGAGTTCTACCTGCTCATTAGACTGAATATAAAGAAATATAAGAAAAGAGAGAAGGAACTGAAGGAACTGAGGTTGGCTACTGTAATATGGTGGACAATTTGAAATCCAATTAATGCCTGCACAGAATGAAGTAGAATGGGTATCAAATTACCCAACCTCAACTGAAAAGTTTTGCAACCAATTTCATGCTCCATAGCAGTGAAACTAGAGACACATGTCTACAAGGCTATCTTAGGTTGGGTGGGCGGGGGGGGGGGTTCTTCTTTTTGTCTCCATAAAACCCCAGGGAGGAAAAGGAGCATATTCACAAGTCTATCAACAGGACTGATCAGCTATGACTCCTTTTTTTGGTCTTCATGATGTGCCATCTTGTCTGCCTTGCCATGCCCTCCAGCAAAGGGCCAGAACTATCATCGTTCCATCCTAAACGTCCTACCAAAAGATAGCAACTGCTCAGGCTTATATGAAATCGATGGAAGCTTTTAGGGACAACTTTCAAACGAACCCACCTGCTCTAAAGTAATCTTTGAACAATCCTCAAGTGGAAATACTTCGTTCAATTGTGATCTACCCAGCAAATATAATTAAGTCTGTCTCTATAGAAAACATACCTATCGATGTATTACACCTATTCATCTGAAAACAATAATCAAAACTCAGATTCAATCCAATCACGGTTTTTTTCCTCCTACCAGTGATCTTTTCCTCCAAGATCAACTGAGTTTTCAGAATTGGCACCCAAGATATTTGGGGCACATACATTTGGAAAGAACAAGCTTAAGGCACCTCTCTTCCCTTAATTTAGCAACGCTAACCACTAAGCAGAGATTGATTAATCCTTTTTTAAAAAATGTTGTTAGATTTGTATAGACTTCCTTGTATGAAAACATCTCAGCCAAACTGTCTGAATTTTATTTGATGTATTCACTTAGAAGAAACAGCTATGCTTGTAAATGCATGGCGTGCTGCTCAAAAAAGAAAAAAGAACTTGAAGGAGGGTAGTTCCCAGTCTTATTCCTCAAAATTGCTTCTAAACATTTCTTTGATTCCTGTTAAAAAGCAAACAAACAACAAAGCAGCAGCCTGCATTTTCCCATGCCAGCTAATAGGAGCCACAAACCTTGAATTGCCTTGAATTAGATTCCACATCAGAGAGAAGAGCTCGGAGTTGCGTCAAAGAGGGATTGTTTTTAAAACACTGAATTCAGCCCTGAACCAAAACTTGATGGTAGATAACTTGACAGAAGCATGTGAGCACAGCCACACCTATTTATTTATTTGTATGTGTGTGCACGTACGCATGTATGTACGTACATATGTATTGCAGGGTAGCAGTAAATAATCTAGCAGAAGAATCCAATTATTAATGGATTTCAGGAGGGTCTCCTTTCTTGCTGGTACTACTATCCCTCCAAACTGAAGTTCTTTATGCCTGGCAGTAGATTCCTTTTAATGTTAAACATGAGTATGCATAAAGAAGCATGGTTTTGCAAAAGAAGAAGGCCTTTTTTGAGCCTGAATCCATTGCTAACCTAATCTCTCCCCATCCCATTTTTTAGAATACTGAAACCCACAAAAAAAAGAATGCAAGCAGCTGATGCTAAAAGTGAACAAGGATGCCTTCCTCTCCCCAGTCCCCTCCCCCTTTTCAATAAATCATTGTAGCAATAATGTGACATGGCCCCTGTTATCCCTACAGCTCTAGCAAACAGCTTTTCTTTGCCCGTCTATTCAAGCTACCACCAAGGCTACAGGAGGGGTAGGCAGGAAACCGCCTGTAATTCAATTAGAAAAGCAAGCATGAAGTCAATATTCATGGCAGTGAACCAGGAATCTTGCCGGACAACGAAACGATAATGAGGAGGTTCACAAAGGAAATATGCTCGCTCGGTGATAAGTTTTTAAAAGAGTTGCTACAGCATGTGACCAGCATATAAAACTGGCAGAGGCTTGGAGACATATAGGGGATTCATACACCAGGGACTGAGGCCCATGTAACGGCATACATATTTTAGGCAGAAGATGAGCTTGAGACTCAAGAGTATCCCACGGTTGCTGCACAAGTCTTATGATGAAGGTAGTTTGGTCCTTAAGCCCTTGAGGTTTTGGAGAATGAAAGCATTTTTTTTTCTGGATTGTTGGCATTGAGACTGTTTCTTGATTGCTAAATTCACTCTGGCTGAAGGAAACTCAAGGAGGGCTTGGAGGCACTTTCATATGCAGTCAAGCTGAGGCTCCAGACCAGGGGTCTCCAAACTTGGCAACTTTAAGACTTGTGGACTTCAACTCCCAGAATTCCCCAGACAGCATAGTTGGCTGAGGAATTCTGGAAGCTGAAGTCCACAAGTCCTAAAGTTGCCAAGTTTGGAGATTCGGTGCAAGTAATTCAAGAATCGAGGAGAACTAATTTGATCAAGAAAAGAAAGCAATAAAGCGGGCAAACAAGTTGATAAGCCAAAGTAGCTTAGCAGCAGCTAGGGCTGAAATTGAAAACATGTGTGAGTTCCAAACTTTTGTCAAAATATTGAAAGCTGCTTTTTGCTTGTTCTGGATCCAACATCATGTTGCATGTACTAGAGAGGCAGAGCAGCACAACTCTGACCCTTTGATGTAACTGGATCCCATCCTGCACATGATCTCCTGGAGGAAATCCAGGTTCCAGGTCCCCATCCAGTTAAAGACTTCATTGGGTGACTTTGGGTCATTCACTGTCTTCACTTCAATCTATGTCAAAAGCGTTGCTGTGGTGATGATAAAATTGGGAAAGAAAGTCCCCACACACACACACACTTTTGTTTTACTCTTAGAAAAAAAGATCATGAGTAAACAATATATCCACAATAGGTTTCAGAAATGTGAAGTTTGCATAAACTGTTCGGGTGACTTTGAGCTTCTGTAAAAATTCAACACAAGGCAGCAGATTGCTTTCCTTAGCTCAGTAGCAAACTCCATGCTTTCTTGATCAAGGATTCAATCTGCCCACCGCCATTATGTCTTCAATTAAAAGCACCTCAATAATTAATAGGTAGGATCTCCACCTGAAACAATGAACCATCTTTCCAGACATGCAGGGCTTAGATGAGCATGTATTATTTAAAGTGTATTATTTCACATAATTTGCACATCCTTTTTTTTTTCCCAGGTGCCACTACAGTCTCTGATTCAGCTGCTTTGGCAGTGCTTTGCAAATGCTGTTTGACTGGAGAGCAGGAGCAGGAGAAACTGTGCTGAAAACATATTGCGCAACAGGTCATAATGGGATCCAGCATCTCATAGTCCCAATAGCTTGCACCAATGAGTAAAAGCAAGGACTTGTTTTGAAAGCCTTTCTCTAATAGCCAGGGCAACTCCGCATTCAGACTCTATTAAGGAACTCTGTTTGCATTTGGCACAGCAACTAGGGGAAGCTAAGGATAAGCCTTAGCCATGGTTCTCTGCTGGGAATAGGATGGGGTGGTATGCTGCGCTCAGACGCCACTGAAGACTGAAAAACAAGAGTTGCTTTTCTTCCAGCCTTCTATTACTTGGCCAAGTCAATAATAGGCTGGAGTCAGTCTGCTCATCCAGAGATTCTAATAACACAACCTTCCACCAACCTATTGTTTAGCATCAGCTATAGCAGCAAACTGCAGTGACATCCACGCAGTGACACACGGTAATGATGGCATCATGCTGACACTGCTTGTATATGTCCTGATGAATGATACTGCATTTGTGGAATGATCTGATCCTTTTTCTAGAAGTGCTATCAAGCCAAGAGGTAGATAATAGAGTTTCCATTTAGAATACTGGAAGTGGCCCATGTGCTTCTCGGTTGCATTTATATCATCCCTCTCAAAGAGGTGCACAGCCAATCAATCAATCAGAATAGAACGGGAAGGGACCTTGGAGGTCTTCTAGTCCAACTCCCTGCTCAAGAACAGTAGACCCTATACCATTTCAGACAAGTGACCGTCCAGTCTCTTCTTAAAAACTTTCAGTGATGAAGCACCCACAACCGCTGACAGTAAACGGTTCCATTGGTTAATTGACCTCACTGTTAGAAAGTTTCTCCTTAATTCCAGATTGCTTCGCTCCTTGATTAGTTTCCATCCATAGTTTCTTGTCCTGCCCTCAGGTGCTTTGGAAAATAAATTGCCCCCCTCTTCTTTGTGGTAATGTCTCAAATACTGGAATACTGCTATCATGTCACCCCTAGTCCTCCTTTTTTCTAGACTAGTCAAACCAAAATCCTGCAACCGTTCTTCATATGTTTTAAACCCCAGGTCTTTAATAATCTTGGTTGCTCTTCTTTGCACTTTTCCCAAAGTTTCAACATTGTTTTTGTCATGTGGTGACCAAAACTGGATGCAGCATTCCAGGTGTGAGCTTACTAAGGCTTTATAAAATGGTGCTAATACTTCATGTGATTTTGATTCTATGCCTCTGTTTATGCAGCCAATGATTGTATTAGCTTTTGGGGCTGCCACCGCACACTGCTGACTCATATTTAACTGATTGTCTCCAAGGTCCCTCTCACAGTTACTGTTTTTGAGCCAGGTTTTGCCTAATCTTGACTTGTAACTTTTGCCAGATGATTGTTTTGAAGTATTTTCCTCCAGTTCGTGATGTGGCAGAAATATGACACTAGACTTTTTTCTAATCCATATTCTTCTGCCTCAGTGTTGAGGATGGCCAGTGAGGATGTCTCTACAGTTTTAATGCAGAACAAGTTCAGGAAGATGGCTGGTTGATTCCTCTGCCTTTGTTGTCCTTGTCATTGTTACCTTTCACCAATTGTTCTCTTTAACATATGGTGTGGGATGAGCAAATACAGATAGGTACTTCAATTGGCTGGTTTACCCATCTGCCAAATTTCCTGACTTAGGACATAGTCCTAAATCTATGAATATGGGACTAATGCTTTTCTGAAAGCACATAAAACCCATTTATTTTGTTTGTAACGGTCAGCTAACAAATCATGGGAGTAGAGAAGGGGGTTGAAATGTGAGGAAACCATAACTAGCCAGCTCTGGTCTCAAGTGACACTGCAAGGGAATGGGAGTGTTGGCAGTAAGTGGTCACGGATGGCAATACCGAGGGAATAGGCAGAATAGGTAGCAATATGGAAAACGGTGCAACCAGCCCCCAGAAATAAAATCTGCAAAAACCAAGCCTTATTAAAAAAAAAAAAAAAACCAGCTCAAATCTGCAAAACACTCTCTGAGGATAGAGCCACCCATACAGAGCTGGTAGAATAACTTTCCAATTTAAAATGTACATATTAGTACTAAACCCATGTATATAAAGGGACCAGATCACACACATAAGTGCTTAGGAAATACAAATCACACATTATGCAGACAACAGCCTCTATGGAATACAAGAGTTCAGGGTCTTCTGCAGTTAGAGCCAAATGCCCATAGATATAGATATAGTAGCTGTTGAACAGAAGGAAGGAGATCTGCCAGCAGAAACCTAAAAAGGCCAATAGGAACTAAGTAGACCTCATCTCAATTGTGTCACCAACAATATTGTGCCAGGAGAAGAGAGAAAGGACTTTAAGGTGCCTCAGCAATGGGCTGGGGTGACAAGATGGCAGTGTCATGAGGATATTACATTAAAAAAAATTACTGGGGATGTTCAGTTTGAATCATCATTATAAAAAAGATGTGGAGACCAGTGGTAGGTTTCAAAAAAAAATTTCTACTGGTTCAGCATGAGTGTGCACCAAACACATGCTTTGTGTGCATGCAGCATTTGCAACTCACTTTCTGATACAAGCCCTGTGTGTAAAACAGACGATACATGGCAATCGGCCATGCCACGCGAAGCAGCTGAGGTTGAAAATCAGGAAATAAAAGTCAGTATAGAGCCGGGTTTCTCTCACAGATGATCATCAGAGCTAGGGCCAAACCGGTAGAATTCCACCACTGCTGGAGATGCTGGAAAGAGTGAAGAAAAGAGAAACAAAGATTAGGGGGCATATGAAGAATAGTTGCAGGAATTGGGTTTGTCTAGTCTGGTGAAAAGAAGGATTAATGGTGACGTGATAGCAGTGTTCCAATATTTGAGGGGCTGCCATAGAGAATAGGGGTCAACCTATTTTCCAAAGCACCTCAAGGCAGGATAAGACACAATGGATGGAAACTAATCAAGGAGAGAACCAACCTAGAACTAAGCAGAAATTTCCTAACAGTGAGAACAATCAACCAGTGGAATGGCTTGCCTTCAGAAGTTGTGGGTGCTTCATCACTAGAGATTTTTAAGAAGAGACTGGACAGCAGGGGTGGGATTCTACCAGTTCACACCTATTCACTAGAACCGGTTGTTAATATTCTAAGCAGTTCGGAGAACCGGTTGTTAGAAGAAATGACTGGCCTAATCCTGTAAGGAAGGCAGGAAGGAAACATTCTGGTGTTGTTTACAGAAACTGCCTCTCCATTAACCCTTATTACATTCTTGGCAGGACTAGACTTCCTGTCTCAGGAACATCTCTGGAGTTATTTTTCCTCCTTTGCTGGTACTTTGCTGTGTGGAATGACCATTCAAAGTTACAATGACACTGAAAAAAGTGACTTATGACCATTTTTCACACTTACGGCTGTTTGCAGCATCCCCACAGTCATGAGAGGCCAGGCAAGGAGATGTGTGCCTCAATGTGAATGAGGTTGAGTTGACCACGCCCAGCCAGTCACATGACTACCAAGCCATGCCCACCAACTAAGCCATGCCCACAGAACCAGTTGTTAAAAAATTTGAATCCCACTCCTTGGTTGCACTCCAAAGCCCCTTCCAATTCTGTTATTCTGTTCATGCTATGCTTAAAGGGAAGTGAGGAAGCTATCCATTTTCTATTCAGCTAGTCTTTGTGAATGCACTTAAAATAGATGTGGATTTCTATAGATGATTTTAGTTGGGTAGTTTTTATATGTTGTTTGGGAGCAAGGAAGAAGAACAGGCCGTGTAAGACATGCTGTCCACTCATGTGCATGAGTAGACCTCATAAATTGCTTTAACTAAATTTGCAGAAAAACAAACTTGTTTTCCACACAGCTGGTGTTTAGTGATTTTAAGAAATATATACAGTACTTCAAACTTAGTATTCTATGATTTTGCAAGTGAATCACTATGTTCCTCAGAGAAGAAAGGTCAAAGGCCCCTATGTAAGTCCTGCCAGTATCAGCTGGAAATTATTACATTATTTCCTTTTCTTGTTCTTATTTTAAAGCCAATGTGGTTAGATTTCCAACAGTCTGAGTGTCCAATAAGATCTTATGAGACCACACCTACCCTCTTGGTTAAAGGATATTAGATAATGTTCCTTTTGTTTAATTATGAGAACACTCTTACTTTTAGGATGGTTATGTTAATTATGCAATTATTATCCAGCATTGTATTTTTCTCTCTCTGACATTTTTAGGTGGTTTTTTTTTCATTATTCAATTAATAGTTTGGGGAGGCTGTCCAAATTCTATAATCCCAATGTTTGCTTGTATAGTATATTAAAACCTGAGGACAACAAAGTGGTAGGAAAGAGGAAAGAAGAGATCCCTCATCAGTTCTGTTCTGTTTCTTCTTCTTCACCTTTCTTTCTTCCAGAACCCAAACTGAACATGCAGAAATATCCTGTTGTGCTTCCCCAGCCTCCCTATCTGAAGAAATCCAGATAGTGGTTCCTTCATCCCTCTTTTCCAGGGGAGGAAAAATCCTCCAAATTCATAAAGAGAGATATGGATTGAAACTTTCTTTCTCCATGGAAGGTAGCAAATACATTAATCATCAGTCTTGCTTGAGTCCCGACCCTTTGTGTTTTGACTAGTTTTAGTTTCCCGGATGAACCCTACCTGGATGGTTATTTCAACCATGATAAAACAAGCTCTAGTTTAGCACAAACTACAGTTGGTGTCACGTGGTTCCCTCGAGCATGCTGGACTATAATTTCCAAAAAGTTCTGTTTATGTGGGACGCTGAAGGAGCTTGCAGCTTTCAACATGGTGTGTCCCACTCTGCCCACCTGCAAGAGTTGAAACCACATCCCAGAGCTGTTCTAGCTGAAACATGCACTGCATTAACCCACAAGCTAGTCTAGATGTTCTTCAAAAATCAGGTTTAGTTGTGATCATCTCTACATGCATTGAACAAGTAACAAGCTTACAAGCATAGAATTATGTGTGTGCACATTGTCACATGTGCACCCACCCCCCACATACACTTTTATTTACATGTGGATTCTTTATCTATGCCCACAACATTTTTAAGAAGGGAATGAATATACTATACAAAAATCTGCAGCCATAATTTAAAATGGGAGAGAGCTTTAGGTTCATTGATAGGAACATCAAATCATTTTTCAACCTGGTAGCCTTGGAAATGTCAGAGACCCCTGTTAAACATTCAGTGCTATTCAGCCAAAACCATTTTAGCATATTCATATTTCCAACTATCCTTCTTTTTGATAAATATGACCAAGATTGAAGCACCCAACAAGGGAGAAATCACTGGGTAAGCTAGCTTGCAGAAAAGCAATTTTCTCTAAAAAAAAAATTGCCATTTGCAAGAATGTCAGGAAATTTTCCTTTTTTAAGATGCATGTTGCACCTTCCCACCTTCCCAACTTAATTCATTTATTATTGGAATGAATGAATGAATGCATGCATGGATGCATGCTATTTCCAGAGTGGACACTTCTCATTTACCCAACCTCCCTCCCTCTTCTTCTTCCTGTCTTTTTGCAAATATCAAGATATTTGAGGTTCCTTCCTATGTTTTTATGTTATAAATCATTATTTTCAAAAAGCTGTTCTGAATTACAGAAATTGATTTTATGATACTAGCAAATCAACTTCTTCCACTTTTTAATTGCTTGATCCAGATTCCTAGCTGGTATCAACAGTGTAGATTTACTAGATGGTCAACAAATGAAGCAACAATAAACTGTTAATATCTATTTACAGATAGAGAAAATACTCTTAAAATGACAACCCTGTATCCAATTAACTGGGATCTCCTTCCACTGAACTTTGTAAGAATGGACCTAAGTGGATTTGTGTCAGGATACATTGTTGCACAGAGCTGCTGATAGCTCAACTTTGATCTATGAGGATATGTTTGAGTCTGCACATGTACTTAAAATATCACCAGCCTTTGAAAGACTCCTGACACATGTAGCAATCTCTGTACCTGCACAGCAATCAGTCTCCTGACTTTCAGATCATGGTGATCCAATAACAAGCACTAAATAAATTTCAGGTATTGTATTCCCCTTTGGAGTTCAGAAAGATGTAGACCCATTCCCATGAAAGCAGGTTCCAATACATCCAGAAAAACTTGTGTGTAGGTCTAGAAGCTTATCTGCAAATCATAGTGTGCTTTGTTTAATTTTGGGCTGACTGAACCCTGTGGAGTTTAATTTTCCTACTTTAGAAATCAAATACAATGAATATTGTATTGTAAGTAATGAGATTTGTCTTCAGAAGTTCATAGTTATGATTCCATTTGAAGCACATATCCAGAGGTGATATACAGCAGTTCTGACCAATTCTGGAGAACTGGTAGCTGAAATTTTGAGTAGTTCGGAGAACTGGCAAATCCCACCTCTGACTGGAGATTTTACAGTATCCTTTCCCTGCCATGCCCACCAAGCCACGTCCACAGAACCGGTAGTAAAAAAATTTGAATCCCACCACTGCACATATCACTGATTGACCTTCTATGTCAGAACTCTGTATCAGTTGAAAGGATTTAGAAAGTGAGCAAATTTCATATTAAACAAATATCTGTTGTATAGGATGGCCACAGATTTACTTCACAGAAGAAGTGCTGTTGTTATTATTATTTCAAGATGTCCTGGTTTTAAGAATCTAGCTAGTCCAAGTCCAATTTAACAATAAAACATAAGGAAGGCAAGCAGTAAGTCGGTTGTCCATCAAAATACTACCCCTAAGACAATGTATACAAATTACTTTAACAATTTTCTCTGTGTAATAAGATCTATCCTAACTATATTAAAATGATAGTAGGTATTTTAAATTGATGTTATTTGCACATTAATATATGCCAATTTTCTTTTAAATTTTTGTATTCTTTTTGGTAATGTTCTGCTAGCTAAACCCAACCAATCTACAATGATGTTGTTGATATGAATTATTATAAATAATGTTAAAGCTTTCGTTCTGAAATACTAACAGTCTTCAATTTAAGTATGACTGGCTTAAACAAGTGAAATCTCCTGGATTTTACTTTTTAAAGGCATATGCATCAAGCAAGAACTCATCCTTTGATGGATTTATGGCCATGCATGGACACTGCTCCTGTTGACAAGCATAAAGCCTAAGGCAAATTCAGATGACAGGAATGGTCTGTTTCTGATGATATATGAGGTCTGCCTCATCCTTTGTAAGTCATCAGGTGATGTTTCAACAGGCAGTTGGCACTTCTTTCCAAAACAGTTAATGCAGGGGTGTCAAACTCGTGTTGTCAGAGCAGCATCACATGACATATTGTGATTTTTTTTTCCCCTTTCTCTAAACCAGATGTGGGCATGGCCAGCATAAGACACATCCGGCCTGTGGGCTGCAAGTTTGACAACCCTGAGTTAGTGGGCTTGTTTACAAAGAGAAATGTTGAAAAAGTAGGATCATACAACAGAACAGAACAGAACAGAACATTTTATTGTCCAAGTGTGATTGGACACACAAGGAATTTGTCTCTGGTGCAGAAGCTCTCAAAGTACATGTAAAGCAACAGAGTAATAATCATAATATGATATGAATAAAAGGGGGTAGTAGAGCAGATGAAAAGGATGATAATAATACTACAGCTATACAACATGGTAAATAGACATAAAACAACACTGTGAGGATTAGTATTCAGTGCAGTGATGGCACAAAGGAAAAAACTGTCCCTGTGTCTAGATGTTTTGGCATGCAATGCCTTATAGCAGTTTCCTGAGAGAATAACCTCTATCTCAAAAATATTTATCATGCAATGACTACATTGGATTAAATACCGTTGTTTTTTTTAAACAGAGAAGCTAACTATTTACTATACTCTGCTCTACTCCCATTTTTTAAAGGAGCCTAGTTCCAAAGGCTAGTGGAGGTTTCTCATTTGTTGAGATGGGAAGCCAATCATACAATTTCAAAATGGAGGGAAGCCAGTAGCCCCACTGCCAAACAAAATGCCGCAGCCCCACTTAAAGCCATGATGTTCCATACCCACTTTTCCTCATCTTGCCCACTGCAACTTTTGCCCCTACCGGAAGTTTGAATAGGCTCTGGAACATATCTTTTTTCTTTCCTTCTTGACTCTGCAAGGCTGAAATTTCTCTCCTCGTTCATCCAATCGCAGCCTTGCACCATCAAGCCCCCTGATCCTTTCCAGGGACCCTGTTCTGTATCACTTAAACTGCCTCAATCTAGAAGGCCACCAAGGTCAAGGAAGTACCGGGAGTTAAGTTTCTTAAGTGCAGTGTGTGAGACACCATCTGACACTGTTTATAGATAGAGTTTGCCTCTGATTGACCACAGGATAGAAGTTAAAAGCATCAGTCTGGGAGTTCAAACACGTTAACCTCTGAAGTGATGTTTGAATTAGTGTAATAAAAAGGCTGAGGTGGGGGGGGCAGTAGATAGGATACCCCAAAAGGGAGGTTTAACTACAAAAATTGGAAAATATTTTCAGAGGTGATGATTGTGTCCAAAGGTGAAGGTGCCAAATGCTATACTATCTGGGACTCTGGGATAGGAATGTATTTATTCGTTTTTGTGAATTATGAGACAAGGCTCCAGCCATGACAAATAACATAACTGACACAATACAGAGGACTTTTTTTTTTTTTGCAGGTTGTGAGATCGGCCTCAAAAATGTTGGTAGCAAATATGTTTGCTGATTCCAGCTAGCCCCAAGAAGGGCAGTGTACTTGGATAATCTCCCAATTAATTTAATTTTAGTTCCAAAAGAAAGAAAGAGAAGAGTCTGGTTCCAAAGGCTCATTTTACTTCTTGGCAACTAGCGGCATCTCCCTAAAGAAATGGGTGAACAAACTGGTCAATAACGAGCACTGCGATTGGTCAACAACATTCTTCTGAGGGGCTTCAGATGAAAGCATGCAAGAAGTGGCATCCAAGTCAGCTGAGGCTGTATGCACTGCATGGAGTGTAATTTGATAAGTGATAAACCCAAATGGATTTCTCTGATGTGCTCATTGTGTGACTGCCCTTGAAGAGTATCCGCTTCAGCTTCGGCTGCTGCAAAATGCAGAGATGTGGGCAGTTATGGGTGCTCTAAAAAATTCACACATTACATCTCTGCTGTGCAAGTTTCTATTGGTTGCCGGTTTGTTTCCAGGTCCAATTCAATGTATTAGTTATGATTTTTACAGACTTAAATGGCATGGAGCCAGGTTATCTGCTTTGGTTACATCTATCTGTCCTATGGGGAAGTTGGCAGAAGAGACATGTTGAGAGTTCTAACATCTAGGGA
This sequence comes from Hydrophis major, assembly GCA_033807585.1. Classification (NCBI taxonomy): domain Eukaryota; kingdom Metazoa; phylum Chordata; class Lepidosauria; order Squamata; family Elapidae; genus Hydrophis; species Hydrophis major. Next base: position 240,354,416 of record CM066328.1, read on the forward strand.
GTTTCAACAGGTGAGATTTAGAAGGAAAGCCTTTTCTGTCATGGTCCCCACCCTGTGAAACATCCTTCTACCTGACGTGAGGCAGGCTCTCACCTGTTGACCTTACAGGAGGACCTCAAACATGGTTTGGTTGAATGGCCTGCAGATCCCTGATAGAGTGAAATCTGTTTAGATGGTTACATGACGGTTGACTAGAATGCACTCTCTGTATCATTATTACTTTTTGCCATTTGTTTTTTGCCTTTTAAATTTAATTTTGGTTGTATTTTTAAATCATTTTTTAATTCTTTGGATTGTTTTATTATCTGTGCTTCCCAGAGTTACTGCTTGAAATGGGTGGTTATATAAATGTGATAAATATATTATAGATGAGATAGATATGTTAGATAGATAGATAGATAGATAGATAGATAGATAGATAGATAGATAGATAGATAGATAACAATAATATAGATTTATATACCACTTCACAGTGCTTTACAACCCTCATTAAGCGGTTTACAGAGTCAACATATTGCCCCCAACAATCTGGGTCCTCAGAACCAGGATGGAAGGCTGAGTCAATATTGAGCCCGTTGAAATTTGAACTGCCAAATTGCAGTTGGCAGTCAGCAGAAGTAGCCTGCACTACTGCACTCTAACCACCAAGGGAGAGAGAGACAGAGACAGAGAGAGATACAGAGAGAGAGAGAGAAAGAGACAGGGAGACAGAAAGATGATATAGAGATATAGAGATGGATGGATGTAGAGATGGATGGATGGACGGACATACCGTGGATAGACAGACAGACAAACAGACAGACAGACATGTTGAGAGGTGATACTTAGTGGAAGCAGCAGCCAAGCCAAGGAAATGTGCCAATAATTTTCCTTTATATGTCCTGCTTTAAAATCATAAGGAAAGCACCATTCTCAGCTTCCTCTCCTCTTTTTTTCTTGAAGTAGAACAGGGATGTGCAATCCGGGCCTCAGAGTTTACAGTGGGATACTTTTCTGTGAACTTGAGGACCGGAAAATAGCATGTCCATGCAGCCATCTGGCTGTACATGGGAAGCCCAGCTTGATCTCACTAATGCATGTGATCCATATGCTAAGAAAATGGCTGAGTGAAGCTGATACTTTTTACTTTATCTCTCAATTCAGCCAATTTATTCACTCCTTGCACAAATGCCCTATTATGGAGATTTGGCAGATCTTTTTTCTTTTCTTTTCTTTTTTGAAAAATGGAGCAGTTTCCAATTGCAAAAATGAAACAAACCAATCTGCTATTGAACAAATAAAACCTTGGAAGTGCCCCAAGAGAATTTTTTTTTATGTCCTTCGTAATGCAAAAAGGACAAAAATCTGTCTTGCTTCTCACAAGAGAGAAAATGACATAGGCGGCTGTAAACTTCAGACACATGGTGGGTGTGGTTGTCTGTGTCTGGTCCTATGTGTGCATGTGTGTCTAGTCACAATATATAAAGGTAAAGGTTTTCCTCACACATATGTGCTAGATGTTTCCAGCTCTAGGGGGCAGTGCTCATCTCCATTACAAAGCCGAAGAGCCAGCACTGTCTGAAGATGTCTCCGTGGTCATGTGGCCAGCATGACTAAATGCCAAAGGTGCATGGAATGCTGTTACCTTCCCACCAGGTATTTTTCTGCCTGCATTTTTACATGCTTTCGAACTGCTAGGTTGGCAGAAGCTGGGACAAGTAACGGGAGCTCACTCCATTATGCGGTGCTCGGGATTTGAACTGCCGAACTGCCAACCTTTCCGATCAACAAGCTCAGCGTCTTAGCAACTGAGCCACCACGTCCCTTTGACAATATCTAACTTAAGGCTTTTTCAAGCAGGTAAAGATGCAATAAAAATTATTCATATTCAAACCTTCTGGGAAAAGATAAATGTAGGCAACTACTCTATGGCATGCTTCCCCCCTCCAAATAACTTATTTTTCCCTATCTCATTTGTAGGTGCTTTTCAGTTTTGTTGACCAACCGGTCTCCTGGCTCATTGTTGACACTGACAATAGAAGACATATTTTTATTGCTGCTCTTGTTTCATATCAATGTGTTCAGTCATATTCCTACACACACACACACACCTCTGTATTTTTCTTTACTTTCCCCACTTCCCTATTTTTCCTGTGGGAAAATGAAAAAAAAAAACAACCCAAAAACTAAAAAGAAAAAACCCTCTCGTGAGGCTTCCTCTGGAAGTTAATTGATTTGCAAAAGGCCAGGAAAAGGCACTTGTAGAACACAGGATTAGCCAGTGAAAGGCAGGATAATTCTAACCTGCATCCCTTGGCCACCTCATTATGAAAATAATTACAGCCACTTCTGTCAAATTTGCCAAAAATGTCTTCTCTGAGGGGAAAAAAGGTATGAGTCTCATTTATTTCCATCAAATGAAACTCTTCCTCAGCAGTAAGTATATGGATGTAGGAGAATGGGGGAGGGGTGCTGGAGAAGAATATGAGCCTGTGTGTTCTGTGTGCAGTTGAATATAGGGATAACAGAACAGCACATTATACCTCTGCTCCACAACCTGCAATTGTTACCAGTTTGCTTCCAGATCCAATCCAAGGTTCTGGTATTAACCCTTAAAACCCCTCATGGCATGGGACCAGGCTATCTGAGGGATCTCTCCCCCAGATCTGGCAGAAGAACTATGCTCTGGGTCCCATCTCCTAAGAAACTACATCTAGAGCAAGGGTCCTCAAACTTGGCAAGTTTAAGACTTGTAGACTTCAACTCCCAGAATTTCTAAACTAACATAACTGGAGTAGGAATTCTGGGAGTTGAACTCCACAAGTCTTAAGCTAGCCAAGTTTGAAGACCCTTGATCTAGGGGGACCCAGAAGATGGGCCTTTTCTGCCATGGTGCCTTCCCTGTGGAATATCATTTCCCCACATCCCTAAGACAAGACTGGCCCCATCCCTGACATCCTTTCAGACCTGGTTATGTCAACAGCTTGGGGGAGAAGTCCTTGTCATTTTTTAATAATAATGCTGTTTTAATTGTAGAATATTTTTGTAATTGCTCTTTTTATGCTGTCGAGAATCATGTTTCTGTGATATGGGCAGTATACAAATATAATAAACAAAGAAACAAACAGCTACATTATATATTATAGGTAAATGTCTATGAAGGTATTGCATGAGTATAGAAAACCATATGGTTTAGCCCTGCCAACTGAAGGACCTAGCTAAGTATATAATCCTGGACAATAACCTTCAGGATGAAAATGGATCCTAACCCCGGGCGTCTCTGACTGTAAATATATATCCTTCTTTATATATTAAAGCTTAGAGACAGGATATCATTCCAATGAATTTCTGCTGCAAAATTAAAGCAATCTATAGCTGGTTGTACCTCCTTATTCCTTCCCTACCACACCACTCTGATTCCAATAATTCAAATTCAATACTCCAGACAAGGCCTGCTGTGTAGAACATCATCCTGGGTTTGTTCTAGAAAGACAATTAATGAGACCCTACATCCTAAAGAGAGAAGGAAGGTGAAGCTTCTTCAGCTAGTGCCTACCCTTCTCTTCTCACTGGGCATCACCACCAATCGCCCTATGAAAAGGATCCAATAAAAAATTGCCACAAAGCGTGTATATGAAGTGATCTCAATAATTTAAAAAGTTTATCCCCCTCCAAAATCCCCTTGGATGAGGACTTGGTAAAAGGGCTCCAAGAAGGATAACCTGAATGCATTTCTATCAACAGTATTAGGGCTGTCCAGAAAAAAAAAAGCAACTGTTGATTCTAATGGAAGTGAGTTAATCCATTCGTATCAATGGAAAAATTATGGCCAGTGGCAGAAAATCTAATTGCACAATGATCATCAGTTAATGCAATATCCTTCAAATAAGGACAACTACAACAAAACAATGTACGAACAGCATAACAGAGCCACAATGGTTTTGTTTATTAAACAGCTGGGAGTCCAATTTTATTTAATTAATGGAGCTTGTAATGAAGTGGTAAATGCAAATAGACCTGTCAATCATCCTAGGGCAGCCTTCCCCACTACAGCAGTTTCAGGCTCTTTATGTTCAATGGATAGAAAACTGGAAAGTAGGGGCATGCTTACTGGTTATTTGAGCAACTGGAGAAAACATTACAGGTGTGTGGCAAGGAAAATCAAGCCATTCATGACATTCATTTTCTTTTGCTATCATACATAGAATTCCTCTATCACAATAGTGTTTGTCTGTTGTCCTGCTGGTACATCAGAAAACTTCCATAATTGCCAGTTACACTGGCTGGGGGTTATGATATTGCAACATGGGATGTTGGAATAACATCCGATTGAGAATGCTTCTCTGTCTTGTTTTGACCCATCCTCCTTACCAATAATGCTTAGAACAAGTAATGCACCATATGAGCATAGTGTAGGCCATGTGTCCATTGTGTTGTGCAAAGAACGATCCAGCTTAGCTGAATAATTCCAAATTGTTAAAATTACAAATTGGAGGAGGTTATTTGTAACACAAGCCACTACTTATCTGTTTAGCATCTGACTGGGCAATTTCAAGGACGATGAACAGTCAAGCCGTTTCAACAGCAGCCTACTCCATGCCCTATGATAAGCTCCTATGAAACTGGGGAGTTTAAAAAGATATTAGCCTTGGTTCAGGGGAGCTGTAGTATAGCAAGTCTGCCATTTGAATGGGTTATATGTTTTGAATCAGTCTGGACATCCCCTAGGCACTATCTTTTCTCAGTAACTGTACAATTTCTAAAATATGCCTTTTATAAATATAAAATACCCTCTTCCCTACAGGATAAAATATCCTGTCCCTACAGCAAGGCCTGCATTAACAGGTATTTTATAGAGGCAGAAACGTGATGGCTAAGCCAATCAAAGCAAACACAGTTTAAAATGCTAATGCAAAACTTATTTGATTATCCTCATGGTCACATCCTTATTATTGTTATCATCATCACATGAAATTGATCCTCTTTTCTTTTTTTTTTTTTTTTGGAGAGCATTGGGTTTTGTTTTGTTTTTCATAATGCTTTATTGGATTTTTTTCCATTTATACATAATACCAACAGTCATTAAACAGCGCTGTGACATTATATATACATTTATGTGTCCTATCAAAACTTACAATGCATAATACTTTCATATCCTCTTATTTATTATATACATTATTTACATTTTCTATTTTTATGTCTATTATCTATCCAAATAAACCATGTTTCCCATATTGCGTTGTATTCTGTGTCTGTTTTCCCTTTTAATTCCATAGTTAATTTATCCATTTCCACGCACTCTAATTTTTTTTTATTATTAAGCCTTCAGGTGGTATAGAGTTTTCCTTCCAGTACTGAGCATATGAAATTCCTGCTGCTGTTAATACATGTAATATAAGATATTTTATCTTTCTATTATAGTTTTTTTTAATTATTCCTAAAAGGAATGATTCTGGGACAAAATCAATTTTGCTTTTAGTTAACTCTTTGGAGAGCATTGTCATGTTCTTCTTGCTGCACCCAGTATCACTGTTGTGGCTTCCCCCCCCCCCCCTTCAGTTTGTGATTGTTCAAAGTAAGGGACAGAAGAAGAAACTTTGAAATAAGGCTTAAGATTATATTTTGAGAAATTCATCTTACTGTCTGGAAAATGTTGAACCCCGCTGGATCATTTCAGACACTGAGCCATTCTTTGGGGTGAGAGCTCCATCCGTCGAAAACAATGTTCTGTTCTCAAGGTTGGCTGATCCCACCTAAGAATAAATGCCACAAGAAGTCTCCATCCTGCTCTCAGACATTTCCCAAGCATGACTCAACGTAGAGTATGTGTTTGACTTTGTTTTGCTTTTTCAGACTGGCTTTTGGGGACAACCATGCAGGCAGGATTCCCATGTGAATGATAAGTTCTCCCACTACTTCTGCATAACCAAAATATTTCTTCGAAGATGAAATACTATTTAAAATATGCCTTGTTTTTGTGGCTCTATTTTAATTCTGCGGCTGGGTTTCAATCAAGAAAAATGTTTCTTGTCTCGTGCTTATGAATCAAAATAGTACCTTAAAATAAATAGAGAGAACATACAGCTTTGGAAACAGAGATTACACTGCTTCTTTTTTTTATACATGAGATCTATGCAGTGAATTTATGGGAAAGAGGTCAGAAACCTGGCTCATGGTCTCTAGCCCCAACTTCAATTCAAATATTATTTTGTTAGATGCATTTAATGTTTCTATTCTTGACCCCCAATATAGCTAACAAAATACTTACTTTGTTTATTTAGGATGAGGTTCTAGAGTCCTCGCATCAAAGGATACTAAGATGGTTCTGTTTTCCCTCTGTGAGCTTGGAGGTACTGATACAACCTCAAAGGGAGAATGCTAACTTAGCATCTACATTTTGCCTCCCTGCCAGTCTTCCTGTCTGGTCTTTCCAAGGATAAGAATTCCCGATCTTCAAAAAAAAGTCTGGAAAGGAAACAAGAGCAGGATTAAACAGAAGGAAAGGATAGGGGTTAGGCTAGGGCAGGGGTGTCAAACTCAAGGCCCGGGGGCCAGATCCAGCCTGCAGGGTGCTTAGATCTGGCCCACGGGGCCACCCTGGAAACAGCAAAGGACCGTCCCATGGTGCCTCTGCCAGCAAAAATGGAGCTCTGTTTAGTGGCAGAGGGTTGCAGGAAGAAATCACAGCTGAAAATGGTGGTCGGGCCGCTACAGGCATTCCTGACATGAATGACATCAAGCTGGCCATGCCCCCCCTGGCCTCCCAAAGTCAAGCACAGCCCTGATGCCCCTGGGAGAGGGAAGGGGAGGTGATGGGATGGGATGGGATGGGATGGGATGGGATGGGATGGGATGGAATAGAATAGAATAGAATAGAATAGAATAGAATAGAATAGAATAGAATAGAATAGAACTTCTTTATTGGCCAAGTGTGATCAGACACACAAGGAATTTGTCTCTGGTGCATAAGCATACATATACAGAAGTAATAAGTCCCAGGTCATAAATCACAGTTACAATAATTAGATTTAATGAGAGCTGTGGTGGCACAATGGTTAGAATGCAATACTGCAGCCTGTTTCTGCTGACTGCCGGCTACCAGCAGTTCTGCAGATCGAATCTCACCGACTCAAGGTTGACTCAGCCTTGCATTCTTCTGTGGTGGGTAAAATGAAGATCCAGATTGTTGGGGGCAATATGCTGACTCTGTAAACCACTTAGAGAGGGCTGTAAAGCACTGTAAAGCGATAAATCAATGCTATTGCTATTAATCTAAGTTATTATGATTAATAAGCTAATAACTTGTTAATCATAAGTTAAAAACAACAACTGATAAATCATAAGAAACCAATAGGAGAAGATAGTAGAGAAGATGAGAAATGAAGACAGTCAAAGGTCAAAAGAAAAAGACGCAAATGTTTTCTTCAAAACATAAAAGTTTAGCAAATATTCCTTTCCCCCTACTTTTACCCCTATTCTTGGGAGGCATTTAGGAATTGTTGAAATGCTCCGTCATTAGTATTCTCAGTTTCCCTCAAGGATTACTCTGTTTGAAAACTGATACCCAACTCTTCCAATGCACTCTCATGGCACAGGATGACCTGTAACAATTAAAAGCATTAGTGCAACCGTATCACGTACATTTGTTAAAAGCAAAAAACCAGGAAACAGGTTCAGTCGATAAAAACATTTTAAAAGGAAGATCTGCGAAATAAAAACAACCATTGACTTGGCAAGAGATATATTCAGAAGGCAGAAAGATACTGCACACCCAACCTGCAAGCATTTCTCTCAGGGAAAGTACCTGCCCACAGCCACAAAAGGAGGCCATTTTCTCTATCTACTGCATCACCATTGTTGTTATCATCATCTGTGAGAAAGAAAAGAAGGAAAATGGGGGGGGGGGAGAGAACAAACACATCTACCTCATACATATTAAATATTCTCTGGTAATATGATACAATTAATTTGCTAGCATTTAGTTAACATTGCAACAAGAAGGGAAAAAATGTATAGACTGTATGCAGCTCAGATTTTGAAACAGGCCTTCAAATCGGATTGCTTGTTTAAAAATAGATAAGTTTTATATCCATTACATACATTGATGGAGAAGAGATAATTTTCTGGCCTTCTGTTATCTTTTTTTTTTTTTTTTTTTTGTGGCCATAAACATGCTGATCTATTTCTGTTGCTCTCCTGCTAGATTTTTTGCGTATAATTTCTAAAGAAAAAAAGCTTTGCATTTGCAAACAAAAAACAGAATATGAGAAGGAACTTGTACAAAAGAAACACATGGCAGTGCATAACCACATGAACCAGTGTTGCCTTTTTATTTATTATTATGTATTTTTATTTTTATCCCATCTTTATTATTTAACTAACTTTAGTTAAAGGCGGCAAACTAATCCAACATACCTTTCTGCTCCTAGTTTCCCCAGGACAACCTTTTGAAGCAAGTTGGGCTAAGAGTGTGTGACTGGCCCAAAGTCACCAGCTGACTTTCATGGCTGAGACAGAACTTGAACTCAAGATCTCCTGCTTCCTAGTCTGGAGCCTGGCTCTTTGAATGCCATTTGTCAATAATTAGTATAACCTGCCAATTACTTGTAAATAAAAGTAAAGGTGCTCAATGCATGCCAAGAATAATCTTTCCTGAATTAACTGTAATTTTAAATATATTGAAATAAAATATGGTTTTTGATTCCTGATGTTTGTCTCCTGCCATAACAGTTCCTCATTCTATGGCTTCATACAGATCATTAATCATCACTGAAATCATCACATAATTTAATGGTTGGGAACATTATGTTTGTGGACATCAAGGCATGTGTGTCCTGCCCAGGGGGAATTCAAAGTGCAAAAACCAATAAAAACTCCTTTTTAAAAGGTTAAATGAGAGGACCAAAATCACTTAGAGCGTTTTGTGGAAGAATGCCAAAATGCTGGAATCCATGGGTCACCTGCAAGTATTTTTGAGGACTATCCTTGATCTCTGGAAGTCTGGTGGGGTTTGGGAACTACAATCTTATACTCCTGGCTTCCCAGTATTTGTAAATAGCTCAATTCATATGTCTTAACTACAATTTCTGGGGATCTGTTTAAAAAAACAAACAGAATCAGGTCATAATTCCCAAATACAAGGTGCGTAAGTTTTTCAGACCTTCCAAGAACAGTGAGGATAGCACCAAACTGGGTGTTACCAGAACTATCTGCTTCTCCTGGATCTGCAGAGGGAAAACAATTTAAATGGGACCTTGGCCAAGGAGGTTCCCATAAAATTGGGACAAGCTTCTCTTATAGGTATTATTCATTCATTATTCCCAAGGATATTCTTTGGGGGGTGGGGCCTCCCCCCTTCTGCAAAAAGAAACTGTTCATTCCCAAGAAGGCTTCCAGTTGGTTTCATGGAAGAAGCCAATCCAGTAAATCCATTATCTTCTCCCTAAGAATGCCCCTATAACCCAAGGTGGTCTGAAGGCGTCAGGATGGAGGGGGAAAGAAGCAGTTTTTGCCCGCGAAGCGGACTGAAGACGTTGGAATGAATATTTATGCCGCGCGCCCGGACGGATCTCCTCCTTCACCACCCGGGCATCACGCGCGCGGCTTGAACTTTTGCTCGCGGGGAAAGGCGGGCCGCTCCCGCCTCGTCCTCCTCCTCCTCTTGACTGCCTCCTTTGCAACTTTAATCTGTTTGCTTTAGCGTTAGGGAGAGTGAGAGACCTCGAAGAGAGCCGCGAAAAGCTGAAAGCCTCCCGGGCAAATGCATTCCGCTTCAGGGCGTCCACGGCTGTAGGACAAGAGGCAATTAAAAAGCCGAGGTGGCAAATGGCAAAGCAACGCAAACGGCCGGCTGAGTAGAGGGAGTTTGACAAGTTGTTCTTGTGTTTTGACCGGCCCTGCTGTGTCATTAATTCAGCTGGTGCCCCGTCTACTTACAGTAAGCATTCCTCTTCGACATCGCCGAGCTTGCATGTGACCACATGTAAATGTGCATTTTTATTTTATGGCGCTGTAATCGAGGGCTTTTAAATTCCTCATGGCTGGAAGGCATGCTGTGAAGCAATGCGAGCTCGTTTAGGGTTCAGCTTGGACGATCGCTGGCTTGTTTGACTGGACCTACCTTCTCTGCCGGTTCCTTGTTCCCTATTAACTCTATGAACAAGCCTCATTAAGGGAACAGGCAAGCCTATTTGTAGTTAAATACCTTTATTCCTTGGGGCGTTCCAGACGGAGACCCATCTTTCTCACTCACTCCTTCAGAATTGGGGAACCTGGTTCTGAATGAAAGTAGCTTAAGTTTCTGCTTGCTCATATTTTTCATCTGATTTTCATTTGATTCTTAGAACCGATCAGTTTTGCTGCCTTGGATTAAAAAAAAAATTAATTGACTTGATTATTTCACATTATACCTTTGCATGAGACCTCTTCCATAGGTGGGCCTCAAAGTACTTTGACCCTCTGCATCCCATTTAGAAATACCTTACAAGTGAGTTCAACCAAATCTTTCTTGAAACTTGACTATGGCAGAATAGAGAACCTTATCAATTTTGTAAATTTTAATTACTTGTTTTTCAAAAGAAAGGAACCTCTTATTAGGAATTCTTGAAAAAGGAAACATTTTGAATTTCTTCTTACAATGCAGCATGACCTGTCCTTAGCACTAGTAAAGTCAAAGAAATATATTATTATTTTTATTATACAGAAAGAAGAGACATACATATAAAAACAACTCAATGTTTAAACCCAGAGCTAAATTATGCCAACATGGAATGGAGTCTTTTCATACCTTATTTATTTAAAAGTCTTAAACACAATTTGTTAATATGGAGATACTCCCTTTATGCCAAGTTCTTACAAATACTTAATGTCTACCTTAAGCATAGCATTATTAAATAGTACAGTAATGATTTGGAATTACCACAAACACAAAAGTTTTAGATGCTGTTAATACATCTGGACCAAACAGTAAAATCAAACCAAATGTTTAAATAATCCAATTTCTTGCATTAACTCAGGTGATTTATCTTTTTGCTTAGCCATTTTCTAAAGTATTAATATCCCTCTTGCCCATAAATACTAACAATACTAATACGGACAAAAATAATTTATTGGAATTACCTCATAGGATCAATTTATCAACAGCCAATAACTGTTGCACAACAGTCAAAATTGGACTTGTAGCTCAATATCTTAAACAGGCCTTGAAGCCTTTAATGTTAGAAATACAGTAGAATTTTGATTAAAAGCAGAAGGGTCATCTTATAATCTAATAATGTTGCTGATAATGTTTTTTGGAACTAATCACCTGGTTTCATAGAGTAATAGAAGTCAAACAAGTAATAGAGGTCATTTTTAACCTGCCCTGAGTTTAGTCAACAGTACATATATTTATATATACTATATATAATAGGGACGCTGAACTTGTTGAACAGAAAGGTCACGGCAGTTCGAATCCCTAGCACCGCATAATGGAGTGAGCTCCCGTTACTTGTCCCAGCTTCTGCCAACCTAGCAGTTCGAAAGCATGTAAAAATGCAAGTAGAAAAATAGGGACCACTTTGGTGGGAAGGTAACAGCGTTCTGCGCGCCTTCGCTGTTTAGTCATGCTGGCCAAATGACCGCGGAGACATCTTCGGAAACACTGGCTCTTCAGCTTTGTAACAGAGATGAGCACCTCCCCCAGAGCCGGAAATGACTAGCATGTAGTCATAGCATGTAGTCATGCGAGCGGAACTTTTACATATATCTATATATACTATATAGTCAACTGTATATATTTCATTTCACCAAATATTTTCCAAGATTTGTCCATTTGCACATTGAAAGGTGGAACTGACAACATAAACATGCCCCATGGTGTACATCCTGATCCATTCCCCTGGAGGATTTTTGAGCCCATCCATTACATAGGCAGTAGCTTGTAATCAAACTCTCTCCATGGCCTGGATAATTATTCCCTAGCCTTTGCTACCAAGAGTAAAAAAAATAATAATCCCATTTGTCTTAGCTTGTTTTCAGCACTGCCCTTATTTTCACTGCAGCAGCATTCATTAGAATAAAACAAACAAACCTGTGAAAAGACTCACAGTTTATGAGTTAGTAGTAAATACGCATATGGTCATACCCCACATGATAAATATTCATCTCCTGCCACCAATTTAATTCCCACAAAGGAAATATGCTGTATATAAATGCCTCAGCTACTTTCACACTCTTCGTAAGCAGGAAATAAGATTCAGGGCAGGAGGTGCTTCTCTGTTTCATCTAGGATAGTCTTACGTAAATGAGGGGCGACTCTCTGATCACACACCTGAGCACCTAGGGGTAAAGTGACCATCATTCTGCTGGAACCTGAAGAACAACAGTCTGCCCCTTGTTTGAAGGCAGCAGACCTCAACCCCACAGGATGCTTTCAGTATTAATCTTCCATGAAAGAAGATGGAGATGCTAGGGCTGCAATATTCTTTCCAGGCACTTTAGATTCCCATCACACCAGAGAGAGAGCATTTCTCAACTTCAGTGACATCTGCCACACACAGAAAGAAGTGAGGCAAATCTAGGGGTGGGAAGAGAAAAAAAGTACTCTCAACAGGATTTTTTTCCCCTTAGCAACAGAGAACAGCTTGGCTTTCTCAGAGGTTCCATGCAGCATCAACCAAACCAAACCCAGCTCTGACCTTGTCTTCTACTGGGGGTTTTAGTGCATTGCTGCAGAACTGAGCTCTCTAAAAACAAAACAGAATATACATCCCTTCCGTGCCAGTTTCCCCTTTGCAGCTTCTATAGATTTTCTTTAGCAGGGCCAGTGCAGCAAGTACAAACAGCACTTATTATAGTTTAACTAATATTGTTGGCTGAAGCAGCCACGTTGACCTGGATCACTGATGTGTCAAGGTTGGCCTTTTTCTCCCAAGCTCCCCTGAAACAAGCCTGGGAAAGATCGTTTTTATAAAAACAGGAAAAGGGAACAGATGACACAAGGATGTATTCATGGTGGGTCCTTTACATCCATCTGCACCAACCATAAAGTATCTATCATTGCTTTGATCATAAAAGAAGCATATATGCCTAACTGATTACAGTTCACTTAGGTTAAAATGAAAAGAGAACAATGAACATGGTATGTAATAATGTTGCATGTGTTCAATCCTACAATAATGATGAATGAAATAAGCTTGAAATTCACACACACACACATTGTGGCAAATGTAAACAATTGGATTAGTGGGGCTTATTAGCACAGAATATGAATGACTGAGATGACACTGGTATCACAATTAAGGTCAGGGGGCAGGCATTGTTGACTGATGCACAGCTGGGGGAGAAATGAGGTCATTTGGAAGTCTGCCAATAGTAGAAAGTAAGAAAAATTACTTTAGTGGTAATTATTATACCCAATCTCAATAAAAAAAAATGTTTTGGCCTTCCTATGAAGTTGGTGTCCTAATCTGATCCTTCTAGTAGAGCTAACACAACTTTTAAACAATGCCAACCAGTTTGGAGTTAATTTTTTATTCATAGACCAATGATGTTGAATGAGATCTGTCTACATTAACACCTCATCAGATTTGGAATGGGATTCTATCCATCCATCCACTCATCTTGTAAAGCCACCTGACTCCATAATGACTCTACTAAGCACACTCAATCAGTTGTATGTATTTAAAACTTTAATAAAACCATACTACCTTTGAATATGTCTTAAAACATATCCCATGTTGTTATGATGAGGATCTAGTCTGCTGGAGAATGGGGGTTGCCCATGTAGATCTTTCCAGACCTTGATAACTGTTTTATAAAGAGACTTGGTCTAGCTAGCTTTTGGAGACAAATTTGTATAGTAATTTTCTCAGAGGCATATAGGAAATGCTTCAGCAACTTTTGTGTTAAAAATCTGTCATTTTTCCCTAATCAAAATTCCTTATGATCCTTATGAAACAGAAAAACCTCACCCCAATTTTATTTCTAAAAAAAAGTATTATATATATTGGGCTGGTTAAACGGTATATAGTTAGTTTGAGAACAAGAGCTGTCCCCTTAAGGGAATGCCTCATGGGAAATGTAGTTAATGCCTCATGGGAGATGTAATTCATGTCCTGTGGTCACATCTGTAATCCTGATTGGTCACTGAATTGACCTCAGGTTGGGTTGGGGGGAGTTTCAGACATTCCTACCTGGACCCCAGCATCCTGCTGGAGTCTTCCTTTGCTGTATCATTATGGGATGAAGATAACTATCTTTTCACACTATGAAGACGACAATGCAAAGATTGGACATTAGATGAATCTCAACATAAGTGTGAGTTATATCTTGAGGATGCCTGATATAATCCAATAAAGAAACTTTGTATGGAAGCCTTTGTAGTGTTTAACTCCTTATCTCAGGTATTTTGAGAAGATAAATATTGCTGGAGATGAGACATATATAATATCTAACATTTTAGAATGTGTTAAATATATATTTAGTAGACATGGCCCATCATAGTTTTATTTTTTTGCCTGGGATAGTTCTTAACTGGCAGCATAAAACATTAATATTTGCACAGTTACAAAGAACAGGATAAAAATAATCCTTCAGCTTCCATGTTTTAGATGGTCAGTTTCCAAAGATTCTTCACTTGTAACAACTTAGGGAAGCATTCCCTTGTTTCATTTAATTTTTACATTAAGAAGGATACATTTGTGAACCACTTTGTTTGCTCATTTTTATTTGAAATTTATTGTCTCAGATTCTGCAGATTAATGCCTGATTAGATTAGTTAGGTTGTCTTTCAAAGCAAGCATTCCATGTTGAAATTAGTTGGGGGGTGCCTGATTTTTCTACCTTCACCTTGTGAATGTTCATATTGCTTTCAAGTAGTACTGGACGGGAAGAGCATATGCTTTGCAGCCATTTTAAGCAATGATTAACCAAAACACATTTCTAGGTTGAACTTACCCCCACCCTCTCTTTAAAATTGCCTTTCAAGTATTGTAGCAACAAAAATGGTGTGGGGGGGAAACACCACGGTAGTGGTATTTCCCAAGGAACAATGATAAACATTCCGAACACATAGGATCCTGTGATTATGCTAAACTGCTTAAATAAATTAGTAAGATAAATACATGAATTGTAGAACAGCTGGTGCAAATGTATGCAACTACAAACAACGGAGGCATTTAAAACACAGGGAATTATACTGAGGTCTTGATGAAACAGGTTTTTATTTTTTTGAATTTGTTATCCCTAATGTGCCTTTTTACATTTGTATGCAATCTTGACTTGTGAACGAACTGGCAACTGTCTTTACTTTCTTTTCCTCAATTCTTCTTAAAAAAAAATAAAAACAATGAACCTGGCATTTTGGGAATACTTGAAGGTGTAATTTACCAAAGTTAGCTAAATGTGGCTTACTTGATAGTTTCCTTCACATGTCTTGAAAGTAGACCTTTCCAAATGCTGAGAACTGCAGTCTCAATACAATTGAAGCATACAATGCTGCCTGGATATGGATACATTGGATGTGAAAGGATTCCCAAGGAATTATGCCCATTATTTTCTTCAGCATCTTTATTCTTTTTCAGGGGCCTGAAAATATCGGCTTCAAATTTCTATCAGCAAGAACTTCTATGCCAACAATGGAAGAGGACAGTTATTCTGAAAGATTTGATATTTATAGAACATAATTAATTCCACTGTGCCTGTCCATCTAAGACATCCTTCCTCACACAGTATTAACCTGAAATTATGTATTGAAAAGGTTAAGTAAATAGAACAACTCACCCATTTTGCTAATATATTTTGACATATTTTCCTTTGTCTGCATTCTTTTTGCCTATGTATATGGAAGAGTGAGGGATAGTAGCACTCATTTTATGGCTACAATCTTACTTTTGTTAATTTTATCTCCAGAGGCCGCAAATAGCATTCTAATGACATTATTAAACAGAGCAGAATCACACAACTGTTTTTTTTTTTAAATATATTCTTGAAAGTTTAGAGCAATGCTGGTTGGGAAATTCTAGGAGCAGAAGTCCACATAATTTTGAGATTGCCAAATTAATGCATCTGTTTTATATCCATTGGAGACATACCTGTTTTTTTTTTCTTTTTACAACGCTGTAGTCCAGAGGTGGTATTCAGAAGGTTCTGACCAGTTCTGAAGAACTGGTAGTGGAAATTTTGAGTAGTTTGGAGAACCGGCAAATCCCACCTCTAACTGGAGATTTTACAGTATCCTTCCCCTGCCACACCCACCAAGCCACGCCCACGGAACCGGTAGTAAAAAAAATTGAATTCCACCACTGCTGTAGTCTCTTAATTCAGGATACAGACGGGACAACTGGATGGAGCTGAGTGTTTACTGACTGGATAGTTATTAAATTTATATGCCACCCATTTCACCAATAAGGCAACTCTGGGCAACTTACATATGGTAAAAATGTAAACTCAACTAAAATTAAGAAAAGTTACAGAAAAACTAAAATCAAGGGGACAGACAGCATGGGAATGAGATTTTCTTCTTATCCCATCAACCTCTCCAGTGAAGAGCACCCCCTCGGGACCAGAAGCCAACCAACAAAGCCCAATTGCTTATTTCTCCAAAAAGCACACAAACTTAACCTGCATTGGGGGAAAAAACTGATTTTTGAGTTATGATTAGAGGAACCATACGCCCATCCCATTCCAGAACAGTACACAATTTGCTTATGTCTTCTACATCACTGTCTAATCAAGCTAACTTTGTCTGAGCTCAGAAGCTAAGCAGGGTTGGCCATGTTCTAAATTTAGATGGGTAGCTAACATAGAAACTCAGGCTATAAATGAGTCTCAGAAATAAAATAAAAAAAGCCTCCAGAAAGAAGACAAAAGTGTGTCCATGCTATTGGTGAGGAAACTATAGGGATGTGTCTGAAATTATCCAGTATTGGAGTCCATGACTTGTTCCTGAACTGCACCTTCCCTTTGAATATTCCTGTGATCTATCCATTCCTATTCTCTCTTGTCTCTAACGAATGTAGAGGACTATAGAAGGCAGGTCTCTGCAGAGGAATACAGACGGCAGGTTCTGTAGAAAGCTATTGTTAGCATTCTGGAAACACTGCAGCAGCGCTCAACATTTGACCTGTATCCAGTGGGGAGGAAGCTTAAAGCACAGATCAAGATTGGAAGCCCAGGAGCAAGCATATTCAGAAGTAATTTCCGTTTCTCATTCCTTGTCGAGACTCACCACAGGCAGGCTCTCAAAGGATGGTAGCCTTCCCCATTTTTCTTTGCTCTCCAAAAGGAAAAAGGAAAAAATATCCATAAGTAACTGTGCAGTTTCACGATTCCCCTTTGATCGGCCTTTTGCAACAGTGACTCTCACTTTTTTGCTGGGGTTAGATTCCTAGATCCCAACATTAATACAATAGCAAAACCCTCGTCTCCTGAAACCTCATTAGACCCTCCCACCCTCTCATCTGTTCCACTACATTCTTTGTCAGACTGAGCGGTCTTACTGTGAGAAGCAATAAGACTTATAAAAACAGCTTAAGTAATTGGATTGCTAGATGGTATTGAATTTCTGACAACAAATGATATCCATCTCTATTCTCCTTGCTGTATCTTTGTTCCTGCCCTGAATTTATTTAGAAAGGCACTTGGAGAGGCGGGGGGGGGGCAGCCTCTGTTGGGTGGGGGGGACACAAAGAGAGGGCCAGATGATGAACACAGAGGAAACCACAGTGCCCTTCCAAGAAGTTAATTACAGCGAACAAAAGCAGCAGACGATGACTTGTTGATCATTACCATAATCACATTACTCCACTCTTCGTGCTTTCCCAGCAGCGGTGTGCCTTTTCTGCCTTTTGTTTGACACTTGTGCATCCCATTAATTGTTTGTCACCCTAAAGTCACCAGCGAAATATGGACTCAAGAGAATGGAATTCCTAGTGCAAAAAATGAGGATAAAATTTATGTGGGAAGCCACTAGGCATTTTCGAGAAATAAGCCTCCCCAAGCCCTCCCACTGGAAAATTCTGGGAGGAAAATATACAGGAATACCTTCATTAAAATAAATTTTTTAAAAAAGCAAAAGAGTTGAGGGTTTTCTTTCTTTCTTTTTTCCTGCCAAGAAAACAGGGAGATTTACATAAGGAAAAGGAAACATCCATAAAATTGTCAGATCCTTTTTATGGTGCAGACTTTTTAGGTTATACTAATAGTCTATGTAACCTTTGCTTTCATCAGAGCACCATGCTTGGAGGCATGTTCTACCTTTAGTAATGGTAGATTTCATGCTGATTTGTCTCTCTCTGGTCTCCCATGAATTTAGCTCTCATCCAGACTCATCTTTTAATGCAGCTGTAGCTTAAAACAGCAAGGAACAGAAAGACGTACCAGTCCGGTGGCAGTAAGATTTTACAAACGAACAACTTGCTAAGATATTTGATGAACAGGATAGTTAGAAAAGGGGTCCTCAAGGGTAAAAATCTAGTTACACTTTAAAAAAAGAAAAGAAAAGAAATGGGTGGATTCAGATTCGATAGTCAGGATTTGAATACTGTTAATATCCGTGGGTTGTGCCATTCATTTCTGTGCCAAGTAAGTTCAGTTGACTGAGTCTAGTATCTCTGATCCCGAGCTCTTATGTTCCATATGCTAAACAGTGTTGCTTCTCCCAGAAATAAACTAGAGAGTCTCGGTAAATTAAAAATGCAAGTTGTGCTATATTAGCATACTCCAAACCCTGACACCTGATTGCACGGACCGCAACCGGATTGGTTGACTCAGCGGCTATGATTGGCATGCTGGGAATCTACCGCGATTGGCTGAGCCAATCATGGGAGATTCAAAGCGCTGCCATTGGCCGCCGAGCCGTGAGCAATCCCTATATGAAGGATTGTCGCGGCTCCAGTTTTCTTGTACTGAACTGGACACAAATAAAGAGCTGAAAGTTACTATGGTCTTGTGTCTCTCTGGGAACCGATCCACCCCGATCTAACACAAGGTATAGCACTGGGTGTCCTACAGGTTCATGAAAATGCCTGGGGATCAGTATTAGCAGCAGAACAATTTCAATAGTGGTCAAGAAGTCACAATTTAATGCAATTGTTTATTGACCAATTATAAATGAGGCTCACGCAAGCCCTCTTTGAAAATCATTATGAATAGGATGTTCGTGCATGTTCCAAAAGGAGAAGTGATGTCACTCAGAAAAACACCATAGAAAAATTATTGGAATAATACAGTAAGACTGATCCTGTGTAAAAAAAAAAAAAAAAAAAAGCACTTCTTTAGTATTTCAGTCCTTGGGTTTTCTTCACTTGATTTTTTGCAAATCTTATTTTCCATTATTCTTCTCCTTTCAGTTTTATAGCTTTGCCTCCGCAAGCAAAAGTTAGTTGTTTTATACGTATTGCAGACATTCCTGTTTTCTGCTAAAGTTGACTCATCCACTGCCATCATTAGATGGATTTCTGGCACAGAATATGAAATAATGGCAAAGCAAAATATCTGAGGGGTCTCAGAATTTGAAATATTTAAATGTAAGCTTTCATGTCCCTTGAGATGCGTTACTATTAAGTGCATTTGGTACAAATGATAATTGGACAATATTATCCACATCATGGCTACAATGTATAACTAGTAGAATTGTCTACTAATTGTTACCCATAACTAGTCATAGATCTTGAGTGAAATTCTACAAATCAAATGAACATCATTCTGTTGGTTCACTAATCATCCAATGCTTTCTAGAACATAGAAATCCTAAGAATTTATCCAGTTCTTTAATCAGTGGTATCCTGTTGCTATGCAGAGGCCATAACTAGGCCCTGATGCACATTGATACCTATAAAGATGCAACAATTTTCATGGGAAAAGCAAAACTCACATTGACTTGTCTAAATCACGCTATGACATTGTTAAGCCTAACACAGTTATTTCTAAAGCAGAAGTGGGCAAGTAAGTCCCCTTTACAATCTGTAGACTTCAACTCCCAAAATTCCCAAGGCAGCCATGCTGGCTCAGGAAATCTGGAAGTTGAAGTTCTGAGGAACTTCATAGTTGACTCAGGAATTCTGGAAGTTGAAATCTACAGGTTGTAAAGGGGACCTTGTAGCCCACTAAAAAAGATTGAGTGCATTTACTGTTAGACATCTGTTCTGTCAGCTATTGACCAATGGATTCATTGCATTTTAATGCATCACAGGTAATCCCATGTTGTTCCAGGCAATAACAGTGGCTTTTGCACTCAGCATACACAGCAGTTACTGCATGTCTAATCTAGTCTTCCCTGGATTAGAAGTACAAAGTTACATTGCTTGCCACAGATAAGGCTAATTGGGGCTTGTTTCAGGCCTTCCCAGGACACGGCAAAGCTGATGTATGATAGAAAATCCCTCAGATCAGTTTAAGTGGAGCCTATCTGCACTATATAAAACAGACAGGTCTAGTGCTATCCTAACAACCTTACAGTGCTGTCTCCAAACACGGGAGAAGCCTGCATACATATTAGAAGCCTTGAAGAAACCTGGGCTTTAGATAGAGCCAATACTCTACAATTGGAAAGATCCGATTTTCTGACCAATTGTTTCTGCAGTTGATTCTGGGAGATCTCTCTGAGGACGGTGCTAGTTGAAGCTAAGGCAAATGCCAATCTTTAAGATATTTGTGACAAAGGGTCCATGAGGCATTCACAGGATTAGCAGATAGCAGGGTGGCAATAACATCCTCACAACCACTGATCCTCTCCAAAAAAAGGCATATCCAGATCACTTCCCTGTTTCTGGGCTTCCTTTCTGACTTAGGAGGCCATCTTGGAAACAACATTGAAAATGGTTGCAGCAATGTTTCCAGAAGAAACTACTACTTTTCCGTCCTATACAGTGCACCAAAGTAGGCAACCTGCTTAAACATAGATATTTTTTTCAATGCAATCAACCGGCCTTTTGAATCTAACATGGAAGAAAAATATGCAAAAGTGCAGATATATAGGACTGCGATTCCATTAAGGGGGCATTATGTACCAATTTGGCAGCAGAGGGAATAGTCATTCATTTTCTAGCAAAGCATCAGGCGAGAAGATTTTAGTTCTCATTTTGCAGTTCTTCGGCAAATTGGCTTGGGTTGTAATATGAAGACATATATACTTATGACATTGCTCTCTTCCCTGCTGACCTTGTTTGTTATTTTATGCATTTCTGCATCATTTAAAGCATTCCCTTTGATGTGCATTCATCCTGGATGTGCCATTTCCTTTCCAGATAATCAAAAGAAAAACCAATTTGTTTGAAAAAGAGATTTGGAGGTTCATAGGGCAAAAGCATCTATTTTTAATTCAAAGTAAGAATGATGGTCCTGTCTTTCACTCTTCCCCCAGCATCTTCATGTGCGTGAGAGAGAGAGAAAGGGGAGGGGAGGGATCTTTACCCATTATTATCCATTATTGGACATCAGCTAATGTAACTCTTGGGGTGTCTTAACTTTTTTAAGGTTTTATGCTTAAGTAACATTGTCTATTGATGCTTTTAGACTGCTCTGAACAACTTGCTTAATTTGAATTAATTTGAATTAATCCATTTTCAGGATTTGCACTATGTGGCAGGTCATAAAATATTGCAATATTTAGCATGCTGAGGGTTTGCCCAACACAGTAAATGTAAAAAAAAAAAAGGAAAAGTGGGAATCAAGGTTAAATCTAAGCAAGTTCAGTATTTAGGACAAATGCAGTTGTGGGATCTCTAACTGGCCTGGCTAAACACATGGCACCAAGTCAGTTTGGTTCTGAGACTCTCTAGACTGAGTTGCAAAGCCGAATTCATGCTGTGGTTAACCACTAGAAAGATTAAAGGCTGAAATTCTTGTTTTCTCAAAAACTCAATGTACTTCAGAGCAGCATCATTAAGACAGAAGGAATGGGTTGGGGGGAGCTATTTATTGAGAATCCAGATATTTATATGTCTAATTAAGTCTTTGGAAGTCCTCAGTAGATTTGTAATCATAGACCCCAAGGGGGATCTAAATAAATATTTATGTTCTATATGATGTGTTGGTTCTGTAATGCAATTATAGATCTATTTCATGGATAGATATATATCTCATTCATATCTATGGATATGAATGGATACGAGTGTGCGCATGTAGTTTGGAATCCTAAAACCTTATCATAGGCCCTGGGGAGCTTGTGATATGTACCAGCATTAGCTGTAGATTTTTAATATTATTGTCAGGCAGAACTGTTTATCCTACTTTAAGAGATACGACCATGTGTTTATCTGCTGTATGTTGTACAGTGCAGCATCTCTCATTCTGTTTGAAATGCAATACTCACAAATATGGGCCACTGCTTCAGTTTGGAACGATATTGGGTAGTGACAAATTCAAAATTTAAAATGTATAGTGATTTTCCACTTAATTATATAAATTTCAGTTTTATGCCAGTTAGCCATTCCAGTATCCTATGAAATGAATGTAGCAAAAATTCTTAAGAAAGCTAGCTCCATGCATACTGTTACCACCTAAGAGGAAATAGTCCACAGAGAAAACTTTTGTGTTTGTATCAACAAATTAAATAAAATTAAGTAGATAGGTTTTATTTGGCCATATTTCTAAGTTGACCCTGTGACACATTTTTTGCAGAATCAAGTCCTTTCACCAAACGACTACTTTCATTAGTGTGCTATAAGATAAAACCCATTTTAAAAAAATAGATAACTTTGATTATAACATCTATCAATCATTTCAAACCTATTTCTGTTATTTAAAGCTTGCATAAGCCTACAAAGCTTACGTAAAATTGTCATAGCCAATAGGTTTACAACCTAAAAGGTGCAATATAAAGAGAAATAAGAAAAAGAGGAAGAAAACTGCAAACTGAGGAGCATATTTTTAAAAATGTTTAAAATCCTAATAACCAGCTAGAACTGAAATCATTTGATGACTTCAGGTTTATGCTGGTTGACCAGCATACATGACCAGTGGCACAGGAAGTGATTCTCACATGCACAAGCCTTTCACCTTTGTGTTTTCATGCCCAGAATGCTCCTTAAAGTTCTGGAAGATATGCTGACTTTGTCACACAGTCAATACAACTGTTCCCAGGAGAACAGTTCTTTATTCCGATTCTATATCTCTATCATGTATCAATATATGAAGGGCAAGAAGTCTTGAATCTTGAAATAGCCTAAGGTTCCTTTTAGAAACAAGTGAATTATTTTGCTAGGGATCCAACCACATTGATAATGTGTCCTGAAGCAGCAATGCAAATAGGAGTTTTTATTTATTAACATAATTTCTTCTTTATTTAGGTTTAATTTCAGTACCTCCTACCATCATATCTAGCCTATCAAGTTTAGGTTAGAGCCAGCGGAATAACTTATTTAGGATTCCAACCTTCATTGAGATCATTGTTTTAAATGTAGGTATTTTGAATGATTACATAAGGACAATCATTGAGACTTCTGATAAAAATGGAAAATGTATGGAGAGGAATCTCACTACTTTTTCTATAATGTTAAAGAATTATATTCATTCAATCAATTAATTATTTCACACTTTGAGAGTTTATGAGCGATCCTGGTTACTACTTTTATGTTATTTTGGTGGTGGTTGCTTTTAAATTCTGGCTATTTGTGTCGATTTTTACAAGGTTTTAATTGTTAGCTATCCAGAGTCCTATATATGAGGACAGGCTTATATTAGATGATAGATAGATTAGATGGATGGATGGACGAACAGGTGGACGGATGGGTGGGGGGCAGGTAGATGGTTGATAGAAAAATCTCAAAGCTATGTAGAAGGTTCATAAAGCCTGGTAGGTAGAAAAAAGTATTATAGAAATATAAATAGGGGGGAAAATCCAGAATGACAAAATGTACTCATTCTTGGGCAAGTTGTATGCAATACTGTATTAATAACTAAAAGAATACAAGGCTTCCAGCTAATATCAGAGATACTGCCCTAATGTAGAGTAATATAAAGATTCATGGGAAAAATAACATAAATCAAAGATAAAAAAAATAAAACTATCAACTTTATAAACAGTAAAAATAGATAACTATATAAAATGACAGTACCAGATGGTTAATGTTGTTTATAGTTAAATAGATGAGGCATAAAAAGGCAGGGAAATGTGAAAAATTAAGATATGTTCAAAAGACATATCATTTGTTTATTAAGAGTATTTGCAGTCTACCCAGTAACAAAGTTGTCTGTATAGTTTATCATACCAGTGAAATATTAAAATACAGTAATCAACCATAAAACAGCAGAGAACTCAAACTATATGCAGTGACAATAAAAAAGATTCACAAGTCCCACTGAGAGATATACATATAATTTAAAGCAATTTAAGGGCTCCAAATGCACCCCACATTAAGAAACAGAGCAGCAGCCCAGAGGTGGTTCTATAAAAGGAACCAAATTTATTTCAGAGAACAGGAGGAGGGGAAGCCAAAGAGAAAATGTTGATGGAGCAAAAATAATACAAAAACCAGAAGAGTGGTAACATTTGAAAATCACAAGGACATACAATTTCACAATGGACTGAGAGGAGATCTGGACCCCACTCCGGATTGGTAGGGACTCAAACTCTCAAAGTCAAACAATAAAATATCCTTTCTCTATCCTAATCCCTGTATGAGTCTGTATAAATCAGTTACAATTGGGACAAGCTTAAATACAAAGGAGTGCAGATAAATGTTCGTTTCTGGTCCCGAAACAGACTTTCTGGGTAGTTGAGCTTTGAGGCATCTTGTTCCACCATTTTGCATTCTTCTTCATTAGCCATGATCGGTTGATGTGCTATGAATAAGTCTGAGAAATGTCCACCTTCAAATGAAAATCATGCCCATATGCTTATCTCTTCAGTCACTTCTCCACTGAGTGTGAATCAGGTAGTTATGAGTCATGGTGTCTGAGTGGTTAGGCTACTTCTGCTGACTGCAAATTTGGCAGTTCAAATCTCACCAGTCTCAAGGTTGACTCAACCTTCCATCCTTCCGAGGTGGGTAAAATGAGGACCCCAAATCATTGGGGGCAATGTACTGACTCTGTAAAACTGCTTAGAAAGGGCTGTAAAGCACCGTGAAGCGGTATATAAATCTAAGTGCTATTGCTATTCTGATTCTACAGGTGATTCAGTACTTCCATGGCATTCTTACTCAGTTCCATATTGCAAAATATGAGAAAAGCAAGGACCGCTACAAAACATGGTATCACAATGGAAAAGCCACATAGTCCTGTTGGACATTCTTTTTAAAGGTGACTAGTGAGTTGCGTTTTCTAGAGAGAGACCATCCAAATCCAGCAGCGGATGTACATGAGTTAGGAGCACAACTCCCCGAATCCCTAGCCAAAGGCCATATTCATTGAGAATTCTGGACAGCACCAGGTTCCAGAAAACTGCTGTACAAAGTAGTAACAACTACTACTCGTAATGACTGTTTGTGTAGGATGCGCTTCATTTTAAAGTTGTATCTAAACATTTACTTGTCCCAAAAGCAAACAACAGCAGAGTAAATTACAGGCTATACCGTGTGTGTGTGTGTGTGTGTGTGTGCATATCGTTGAATAGTTAAGACAGCCACCCTTCCTCATTCATCTCATTGCAGAAATCAAAGAGAACTCATTCAAAATGTAGCCAACCCTTTCAGCAGGTTGAATTTAAAGAGGGAAAAAAAAAAAGCAATCTTTAATTTTGGTAGTATTGGCATCTTCTCATTCTGCTACTTGTTCATTTCTTGCACTGTTGCTCAAGAGTTTTGAATCCTCTAATCATCCTTAATGCCTTGCATTTTCTTTAGTTCAGTCTCCCTCTATTCGACTGCATTAGGCCTGATCTCCAACATGCAGCTCCAGCCTTTGTTCTGTTCTCATTAAATTATGCCCCTGTGTCTGGGCACACCCATTTTTCAGTGTGAAAAATTCCTGGTTTAAGAAAGCAAAAGTGGGATTTAACAACGGTATAATTAAAGATGGCAGGGGGCAAGAACATCTTAAAGATAATATTAAGTGAAAGGAGAGCTAGACAGCAAGAACAAAGCCATGATGAACACATTTTTTCACTGTTGTCTATGATTGATTTGTCAAATTTAGATACTGCACATCTACCTCTCAGATAACTGTACCTATAAGTCAAATTATTGTTATTGTTTCATACTCATATACCTAATTATTATGTTTATCACACTCATAATAAATGGGAAAATGCTAGTGGGAAATTAGAGAAAAAATCAGTAGAAGAAACTTTTCATGGTATCTGCATCTTCGTTTGGAAACATGCTGCATCACTTGAATCTCTCTTAAAATGCAACCTTGGTCAAGCATAGAGAGATCATCCTTTAATGCTGGCCTGTGCAGAGATGTCTGGAGAGATGTTGTTCTCCATCAAGAAAGATGGTGGCTATGATTTGATGGTTGACGCCCTGAGCCATTTTATTGATGCTGACACACTAAATGGCAAGGCTTCAAGCCCCCCTCTCTCTCCCTCTCCCTCACACACATATAAATACGCCACCAGACTTGAAATTCTAGACCTAGAAACCTAGAACTACGCCGCCTTCGGTCCAATCTAAGTATAGTATATAAAATCATACATTGCCTACCTGTCCTACCTGTCGGTGAATACTTCAGCTTCAACCGTAACAACACAAGAGCAAACAATAGATATAAACTCAAGGTAAACCACATCAAACTTGATTGCAGGAAATACGACTTCAGCAACAGAGTGGTCAATGTTTGGAATACTCTACCTGACTGTGGTTTCTTCCCCAAACCCCCAAAACTTTAACCTTAGATTGTCTACTATTGACTTCACCCCCTTCCTAAGAGGTTTGTACGGGGCGTGCATAAGCACACCAACGTGCCTACCGTCCCTGTCCTATTGTTTCCTTTATTTTTCTTATATGGACCCATTTCATGTATTCATAACTATGTATAAACTTCTACCTATTATCTTATAAGTGATTGACAAACCAAATAAATAAAAATAAATAAATAAATAAACCAATGCCTCTGCTATGTACTGATGCGAATAAGCTGACTTTACTAAGCTTGTTGAATCTACCAAGATTTGGAATACTGCATCCAATTTTGGGCACCACAACGTAAAAAAGATGTTGAGACTCTAGAAAGAGTGCGGAGAAGAGCAACCAAGAGGATTAGGGGACTAGAGGCCAGGGGGTGGGATTCTACCGGTTTGGGCAAACCCCTTGCTCTGAAGATCAGCTGGCAGCGAAACGGTTCACTGTGATGAGCATGTGGGCCCGCCTCTGTTCTTTCATGTGCTTTGTTTCTTTTTTTAAGAGCACAGATGATTCACATGGCAGAGCGGTTTGCTGCACCTCAGCTGTTTTATTCACAGGGATTTCAGTAGAAAGTAAGCATTGGAGCTTTTTAAAATGCTGAACCAGTTGTTATGCTGGTGGAATCCCACCCCTGGTAGAGGCTAAACCATATAAAGAACAGTTGCTGGAATTGGGTATGTCTAGTCTTATGAAAAGAAGGACTAGGGGTGACATGATAGCAGTGTTCTGATCTCTGAGGGGTGGGCAGAAAGAAGAGGGAGTCAAGCTATTTTCCAAAGCACCTGAGGGAAGGACAAGAAGCCATGGGTGGAAACTAATCAAGGAGAGAAGTAACCTAGAACTAAGGAGAAATTTCCTGACAGTTGGAACAATTAGCCAGTGGAACAACTTGCCTCCAGAAGATGTAAACGCTCCAACACTGGAAGTTTTTAAGAAGAGATTGGACAACCATTTGTCTGAAATGCTATAGGGTTTCCTGCCTAAACAAGGGGCTGGACTAGAAGACCCCCAAAGTTCCTTCCAACTCTGTTATTCTATTCTATTCTATTCTATTCTATTCTATTCTATTCTATTCTATTCTATTCTATTCTATTCTATTCTAAGATTATTGTTATTCCATTCTATAAGGATTAAGGAAATAGCATTGTAGCCTTTTTATAGCTAATCTCAGCAAAAAAAATCAAGACAGTTGATGCCTACAAAGCACCAGGGCAGTTCTGCAAGGTTTATAGTCTGGATTCTCACAGCACTCTGAGTCATGATTTAACCACCGTTCATTGCATAATTCACAACTAGCTGTATTCAGTCAAACATCCAAAGCTATTCCTGACTCACATCCACCATGGCTGGCTTTACCCAACATGCTAAAACAAAATCAGACAAACTACCTCATGTATGAACCAAATGATCAATTCTGTTACCTGAAAGGTAAGGGTTTACAAAATGAGACGTTTCCCACAGATAAAGATTTCGACATATGGGCTGGGTTTATACATTGGGCTAATTGTCTAAGCCCAAACCAATGCATTGCATTATAGTTTAAAGGGATGCATTAACTCAACCACAGAAAGACAGCATGTTGATAAAGTTTGACAAGAATCTCTCTCAAGTCCATGTTTTCTATTCCCGCTTCCTCATCCCACTGTTTATGGCACTGTACAAGTCCAGAATTAGTTCCACACTTGTTTGGGGCCCAACATAGAAGAGTTTGGGATTTAACTCCATTTATTTCTGATTTTGTTTGAAAACTGGGTTTTCCCTTTAAACTCTGCCTGGGCGGCCTGTTTTTATCTCACTACATTGTCCACCTCCTGGATTAAGGTAGCCATTACTTTTTCTCTCTGCCCTCCCTCAGAGGCGGTATTCAACAGGTTCTGAAGAACCTGCATATACCACCTCTGACTGGAGATTTTACAGTATCCTTCCCCTGCCACGCCCACCAAGCCACACCCACAGAACTGGTACTTTAAAAAAATTAAATCCCACCACTGCTTTCCCCCACACAGGACATCCCAACATGCACTTAGAAGCATCTTAGAATGGGACAAGATTTCTTTTTTTTTTTTTTTCTCCCACTCTAACTTTGCAGCAACAGAAAATCAAGGTTGCAGCTATCGGGAAAAGCTCCTCATTTCAACCTGATGGCTCCAATGGGTTTTTAAGAGCAGAAAAAAAAAATGATGGAGAGGAACCCAGGATGCCTTTCCTCCTAGCCATTATTCTGTTGTGTTTTGCTGGCAAGCAAGAAGACAGGTGTACTGAAAATGTAGACAGAGCAGAAGTGTGCAATCAGTATGTTTTATTTCTCTTTTTAATGGCAAAAGGGTACAAGATACAAACTTTATACCATCCTGTTCACTAGCATCTACTTGCTTATGATGGTCTGTGCACCTTTTAATTTTTTTTTTTTTTTAATCTGCAGCAGGAAAGATGACTATGGGACAGTTGCAGGCTGTAAAAAAAATAAATTCAGGGACTGGAAGGCCTGTGTGTCTTATATGGAAGAGGTACATTGGGGTATGGAAACATTTAATGAAAGAGGAATCAAGCCTCTGTAATGGTACTGTTCAAGTTATCACTTTAACAATATCATCCACTTTTATTACGAGAACTAGGCCAGAGAATAAAACATCCCGTATCTTGCCTCTTAATTAGTGTGAGAGAAAGTCAGAAGCCCTTGTATTTTTCCAAACTGGATTATGTCCTTCCAAAGTGAATAGGTTTGGAATAAGCTGCACTGTTGCTACAACAGCTGCTCTGATTTCAGAATAAAAGAATGCAGGCTTTGTGTTGCGGGATCTATTATTGATCAGCCCAAGGTTAGAAGAACAGGAGGGAAGGGCAGTTCTCCTTCTTTTGAACTGCGGTGTGTGCTTTTCAGGCTCACATGATCTAGCAGAAATAACAAAAGCAACTCCCCCCCCCCCCAATCTCACAAGCTGCTCTCTGCAGGACTGCACTTGTTGAAAATTAATCAGATGCACCCATTTGGGTAATTTCAGACTCTTCCTCCATTTCTCACAACTGGCTCTATTGTGGCGCCATGTAGTACAACAGATGGGTCTGCGGAGCTTCTGATGGAGGGAAGAGCTCTTCCCCACACACACAACCACCAGAACCCAAGTTTTGCTCATATCTGAGGCACATATATTAGCAACCCCCGTAGTGCAGATTCCTTAGCATGTGCTTCCAATAAATATTTGAAATATTTGAAATGGGAAGGAAGATCTACTTAACAGGTTGATGAACACTTGCCCTCCTTTACATCGTACAATTTCAAGACCAAACAAACAAACAAAAACAAAAAAACAGGGTTCTTGTCTGAGTTGCATCAGATTTAGTTATTCCCTTCATACCTTTAGCAGAACTCCATTACTGTAGCAGGGGTGGGATGCTACCGGTTCTGCCCGGCTCTGAAGAACCGGTAGTTCTGAAAGTAGCAGACATAGAACCAGTTCTGAGTCTGCTGCTGTTTGGCCCACCTGCCCATCCGGGCTCTTAACCTGTCCTTTATTTTCTGCTTTTTCAACTTCAGCTGCTTTGCGTAGCACAGCTGAGGTTGAAAAAGCAGGACAAAGAATGGCTTTTCAGCTGTCCAGTTGGCACAGCTTAAGGTACTTTACACGCGCACAAAGTGCAAGTCAGTCGCACGCGCAAAACATAGTCACCGAACCAGTAATAACACCAGTTGAATCCCACCCCTATACTGTAGGTCCTGCATCAGAGGGGATATTCAGCCAGTTCAGACCGGTTCTGGCCTACCAGTAGCAAAAAATTTTGACTGGTTCAGAAAACTGGCAAATACCATCTCTGGCTCACCGCACCCACCCACTCCTGTCGTTACCTCTCCTATATTTCCTTATTTTTTTAACTCAGCTGATTTGTGTGGCAGAGTGGATTGTCGCACCTCATCTGCGTTTAAAAACACTTCAGGAAGCTATCTAGCCTTGACAGAGGTCAATGTTTGAGCCCTACGTACGCACGCAAAGCGCACATTAGGTGTGCATGCACGCACATAGAACTGGTAGGAAAAAAATTGGAAACCCAACACTGTCTTGCCCAAATAAACCCCAAATAAAACACTTGCCCTGGGTGAACTTCCTCACGTGACCCCCAAAACAAAAAAGCAAACTGAAAGGGAGAAGAGCCAACTTTGCTCATGCATTTATTTATCAACTTGCTAGATACATATCCTGCTTTGAGTTCAGGAGCTCATCCCCACTAATCTGATGTGCACAAAGTCAGTGAACATTTTTCTCTACAGTAGAACAGCTTCAGCAGCTCCAGTGTGTACATAAAAGGCTAGGCTGCATTTCAAGGCAGGACAGAAATTCTAATAATTACCATCACCCCCAATATACATTTTGGCTGACAAGTAGCAGATACAAATCTTCAGATTTCCAGGCAAGACTTCCAAAACAATTCTGCCTCAAGAATAATAATCTGAAGAAACCAACTGAAGAAATATGGTTTTTTTTTCTATTATGGAGAAGGAGGGAGTCTTTGATATCTATCTCCTCTGAAATATATATATATATCTGGCATTCAGCTTTGTTCGGGTATTTTCCCACGTCATAGTAGTGGTGCTTTTAAAGTTGTAGCAACGTTTCAGCAGAATCTCATCTGCCATCATCAGCTGAATGCCAGACATGTAAGTACCCGCGAAAACTTAAGAAAACATATATATATATATATATATATATGCATACACATACATACATACAAACACACACACACACACATATATATATAGCATTCAGCTTTGTTCGGGTATTTTCCCACGTCATTGTAGTTGTGCTTTTAAAGTTGTAGCAACATTTCGGCAGAATCTCATCTGCCATCATCAGGCTGCTGTATTGTGTTCATCTGTGAGTCAGATTTTTACAGTGGTTTCAGATTTAAATTTGGGGCAGCCTATTGCTGTGCCAGAATGGTTTTTTCTTCCTCCTGAATGGTTGGGAGTCTTGGTCTGTGTTTATTGGTCTTGGAGTTTGCTGTGTTCTGCTTGATTGGTGATTCTAATATCTTCTGTCTGTTTTTTGGCTCTTTTTGTATCTTGATTGGCTGGCAACATTGTGTTACTTTATTGGAGGCCTTTAGTGCAGCTTGGCTCCGGGTAAATGGACGGCTATCATTAGTTAGGAAGTTAGGTTTCATCTGGGTGCCTGGTTGGGGTGTGTTTGAGCTGGAGGTATCGGGGGGATCTGTTTGTGCCCAGGTGTTTGCCTGGCTTGTGGTGTGGAGATTTTTTTGTTTGTGAGTGCAGGCTTCCAAATGATTGATGGTCTGGTGGAATCATCTCTTCTGTTCATGCTTTCTGGTCTTTTTTCAATCTCTATGGCTTCTCTGATGATTCTGTGGCTGGGGTTTTCTATAGTGGCTAGGGTTTTGGTGCCATTGAAAATGAACAGACCTATGGAACAGCTGTCCTGCCCTACATAAGAGGTACTACAGACAAAATTAGTAAGATACTACACAGACATCACATCAAGACTGCCTTCAAAACAGACAGAAAAATAGCAGCCATCCTTAGAAACCCCAAAGATAAAATTGACCTGGAAAACCAAGGCATATACGAAGTCCCCTGTGCATCATGCCCGGCCACATACATTGGACAGACCAAAGAAGAATAAGTACTCGCCTGGATGAACACAAAAATGCAGTCAAAAAGCTGCTTTCGGCTTCGTGCTTGTGTGAGCAAAGTGTGATCAGAGCTGCAGTCTCCCTATATATACTGATAGGGGGGATGGCTGTGTTGTCATTTCTTGATTGGTTGATGGAATTGATGTTTGCAGATTGGCTGGCTTTTTCTTAAGAACATGTGTGGCTGAGGTATTGGCTGTTCATCTATCAGCCTCCTGTGTTGTAATGACCTGGGTAATGGGCTGTGTGATGACTTTCTGAGTTCTATAGTTTTGACATCCTGGGTCTTGTGCTGTAATCTCCTGGGTCGTTGGCTGTGTTGTAACATCCTGAGGTTTTGTGGTGTAACCTCCTGAGTTCCATGATGTGATATCCTGAGCGGGTGGCTGTGATATGATGTTCTGGGTTTTGGTTTGGCTCCGAGTTTGAGGCCTGAACTCAGAAGGTCATCACATAGCCCATTACCCAGGTCATTACAATACCTCAGCCACACATGTTCTTAAGAAAAAGCCAGCCAATCTGCAAACATCAACATTGAGGTAGAGGTTGGTGCGTGTCTCCTGGTATATGGTGTGTCCTAGTGTGCCATCTGTTTTTTTGTAGATTTGTATATCTAGGAATGGTAGTTGTTTGTTTGTTTCCGTTTCCATGGTGAATTTGATTTTGGAGTGTGTGCTGTTTACCTCAATGCCCAATCCCACCACCACCCAGCACAGATAAACTCCGTGGCAAAAACACTAATTGCCAGAACCAAACGCCTGGCAGACAAGACACACATAAAGACTGAACTATGCACCCTGACTAAAGTACTGACAGCCAACAGCTTCCACAAAAGCAAAATCACAGGCCTGATCCACAAAAACACACTGAGAGATAATGGAGACCTAGAAGATGAACAGACCTATGGAACAGCTGTCCTGCCCTACATAAGAAGTACTACAGACAAAATCAGTAAGATACTACACAGGCATCACATCAAGACTGCCTTCAAAACAGACAGAAAAATAGTAGCCATCCTAAGAAACCCCAAAGATAAAATTGACCTGGAAAACCAAGGCATATATGAAGTCCCCTGTGCATCATGCCCTGCCATATACATTGGACAGATCAATAAAAGAATAAGTACCTGCCTAGATGAACACAAAAATGCAGTAAAAAAGCTGGAACCCACTTCCTCACTAGTCCAACACATGAAAGCCACAGGTCATAGCATCAACTTCAGTGGCACCAAAACCCTAGCCACTATAGAAAACCCCAGCCACAAAATCATCAGAGAAGCCATAGAGATTGAAAAAAGACCTGAAAGTATGAATAGAAGAGATGATTCCACCAGACTGTCAATTACCTGGAAGCCTGCACTCTCAAACAAAAAAATCTCCACACCACTAGCCAGGCAAACACCTGGGCACAAACAGACTCCCCCTGATACCTCCAGCTCAAACACACCCCAACCAGGCACCCAGATAAAACCTAGCTTCCTAATAAATGATAGCTGTCTGTTTACTCGGAGCCAAGCTACATTAAAAGCCTCCAATACATGAAACACAATGTTGCCAGCCAATCAAGACAAAAAAAAAAGCTACAAAACAGACAGAAGATATTAGAAACAACAATCAAGCAGAACACAGTAAACTCCAAGACCAATAAACATAGACCAAGACTCCCAACCAATCAGGATGAAGAAAAAAACCATTCTGGCACAGCATAGGCTAGCACCAAATTTAAAACAGAAACAGCTGTGAAAGTCTGACTCACAGACGAACACAATACAGCAGCCTGATGATGGCAGATGAGATTCTGCCGAAATGTTGCTACAACTTTAAAAGCACAACTACAATGAGGTGGGAAAATACCTATCTATCTATCTATCTGTATAAATTGAAGTCTCAAAATGTGAGGAATGTGAAAGGATCATGGTTTTGCATTGCTGCAGAACTTGATTAAAGGAGTTGTACTGCTTTAGCCAGATGCAGGTCCTATATCTGTATATTAAAATAAGCTTATGGGTTAGGTAATCTGTCGTGTCCATCGGTAAGGAGACCAGGAGGCGGTGACTAGGTTTCAGCTCTTTATTGGGGTCCTGGAACCGATCTGGATCCAAGGGGAAAACAGCGGCTTTTTATTCTCAAGCTGCGGCAGCCGCGGCCAATGGCACCATTTTGAATCTCCCGCGATTCGTATCCACCAATCGCGGGAGATTCTTAGCTGGCCAATCAGCGCGGCTCGCTAAACCAATCAGATCGCCCCGCCCTTTGGCCAATCAAAGTGCGGGGTTTCAAGAATGCTAATGAATGTACAGAACACCCCTCCCCTCTTGGTATGGTCCTACGTAATGTAGTCCCGTAGGTAGGTGGGGCTCCGTACTTGCCTACTGGACCTGTGCAGGTCAGTCGTGGGTTGGCTCCCAGCCGGTTCAGTTGGGTTCTCTGTGTCTCTCGGACTCGTCGGTGGAACCGCCTGGCATGTCTTGCCGGGCCGCTTGTCGCAGCTCCCTCCCGGTCTACCTGGGCTGGTTGAGCTGTGGTTTTCGCCGCTCCCGCCTGGTCTTTCCGGGCTGGTCGAGCTGGCCTGGCTGCTTCTTCCTGGTGAGGTTCCGAGCTGGCTGCTTGCGGGTGAGTATGGCTGGTTCCTTTCTTCTGGGTTTTGGTTCCCGGGGTATTCCCTCCCCTCTTGGTTTGTGTTAAGGGGATTGGTTATGTCTGGTTACGTGTCAGTTGTGTTTCTTGTGGCTGTCCTCGATCTTAATTGATCGATGTGGCGTTTCCATGCTCGTCCGTCGGTTGTTTGTAGCCGGTACGAGCGGGGACCTGTCAGTTGGGTTATGGTTGCTGGTACCCATAGTGGGTCTCCGGTTAGGTTCTTTGCGTAGACGGCGTTGCCTGGTGCAAAGGATCGGTGCTTGCTGGAGGAGTTTGGGGGTTTTTCCGGGTTGTATGTGGGGTGCAGTCTATCGAGTGGGGACCTTATTTTCCTCCCCATTAGTAGCTCTGCCGGGCTTTTGTTTGTTGTCGTGTTCGGAGTTATGTGTTGTATGTAAAGCATTTTATTTATTTTGTCTTGGATCTCCCCGTGGTCTATTTTCTGGATGGTTTTTTTCGTTAATTGAACCATCCGTTCCGCCCTTCCGTTTGCCGCCGGATGCACAGGGGCTGTCAGTGTGTGTCGTATGCCCCGTTCCGCTAGGAATTTTTCAAATTCCAGCGAGGTGAATTGGGGCCCATTGTCCGACACGATGACATCTGGGAGGCCGTGTGTTGTGAAAAGTTTGCAAAGTTCCTTGGTCACGGCCTCTGTGGTGGTGGTTTTCATGTTGCTAACCTCCAACCAGTTGGAGTAAGCGTCTACGGTTATTAGGAATGTATGTCCCTTTGTGGGCCCAGCAAAGTCTATCTGGATCCTAGACCAAGATCCCCTGGGAGTTTCCCATTCTAGGATCGGTGCCGTGGGAGGGCTTGGTCTGGTTTCTTGGCAGCGTTGACACCTTGCCACCCAAGCCTCGATTTGTTTGTCCATCCCTGGCCACCAAGCGTAACTTCTGGCCAGGGCTTTTGTTCTAACTATGCCTGGGTGCCCCTCGTGTAACAACTCCAGTACCTTCCCTTGCAGTTTTTCTGGGATAACCACCCTATCCCCCCACAGTCCACACCCTTTTTGTAGCGAGAGTTCTGTCTGCCAGTTCCGGAATGTTTTGAATGTCTCGTCATTGTCCTTTTCTGGCCACCCTTTCTCTACCCAATGTAACACCTGCGCCAGATGTTTGTCTTTATTAGTTTCTCGGGCAATGTCTGACGCGGTTATGGGTAGATCAGGCAGAGTCTCTATGCTGAGGGTGGTCGTCATAGGTGCTGGATCGGTGTCTAGCTCGGGTAGCAGTGAGCGGCTCAAAGCGTCTGCATGTGTGATCGTCTTGCCGGGTCGGTGTGTGAGCTGGTAGCTGTAGGCGCCAAGGAATTCAGACCACCTTGTCATTCTAGGAGATAGAATGTTTGGGGTGGCCCTGTTCCCTGTGAGGATTCCCAGCAGCAGCTTGTAGTCGGTGATAATGGTGAACGTCCGGCCGTAGAGGTACTTGTGGAACCTCTTCACTGCGGCGACGATAGCCAGGGCCTCTTTGTCCAGCTGACTGTAGTTTCTCTCTGGTTTGGTGAGGGTCCTTGAAAAGAAGGTAATGGGTGCTTCTTTTCCGTCGGGGAGAGTGTGGCTGAGGACGGCGCTGACGCCGAAAGGTGATGCGTCGCATGTGACTGCTAGTGGTAGGGTCTCATTGTATTGGATGAGGACGGCATCCGAGGTGAGCAGATCCTTGGTTTTCCTGAAGGCGGCTTCCTTGCGTTTCCCCCAAGTCCAGGTAGCCGCCTTGTCCAAGAGCCTATGCAAAGGTTCCGCCACAGTCGCCTTTTGGGGCAGGAACACATTGTAAAAATTAAGCAGTCCCAGAAACGCCTGCAGTTCCGTTTTAGTCCTGGGTGTGGGGGCCTCTTTAATGGCTTTAATTTTGGTTTCAGTTGGGTGGATGCCGTGCCGGTCTAGGAGGTACCCCAGGAACTCGACCCGCTCTGTGTAAAGTTGGCACTTTTCCCTCTTCACCTTTAGCCCGGTTTCCTTGAATTTGGTTAGCACCTCCCCTAGTCGACCCTCTAGTTCTGGCTGGTTGGCTGCCGATACCAGCACATCGTCGAAATAGGGCACCACCCCCTTGATGCCCTGCAAGAGTCTCTCCATGAGGCTCTGGAAAATTCCAGGTGCCACGCTGACTCTGAACTGGAGTCGGTTACATCGGAAATGGTTTGTGCCTCCGTAGTTTCTTCGTCGACTGGCAGCTGCTGGTATGCTTGGGCCAGGTCGAGTTTCGCGAAAACCTTGCCTCCCCCCAGCTGCACTACTGGGATGGGGTAGGCCCTTTGTTGCAAGGCGCAGTTTAGGGTGGCTTTATAGTCCCCGCAGATTCTCACCAACCCATCAGGCTTGACTGGAGTGACTATTGGGGTCTCCCACCAGGCATGGTCTATGGGTTGTAGGACCCCTTGCTTGACGAGCTTGTCAATTTGCTCGCCAATTTTTGGCCTGAGTGCGAAAGGTACCCGCCTTGGTTTTAGGCGTCTCAGGGGAACATTCGGGTCTAGGCTGAAAGAGATAGGGGGCCCTCGGTACTTGCCTAGGGTGCCGTCGAACACTTCCTGGAAGTCCCGTGCCAGTTGTTGCTCCCAATCAGTCTCGGCGATGTGGTTGATGCCTGTGACTTCGATGCCAAGCGGTGCGAACCATTGTAGTCCCAAAAGGCTGGGTCGGTCTCGGTCCACGATTGTTAGGGGAAGCTTTGCCGTGCGTCCCTTAAATGTTACTCTGAATTGTCCAGTTCCGACTACCGGGATGCAGTTTCCCTGGTAGTCTTTAATGATTAGTCTCTGGTTCTCCAGTCCCTTCTTTTGGATGGTAGGCACCAAATGCTTGATTTCTTGCCAGGCGACCATGGAGAGGTAGGACCCAGAGTCCACCTCCATCTTGCATGGCTCGCCTTCGATGCCGACCTCCACGTAGAATTTTCGGGCGTCGGTGGTTGATGCGTGGCCGATGATGACCGTCTGGTGGGTTTCCTCCTTCCGCCGGGTCTCGCCACCTCATCGGGCTCACCCGCTCCGATCCCAATGGCTGTCGGCTGGGCGATCTCTGGTTCTGGGGGGTGTGCTGTCCCGTCTCCACTTGCTGTGGTCCCGCCGTCTGGGGCTATAGGCTTTCTTTAATCGGCATACGCGGGCGATGTGACCCTTTTTGTCACAGTGCCGGCAGACTGCATCGAAGAACCGGCACTCGGATCTAGGGTGGTCGCCTCCACAACCGACACACGCGGTCCCCGACTTACGACCCTGCCAACTGCGCTGGTCACGTCCTGCCTGGAGCCGGTGGATTTCCTCCTACTCGTCCGAAGTGTCGGAGGCGGAGTGGAATTCGCCATGGTGGGTGGTAGTTTCGCAGTGACTTGCTTCCGGTTGGGCCTCGGTCGCCCGTCCAGGGTTGTTGTTCGCGTTGCGGTCCCCGGCGTCCGGTCTTCGCATATGGGTTGCTGACTGCCTGGTGGCCTCGGCTGCGGTGGCTTCAGCAATGGCATCGGCGAGGGCGATGTCGCCTTTGGCCATCAGCCGACTCTGTAGGACTGGGTCCCGAAGCCCGAGCACGACTCAGTCCCGTAGAGCCTCGTCCATGTCAGAGAACCCGCATAGTCCTCCTAGGTTCCACAGTTCCGCAACAAAGTCGCTGAGGCTTTCGCCTGACCTCTGGTCCCACCGATAAAACTCGTGCTGTCTGATGAGGGCGGGCACGGCGGGAGCGTAGTGTTTTTGGAGTAAAGGTTCGAGGTCGGCCCAGTCCATCCCAGTGACGTCAGCGGGTTTCGCTAGGGCTTTTGCCATCTTGAACACTGCAGGCCTGCAGTATGTCAGGAAGACGGCTCGTTTCTTCGGCCCGATGGCGTCCTTCATGTCGCTGCATTCGAGGAACATGTGGAATCTGTCCATGTAGGATTCCCAGTCCTCGCTAGTGGGGTTGAAGGGTGCGGGCGGAGCGATGCTGGCCATCTCGTCGGTCTTGCTTCCGTCGGACACGTGCTTGCTGGGGTTCAGAATCGGGATCCCACCTTCGTCGCCAGTGTCGTGTCTGTCGGTAAGGAGACCAGGAGGTGGTGACTAGGTTTCAGCTCTTTATTGGGGCCCTGGAACCGATCTGGATCCAAGGGGAAAACAGCGGCTTTTTATTCTCAAGCCGCGGCGATCGCGGCCAATGGCACCACTTTGAATCTCCCGCAATTCGTATCCACCAATCGCAGGAGATTCTTAGCGGGCCAATCAGCGCGGCTCGCTAAACCAATCAGATCGCCCCGCGCTTTGGCCAATCAAAGCACAGGGTTTCAAGAATGCTAATGAATGTACAGAACACAATCAGTCACCTAAGAGAGAGCACCTATTTGCATTCTAAGAACTTAAAAGATCAACGTGACCTGAAATAATTTTACGTAAGGAAGAAATGTAGTAGAATACAATGGCTTTGATGAAGCAATACAATGTTTCTATTATTTAGGATTATATTTTAAAAGAAATAATAAGGCTGTTGAGGAAAACAAACCCATCTTAACATAAAATTTGCTAGTGTTGAGCTGCAAGCCATACTTCATCCTATATTCCTCTCAATATAAATAGCCTGGTTTAGGATAGAAGCTCATTACAGGATCAAATCTGACATTTAACAATCATACTGTCACAATTTACGTCTTATTTCCATGCAAGTGCACACATCAGATTGCAGGCCGATTTTCTTGTCTGCTGCATATTATGCGGGTCATATTTAATTAAAACACAGAAGATCTGAAAAGCAAATAAAATTAAACCTCAGACTTATCTACGAAGTTAATTAAGCAATGATAGCCTATTCAATATATTAAATATTCAATTTATAATGAATACTGTTTACCCCAAAAGACAACATATTATTAGCCAAGAAGAAGATCTGAATGTAAGAGGATTTCTCCCAGAAGACAATTCTCCATTTTAAAAAAAGAGAGAAAGATTATATTTGAGGAAAACTAGCCTCCTTTTCTGATAACCACAGTATTAGCCAGCTGAGAACACTTCCACAAAATGGTGTTAATGCTACTTTGCAGCTTTCAAAGCAAGGGGTGAATTTGAATCATTCCCTCAACAGATTTAGAAACAAGCATTTATTCTCACATTCATGAACTTTCCACAAGTGGAGTAAGGAAAAACTATTCGACCCATTTTCACAAATAGACTAGCAGAACATAGAACATTTACAATGATTGCCTCACCACAGACATGAATAGTCAGTAAATCAGATGGCAACATTGTCCCATTTAAAGCGCCAGACTATTTCTTGAAATTTTAATAAAGATTATCTCAATGCAGACTTAAACAGATCAATAGGTAATTTTTCAAATCATAATACAATTTTTATCATGGAGCACCAAGGTACTTGCTCAGTATTTCCCAATAAAGATAAATCTCTGAGCTGAAATATATCACTTGGTCAATTTTTATTTCATTTAATCAGCCATCAACTTAATTCTTATAATTTACAGAGAAACTGTGGAATTGGCTCAGATGAACATTTGCTATTTTGTTGGGGAGATGAGAGAATCGCTTTGGAGAAGTTTGAATTCAACCAGCGTTTCTCAAACTTGGCAACTTTTAAGATGTGTGGATTTTAATTCCCAGAATTATTGGTTAGGGAATTCTGAGAGTTGATGTCTACACATCTCAAAATTGCCACATTTGAGGAACACTGGTTTCAGCCACTCCAAATAGTCTCTGAATGAGAAGCAATAAGCTTTTTTGACACGCAGTTGAACAGAATGCAACTTTGAATCTACTCATCATTTCTGCGTTATTTTATGCGGTTCTCCAAACATTTCTAATTCTGAGCAGCAAAAGCAAACAAATTAAAAACTTTGGGTTTTTTTTTAAAGGGATTACTTTAGAAAGGTTAACGTTGGGCTAATTGTTTTCTTGGATATTTATATTCTCAGTAGTGTTTAAGGAAAAGATTTGTATTAGTCTCAGAGGTAAACTATGCTGGTTTTAAAGAGCTTTTCTTCCCATAACTCTTTTAAACGTTGTCTTCTTAAATCTACAAAAGCTGCCTCCTGACCAGCCATCCTTTTTGGTTGGTTGGTTGGTTTCTAAAGGGTTCCATTCAGACATCACACTAAATCAAAGTAGAATTAATGTCTGGAAGCAGAGTCGTAGTAATGTCTGAATTGGCAAACAATCCACTGGAAAGATGGCAGGCTAAAATGAGACACAGATACAGGATGTTCATAAGCCATGGCTTGCTTAGAAACTCCCAATCTTTCCTGTTCAAGAAAGAAATCAAAATTATATCAGAGGCAAATACAGAGAGTGTACATCATTCTCCCCTTCTCTTGAAGAGAAGAAGCTTTAGAGTTTAGAGCTTTCACACGCCAACATTTTGCTGTGGCTTCTTGTTCTTATCAAATACTGTTTAAGGCAGCTGCCTCATTCTATCCAATAACAGAGTTGCCTCCGTGCTAAAAAAAAAAAAAAAAAGCCAATGTTCTTCATGCAATACTGTTGAAGATCTTGAGCAGATGTTTATGGATAACTCCCTACCATATCTGGGCAGCTTTCTCCATAATGGATGGGTGGCAGGCCAGGGTGGGATTCAAAATTTTTAACAACCGGTTCTGTCAGCGTGGCTTGGTGGTCATGTGACTGGGTGGACGTGGCTTGGTGGTCATGTTATTGGCTGGGCATGGCCAACTCAATATCACTCACATCGAGGCACGCATCTCCTTGCCTGACCTCTCATGACTCTGGGAATGCTGCAACAGCCATAAGTGTGAAAAATGGTCATAAGTCACCATAAGTGCCATTGTAACTTTGAATGGTCACTCCACACAAGCAAAGTGCCAGCAAAGGAGGGCAAAAAAAAACTCCAGAGACATTCCTGAGACAGGAAGTCTAGTCCTGCCAAGAATGTAATAAGGATTAACGGAGAAGCAGTTTCTGTAAAGCAACACCAGAATGTTTCCTTCCTGCCTTCCTTACAGGATTAGGCCAGTAATTTCTTCTAACAACCGGTTCTCCAAACTGCTTAGAATTTTAACCACTGGTTCTAGCGAATAGGTGCGAACTGGTAGAATCCCACCCCTGGTGGCAGGGGCTCTCTAAGAGCTGGCAGCAAACAAGAACAGCTTCTTTGCAGCTAGGAAGTACAAATGTTAACCTCATACTGTCTTAGGAACACTTTGTGATGGAATTCTTGGCTGCCAGATTTTTATGGCTAAGATTTTGAAGGTCAGCTAGTGACCTTTTGGTGATAGAAGTGGGGTACATCTATAGGCATGTCAGCATGTGTTGAAAGATCCATTTGTGTCAACTAGTATAATGCATACCGATTTTCCTTTGAAGCCCCCACTCAAACTTTTCAAACGTTCCTCTGGAGTGAAGCCTGCCGTTTTAGTAGTTATATCCATGAAAAGCTATATCCACATCAACTTTGTAGCCCTAGCCATTCTCATAATCACAGGCCCCAATAGATGTGCACATAAGTTTGTGCACTCCATACATGGCATCTGTCCCATAATATAATCATACAATACAATCTTTTTATGCCTAGAACTTTGTTGTAAGTCATTGGGAGTTTATAGATCTGGGCACA
Organism: Hydrophis major; assembly: GCA_033807585.1. Taxonomy (NCBI): domain Eukaryota; kingdom Metazoa; phylum Chordata; class Lepidosauria; order Squamata; family Elapidae; genus Hydrophis; species Hydrophis major. The sequence continues at coordinate 240,396,994 of CM066328.1, forward strand.
GGGCAATGGCTTATCCTTACAAGTTAGGGAAGAGAGAAAGCCCTCATTCTAGGGCCATTTTGGGCAATTAAAAAGAGGTTAAGGAAGGAAAGCCACTTAATCTTCATTGTTCAACTATTACTAAGTCTGCATTACTATTATTGTTAATCTTCTCATCACTTCTTATCACCCATCCACTCCCACTTGTGACTGTATGACTGTAACTTTGTCACTTGTATCCTAACAATTTATATTGACTGTTTCCTAGATTGATTTGATTGCTTATTGTGCCCTATGACTAACATTAAGTGTCGTACTTTATGATTCTTGACAAATGTATCTTTTCTTTTATGCATACTGAGAGTATTTGCACACAAGACAAATCCCTTGTGTGTCCAATGACACTTGGCCAATAAAGTATTCATTCTATCTATCTATCTATCTATCTATCTATCTATCTATCTATCTATCTATCTATCTATCTATCTATCATTGGAAAGCTTGTAATGCACACACAAAATTCAAAATTGGGTACTCCATGGGATAGTGAACTTTGCAGAAATAAGTCATTCTTTCACATTCTGTCACAAATCAGCTTGGCATTTGAGTAGAGAAGTCTAACAACCCCTCTCTGTGGATATAATTTTTGAATACTGTACCCAAAGATGGCTTTCCAAAACAGGGCTGTTTGACACATTGGTCTTATGAAAGTTTCCTTCCTTCACTCAACTTTCTAATTATGGATATCAATTTCCCCTTGGTTAAAGATAGTACAATTAAGAAGAAGGGAAACCTCCTAGTTAAGTACTTTCCAATTAGTTCCTTGCCCCCTAACCTACTCCCGTATTAAATAGTTATGGCCCAATTCTCATCCCATGCTGGCGATGAAAAGTTTTGCTGGAGTTCAATTGCACTTGGTAATTACAGAAATTAGCTTTAAAGTTTAGATCACTCGGCTGTGCAAATGGGCTCCTCTGGTGGAATGCACATCAGTCAACCATAAAGCTGGAGAGGCCCTATTCTTATATTCAGCACCACCACATGCATTCAAGTGAAGGAGATCGGTTTCAGCATAAGAGCGAGATAAAAGTGGCCTGGGGGCACTTATGGAGGAGGCCTCTTTAACAAAAAAAAAGCCTTGCTCAACATGTTCTCTCTGAAGGCACACCTTGACATACAGTAGCTTTAAATCCTCGTAAAGGGATTAGCTAGATGGGTGGCATCTACTCTCCACTCAGAAATTCAACAGGGTGTCTTTTCTAATAATACATTGGGAGAGAAACCATACCAGTTAAATTTGGTCTGCCACGCACCTCTTAAATGAGCTGGAGAACGGGTGGAGCAACCCAGTCGGTTGTTGAATACCTGATGTTCTACAGGGCGTATTAAGTCAAAGGTGGTAGCACATGAAGAACTATCCACATGCCTAGCGTTATGATGATAATTACCAGCCAGGTCACAGCTCTCATCCAACATTGCAAGGAAAATTACAATTTCTTTAGCCCAGAGAACATTAGATTTTTATTTTATTGGTTTTCACAGCGCCGCTTTACTGTCTCTTGCAAAACGGAGCTCCATTATTTCACTTCTTTAAACCTGTCCTATTTCTAATTTGGAACAAAAGTGCCTCGGGTCAGGGTGATCACATCTGGATATCTCATACCACGCTAATGCTCATGGTTTCCATGGCATATTTTAAAATGACAGTAATCTTATTCGGCAGTTTCTATGTTACAGAATGGGAAGATGCACAAGATCGGAGTAGGAAGGAAGAGTGAAAGTTGCAGGAAATGCTGAAGGCTCCCACTGGGACACTGTTCAATCTAGAATGCTTGCCAGGATCCTTGAGAGGTTGAGACAAGTTTAGTGATACTGTGCTGTCAATTATCTGCCACTTGCCTGGTTTGGGGATACAAATTTATGCAGCTTGTAGAACTCGGTGGCATTATGAATTCTCCCTCAAGTAAATTCTCTTATCTTGGAATTCTGCAGACTCTTAAGTTGTCAGCTCCACTAAGAAAAGCAGATCTGGAAATCAACTCCTTGAAGATTACAACTACAGTAGTCCTCACCAGTGGTGGGATTCAAATTTTTTTACTACTGGTTCTGTGGGCATGACTTGGTGGGCATGGCAAGGGAAGGATACTGTAAAATCTCCATTCCCACCCCACTCCAGGGGGAAGGTTACCACCGGTTCTCCAAACTACTCAAAATTTCCGCTACCAGTTCTCTGATTAGAGACTGGTCAGAATCTGCTGAATATCACCTCTGGTCCTGACTTAACAGCCAGTCGCTAAGCAATTGTTTGATATTACAATGGGCCTCTCCAGCAGATCAGCAATTCCTTTTTGAAGTTCTGACAGCTACATAAACATACCCTGTGGTCATGTGATTGCATTTTGGACATTTGGCCACTGCAGCATTCCATGGTCATGTGACCACAGCTTTTGTTATTCTTTGCCATGTTTACTTCTGGACTTTCAGTAAGCAACAGGCCAAATTGGCCAAAACAGGTTCACTCAATTACCAAATTTATTTAACAACCACTGCAAAAAAGATTGTAAAATGAGGTATGGTCACATGTTGACCCCCCTCCCCCTCGAAGGATCACAATTTATGACCATAATTCCAGGCTCAAGTATGGTCACACATACCGGTATTATCTGTACATTTTATGGAGCTTGAATATTGTAACAGAATCTTGTAGATCTGATTGTGCTGTACTTTCTCCCACTTTTTATATTCCAATGAATCACAGAGGTATCTGCTTGAGTTGCTTTTGAATATTATCTTGTTTCTCAGGGTTTAAAAAAATGTTTTGCCCACTCCCTTTGCCTAGGTAACAGTTCTTGCATATTTCCATCAATGTTCTCTTATTCTCTACACAAGTCCACCCCACTCCCCCAGAAGGGGTAAAAAACACAGAGAAAAAGCAGATATCCAGTAGACATTGTCTATATTGCTAAAAAAGCAGAATGGAACCCAATTATGGTTGATACAACACAGCTCTGCCTTGACTTTGCTTTCTTGGTCCCATTAAAATATGACAAAATGTTGGGAAAGGCAGGGGTTAGTTTGCATAATATTAAAATAACTGACCGCAGCTAGAAGCTGCACAGTTAAAACTAGAGTCGGTGTGCTATGGCTTGTAAGCACAGAGAACCTTAATTCTGGTGCTTTAACCCTTTCAATGGATCTGATTGTATTTACTCCAAGTAACATATTCTACTCAGGAATCTGCAGTACGGTATACTCAGTCCCATGGTCCTCCACATTTAGCAGTTTCAGCATACCTTAAAAATAAATCAATAAGGAAGTAAATAAATAAATAATTTAAATAAGTCCCAGTGTCAGTGTTCCAGAAAATAGCAACTCCAACAAATAACTCTGAGACAGATATCTTCTCCAAGGTTCCTTTTATTAGAGTAGTAAACTGGCACATCTGGGAAATCCCAAATCTGAAAGTTCTGGATTTCCTTGCAACAAGTAAAACATTACAAATCCACCCCAATCACCATCCATCCCAACTTGAGATGTCCCCCTCAACCAGGTGCAGAAATAACATGACCTTGACTTAGAAGAAGAATGCTATTATGTCCAACCACATACACTCTAAGAAATTCCCCCCTCCCATTTTCCCAGGCTCAAGAATGTGGCAGTGGCTGGAGCTAATATGGCTTCCAAAGCTGACACTCAGATCTTGTGGAATTCCCAAAGGCTCTTGTGCCCCCAAATAGTTGCTAGCTCCTTTCCCCGTTGATAGAATGACCGCAAACCCCTCCAGATTTAAACAGAGGTGAGATTTACTCTGATAAGATTTACTCCAGTGAGATTTGCTCAGGATGGTAATGTCTTCTCTATAGTTAAGAGGCATCTAAGGCAAGAAAAACAGGAGAGAAATAGTCGTTTATGAACATGGTGAATGCAGTCCCTTAAGTGACTCATCTGGCCATAAGCCTTGCTAAAATCAATTGGACTATCTTTTGAGTCGATATATGTAAGATAGGCTTTAAGCTATAGATAAGCCATCTATTGAGAGTGAAGAACGATTTTTTTTCTAAATGCCTATTCTAATTTGGAAGTGATAAAAAGACTCATAGCACTTGTCGTAACTCAGCAGCCCTGTCTTTGGTATTTAATGCCCCTGAATATTGTTAAAGCTTCAGAGCACCTCAGCTAGTGTCGATTTTGGATGACTCCAGTGATTTCCCGCATATTGTATTCTCGCCTAGCTCTGGCGGTTGTAGCAGGCAATGGAGAAGTCTACCCTTTTGGTTTTACCCAAGCTTATCTGCAGTTCTTGTCATCAGTTGGGAAGGTAATCAAGCTGTCCTTTGACAGTTTGGGTTTGCTACACAGCAGATCTTTCAGCCCAAGTCATAATGACAAACAGCCTTCAACGCAGCTGCCCTGCAGTGAGCTTGCTAAGCTCACACAGCCTTTACTATGCAGTGGGGATGCTCTTCTACTCAAAATTAAACCTCAGTTTGATGGGACAGACTTGGAGCTAAAATGTGTAGCACTACAATCCTGCAGCACTCCGCTTCGTAGATGGAAATCTTTTGCAAAGGGACACTAATACAAGGAGTCAGTGGTGCACGTCAAATATTTTCACCACCGGTTCGGTGGGCGTGGCTTGGTGGACCCATACTTTACGCATGCAGGCACGCCAAACACATACTTTGTGCAGAGGCTTTGTTGCTTCAGCAGCTGCCGCTCGGCAATCGGCTGTGCCACGCAAAGTGTTGTGTATGTACCATAGTTAATAAAGTATGAGCTTGAGGTAAAGTGCAGGGTTCTGGCCCTGCACTTCTGATTGGCTGTTAGGCGGCCAGATCGGATTGGTTAGTTCTGAGGAATCTGATTGGCCCTCAACAGAGGATTCTTAGTGGTTAAAAGAGCTAGCGTTCATAGCTCGTTATTGGACAATTCTTACAAGGGTTGCCTATATAAGGCAGAGTTCACTGTTGTTGTTTGAGAAGTCACTATGCTAATAAAGAGCTGAAAGTCACTATTCAGAGGCTGTCTCCATTTACTCCGACCCATGTCCAAGTACTTAACACTGGTGACGAAGGTGGGATTTGGAGACATCTGAACCGAAGAAGCCAGGAAGCAATACCGAGCACGCAATAGACGACGCCAACAATGGAACCATGTCCGGCGGCATTGTACCACCCGCTCCATTCGATCCAAACCAAGAGGATTGGGAATCTCACATGGATCGCTTCCAAATGTTTCTCGAGACGAATAACTTGAAGGACGCTACACCAGCAAAGAAGCGGGCACTGTTCCTGATGCATTGCGGCCCAGCCGTATTTAAGATGGCTAAAGCACTCGCCAAACCTCGAGAAGTGAAAGCCATGAGCTGGGACAACCTCGAACCCATCCTGAGAGACCATTACGCGCCAACCGTGCCTACACTCGTGAGATGCCACGAGTTTTATCAGAGAAACCAATGAAAAGGGGAGAGCGTGGCCGATTTCGTGGCAGACCTCCGAAATGTAGGGGGTCTCTGCGGGTTCGCCAATTTAGAAGAGGCACTAAGAGATCGAGTAATTCTGGGATTAGATGCGCTAGGCGTGCAAAGCAAGCTGATGGCGAAAGGCGACATCAGCCTTGCTGACGCCATCGCTGAAGCCACGGCTGCGGAGGCGACCAAAAAGTCGGCTGCACAATTACGGCGAAGCCGCACTCCGGTAACACCACCGACCAGCGAAATCTTACCCAACTCAGAAGGGCAACTACTAACAACGCACCACGAGGACCTCTCTTCGGCGTCAGACAGCAACGAAGAAGGGGTCCATCGACTGCGGTCCGACCGGGACCTTCGCCCGAAGCCCTTACACCCTTGCGCTGGCTGTGGAGCCAACCATGCCAGGGCCGAATGCAAATTCCGCGACGCACTCTGCCATGAGTGCGGGAAACGAGGCCACATTGGCCGGGTCTGCCGCAGCTTACCAGGACTCAGCCAGGCCTCAAAAGGGGCCAACTATCGCCAATCGACAGGAAACCGTCCTGTAAGGCGAGAGCCAGTAAACCACTCCTACAGAAATCGAGCTTTGCAAAAAGAAGAGGCTCACCATACTATCACTATCGGTCACGCCTCAGTTTTGGACACTAAGAAAATCCGAGTCACGGTACCATCGAGAACCAGCCTTGCCACATGGAGGTCGACTCGGGATCGTCCCTCTCGATGGTGTCTTGGAAGACACTCAAGCAACTCATCCCCACAATTCAATGCCAAGACCTCCAATTTCAACGCCTCATCCTCAAGGACTACCAAGGAAATCGAATCCCCGTGGTCGGGTCCTGCCGAGTCCGAGTCTCCTTCAAGAAGCATACAGTGTACTTACCTCTAACGATCATCGATAGAGATAAGCCTAGTCTATTAGGCCTCCAATGGTTTGCGCCACTTGGCATTGAAGTGGCCGGCGTGAACCAAGTCGGTGGTTGTGAGTGGGAGGAAGACCTTATCTCTGAGTTCAGCGACGTCTTCGCGGACAGCTTAGGCGAGTATAAGGGGACCCCAATCTCATTTAGTCTAGATCAAAAAGTAGCCCCCATTCGCTTGAAGCCCTGTTGAGTTCCGTTCGCTCTTAAAGCAAAGATCGACGAACAACTCGACAAGCTAATTGCTCAAGGGGTGTTGAAGCCCATCGATCACTCTCCATGGGAAACCCCTATTGTAACACCCATTAAGCCAGATGGGTTCAATCCGAATTTGTGGAGACTACCGGGCCACTTTAAACCACGCCCTACAGCAGAATGCATATCCAGTTCCAGTGGTGCAGCACCTCCTCCATTCTTTGGGGGGTGGAAAGGTTTTCGCTAAATTAGATTTAGCTCAAGCTTATCAACAATTACCAGTAGATGAAGAAACGGCCCAAGCCCAAACAATTGTAACGCACAGAGGTGCCTTTAAATGTACCCGATTACAATTTGGAGTTAGTGGAGCCCCGGGGATCTTCCAGAGCCTCATGGAAAGGTTATTACAGGGAATCAAGGGCATGGTTCCTTATTTTGATGACGTATTAATTGCAGCCCCTACCAAAAAAATCTTGCAGGATCATTTGAAATGCGTTCTTAAAAAATTCCAAGAGGCTGGACTTAAGGTGAAAAAAAATAAATGTCAATTATATACTGACAATGTTGAGTTTCTAGGGTACCGAATTGATAGCCAGGGCATTCATCCTACCGAGAGTAAATTAAAAGCGATCAAAAACGCTCCCAGACCACGTAACAAGGCCAATTTCCAGGCGTTCTCAGGCCTCATTAATTTCTATAATGTATTTTTACCGCACAAGGCAACTGTCACTGAACCGTTACACCGATTATTAGATAAGAAAGCATTGTGGGTATGGGATTACCGGGAAGAGCAAGTGTTCCGGAATGTTAAAGAACTGCTCACATCTGACTCTGTACTTATGCAGTATAACGAGACTTTGCCGTTAGTCATAACCTGCGAAGCATCACCTTTCGGGGTGGGCGCCATTTTGAGTCATGTACTGCCTAATGGAAACGAAGCCCCTGTTGCATACTTTTCGAAGACTCTTTCACAAGCAGAGCGGAACTATGGACAAATTGATAAAGAAGCCCTTGCAATCGTTTCAGCTGTAAAGAAATTTCATGAATATGTGTATGGAAGGACATTTACCATTATAACTGACCACAAACCGTTGCTAGGGATAATAGCTGGGGACAAGCAAACCCCCTACATATTATCCCCTAGAATGACCCGATGGTCAGAATTCCTAGCTGCTTATAATTATCGCCTGCAATATCGCCCGGTGAAAGCCATTCCCCATGCCGACGCATTAAGCCGAGCACCGCTTCCAGAGACTCTCGACGATCCGGCACCAACGGCAACCATGTTGCAGATCGAAACACTCAACTCGCCGCCTATGACTGCCCGAGACATCGCGAGAGAAACCAAACGAGACCACACCCTAGCTCGAGTCCTAGGTTGGGTAGAATGTGGATGGCCATTGGACCAAGTACCAGACGACTTCGCACCATTTAAATCTCGACAGACTGAACTTTTTTCCCAAAAAGGCTATATCATCTGGGGCGATAGAGTTGTTGTCCCAGAATGACTCCGGAAGACGCTGCTACGAATTCTGCACGAGGGCCACCCTGGCATCGTGTGGATGAAAGCGCTTGCACGAAGTTACGCATGGTGGCCGGGCATGGACCGGCAAATCGAGCAGTGGGTCAAAGCGTGTGCCAATTGCCAACAAGTCAGCAACGCCCCACCAAAAGCCATGCCTACTGAATGGGAGACGCCACGGGGACCCTGGTCCAGAATCCACCTGGATTTCACAGGGCCAACCAAGGGCTATACCTTCCTGCTGACAGTCGACGCGTACTCCAATTGGTTAGAAATTCATCATATGACGGCTACAATGTCCGAGGCAGTGATCAAGATCCTAAACAGACTCTTTGCAACCCACGGATTGCCTGACGTCCTGGTGTCTGATAACGGGCCACAGTTTACGGCACTAATGTTCGAGGAGTACCTCGCTGACCACGGCATCCGACACGCGCTCACCTCGCCTGCGCACCCTGCGACCAATGGCCGAGCGGAATGCATGGTCCAATTTGTTAAAAAGACTTTGCAAAAAAGTGGACTATGACAATATTGATGACAAGGTCAACCAAATTCTCTTTTTGCAACACGTAACTCCACATAGCGTCACTGGCAGAACTCCTGCCGAACTACTGATGGGACGAAGACTCCGCTCCCACCTCGACCGGTTGCACCCTGCTTACGAACCGGAAAAGCCAATAGGATCCAGCGGCCGCTGTCGCACCTTCCAGGTAGGAGACCTCGTTTACGCACAAAACTTATTGGGCGATCCGTTATGGATAGAGGCGACAGTAATACGAGTGACCAGCCCCAAATCCTACGTAGTGAAATGCTGTGACAATAGACTGTGGAAACGGCATATCGACCAATTACGGTCACGACTCACAACGGCCAGTCAACAACTCCCCCATGACCAAACCGAGGGGGGGGGAGGTACGGAAGAAGATGAAGTTCCAGGGAACCTGCTCGAAGGGAGCGACGAACTAAATGATACTCAGGAAATGGAGCAGGAAGGAGAATCGTTTGCACCGCAAGAAATTGCACCTGAGCAAGAAGCAGAACCACTGCCAAACAACAATCTACCTCAACAGGATTGCAACCAACCAATCCAACGAAAATCCGAAAGACTTAAAAGACAACCGTCCTATCTAAAGGACTATATAACTACACCATAATTAAGAAGCCAGGGGGAAGGGGTGTTGTGTATGTACCATAGTTAATAAAGTATGAGCTTGAGGTAAAGTGCAGGGTTCTGGCCCTGCACTTCTGATTGGCTGTTAGGCAGCCATATCGGATTGGTTAGTTCTGAGGAATCCGATTGGCCCTTAACAGAGGATTCTTAGTGGTTAAAAGAGCTAGCGTTCATAGCTCGTTATTGGACAATTCTTACAAGGGTTGCCTATATAAGGCAGAGTTCACTGTTGTTGTTTGAGAAGTCACTATACTAATAAAGAGCTGAAAGTCACTATTCAGAGGCTGTCTCCATTTACTCCGACCCATGTCCAAGTACTTAACACAAAGCAGCTGCGTTTCAAAAGCAGGGAATAATGGTCAGTATGGGAGGCCAGGTGGGCGGGTGGGCCCAACAACAGGACACTGCTCATCGGCACTACTGGCTCGGCAGAACCAGGCCAAACCAGTAGAATACCACCACTGCAAGTAGTCCTCAACTTATGCCCGCAAGTGAACCCAAAATTTATGTTGCTAAATGATAAATTTGTTGCTTTTCCCCATTTTATGACTTTTGTTGCCACATTTCTTAAGTGAATCACGGTAGTTCTTAAATTAGTAACACAGTTGTTAAGTGAATTTGATTTCCCCGCTGACTTCGCTTGCCAGGTTGCAAAAGGGAGTCACATGATCCCGGGGATTGCAATCGTCATAAATGGGAGTCAGTTGCCAAGTGGCTGAATTCTGATCACATGACCATGGAGTTTCTGCAACAGTCATAAGTGTGAAAAATGGTGGTAAATCCCTATTTTTAGTGCTATTGTAACTTCAGTCAGTAAATGAAGTCGAGGACTACCTGTACAATTTAAAGGCAAAGGAGAGCCAGCAAGATGCAGAAATTAAGATGTTGGATTTTCACCCGAGAGTCAGGTTTGTGTCTCTCCTCAGCCATGGAGCAGTCCAAACAATTTTATAGGAACATTGTGGGTTAAATGGAAGGAGACATGATGTGCGCCACTTTTCTTTCTCCTGAAGAAAAGACAGGATTGAAATCTTACTATGTAAATCTAATAAGCAAACGAATCTGCTTAGCATTTAGTCCTTGGTCTAGGCAAGAGAGGAATTCCTCTGAGGTTTAGACTTTTATGAGGGAGAAACGTGGATAAATGAATGCTTCTCAGTACAAAGATTATGGTCTATTAGGGAGCAAGATCCAGGCCTTTCTTTCTGGAATCCTGATTGCTGACCTATGAATTTGTTTCTGTGAAGACCCCCCGACAATCGTTCACGCCCATATTAGCAGTCATCCCAGCTCGGGGGCCACTTGGTTTTCTAGTATTAGGTGTTTAAATTGGTGGTCTAAAATAGAGGTGGGGAAAAATGGCCTTCTTGATGACTTGTGGACTTCAACTCCCAGAATTCCTGAGCCAGGGGCGGCAAGTCCACAAGTCATAAAAGGGCCATCGTTCCCCGCCCCGTCCCCAATTTAAAAAAGATGTTCCACAGATTGATACAGAATGATTTGACCCACTTTTCCTCCCCAAAAGATTATGGTTTGTACAGAGAGATACCTCTGAGTTTATACCACTCTCATGTCCTTTTTGTCCCTGATATTCTGCTGAGAATACAAATCCTCAAAAAAAGCTGGTTCAAGCCAACCATTTGCTTCAAGCTTGTGTTGGTGCAACATTTTTAAGACTACAAGTAGTCCTCGACTTACAACCACAATCAGGACCAGAATTTGTTACTAAGCAAAATGGTTGTTGAGTTGCCTCTGTATTTTCATGATTGCCATGGTTAAACGAATCATAGCTGTAGTCAATTGTGGGAGTTAAGCGAATTCATGCCTGACCTTTCTTTCCAGCTATGACAACCGCAGAACCCTGAGATGCTGCAATGGTCGTAAATATATGCTGGCTGCTAAGCACCCAAATTCTAAATATGTGATTGTGGAGATGCTGTGACAGTCATAAGTGCAAGGACTGGTCAAAAAGTTCCTTTTTTTAAAATGCCGTTGTAACTTTGAACAAATGGTTTGCCAGAGCATTTGCAGCATGACTACTATTGTGAGACAACCCAGGAGCAAAATACAACACACAAAGACTTAGACATTTAACAGTAGTTTATATACAAGATAGTTATATACAGAAATATACATGGTAGGCAAATACCTGACAATCAATCAATCTTCTTAACTCTACATGGAGAACTCTGCAATGAATACAAGACACAAGGAGAGAAAACATGCCCTCTAATGGCTACCTTTATATAGACACCTCTTAAAGAGGTTAAACTTCTGTGGATCTATTCTTTGTCTTAAAGGGGCAATACCCATGCTATGCTGATTCATCCTTATTGGATCAGCCTTTCATTGCATCAGCCTTCCATCAACTGGTCAACCCTTAATACCTTAACATGGTTGCTATTACCTGAAATAGGATGCAGACAGGATTAGATACAGTGGACCAGCAACAACACTCACCACCCCAAGAATATTATTCCTATGCTTCAGGCCCTGTGCTGGCCTTCCTCTTAGCCTCTGGGTGTGATCAAAGCCCTTCCTGTCTCTGTAGTCTGATGTGGCCCTGCCACCAAGATACCTACAGGACCATCTCCGGCCAATAGATTTGATCTGTGCCCAATCCATGCACCCTGGGAGACATTTTGGGGTAATTTTCTGTTTCTGCTTCCACAGAGGAGGTGCTTTTCAATGGAAACACTTTATTTCACGGAACAGTCTCCCATTAAGAAACAAGGTTGGCCTCCTCAGTGCTCTATCTTCCAGAAATTCCTAAAAAACAGACGTATTCCAGAGAGCCACTAGCGAGTGGTGAGGTGTCTGGTTTTGGTGACGTTTCTGGCTTTAGAATGGCATATATTTCAATTCCTACAGTGGACATTTTATTTAAATGCTTGGGCTGTTTGAAATTACTGTAAACTGCTGAGAGTCTTGCAAACTGCAGCAGAAGAAACCGGCAGGTAGATAGATAAAATATATTTATAGATTATAGAAACCCCTCTGACAGCAGTTTTACTGCAAATTTTTTACTCCGTGTTTAAGAAAAATACATTTTTTTAAAAAAAAGAATCGACTGAAGTATAACAAATCTAGTAGATCAACTATCCACCGGGTTCTCCTCACTTAACTCTGCACCCTGTAAACATCCATCTCGGGTAAAACTGGCAGCAAACTGAATGGCAATTCCAGGGCCCCAAGTCCAAATTACAGTCAGTTTACTCCAGCCTGCAAACACAGCATTGTTCCAACCACATTTAGGATCCAAACAAAGTCTGTACATAAGTAAGCCATGAGCAATATCATTGCTGGTAATAAAACTGCTATATCTCTGCCCTTTGATATACCGACTAATCTTATGATCTCTCTGGTTCTTGAAATCGAATGGAGGCAAGGCACAAGGTGTGCCACCAAAACCTTGCCCCACAATTCATAACATCCCCATCTTTTCGAGACAAAGTGTATGAAGGAGCATAAATGACACCAGATCCTCAAGTGGCAATAAGTCCCTAAAGGAAGTGGGGACCCATAAAGTTGGAAAGTAATAAACTTGTAATCTGTCCCACTGGGGTTCCAGCCAAATCCTTTCCTAGTATTTTATCATTTATTTTATTAAACCAATTTATGTAGTCCCTCATCTTGAGATACAAGAGTTTTATTTCCTGCACTCACGTTCAAGCTACTCAATTTAGATATTATTATTACCAGTAATAATTATATTTCTGTGGTCCCAAAATTCTTACAATCACCTTGGCTTGTAAAGAATGGAAGTCAGAAAAATACAAGGGACCGTGTAGAGAAGCTGATAATTTGGTGTTTTGTTTTATTCTGTTTCCTTAATAATATCGGAACTTAAGTTTAATCCAATATAATTGATTAGAAATTGTGACACTGTCTGTTTACTGATTTCTGGCATTCACAGCCACAAGGCCTGCTGAGTGGTTGTAAAAACAAATTTCTGGAAAAAGAGTTCTATCAATGATTATTTAAGCATTTCAAGTAAATGGAACTTCCAGGAGCAGATGCAGTATACCTGTAAATCATAGTTGCTGGAAAATACAAAATGATAGATGCCCTTAAGGAGTTCCTTATTAGCTTCCAAGGATGTAGTAGATGCTCTGTGGGTTTTGTTTTCTTCCACATACCATCTCAACTTTTAACTATCTCACTTACGAGCTCTATGGAGCTTGGGAAATTCCTAACAAAACAAATCTCATTTCTTTGCACCCTCAGCTTTAAAATAGTACGAGCCTGGAGGGAACCTCACTATACCTGGAAAGGAGGAACCTGTTCCCAAAAAGGAGATTGGCAACCCTATCTTGCCAACACAACCAGCACGGCTCAATGCACAGGAATTCAAAAGCAACGCACTTGGCTCTATCTGCCCAACCTGTTTTTCTCCTATATATATATATATTTAATTCTGATGCTTTTAGGGCTCGTTTATGACAAAACGAGTTTGTGGGTTTGGGTGAGCTCTTATCAAAAGCTAATCACGTTCTCACAGGAGTCTCACCTCTCCCGATTCAGAAGCTCCTGGCTAGTCTCTGTGGTAAACAAAACCCTGGATTTAGATGGAATCAGCATTGCCAGATTCAAAATGTAAAATTATCGTACCCGAGACTCAAAATTATCGTTTTTTTGAGAAAATTATCGTACATATAGCAAACTCTATATCTCACAGGAAGTACCAACTGTAGGCATATATCCATGTGGAAAATGTCCGAACTGAAGGCATGAAGCCACAAGATACGATCCCGCAAAACTTACGATCAGCAATAAACTACCTCAATGGGCCTGACGCGCGCAACGACTAGCTGACTCGACTCGTACTTGTACGTAGCTCGTGAGCGAGCGTGTATCACGTATGCACAAACTACACGCGCGTACGCACACACACGTGATCTAGACTCATGAAGTTGCATGAACCCACGAAAAGTACAGTATGGTAAAATACTAGCTCTTAAGGTAAAATACTAGCTCTTAAATTGCCAAACTGTAAAATTATCGTACATTTGACCTTTTTGGGAATTATTGATCGTACATCGTACAGAGGGCCAAATTATCGTACAAATACGATAATTATCGTACGTCTGGCAACACTGGATGGAATGCTCTGTAATTCTTATCTGCTCTAGGGACAGAAACCCCACAATACTTCTTACAGCAGATGTTTGGAAAAATAAAGAGAAATTGAGATGCACCTAAATAACCTTCATGGCTGATTCAGTACACATACCAGCTTTGCCTTTAGCAACTGAAGTAGCAGCAGACAGTAGACTTGCGGGAAGGGTCTTCTTTTGGCAAACATTCACAGCTCTCAGGATGGTATAAGTCATAGGTGGCCTTCAGCAGGTTCTGACCAGTTCTGGAGAACCAGTCGTGGAAATTTTGAGTAGTTCAGAGAACCAGCAAATACCACCTCTGACTGGCCCCACCCCATCTATTCTCTGCCTCCCAAGTCCCAGTTGATCGACAGGGTCTTCTTTAGTTGCCCTGCACAGGAGAACGGAGCTGGAAAACTGGTTGGTGGGGTGGAGAGGGAATGGGGATTTTGTATCGTTCCCCTGCCATGCTCACCAAGCCACACCCGCAGAATGGGTAGTAAAAAAAATTGAATCCCACCACTGGTACATGTGATGTGACCAAGGGAGTTAGAAAGGCTGGATAGGTGGAGTTGGAAGGGATGCACAGCCAGGAAATACTCAAGGAAACTGCTATACAGCTTTGGGGTGCGAAGCCAAGGTAGAGATCACACTAAATATTTAGCCAGGATTGATAAAGGAGGCAATTAATCATGGTTTGCAAAGAGAGGGTCACATGCAAGCTAAGCCAAAATGCACTATGGCATAATGTGGCAAATGAACTCAGGTCATACAGAAAAATACTTAATTCCTTAACAAGATATGTCCCAATAGATAAAAAAGCAGCCCCAGTAGGATGACATTCATTTAAAAAGCTTTTAAGCTGCCTCTTGAAGAGACAAAGTTATTGTCCCAGATTGTGTCCTTCAAGAAAGCTATGTTTAGGTATTATTATATTTTTGCCTTTCATCCCAGGCATGAGCCTTCTGTCCCTCTCCTTTTAGTATTGTCTTAATAGTAATATTTTTGAGCAGGACTGATCAAAAGATAGTTTTGGACCCATAGTGAAAGGAGTATTCATTCACAGGGTGTAGTCTGTGTCAAGAGGGCCTCCACAACAGTGCAACAAACATGGAAAACAAACCTTTTGATTGTTGGTGATCAATCCTGCTAAGTCAGAATATGACTTCCTTGATTTTGGTTTGATCCATAAAACCTAGCTGCTGTAGTTTGTAAACCATTGTTGATGTCTTGGTAAGATGTGTGATCCTGACCATCAGGATTTAAGATACACACCCAGTCAATTGTATGTGTTTTCCCATATATATTTTTTAAATTTGTAAACCACCGGGTCATTACAGAGTTAGATATCGTCAAAATTAAATAATTTTACCAAGTCTACATTGAAGGAAATACATTAAGCCACAGCTTGTTTAAATGGCTTGGTAAATATATTTAATAAAATTTTAATATTTATCAATTTTGGGGCCAAGTTCTCCTTAAAGCAATTTAAGTTGTCTCACTTCATACTACAGATAGGGAACTTCTGGATTTCATATTCTACTCTGTAAAATAAATATTGGCAAGTAAAAAGCCCAAGTAGATTAGAATGGTTACACTAAAAACCCCTGCCTGCGTGGGAATCTTCTAAACTCAGCAATGTTTAACACAAAAGCTCTATCACCTGAGTCCTTTCACATAGCAGTTTGAAATGATGTTGCTGAGTTAAAGATTTCCTGGTTCATTAGGAGCAAGGTTTGTCTTTCAGGCTCAGCTCTGTGTTCAAGGAGATAATGCCAACTTTTTATCTTTTTTAATAGCTCTGAAGTCCACCCAAAGAACCTTGTTAATGGACTGATTAGAAATAATAACCAATGGGAGGTTGCAAGGATTACTCTACCTTGTGTACATTTCTGCTCTTAAGAAATTGAGAACATGAACAGGAATTGTTCTTGAAGTCCACAGACAAAAAAAACCCTAATTGGTATAAACGACCCAGTCCTTTCTGCTTTGAAGTAATTGGTGTTTTCATTCCACAGAATCTTTATTCCCAAATTATCATCTGGCAATTTTTGGTTTCCTTAAGAAGCCCCATTCTAACTGGGTCTGCCTCATTTCCTAATAAAAGTATTTTAGGCCTGCAGCTAAAAAGCAGATTGCCTAGTTGGGCTCCCTTGACAGGATCACTACTGCTCCAATTGCACAGCAGTAGAAACACTTAAGAGTTGTTCTTGGCTGCTCCTAGGAGAGTGCAGCAACTCTCAAAGTAATCCCTGCTTTGCTTGCACTAATTTTTATCAGCCTCCCCACATTGCATCAGGTGAGTAATGGCTTCTGGTCTCTCCTGAAAGCTCTCCCATTGCTAAAAAGAAGTTTTCCAGCCAGCTTATGTAGAGTCAGTGCTCTAGCACATTTCAGGAAAGGAAAACACTGCAGCTGAAATGCCACATTCCCAGCTGAGAACGTCTCTCTCCAACACACACCCTCTTTTTTCCTCAGGCTGGCAATTTGTCTTCAGACAATGATTTCCAACACAAGCCTCCTTTTCCCAGTGTGATTATCTTCACTCACACAAATACACACCCTTTCCTCCAGCTATTGCCATATAGCCTTGAGCCTGTGCATGTTTAATTGTGACAGGTAACCCTGTCTTCAATTCAAGCACACTTACTCAGGCAAAGGGGCATGGACCTTTTCTTTGCAGGCTTTTATCTAGCTTGGTCAGCATTTTTCTCCCTTTTAAGCTGCCTTCTTAAAATCCATTTTCTGGGGGGTTGCCAGACCCTAAGAAGTCTGTGCAGTCAAGGAAAAGGCAGCAGCAAGCCATAGACAAATCTTAACAAATTGACAAAATCATTTTTTTTTTTAGTTTTAATCATAATAGAACAACTGCTTTAAACTTAATGTGAACAGTTTTAAGCTTGATTGTAAAATACCTGATTTTTGGAAGTTGAAATCTGGAATATCTTATCTGACTCACTTGTCTCAGCTGCTAACTTTCATTTTTAATTCCAATTTAACTTCTGTGGACCTCATCTCATATTTAAGAGGTTCCTCAGGTGTGTAAGTATACTAATGTGCCTATGTCACATTTTAGTTTTTTTCATTTTGCTTCATTTTGTAATTTTTGTTTGATAAATACATATACCCTTGCTACCTCTCATAGGTATGTAGTTTTTTGCAGCCCAGAAAGTATAGTGTGAAACTTTTACTGATCCCTACAAATTCCTGAGATGGGGAAAGGTACTTTGGCACATTCATAAATTTGCTTTTCCTTTCAGTAAGAGTAGCATACCTCCTCTTTCAGGATGTATGCTAAAAAAGTCTAAAACCTGACTGACCAACTCCATAGCCCAAGTCAAGAAGTAGCAGCCCTGGGAATCCAGCAGATTAAAAGGTGAGAACAGGAAGCAAGGAACTATTTATTATTCCTTTCTAGAGGCGGTCAGGCAAGGGGGCATGTTAACTTACATTTGAGCTATACTATTTCAGACAGCTAGGGAAAAGCGTTCACTTGATGTAGCATTTCTCCTTCCCCTCTCTAGAGAAGAAAAAGTTAAATAAGAATGCAATTTTCCCACCTAGAAAATGGGGGTGTGAGAAAAATTCTAGTTGCTTTCCCTTATAAACTACCTTTCTACATGCCAGGAACTCTAATCACATTAAATGATTAAGGCGGAAATAACTTCCTCTTAAGGTAGTGTTGTGGATTACTTTTTCACAATAAAACAGGGAGCCAGATTGGGGTGGAAAGAGAAAGGCTATTGTAGTATACTTTCTTGTCCTGAAGCATGACAGAGGCACTTTCCACCACATATGGTTCATTACAATCTGAAGTTAGTAGGATTCACTGGGTGAGGGATTTTTCTTTTTTGTCCTCACTGTGAGTTGTGTTGGGGGGAAGGGAGTGCACAGCCAATCTCATTGTAAACATGTTGTACTCTGACAATTAAGGTTGATTTGATTTGATTTGAAGTTGCCCAGCATGGAGATTGTAATCCTATAGATTTCTTCAGCAGTAAATAGGGCGACCCAAACCCTACTCCTTACTGAGGGAGTAAATACAGTTTCCCTCCAATTTCCGCAGCCCACACATTCAGGAATTCAGTCTTTTTCACCTTCCTGCAAAAAAAAAAAAAAAAAAAATCAGTTTCCAAAGTGACTCAATGAGGATCGTACTTGAGAATTAAAAAGCTATTCTTTTATAGCTCTGCGCCCCCACCTCCCCCGCCACGTGCACTAAATTATTCTTTGCACCTCTCCTGAACTTCGTGATCGGAGCCGTGATTAACTACGATTTTTCCCTCACCTCCACCCCCCCAAAACCCCCAACTCCTGCTCACCAGCATTCATTTGGCCTTCCCAGGCTGTGAGAACGGGCTCCGCTTCTCGGAAAGATTAGGGAAGGGCGAGTTTTTGTTTTCTCCTCCTCCTCCTCCCTTTCCTTACAGGAAGAACAAACAAACAAAAGTCTCGTCGGTTTTTTTGTTTTAAAAAGAACGTATAAATTTCTGTCAAATAAGGACCGCACTTCGCCAGACGCGAGGGGCCGTTGGCGCGTGTGAGTGTGAACCTTCACCCCCCCCCACATGTACTCCGAGGGGGAGGGTGGGAATGGAGCAGTATTTCCAAAGCTCCCCCCCAAATGAGAAAAAGTCGCGGGTAGGATCCACGACAGTTTCCCCCCACCCCACCCCTGGCAAAGGGGACGGCGCTGAGGAAAAGAAGCCCCCCTTTCACGCCTCCCGGTATTTTCCCCCCCCCCCTTAGTTTAGAGCGTCAGGCGGCGCAAAGATTTGGTGGGTTTATGATTATTTTGGTTAGGATTATTATTTTGCAAGCAAGCGACCGCTTAGCGCAAAGCTACGGGGTCGGGATGAACAGGAATGTGTGGCGCGATGGGGGGGGCGGGAAGGGAGGAAGACGTAACCACGCGGTCCAGCTCGCCTTTACCCACCTGCTCGCCTTTACCCACCTATTGCCAACCTCCGCCTCGCCTTTCGCGCGTCTTGCCCTGCGCCCCCCCCTCCCCCGCCCTCCCTCTCCCTCTCTCTCTCTTTCTCTCCCGGTGGGCCGTCGCCCCTCCTCTTGTCACCCTTCCAAGGAAAAGGCAAGCCTCCCTCAGGGACCCGAGGCGGCGCTGCCGCTTCCTTTCCACCCTCCTCCTTAATGCATATTAATGGCAACGCATGCGCCGCCTTGTCCCTTTCCCCTCCTCTTGTGGCCATGGGCTAGCGCGGAGAGGCATTCTGCTCAGTGGGGCTTGCGGGACGGGTGATCGGTTCTCCTCCTTCTCCGGCTGCTGGTTTTGTTTTTTTTGTTTTGTTTTTTTTTTGGAGGGGGGTTGGTTCCCACTCCTCCTCCCCCCCCCTCTTTTCTTTGCGCGCGTGCGGGTTTTTCTTTTTTGTTGTTGTCGTCGTCGTCTTTGGGTGTCGTCTATGTGCGTGTCGCGGGGGGTGGGGAGGGGGGCTCGCCCGGGTTATTGTGTGGCCTTGAGCGAGAGGTGGCAAGTGGTCTGCAAAGAAAGAGAGGCGGAGAAAGGGGGCAGAAAGGGACCAGAATAACCATCGCTAGTTAAATATATATATATATATATATATTTGGAAGAGAGAGAGAAAAAAAAAAGCAAAGGGGGGGGCGGAAAGAGGGAGGCCAAGGAGAATAATAAAAGGAGGCTGGGCTGCTATTGAAAAGCTTTTGAAAAGTGGTGGTGTCTTCCCACCCGTGCGCACTTCGATTCGGGGAGTATATTAGAGCCGGACAGCGGCTGCCACAGCAGCGGCACCTTGGGAGCGTCTCTGAGCGAAGGAGACTCTGCAGGAAAGAGGCATGCTTTTATCAAGGAGACGACCGCAGCTCACGGAGTTTTCCCTAAGTCTTTTTCTTGCGCTGTTATGCTTGCGAGTCAAGGTACGTTACACATCCCGCTGTAAGCTTAAAATGACTTGGCTTTTTCTCCCCCTTTTTAAGCCGCAACCCCACCCCACCCCCCAAAAAACCCTGAACAAAACGCATCTCGGTTCTCTCCCCTCTCTCTTTCTCCAGCGATACCATTAGTTGTTAATTTTGCACAAACAAATTTGGGGGGGGGGAGAAATGGGGAAGGGAGGTTCTTCAGGACTCCGAAGAACCTCGTGCGTTACAAACCCCGGGTTTTTTTGCTTTTTGCCCCCTTTCCATTTTCATTTAAAAAAAAAAAAACGCTGTAAAATGCAACGTATCTTGGAACCGCCGGAGATTTTTTTTAACAAAAAAAAAACTGCCCCGCCCTCTTCGCAGATTTATCTAATTACCCCAAACTTTCCAAAAAATGCTCCGTTTCGCTTTTTCCTACAGGAGTTCTGCTTTTTTTTTTTTTTTTTTTTTTTGCAAAGTGACTTACAGTTTGTACGGTTGCATGAGTTAGATTTAAACCGTGGGGTTTGCCTTGTGTGCGGATTATTACGGGTCCGAAAGACAGGTTTTTAAATGTCCCCTCCGGAGACGACATACAGCATTGACACCCTTTTCCAACTCTGATTATTAGAATTTCCTTCCCTGCTTCTTGGAGGGAGAGGGAGGGAAGGAAGAAATGCATTAGTGTTCTTTAGTTTTCATAGCTTAGTTCGATACTTTAGAGGAAGGGTAGAAATCTGCCTTCCCGTTTGGTGTGTTTAACTGGTCGGTTTCTTTTTTACAACCTGGTGTGACTAAAACACTGTTCCTCTCCCTTTTTCTGGGGAGGGTTGTCTTTCTTAACAGGTGACTCTAACATCGGGCCAGTTCGAGTTCGAGATCATATCCATGCAAAATATCAATGGAAAATTGCAGAATGGAAATTGTTGTGATGGGACCAGAAACCCAATTGATAAAAAATGCACCAGAGATGAATGTGATACCTATTTCAAAGTTTGCCTGAAGGAGTATCAGTCCCGCGTTTCTGCTGAGGGCGCTTGTAGCTTTGGATTTGGATCTACCCCCATCATCGGTGGGAATACCTTTAATTTAAGATACAGCCGGAATAATGAAAGGAACCGGATTGTCCTCCCTTTCAATTTTGCCTGGCCGGTGAGTTGAAGCACTTAAGGCATCCTGCCACATTGTGTGTGTGTGTGTATGCATACAAAAGTGCTGGCTGCCTTCAATATTCTTGGTGGAGTTCTTGGCTTCCCTTTCTCTTTTCTATCCAGCCCCAAGAACAAGGGTTTGGCAAGCATGTACAAAACCTTCCTAGGCTAGAGACCTACTGCTTGGTCCGATTTAGTTTAGGAGGAATAGGAGCCTCAAGTAGCTTGTTCCACCTGAAGTATATAATGTACTCTGTGTGCATTTGCTCTAAGCTCTTTTGAAAGTATGCGTGAGTTCCCTTGAGAATGACAAGAGGTCACAAGTTCATGTTACCGATTTTATTTTTCTTCCCAATTAGTTCTTGTGCCCAGGAAAAAGGGAGGGGCAATGCCTCTCCCGGTCCCTTGGTGAAATGTAGCTTGCCAGAAAAGGGCATGTTTAGGGAGTCATCCCTAAAGGATTCTCTGTATTCTCCCTGGTACTCATCGGAGCTGTTTGCAGTGCCACCTTCTCAAAGAACCTTGGATGCTTATAAAATGGAATAAAAGCCAGAGATCCACCTTGCAAATCGTCTGATCTCCCCTTGTAAGCCACCATTGCCGCTGGCCTGGCAAAAAATCTCTCTCTCTCTCTCTCTCCTCCTGGGAATCATGGTTCTTTAGTGTTAACTGGGATGTCTATTCTAAAACACAAGGATTTAAGTTTGAACTTTAACTTTTGGAGCAAGCCCAAGAGTTGGCTGTAAGATATTGGCTGTAAATAATCCAGTCCTTAAATAAGTGATGAATCCATCTGTGCCTTATGCATATCGCTTGTTCTTAACCAAGCTTCTTTGAAGTTGAGGTTGTTGATTGATTTTAGAATATGCTATCTTTGCTCAGGACTAAAGCTTGAATGGTATTTAAAAAAAACAAAAGCAACAACTTTGGCCAGACATGTGGGTTCCATTTAACATCCTCATTGAAGATGCTGAACAGTTTGTAGGTAGCTAGTAGTTTCAAGGAGCATTTCCTGGTTACTTGGAAATCCTGATGAAAATCTGCCTCTTCTTGAAGAGGATCCCCCCTCCTCCCATTGGTTCTTTGGAAGAGATGCAACTATGAGGTCTCAAGACACAAGGTTGTGTTTTCTTATTGGCTCAGACTACTAAATTGGAGGCAGCGGAGAAATCAGTGGGAGGGATGCCCAAGCCACCGCCTCTTCTCTCTAGTAGTTAGGAGCAGAATTTGCCAAATGCTGCTGTACTGCCTCCTGTCTGCCTATGTAGTAAAAATTTTCAGCTCACTCGTTTTTCTCATCATTTGCCCCCCTCCCAACTTTTTTTCTTTGTTTTTGGGGGTAGGTGGGTGGGGTTGAAACCAAATTCATGTATTTAAAAAGATATTACAAGGAATAAGTAGAAAAATGTACTCTATTCAGGACTTCAGGATTCAGTAGGTTGAATTTTACTGGGAATAAGATAAAAACATGCCAACCATGCCATTGAAGTGCTACATTTTTAAAGGGGGAGTGACAGTGTTCAGGGACTGCCACGTTTTTATTTTAAAAATTAGACTTTTTCTCTTTAAATTGATAGAAGTCTGTTGAGGATGCCTTGTTAAAAAATCTGTTTCAGATGTCATAAAGCAAATTGTTTCTGTCTAATTACCAAACAGTGACTTGCACTTTTGCAAAAAGGGAGCAAGGATTGAAATAGGTTGATATGGGAAATTTGATGGAACACAGCTCCACACATTTGTTTATCACATAATCACTGTCTGTATTTGGAACCAGGTCTAACTGAGGTCAGTGCAGCTTACTTCCAGATAAATCACTATAAAAATTGGACCTTTGATCAGGAAAGAAAGTGGAGATTATTTAAAACTAAAGTGCACTTGTCTCCCTGTCTTTATGTTCTAGCATGGCCATGTACTTTTCTTTTCAACTCATTCAGAAACACCAACCTGCCTTTTGCAGAAAGCATTTAGAATTAGAGACGACTTAATCTTATAGCTTAAGCTCTTTGTCTCACCAGGTTTCTTAGCAGGTGTCTCTGTCTCTAAAAGTACTAGCTGTTGATTTTTATTTTTATTTTTTTTGATTTGTCAGATAAAGCATTTCTTGCCTAAGCATTATGATGGACAGTATATGCAGGCAAAAAGACACACCGAAATCGATTTTGGGTTGGCAAAATATTCCTGAATCAGAAATCTGATTCAAATTAAAGCTAGTTTCTACAGTATGGACAGAGGTTGTGTTTTCCTCTAGTGCTCCGGAGACGTGGTGCTTTTTTCCTCCCTTTCATCCATCTAGCTGGGCGTATTTGTTTTCCTAATACAGCTCTCACTTTTGTTGTTACCTGTCTTCTGCAGGCGTGCTTCAGGCCTCATGCCACCTCTTGTTCATTAAGTGTTAGGCATGGCCAAGTCATCTGCAGGCATGTTTTGGGATATTGAGCTACAAAGGCAATCCATGGCATAACTTGCACAACTCTAAACTTGTTAACCAAGGAAGTTGGGAGGCTTGGGTGAGATGTCTACTCTGTTACTCATAGAACAGTTATTGTCTTCTTTCTGGTGATGCCTAGGGAAACTTCCTAGCCTGTAACAAATTGGGCAGTTTTTTGAAAGTTGGTGTAAGCCAGTGTTTTACTTGGCTCCCCTCACCCCCATTTCAACAGTAGGAGACACATAAATATGAATTGCTATTGCTTTAAGTGTTGTTGAGGGAAGCCTTTCTAGCTTGCTTTTAACAAAATCTTGCATCTTTACTGAAAATGTTTCTCCCTGTGGTCTTTTCAGAAACTACACTTGCTGCAATAATATTGTGTGACACAGCATTTTGTCTACCACTTTTTCCTAATAAACCGTGAACTATTATTTTCTTTGAGTGAAGCAAAACAGTTATTTTTGTTTTGTTTTTAAAGGGAGGTGTAGGAAGTAAGTTTGAAATTTGGTTGTTAAAACTTCCCATTGTCTGGTCTGGATTTTGATGTAAGCTGGATGAGTAATGGTTGTGGGGACAGAGGGCTGTAAATTTCCTTTTAAGAGATTGGAGATTTGAATTAGTTGCTAGGAAACAGGACAGCAAATCAGCAGGAAGGAAATAAAGGAAGCCATCCAGAACACCACACCTGCAATCATGGCTAAAATTAAGCAGGGGGAGAATGGAATTGGCTAACATTTAGAAAGTTTGACCAACACTTCAGCCAAGGAGCATTCTATGTATTGATTATAAAATCCCACAAAGATGCTTAGTCTCTAAAGAGACTCGATTCTTAGTTCTTATTCCTTAGAATTCATTTGTTTAAAGAGCTCAATCCAGTGCTTCAAATCCAGATTTATCTCCAGTATTTGAACTGTATTGATCCATTGAAGTAAGCCATTATTAAATGAGGGGAGCATTAAAAGTTTGCCTTTTGTTTTGATGAAAGGCCCCATCTCTCCCTGTGTCCCAGGAGTTTTGGGCTTTTCTAAAATATATTCCTCAGAACTTGAAACAGTTCATTTTTTTTTATCCCTGATGAATTTGCTAATATATAAAGTGTATCAACCTGTTGGATTTGGAATAAGGTGCTAAAGTACTTTGGCCGCAAAAAAAAGTTTAAGATGGGAGTTTTAAATGCCTTACATTTGTATGAACCTTTGGGTTTGGAAAAGCCTTGGAAGCAGGCCAGCTGGTTATTTCAGAAGATTCTTTTACAAGTAGTTTGCAAAATGGTAAAATTCCTTCAGAATCTGTTGTTGGGGAAAACTATCATTTTGCTGAGTTATGCTAGGCTTTTATTGTAGTCAGTCGCCTAAAAGCCTTTTGTCTGGTCTATCTAAAGGGTCTCTGACCTAAAGAGGAAAGAAAAAGAAAAGCTATCAGATTATCTCTGAGCTTGTGAATACTTTCCCATTTAGACTTTGCAAGACCAGTCACTCCACTTAAAGTAACTTTCTGAAAGTGAAATTTGCAGCACCAAGCATAGAATTAAGCAGTGTTGAGCAAACCTACATTCACTAAAAGGACTGAGTACATCGTGGGAAAGACTGTGGAATGTGAAAATACTTAAGTTATTTTTAATGAGAGGCTACAGCAGAGCAGGTAATTGTTTTCATGGAGTTGGTTACTTTTCCAACTTGGCTTCATCCCTGTCAGATTGTAGCTCATTGGGGCAAGGTTGGTAACCCACAATGTGTAATGCTTTGTAATCTGATTGTAATACTGTAAAGTGCCAAAAGAAAGCTAAAATGAGAAATGGAATCATGCTGTGCAAATGACCCAACATGTAATAAAATGGCTAAATTGGCTCAAATAAATGCCCCAATATTTTGTTTGGTTTTCTTGTGGATAATACCACCACTACTATCTTTTTTTCTTTCCTTTTCTCCCTGTTTGAGGCTTACTGTGTGCAACTCTTTAAGTTTTTGCTTGGCTGGCTGCTAAGTATTCTGTCTATTAACCTTGTAACCCTGTCCTAACTAGGGCATTAAATAATCAAAGCTGTGCTTTAAGCAGGTAGTGAAGCTAAATGCTGAGAATAGCAGATAATCTTGGTGGTGAGGTTTAAAGTAGCCACTGGCAGCCCAGCATGCTTGGGTGGAGGTAGGTGTAAACAGATATAGAATTATCAGGGGTTTTTTACCTTTAAAAAAAAATCTTAGCCCCACCCCTTGGCCAACAGATAAAGTCTTTTTTAGAGAATATTTAGTTAAAGGCAAAGCTACCATGATTCCTTACTAAAATTACATGTTCCTTTCTTCCTTGCCTCCCCTTTTTTAAAGCAGATCACTTTAGTCCTTGGAATATTGTAGCCTGACCACCCAGACAGAAGCACTGGTGGCTAATATTAAGCAGTGACAATAGCATGGCCATGCTGACTGCAGAGAGGATTATTGAATATAATGGGAACAGTCCAAAAATAATGCTAATATAGGGCAAGCAACAGGAAGCAACAGTAGACTCAGCATAGTTTGGCTCCCAGACAAACTGTGGGCTAGCTTTACACAATGGCAAGTTCAGCACATCCCTAATAATAGTGATTATTATTCCATCAGCCTTGCCAGAGCCCTGATTGACTTGGTTCGTTACAAGTGGAGCACGCACATTCAGAAGTCACTGTGTCTTCATTTCAGAGAAGAGGAGTCGTATTTGGGGTACTTAGAAATCTTTGCCGCTTCTGCAAAGTGGGGGGCAGAAAGCTGACTCTGAATTTAAGAAACAACTCAGTGTTGTCCATATCCAGTAAGGTTTTTTTCCCCTCAAAAATTGCTATCAGCTTGCCAGGGCCTCGAGCTGTCTTGCTGTGCTGGCTATCTGATTCCCAGGCTTTCTGTTATTTGTATTATTTTGTTGGTCTTGAACTAAAAAAAAAAAAATCACACCATGTTCAGCTAAGCATTCATTTCTCTTCTAAAGATCCTAGAAAGATGACTTGATTTTCAGTAAAATATATTACTGAAATTAAAATCCATTTTTTAACAGCAAAGCCAACTGTGGTAGGGAAATAAAGTGAGAATTGCTCTGATCAAGCAAACCTACTTCAGTTTGAGACTTGTTGGGTGTGCTTGCTCAGTTACTCTGGGATCAGAGATGGAAAAGTTATGTGTTGGCCATGTGTGCGTCCTTAGCTGCAAAAAATGCCACTGTAGTTCCCTCCTTCCTTGCCAGCTGATCAAGCTGATCAGCTAGTTGGCAATAAATGCTGATTTTCCACAGCTGGTGGAAACACTTTAAATATTTTGAAAGCTATCTGGACAAAAGGGAGTGTGTGTGGAGTGGCAGAAAGAGGAAAAGATTTTTTTTCTCAGATGTTTTGAAGAAATGGACCTGTGTAATCTTCAGGGCCATAAGGGTCCTCTGCCCCTGATATAAGCCTTTTGTCTAAGGGCTAAGATTGAGGAAAGGGTAAAAGTTCTCAAGATCTGTGTTTAAGTATGTTTTGGAGGAAAAGAAACCACATCACAGAGCCACATCTTGGCAACCCAAGTGTTACAATTTATTACATAAAACATCTTCATCCCATTTTTCCCCACTTAAAAGGCACTCCGGTTGGGAGGAGGCGTAAATCTTGTGAGCTAAAATATCAAGATTGGCTTCACATTTTTGCTGCATCAAACAGCAGAGGCTAGATTTGAACCTGGGGTCTTCAGATAAAATCTCTTATTACAAAGTGTACAGTAAGGCATTCTGGTTCTTTTGGGGAAAAGTAAAACAAGGGTGAGGTGCGTGGGAATGAGAACCATTGCTGGCAAGAATCATCCTTAGATCCCTGCTTTTCCCAGACTTGTGGAATGTAGCCGGGGCCACAGAGGCATGTCCCAAATTTAGATTTTTTTTGGGGGGGGGGGGGGGGGTTGTAATTTCTCTTAAGATGAGTTGGCTCAAGAGGGAGCTTGGTTTCATGTTATAAAAAGTGGTAGGAAAGAGCGCATTGGATATGTTTCCTGCGAACATCCTAAAATTCTCTGGTTTGCTCAGGCATTCCCGTGCCTTTTAATTATTTCTGATTATATCATGACTACAATTCTCCCCCTCCCAAAATGGGACAAAACAATTTTCTTTGGGGAAAGAGAGAATAAATGGCACCTGTTTCAGAAGGTTTTTCTGAATTGCAGCCTTTAAAAAAAACACCTCTTTTATCCATTGATGTAAGCTTTTCTCACCCCAGGGAATCCGATTGTATTCTTGAGGTTATATACTTGGGTTAGGAGTGTGTAGTTAACTAAGGAAGGAAGAGGTAGGGGTCAGTTTTATGGCCGTGGGAACCTAACAAGTATGCATTTTCATTGGATGCCAGGACATAAAAGGCCTGCCCCAGTTTAAACAAATATCAAAACTGTTGTCACTCAAACTGTCATATGCGTGCAGGAGCCCAGGAAGATTTGTAAACTAGAAGTAGATAATGAGTACGTTCTAGAAATTTTGGGTTACAAATTCTGAGTATTAACCTTACACATTTACACACTGATCCAGAATCACAGCCCAGGGTAGCTAGAGGCTGATGTCGGAAGCTAAACAGCATCACTGCTGGTGAAGATTGGATAGGAAATCTCCAGGTTGTAAACTAGAGTAAGAAATTTTTAAAAATGGAAGAAGGCAAGTGGCAAATCATTTAATCTCTATGATTACATTCATAATTATCACCAGGACCTGAGGAGCCTCTTCGTAGCAACATGGCTTGCTCTGAAGAGCGGAAAGCAGGCTTTTTAAAGTAATGACCTGGATTGCAAGGCTCCTCTTGTCAGTATGTCCCAACTAGAGACAGACTTGAACAAGCAGTCTTGATTGCTGAAAGAATATCCGTGTGCATTGGGATGGCTGGCAAACGGTGCAGAGAGGGGACAAAATAGTATTTGACCAGGAAGAGCAAATTCACTCAGCAAAAGGGAACCACGGAAGAACTGGATACCTGGCTTTTACAGATACTAAGTTTTACTTCTAATATCAGAAATGTGATCAATAGTAAGCTTGTGTTTCAAATGCTTGATAACTGGCT
Organism: Hydrophis major; assembly: GCA_033807585.1. NCBI lineage: Eukaryota > Metazoa > Chordata > Lepidosauria > Squamata > Elapidae > Hydrophis > Hydrophis major. The sequence goes on from CM066328.1 coordinate 240,425,838, forward strand.
CTCCCAATCTATTTTGCATCACAAGGAAAACAATTGAGTTTAGAGAAGGAGACTTTCCTTTGCCTTATGTCTGACATTTATAAGATGGTTACAGGTGGGGCAGCTTCATCATCACACCATCCTCCCCTGGTAAGCCTGAAATGGTAGTGGGCAGAGACAGTGTGGCTCGCTGATGAGAACTGGCCTGTTAAATAGTAGCGGGAGCCCATTCCTTCCTTTCTGAAGGTTCGTATTACATGCCTTTGGGGGGCTGCTTGCTTTGGGTTTTTGATTCTGAATAAACCATGCAGGGGGTTTTCATGGTTCCCAAGCCTAAACTTCAGGCATACATGGTTTTCTTTTCCTCTAATTGTATGGAAGCCTCTTTGTCTTTGGCTGGCCAGGGATAGAGTTGCACTAGTGAACTGGATGTGACTTTCTCTCATAGCTGCCTGCCTACTTGTTGCCTAGTACCTTGACTTGATGGGATAAGGTTCAAGATGTGGAATTCCTTGTGTCTGACTGGTGTATTTATTCAAAGATGTGCAAAGGTCAGGCATGGCATGGGAAAAAATTAAGCCTCTGTGCTGTATGCCTGCATTCCTTGGCTATCTTAATTGTTGATCTATAGAGTGGGGATTGATGCACACCTCTTAACTCTCTAATGTCTTGGTGGCACATGACTTTTAAAGCAGAAATCTCCGATTGGGTGCTACTGGAGACTTTCCTGACCCTGACAACTAAAACAGATCAGGCCAAACATACATGGGAATCAGGCTGCTGTGTTAATTGTAAAACAAAACGTACAAAAAATGAGTCCTTTCACTAGACCAGGTGAATTTCCCCCCCATGCTTTTGCTAACTATGTGCAAGCTCTTGAATGGCCACACTCAGAACTCTCCCACTTAAATACCTTTTTGCCTAATAGTATTGCCCAGGGCCACTATCACTCTCAGATCAAAGAAAAATCAAAGGATAAAACAATACCATGAAAGTGACTCTCTTGAATTGAGCATACAAACAAGACTTGAGCAACATTAAAATGTGGCGTGGTGTGGTGGATAGTACAGCAACGGTAGCCCTTGTGGCAATATAATCCTGCAGTGAAACATGCTGGCCAACAATGCTAAGAGGAGCAGGAACTGTTTTTGAGGAGGGTATCTTCTGAAATGATTGTGCAAGCCAGCGATGAAAACATCCTCTTAACTAGAGGTAGCATGAGTGAGCATAATTGAGTCTTTGTTTTGTTTTTTTGTTTTGTATGTGTGGTATGCTTCCAGCTTGCTCTAACATGTTGTGCCTCTCTGCACTGCCAAAGCCTGAATATTGCCGCAATTAATCCAAGGAAGAAGGGTGCCTTGACAGGTAGAACTGCTTGCCCATGAAGCTTAATATAATATTTATATACTGATGCTGGTATCTTGGGTTTCCGAAAGATAGGGACAAGGGGGGAGGTGGCACAAGAAGGAATGATATTAATAAGGTATTTCAGTCTCTTTTTAAAAAAAAAGATTATTCATGTTTAGTTGTGACTCAAGAAAAAAGCCTGTAATGGAGTGGTAATAAAATATGAGTGCTGTAAAAGAAAAAAAAGAAATTGGCCATTCATTGCAAGATGGGGCACAAGCCTCTGCTTGCCCAACTTTGCATGCTTTTGGAAGCATTTTCCCACAGTTATCAGTGAATGAAATAGAATCCTTGTCTGCTTTCAATATGAAGCATATTTAGGCTGCAGGCCAAGACTGTACCTTTTAAAAAAAAAGAAACACTAAACTTTTTCTCTTGTTCAGAGACCAAATGCAAAGCAAAGTCAAGAGCAATTCATTTGTGTTCTGTTTAGAAAAAGTCAGCTTTGTGTATATAACAGTGGTTGTTTTATCTCAAAGAAGCTATTTGTTTCAGGTACTTTTTCATTCCTTCCCACTGGTCGTCTAAGTGGATTGCTAGCAAATGCAGAGTAGTTAATAAACACAAGGCAAATGTAAGCCTTAGGAGTTACAATGTTCTTTTTGGTTGCCCAAAAATCATTTGACTTCTCCCACGTTTCTCAAAATTATAGTGATCTAATAATTGCACCTGGTCTCTTTAATATTTGGCAGACTCTTAATCTTTTGGCACACAGAGTTACATGACAAATAAGCTTTCTTTATGTGCGTGAGGACCAAGTGTGTATTATTTGTTGTAAATGCAAAAACTTTTAAGCACTGAAATGATTGCAAAGTTTTTGATTGAAAAGTTTGTTGTGGTCAATCAGTGTAGAAAAATTTAAAATCCATCCAGAACTTTCAACATGGAGAATAATACCCAAAGAAATGTTCTGGAGAATGTGTAAGTTTGTTCACTCTTCCATGCTATTTGGATTTAAATGTGTTTGCTATCTCTGAGGTTTGGATGTCATTTTTAATAAAGATGTTTTAAAAAGTTTCTATGGCTTGGAATAATACCTTCCAGGCAACTATGCCCCTTAATTTTACTGTAATGTCCTGGCATTTTACAGTTTGACAAGCAGTGTTCAGCATTCATAAGAAGTACTTATTGTACCCTTCATTTCATAGTTTCAGTAGCATTTTGACACACACCATTCATTCTTTGTGGAGTTCTGAGAGAGCCAATGTGGTATAATGGATAAACCAGGAATCTGTGAGTTCTAGTCCCCGTTAGTCGTGAAAGCCGGCTAGGTGACTTTGGGCAGTCACTCTCTCTTAGCCCAACCCATCTCACAGAGTTGTTGAGGAGAAAGGAGCATTATTACATAATGCCTGCTACTTTGAGGTACCTAAAAAGTAGTAAAGGCAGGATAAATTTAAAAATTGGTTATAGAATGGACAAACTGAGATGACACCTACCACCCTCTACTTCATTTGGGTTGCAGGTCCCCTTATGCCTTGCTGCTGGGTCTATAACTTTGATAGGGAGGTTGAAGTTCAAAACCTGAGGAAGCACCAGATGATATCCCTCTGTTCTCTGCGCTTTTAAATTCCTGTTTCAATTCAAGATTAAAGAGAAGGTGGCTTAGCTAGAACAGCTGGCATCCTTCCAGCCTAAATCTGTTTGTCTTGTACACAGCAATGATCCTTGGCATTTAGATCTCACAGGGCAACTTAATGAGTTTATAAGCACACAGTTGCCACTAGTTCAACCATTTTTAAACTCTTCCTCCAGGTAGGTTTTGAAGGAGGAGAGACTACCCTTCTATTCCTTTCCCCACCCTTTCTTTCATGGCTGCTTTATGCATTTCTCCCTCTCTTCCCTTTCCCCCTCCCTTTCCAAATTAATCTGCTCTTTCCTTTCTTTCGTTACCTGATCCTTGTGAGAGCAGTGATGGCTTTGCTTTAGACAAAGTGTTCAAAGAGGTGCTGAAAAGCTGAATCTTTAGAGATTATGGCTCTGAACCTTGACAGTGCAATTCTAGGAACCATGCCTGGCTTTCTGAATGGGAAACATTGATATTTGTAAAATGTTTGGCTTTTTAAAAAATATTTATTTATTTATTTAAAAACCCTCTCTCAGGGCTGTTTTCTTCCGTGCACATGTTTTATGTAACACAACAACAAAACTGTGGAAGGGGTGGCAACTTCCTGCCTAAGTAGTATATGCAAGATGCATTAGTGATAACAAAGATGAGACTTTTCACCTTAAATTGCTTGAACCAGGAAGGTATAAGGCAGCTTAAGCAGCTGCAAGAGGATCACCTTTGTTTCAGCTATAATCTATTGACTATTTATGCTTACTGGCAAGTCACAATTTAAAGGAAGAAGTTCAACCATTTTTCAGAAGGTGCACTATAAAAGATAATAGTAGAATAAGTGTGTTTTGCAAAAATGATTGATCCTTATTACTATCTTGCAGAGATCCTACACGTTACTGGTTGAAGCCTGGGATTACAGCAATGACAGTGCTAGTAAGTATGCATTTCCCTTTGTTTCCCTTTCTGGAATTATTTAAGCGTAAGCATTTACGATGGCATATAAAAGATGGGGCCCTTCTCCATGCTTTGGCAAAAATGTTATGCATTTCTTAATCATAATAGCGTGCACCTATGGAAAAGGGAAAACTGATGGACCATACACTAGGAGTCTTCTGGATTACTTGAGAGTACAGCTTCCAGAATTCCTAGTTACCGGTAGCCTGGTGTGATCACAATGCATCTGATGATACCCTCTTAAAGAGAACATTATAGAATATCTCCAATCTTGGACAGAATTTTGGGTGAGGTCAATATCAGGGGATACCCATGTGGTTAAATTGACCAGATAAGGGATGACAGTTCCTTAAATTATTCTGAAATTTACATTTTTGATAGTCATCCTGTTGCAACAACAGAATGATCCAGCCCCCCCCCTTTCCCTTGGGGTTCCCAGGTTGAATGAGAAGAAATCTGCTATATTAGGGAAAGAGAATTTACCTTCCAGGAGAAGCACATTTGGACTTCTGGTCTATTGTTGCATGGTTCATAATGAATGTTAGTAAGAAAAATGAGATAGAAAATTCTCCAGGATATTTCTGATATTTCCAGGATATTTCTGGAAAATTTTTGAAGCAAGTATAGAAAGTACTTGTGAGAATCTACTGAAGTTGGTTGATCCAGTTTCCCCCAGGTGGCACTGAAGATCCTTGCTAGGACAACTATGGGTGGTATCACTGGGTTATGTGACCATTTGCTAGACAGCCTCCTCAAACCTGGAACCTTAATATAATAAAACGTTGGAGAAAAGATGTAGGAAAGAGAGAAAATGAAATCAGAAGAAGGAAGCAGGGACAAAGAAAAGGATAGATAAAATATCCAGGAAGTAAAATGAACAAACAGAACAACTAGCAAGTGGGTATTGTGGAACAGTAGCAGAACCCCTGAATCCAGAATCAACCCTGTCCCTGAGAAATAAGTCATGGCCTTCTTTCCTAAAAGTAGAAATTCTTGATCCAGTCAAGATCTTGCCAAGGAATAAGGAAAACTGGGTGTCTTCTACCAACCTTATCTTTAAATACATCGTAATTTATAATTTGGTCTATGATGTAAATGTTTTTCCACCTGTCCTGTTCCCGCCATGACAGAAACTTACAGACGTGCCACTTAAGAGTATCAGTCTTCCCTAGGAATGAAGCTACTAGCAGAGGTAAGGACCTAAGTGGCAGAAAGAGGAGCCAAGAGATGATGAGATAGGCATGTCAGGTTTTTTTTAGCAAAATAAATAGGAACCTGGACAAGCCTTTGATCTCAGGTGAGAGATCCAAAGAAGAATGGGGTTGAGGGAAAGAATGCATCTGAAACTCCCATCAGTAAGGCATAAAAGGCTGTCTGCCATGAAGAATTAAATATAACTAACAATCAAGATCAAGCATTTTGTGAAAGACTACTCAGTTGTCCCTCTCTTCTCCTTGGGAGCAGACTTGGGACAAAGCCCAGGCATATCCTTCGACCAATGAAGCCAAAAGAATCACCCAGCACTATTTAAGCTTGACATAAGCAATGGAGCATTGGTTCAATTATTTTGGTCCGTGGGATTATGAATCTTGATCACCAGCCATTTCTTATTTGAATTCAAACCATAGAGAAATGAAGTTGGCAAAATCTCTGGAAGACCCCCAACATATAACCGCATCTGAATTCATGAGTGAGCAATGAAACCATAAGTGTCCCACTAGTTTTCTTTTAGAGAATTGCACCTACGCAATCCTTCCTAATTTTCCCAGGTGAACTCACAAGTGCTGATTTTACAGCACTTTCCTCTGCGCACATTGTTTCCCATTTAATGTTTATGTTGTGTACTTGGTACTTTATGAGTATATTTTCAGTTGGTCCACAGCATGATGCTATGTCATGAAACTCAGATGAAGGCTAGAGGAAAAACGGTAGCATATAGGTCAGCTAAATAGGTGACATCTATGTTTGCAGAGATAGAATGAGTAACATCTGCAGTCATTCTGGCTTTTCAGAGATGGGGAATCCAGTTCAAGGAAGAGATGAAGTTTTGGAGATCCTTCCTTCATATTTGAAGCAACATGATGTTCTTAAGCTTGCTCACGTTGCATCTTGATTTGGAGATAGAAACAAGTGACTTCCTAGATCTTTCTGATTTAGACAGATGTCCACCACCACCACCCACTTTTAAATCACATGTATGCCTCCTCTCGTTAACACACAGTTGGATTCTAGTTCTTTTTGGATCTTCTTTTACAGCTTTTTGCATATAGCCATTTCCATTGGTAAACATAGGTTACATCAGAGTGATTCAGTCACGGTTCCATTTCACTAAACAACTTTCCTAATGGCTAGGAAATGTTTAGGGTATTTCTCTTCAATCTTGAAAGAAAAAAACTAAGTTCAGGAATTGTTATCCCTTTATAATTGTAGTTGATGGGTGATATAATGCCTTCTCTAAGAACACCTGGTGGTGTCTGAGTGAAATGCTTGCCTTCATCTACAACTGTGTTTACTTGTTTGAAATTTACGTAACTCTGCATAGGAACTACCATATATGAATTGATAAACATAAAAATGAAATAGAAACACCCTTTTAAAGGGAGGAGGAAAACAATTCAACGATGAGTTCACTGTGCAGGGCTGTGCTTCTCATTTCTATCTAGCCAACCTTAAATCTTCCTCTCCCAAAATTGTTGTGAAAGCTCTCTTCCAAGAGAAACTTACTTGCTAACATTTACTCTTGGTATATCTTATCATGGTGAAGGTTTCATCATTGGTTGGATGTTCTCTTCTGTATTGCAAGGAAAGGAAGGAGAACATTTCCATTACACAGAAGCAAGTGCATTTTGTGGACACTGAAACTAGAAAATACAAGATTGGCCATGGCATAAAGGCCTAAACCAACATATGAAAGAGAAATGACTCTCATATAGGTGTTGCCATATTAACTCTACTGGAGAAACTCTGCATTTGAAAGAAGCTCTTGTTTGCTTGAAGAGCCTAATTCTTTTCATAGTGCATCTTGTACTATCTCTTTCAATAGATCTCATCTTTATTTCATGAAACAGAATGTCTGAAGCTTCACAATGAATCCTTTATTTGTTTGAACATTCTGGAAGCGAAGTTTTTCACCACCACCACCCCTCCCCAAAGTTATTTAAAATCCTTTTTCTGAAAAGCATGTTTGACCACATCCAGATGGAGCTTTGCACTTATTCATGAGCAAGTTTGCAATAGATCTGGTATTGCATAATTGATCACAATGGGAACCATGCAATGCAAACTTCCCCCTTTCAATATTACATGGTTTATCTGCTATTGCCAAATTTTATTAGATTTCTTAGAACTTTATGATGAATAGATTAGCATGCAACACTGTAATAGCAATTGATTCATAATTTACAGGTGTTTTAAAATAATGGGATAGATTAATTAATGTAACTAAACCATTTTAAATGGCTTTTGGAGAAACAAAATTTAGACTGGATGATAATACATTGATCTTTCCTAACTGAAATATTAAATAGTTTGTGGAAAATTTTAGAATGCTGTTCCCTAAAGCTAAAGTCCAGAAGCCCTTTCAGTGTCAGGATTGAAGAGCAAACTTTCTCAATTATATTTCAGTTCTGAGCACTTCTATCTTGCATAGCCAGTAATTGGGATAGGTTGCTGGAAGAAGTAGTCTAACGTATCTGGAAGATAACTGTCTAGTCTATCATTTTGCTTCTAATACCATCCAGTCAAAGCTTTCTGAATAGCTCATGTTCAGCAGCCCTCCAAAACAAATAAGAATAAGACTTGTCTTATTCAAGTCCAGGCGAGCCTTGAATTTGTATAAATTCCAGGCTCTCAAAAGAACTATAGGAATCTTTCTCTATGTTACCTTGATGTGCTGTTCAGATATGGCATATGAAGAGCTTATTGTTCTTGAAGAATAAGATTAGAGGCAGGTATGGAGTAGTTATGTTATATAAGCAGGTATTCTATTGGTCCTTTCTCTGAAAACGGATGTATGAACACTTTCTTCAGGTGTTCTTAGATGGAGCTGTCAAATGTACTAAAAGGATAGGTAGCTTGCTGGGAAATCAGCTACAATGACTATAATGAGATTTGCTCCACAAATAGTTTCAGCCATGGTGCATAGGAATTCTGGGAGTTGCAATTCAATGTAGGTTTTAAAAGGCTCAGTCTGAAGATAGCAAAAGTCATGCTGGTTCTTTCAAAGGACTTGCACCTGTAGGACTGGGCATTCCTCTTTTGAACATATCATGAAAATCTCCTTTCAAAAGACACATCAGCAACATAATGAAAGTTATCAGGAATCCTTCCTAAATAAGGCTGAGATAATACAGATGAAAATTACAGGTGTCTGGAATCTTTTGTGAGATTGGAATCTCTTGTTAGAATGAGAAAGTCAACTAACAATGTAAAAGAATGCATTCTGAATAGTGTTAGATATTGTCAGTATACATTATAATAATTCAAACAGACCTTAGGAAAGCATTTTTGAAGATAATGTGTTGTCTGGTTCTCCCTACCCCAATCTTTATAATCTTTAAATCCAAGTAGATTTGTATTTATGTATCTACAATGGTTGAGATCACTAAGGGATATTGGTTTTGGTTTTTTTTTAAATGTATTCCATTTTCTGGATACTGGGTAAAGATGGCCTTGAGGATTGGTTTAACCATTGAATGTGATATAGTAATGCTGATGGATAAATAAGGACCTTATGAGCATAGCTTCCTTACTTCAATCTTAAACTGTCGCCTACTTGTTTACCTTAACAAATGGGGGGGGGGATCTACAGGGCACAGCTCGTGCCCATTTTTGCCCTAGTAACAATTGATTGCCAAATGTGTCCTGGTTTAACAGTACAGAATACCCCCTTGGAAATTTCTCGAGAGGGAAATTGGATTTCAATATCATAAGCTAAAAGGATCTTAACAGTCAGACATCCCACTATAACAGACCAGATTGCAGTAGCTAGATTAATGATCCAAGTGTGTCTAAACTATCTGCCATTTAAGCAAGAAAAGAGATTTGTATCTGTGGATTTTGACTTGCCCCAAACAGCATAAACACATTTTGTGATGAGCTTAGGAAAATAATAATAATTCTGGACACCTTCACCTCCCTATACATACCTTTTCCTTCCTACATTCTTATCAGTATCCAATTGCTTTTCTTTTTCCCCCCTCTTCTCATTTTGATTCAAAGTGTAAGATTCCAGCGATTCCAGTGGCAAAATCTACAGATCGCTTTCTCTCTAGGCAAGCAGGCTGGCTTTCTTTTCTTTTTTCTTTTTTTTCCCCACTGTCTGCCGCCATTGGATTGCTAGTCATTAACCTTCCATTTCTGTGGCTTAGTAATGGCAGGTTTCTTCAGCTCTGAACTAATTTTCTTTGGGTATTGCAAGCTGCCAAGGTGGGAGTGGAGAGAAGGAGTAAAGAGTATGTGGAAAATCCTACCACAGCTGGTTATGTGAGCGCTTGTTTTTTCCTGAGTGGTGGCTAATAACTGCCCAATGATGTTATGATATACCAAGGTGAAGGGGGGAGAGCAGAGGCGGAGCATTTTACACATACAAGTTGCATTCCCCTTGTCTCTTCAGAGCTTTATGTGAACATAAAGCTAACTCTGCAGACATAGAGGTCATGCGGTTGCTACCAGCACGCTCTTGAATCCATAGATAAGGGAACTGTTGCCTTATATGTGTGAATTGGCCCTACAGGTAACTCTGTTATTGGGGAAATGAAGTGTGCAACAATGGGCCTTTTTTTTTTCTTGCTAATTAAAATTTTATTGCCTTTTATCAACATACAAAACACAGAACATAGAAAACATAACAAAACCTAAAACATCTTTTCTGAAGGCTGCTTGATCCCGAGTTAAAAACTCTTCACACAGACAAAATTCACACATCATATTCACTTTATATATCCTTCCATATCTTATGACCATTTTCAATAACATTCTTTGTCTGTTCTATTTCCAGCTATCCATTCATCTTTTTTCTTTTACTATATTTCTCCTATACACTAATTGGAGTGACGCCTTTAACTCATTGCCCTAACTTAAAAGTACTTCATATAACACTTAATTTATCTTGGGATTCTGTTTAGTACATTCTAAAAGTACACAATAAATTTTATAAGAAAGGTCAATAACTAAAGAAAAAAACTATATAACCACTATCCATATCATTTAAAAAGAAAAAAAAACTAATATATATTAATACTCATTCATATCTTAAACATTCTACTCTAGATACACATATAAAAACACAATCTTATGTACCTTCCAGAATCCCCCCCCCTTTTCCCCCAATTAGATTCATCCATTGTCTCTAAATAAGCTTTTTTTCTTTAAATCTTGCTTCCCACCATTGAGGCTTCTCCTCACCCCCTTTCTCTCTTGCTTATTCTTCTCCTTGCCCTTTTTACCCCTTTGTCTCTCCTCCTCCCTTTTCTTACTCCCTTTCCGTTGCTTTCTAACCTTGCATCCACCTTTCCTCTCATTTTTCTCTTTTTTGGTTGTTTTTTCAAACCTTAAAATCCCCTTTTTCTTATCCTCTTTCTCCTCCTCCCCAGAAAAAACCCATTGTTCATCAAAGATGGCTTCTTGTTCCTCTTCTTCTTTGTCCCAGTCATTCTGCTGCGTAGTCAACTTTTCATAAGTACATAACGCCATTTCTAAAAATTGAAATAAAGTGCCCAAAGTATCTTTTCCATCTTGTTCTTCCTTTTTATATTTTTGATATTCAGTCTTTAGTTCATCCACAAGCGATGCCATCATGAAAAGAGAAACATCCCAAAACAACCACCCAAGTATTTTTAATCAAAGATAATTCAAAAAAAGTTCCAAAAATTAATACTTTTCTTCCTTCTCCTATTTCTCTTTCTGGGGTTACTGTTTAATCAAAGAGGTCCAATTACCATATATCTTTCTTTGAGATTCTAGGCAATCTCCTCCTTTTTCAGCTTCTGCTCCAATATTTTTTCCTCTCCCTTCCCACTTACAACAACAATTTTTTTTATTTTTTAAAATGATCAGAAATTCATACCTCCAATAAGGGTTTTCCGATTTCTTAAATTATTAAGTCCAATGTCCAAAGAGTCTTTTGTCCCTTGGCTTCAACTTTCAAAATAATTCACCTTCAGTGCCCAAATAAATTTCAAATCTTCATCTGCTGTTTCTATGGAATGGGAGAGTGAAGAAAAAAAAAAAATCCCTTTAACAGCTTTCTCCGCCGCTTTCCGATCTTCTTAGGGATACAATGTATCCTCCAGCAATTCAGACAGTTCAGTTCCAGAGAGTTTAAAAGATGTTAATTGACCCGGCTCAGCCAGCACTTTCACTTTTCTTGCTTCCTCCAGCACAATCTTACCTGGTTGCAGGCTTCTTCATGGCGGCCATTACTGACCGCCACTCTACCACCTCGGGAAAAAGGGGTTTTCCCAGATGAGGAGGGGGTCTGCGACACCCCCAACCCCCTGTCCGGCTCCCCTCTCTCTTCGGCTGCCTCTACAGGGCAGCCATATCCCCCTGACCCATTTGGATCAGGGGCACCTCGGCGGCAAGCGCAGTAGGAATCACGAACAGTCGCGAATTCCTGCTGCCACCAAAGCCACGCGGAACCGGAAACCAACAATGGGCATTTATGGTGCAATTTACATTACAAACTGCCCTGGAACAAATATTTTGAAAGCTGTTAGCTGAATAAGTAACTAGGTCTGTGTTCCCAGCATAACTGTTCTCAAAAAAGAGGTATGATATCCTTGCAGGAAGCGGTTTTTAAACACAGTGTCAAAGCTGGACTGTATAGCATAATATTATCGGTCTTTCCACTGTGCCTGTAAAGCCAGTTTATACGTAGGGAGTGAACATGTTCTATTCAAGATTGTAACTGAAGATAAATTGTAAATTGCCGTATTACTGTCCTAAAAGAATAATATAGTTTGCTGAATCTTTTTGCTGAAAATCCATAATTCTACATGTTATGTTAAAATCATAATCATATCTTTCAATGTAACTACTTTTCCCAAAATCATTTGAACAAATAGGTGAGCACTCAGCCAAAACTGGTCTTTAAAGGGGCAAGTCGAAATTTTGTGCACCCAATCATTTTTAAATTCCAGCATTCCTTTTTTGAATTTGTTAAACTAATATTTTAAAGAGATTTAATAATATTCTTAACTTTTTATTTCAATGTCTATCTCCTCAATATTCTTTAACTGTCTATTTTTTTTAAAAAAACCTGCAGATATAGAATTGTCTAACTTAGCACTTCTGAGCTGATAAGGATTTGGAGGCTTTGGATGTGTTTGGCTCACGCGGTGAAATCAGGACAAGTTTTAACAGAATATACTGCTATTCCACATTTCAGTTGCAATTCCTCTTGTGATAAATCAAATGGTTTAAAAGCTTGATTGGTGTTTACTTGTTCAGAAGTATTAATACCTCTCTTAGCCCATAATTAAAGCAGCCTTTAATGCTGGAAATAGAACTGTGGCTAAAAATGGAGCAGAGCCTCTCCCACAATATCAAGTGGGATCACATAATCCTCCCTGAAGCTCTAATATGATAAGAAGAAGAAAAAGAAACAAACAAGGAGGCTGTCTTAGTAGTAGAGCCATCAATTTGGAATACCTGAATTGACTTTTGTCCTTTCTTATAACTTCATGGATTACATTTTTGCCATGGGTGTTCTGCAAGCGAGACTAACTTTAGAAATGATTTGCATGCAGAAGTCCATGTTCAGTTTCTTCCAGCTGAAGTATTCTCAGCTGAACTGGAGGAACTTTTATGATCTTCCCTGGATAGCCATGAAAAGTTGTAATTCACAATACTAGGCTAAATAGGACTATCATCATCTAATTTAGTTTAAGGCCGTGGAATACATTCATATGCTTGTTGGTGTTTTTCACCAATATAGCTGAATGGTTAGAATATTCATCTCTTCAATTTAATCTGTTGAGTATATATTTAAAAACCTGAGTTAGTAATTATCGTCACAAAGCGAGCAACCAGGAGTTCATAAGTTTCTTTTTCATTGTTGTTCCAAAGTTCATCAAAACAGAAGTTATATGTATATGTATATATAGTATCTTTAAAAACTGCTTGAGCACGTTTACATCTTGACATCAGTGCCAACTTTTTCTCTTCCCTCTTATTTTCTCTTTCCTTCTTTCCACCCTCCTTTTTTTTCCCCCTTAGTGTATTAGGCATCTTTCCGTGCCTAGAAAAAATGTTCATGCTATAGCCCAGAGCTGCTAGCAAGCAAGTCTTATGGCAGTGTCAGATAACTGAAGTCACAAGGCTAGACTACAAAGTGAAATACCACAGATCTATAAACAATGTTCCACGCTAATGTGAAATTTTCAGGTTTTTGGGTATACCTCAGAGCACTTGAGGGCTTTCTTTTAGAACTAGGTTGAGCTTCATGGAAACCAACCCTTCCTTCAAAGAGATCATGGAGAAATCTTCTCAGATTATATCTCTACCTTCATTTTTCCAATTTAGCCCTTTACATATTCACGCAGACACTAGGAATTCATCAGGCTTACTCACAGTTAAGTGTGTATATAATGACAGCTTAAAGTAGCTTGAAAACTGGCATCTAAAAAGATGGATAAATATCATAACTGGCTTTAAAAAGTTACTTGGGAAAGTGAGCAACCAACTCTTATTGCTTTAAAGTACTTCTTGCTTAGACCTGTTTGTCTGGAAATTTTTGGCACGGGTTTCCCAAGTCCAAGTAGGTTGTTGGAACACTTCTACTGTATATAGCCTGAAGGCTTTATAAATGCTACGCAGAGGCTATTGGGTTGTTGGATGAGTGATCAGAATAAAGCACAAGACATTGTAAGTGGGAGGTGGGCTCCTCTTGTTTGGAAAAGCTGTTCCAGCCTTGTGCTGCCATCCTAATCGTTGATAATCAGTCAGTGTTGGATTTTTTTCTTCCGCTCCAGATTTAGAATTAAGTTTTTCTCCCCATAAAGCACATGTTTTCAAGCTGCACTTTTTTGATTCATGAAGTTCACTTTATAATTGATTTAATGGATAGAATGTTGTACAACAGGGCAACAAGGCACTCTGTGTAGGAATAAATTTATTGGATTTTGCAAGGCGATCAAACCGGTCAGTCCTAGAGGAGATCAACTCTGACTGCTCTTTAGAAGGCCAAATCCTGAAGAGGAAACTCAAATACTTTAGCCACCTAGTGAGAAGGAAGGACTCACTGGAGAAGAGCCTAATGCTGGGAACGATTGAGGGCATTAGAAAAGGGGACGACAGAGGATGAGGTGGCTGGTTAGAGTCACTGAAGCAGTAGGCATGAGCTTAAATGGACTCTGGGGGATGGTAGAGGACAGGAAGGCCTGGAGGAATATTGTCCATGGGGTCGCAATGGGTCGAACATGACTTCACAACTAACAACAACAAAAAATGTGTATAGTGTATTTAGAAAGGCTAACCAGGAGAGCAACAGCAAAGGATGAAGTACCTCCGAATTTCTATGAAAATGTATATTTTTTCGTTAGTGACACTTCAATGCAGGCTGATGCTTCAAGACTTGACAATATTGTTACATTAACTTCTACGCCTTTCACTTCTTGGGGCTACTTGGATTAATTAAACATTATAATTGAGATCCTCCCAAGTGGCTGTTCCATTCTTACTGATTTTTCCTCTTTCAGGTGCAGATAGCATTATTGAAAAGGCATCACACTCCGGGATGATCAATCCAAGCCGTCAGTGGCAGGTCTTGAAGCAAAATTCTGGCATAGCTCATTTTGAATACCAGATCCGGGTCACCTGTGATGAACACTACTATGGTTTTGGATGCAACAAACTTTGTCGACCAAGAGATGACTTCTTTGGACATTATACTTGTGATCAGAATGGAAATAAAACCTGCTTGGAAGGCTGGATGGGACCAGACTGTAACAAAGGTTTGTTAATAGCCATATCTTGTTTCTTGTATATCCTCCACTCCAAAATTCTAGAGGCCAAGAAGGTTAACTTTTTAGGCCAACTAAACATCTGCTCAGAAAAATGTTTTTTTTGTGTTTTTTTTTTTGCTGTAACTTGGGAAAAATTAGAATATAGTTTTATTTTAAAATATTTTAGGCTGAGGCCTTTTTGAGTCCAAAACCTTTAGATAGCTAACAGCAGTGGTGTCAAACTCACGGCCCATGGGCCGGATGCATCACCTGCTGGCCATGCCTACTCACCCACTCCTGGTTTATCAAAGGGGGTAAAGTCCCGATACGTGACAACATGAGTTTGACATCCCTGGCTTATAGGATCAGAACAAATTAACAGTAAGCAAAGTCATGAAGGAGCACTATGGAAATAATAAAGGGGACATTACACCCATTAATGTAAAGGACAGCTACATCAAATCCACAGGAGGGGCTATGTTTTGGGTGATACCAAATTATCTCAGGCGATTAAAACACAAGGACAACAAAAGGTCTGAAAGAATATCCCTAAAATAGAGGAATAGGCAATTAAATGACCAATGTAGTGTCCTCTAACAAATGGAGTCAGAGAATGAATAGGCAGAAGGATACAGATGTGGTCAAGAGGGTTCTAGGAAAGATCCAGGATTTTTGTTTTTGTTTTATTGCTGTGAATAAAGGCAAATTCCATGCTGGGAAACATGGAGGAATGAACAGATATTTAAGTTACCAGAACTGTAATACCTTTATGGGGAGGTTAACTTTGAATTTTGTATGCAGTTTAGTTTAACTCAGGATATTTACAGCTGGAAAAGAGTACCCATATAATGAACAAAGGAAACTGCTCTAGTAGGAAAGGTAAAATATTTAGGGTTCTTCTGCTCAGAAAAGGGTAAGCAAAAGAGATACAAGTTTATAAAATTATGTAGGATATAGAGAACATAAATAAATGGTCTTCCTCTGTTATAATCCGAGAAATTAAGGTTAACTAAATTGAATGGTGAACAAATCAAAACAGGTAAAAGTACTACAGGATCCAATCTGGGTTGGAGGAGGGCTCCAACACAAGTCCGAAAACTCGGAAGACCAAACCTCCGGTCCTGGTAACCGACCCAGATTGGATCCCGCAACATTATCCTGGGACATGTATATTCGCCTTCATTCTAAAAGAGAAGTACTGCTTCATACAAGATGGAGATAAACAGAACAAGTTGCTTCTGCAAGCTGTAACGATGACACCAGTTTAACTTGTTTTGAAAAGTGGATTAGATCAGTAAATGAAATGTACTTGCCCACAGTGCAGCTGGCAAAATGCAGCTATCACATGAACCAACTTCTTTCACCTACTGATAACAGCCATCCTTGAACAGTTACATTTATTACCAGTGAAGGTTCTAAAAGGATTTAAGCGCCATAAAGGCTGTGTTACAGCAATCCAACTTGGACACCACTAGCGCATGAATAACTGACTTCTCCAGGGAGAGCTGCAGCTGGCAAAACAAAACAAAACTCCTTAAAACGTTGCTGCCTAAGCTTTCTCATCTAGTGATATATCCAGGAGACCTCCCAAGCTGTGTTTTTATTTAGCTTAATAATGCATGATTATTTTGTGAGTTGTGACTTGGTCTAACATGGCCTCTTGGAGTTAGGACTGTTTGCAGATCCTCACTTAATATAGGCCATTAGGCCAATTCCCCTCCCACCTGGGCTGTAGGTGTGACTGAGTGAATGAGAGAGAGTGATTGCCATTTTTTGGAATACCTGTTTTTAAAAATTATATACCTATTGAGCTGCAAAACCAAACTTAAGCTTCTTTTTTTAGCTAAGAATGCATCTGAGGCATAATAGGCCCCATAATTTTATTTTTAAAATTTAAAAATGATGGTTTTCCTCCCTTTCTGGAAGAAGGACAGTAGTAAATGGGGGATTCTGTTAAAGAGGGGCTTCAATAGGCATCAAGAAGGATCATAATTAGGGATTATATCCTCTATGTCAGCCATTTTGTGTAGCCATCTTCCATGGGATGTCCTCAACATTCCAGACAGGCGTGACCCCACCCAAAGCCTGGGGTCGCATGAACAATGCTTGTTCAGCATGAAGGCATCATGAATTGTAATGTGTCCTCTGTTTAAAAAGCATCTATAAGGACCGTATCTCAATTGCAGAGTGTTTTAACTTTGTACAGCACAGTCCCAGGTAAAAGCCGTCAGATTTCTAAAATAGAGGAGCAGGTAGCAGAGTGATAGGGAAAGATTGCTCCTGCTACTAACCAAAACAGAAGTTAATTTTGGGGTATCATTGTAAGAATGTTTGAGACTTCCATCAGTTGGCCTCCTCTAGTTTTACTTTTTAAGAAATCCTTGTGAGAAGTTTGTTCAGGTCTACACTTGTTAGAAATTGGGTAGAGTGGATTTGCAGTTGGACAGGGACTTCCTCTGTGCTGAGACCTCTGATCAAAATGGATACCTGCAGCTGCCATTTAGGCTTGGCAAATGCGCCCAGGTGCCTCCTGCTCGAAGGCCTTTGGAGACCACATTGTTGCACACATCCAAGAAGAGTGTGGGTTGTCTTTGAATGTCTGAGATAGTGGCATGCCCATGCCTGCTTGCTTTTTGGCCTTTCCCACTTTTGGCATGCACCCCTTTCCTGAAAGTTAGATACAATTTTGCTTGATTTGAAAACAATCCTATTTTGAGCCTGGTAACTCTCCCATTCCTACCCACAAATAAGCATTTTAAAAAACAACAACCAGATTCCTTTGTTAATGCTAAGAAACCAAGTGAAAGAACCTTGGTTGCTTTTCTATTGTGTTAGCTGTGGTGCTATCAATGCACTGCAAATCAAACCTTTCACTGTCGGAGTGGGTGAAAGGTGCTTTTATGCAAATGATTTTGCAGCGATAATATGTGGGTGCATTAATGTATAGACTACGTTGAGAGATAGAAAATGCTGCAGGCCAGTAAAGTCTTTAAGAACTCTCAACATTGGGCTCATGTAATTTTGTTATTGAAGCTTTTACCAAGCAGTTGGGACCTCTTCTTTGCAGGTGGCTGGCCCGAAGCACCTCAGTTTCTTTTCCAGAAGGTTTCATTAAAGGGGCCCACTGCAGTGGTAACTGGGCTATTAAAAACTTTCCAGGGGATTCGAGGTGCAAGAAATGTTCTCCTTCATTTTTCCTATTTCCTTTCTTTTGAATTTTCTCCCATTTTTTTTCTTTTCTTTTCAGCAATCTGTCGTCAGGGTTGCAATCCCAGACATGGTTCTTGTAAAATACCCGGCGAATGCAGGTAAAAGCAAAGACATCTTTTCTTCCTTAAATGATTCAGAATTGTTGTAAAAGTACAAAAAAAGAAACAAGAAAGAAAGAAAAAAAGCAGGAGTTAACATTAAGGCAGTCTTGATGTTTAATTTCGAAGCAAATATTCTCGACCCCAGGGCTCAGGAAAGAAAACAATGTTTTGGGGAGATGCCTTGGAAAAGCCTGTTGCATGTAAACGTATTTCTTTTGGATCTGGAGGCAGGAAGTCAAACAGCTTGTGAACCTTCAGTACTGAATGGCAGCTAAACTCTTGGCCCAGCGTTAGCATGTAATCCGTTTACTTACTTCTAGTAAGTGTAATTATATGACTGATTTTAGCTTTCGCCATCTCCTATCCTCCCCCCGCCCCTCCTTTCCCTCAACTTTTCCCACCAGTAGGCATAAGTTGAGCATTCTTGAGATGGGATTACTTGCCTGCTCCTTAGGTCCTCTGCTCTTGGGAGCCAGACTTCAGAGTGATGAGAGGTTAATAGCTTGGATGGAATCTTGTCCGTCCATAGATCTTCTTGATGAAGCAGAGGGCTGGCTGTGGTTCTTTGATGTCTCCTTTCTTTTCTGGCAAGCAGACAAGGTTGGGATGAGAGGTGGGTAGGGAGGACAGCTCACATGTAGCCAGACTCTGAAAGCCAAGAATCGTGATTATGTTGCATCCTTGAATTGGGTTTGCATTAAGGTAAGCATTGTTGGGGTAGGAACCTTTGCTTTTTAATGCTTCCTTTTTTTCTGGAGTAATTGCCGCCTGTATTTCAGGCTCAGGAAAAAGTAGCTCCTGAGATTGGCAGGCAGTGGCCCTCCAGAAGCTGGCTGTGTAATCCAGTCGCATTGTGGGGTTTTGGGGGGTTTCTTCCCTAGACTGACTCCGAGATTCGGTCACGGAAGCCAGAAGCATTTGGGGAGGTCAGGAAAATCTCTAGCCTTGGGGAACCGCTTGAGGTTTGGAGGTTTGCAAGTCTGAATCCGAAGGATAGGTTTATATTCCAAAAAGCGGTGGCAAGCACAGTGAAAAGAAGGTCAACCAGACCTCATCTTTCCCGTTCCACTGGCAAGCATTGTTGACCAATCATCCCCGGGCCTGCCCAGTCACATCACACGAAGCCAACACTCTCCTTCCTCTTTTCTTAATCTCAAAGCCAATCAAATCCCTGCTTTTCTCTCCCTGGAAACAGCTCCCACCCCGTTTACGTCCTCTCAGAAAGTCAAGTTTTTTGGGAAGAGGAGTGGACCACTGCCAATAACTTTATAAACACTTTCTTGCCTCTCTGTAGAAAACAGGACTATTACTTACAGCGGTGAGGGGGGAGAAAACGCCATGTGTCTGGCAGCTTTGATCCATATCTGCCTGGGGAAAATCCTGAAAAGGGAAGGCATGTATGGAAAGTCCTTGACTTACAACAGTTCATTTAATGACCATTCAAAGTTAGAACCTGACTGAAAAATGTGACTTATGACCATTTTCCACACTTACGACCCATTTCAGCATCCTCATGGTTACACGATCAAAAATTTGGTTGCTTAGCAACTGACTCGTATTTATGATGGTTCCAGTGTCCTGGAGTCATGTGAGCAACTTTGGCGACCCTCTGACAAGCAAACTCAATGGTGAAGTCAGATTCCCTGAGCAACTGTGTTACTAACTTCACAGCTGCAGTAATTCACTTAACAGTAGTGGCAAGGAAAGTCGTACAATAGGGCAGAATTCACTTGGCAACAGAAAGTTTACGCTCGGTTGTGCTGGTGCGTCGAGGACTACCTGTCGGTGGGGCTGCCAACTGGTTACCCTGGGAGGGCTCTTGTGCAGTACACAACATCCATTCAGCAGCAGTAGGAGACGGTCCGCTCTCTCAGGGCCCTTGCTCCATGTTAGAAGTGGCTTTCACCTTGTAGCTGCCCCTTAGTATTTGCAAAAGAGAAGAATCTGTCTGTAACAGATAACAGATAATCAGAGTTGGAAGGGTCATCTAGTCCAACCCCCCACCGCCCAAGTGGGATACCCTACACCATTTCTGACCAATGGCAGTCCAATCTCTTCTTGAAAGTCTCAAGTGATGGCACTCCCACAACTTCCCACGGCAAGCTGTTCCATTGGTTGATTGTTCTCACTGTCAGAAAGTTTCTCCTTGTTTCCAGGTTAAATCTCTCCTTGTTCAGTTTCCATCCATTATTCCTTGTCTGGCCTTTGGATGCTTTAGAAAATAGCTTGACCCCTTCCTCCTCTCTGTGGCAGCCCCTCAAATATTGGAAGACCGCTATCATGTCTCCCCTGGTCCTTCTCTTCACTAGACTAGCCAAGCCCAGTTCCTGCAACCGTTCGTTGTATGTTTCGGCCTCCAGTCCCCTAATCATCCTGGTTGCTCTTCTCTGCACTTTTTCTAGAGTCTCAACATCTTTTTTATAATGTGGTGAACAAAACTGGATGCAGTACTCTAGGTGTGATCTTACTAAGGCTTTATAGAGTGGTATTAGTACCTCCCTTGATCTCGATTGTATCCCTAGGTTAATGCAACTTAGGATTGTGTTAGCTAACAGGACGACCCCAGCATCGTTGCTCCCCTGAGAGCCTTCTCATTTGCAGAAATGGAATATGATTATGTTGGGAAGAGAAATGTTAACTATGAATCAGAATCCGAATAGAGCTGGAAGAGACCTTGGAGATCTTCTAGTCCATCCCCCTGCTCAAGCAAGAGATCCTATACCATTTTGGACAAGTGACCATCCAGTCTCTTCTTAAAAACCTCCAATGATGAAGCAACCACAACAACTGAAGGCAATGAGCTCAAGTGCCCGTCCCCTTTCAACCATCAGAGCTTTCCTTTGAAACCTCTTCCACCAAGGAGGGGAGGGGGGCTATCCCAGGGCTGCCTGGAATGGAGGGAGCTGGAGGCAGATAGGCCCTACCCCATTGTGGAGACATTGCCGAAAAGCAGGTGTGCCTGATTTTAAAAAAGCAAGGAGCGAACCGGCCTTTTTTACACAAAAATGGGATCAACATCAATCCAAGTGGCCCTAACGGAATGATCCTGAAGAGAAAAGCGGTGAGATTCTTGCTGTCTGACTGTCTCTCCGTGCAGACTTGCCCTCAGTCAGTCAGCCTGTCGTATTTCTTTGCCCTATTTTGGTTGGGCTGGATCCCAAGAGATGCACAAGCCAAAGCAGCAAAAGATTTGTGCTTCTGTCATCCAGCTGAATGTGCCTTAGAGGGTTTGCCTGCATTCCTTGCTAGCCAGAACAACAGGCTTTGTTTTCAGAGTTCAAGCCTTCCTGTGCCTCTCGCCTCCCACTTGCTGCCTAGACATGCATTATTGCCCTTATTTACTTAAGGTGCAACTTTCCCACACTTCTTCTTTTTTAAAAAATATATATATGTATACTTCCAGCAGCAGAGCTGCCCTTCCTGATACTCCAGCCTCAATTATTTTCTTGGATTTGGGAAAACCAAACTATACAGTGTGTTTTTTTTCCCACTGAGTTGGGATGAGTCATAGTCTGCTATGTTACAGATGCAGCCGTTTAAAAATAAAACCCCAGCCAAAGCTGCTTTTAAGGCCTAAAAACAAAAAAAAATGTATAGAAGTTTCTCTCATTCTTATTAGAAGTGATGTGGAGCCAAAGAAAAAAAGGCAAAAAAAAAAAAAAAAAAGACCTGAACAAGATGAAATGGGCCCATTTTGTAAGCCAGGCTCTATTTTTGAAGCATACGATGGTTGGATGTACGTTAATGTGGAAAGGCCTAATAAACTCCTCTGCTAAAATTAGCCTGGCTTTAGTTTGGCTTTTGTTTTTGGAATGGAACTATCAAGATGGGCCTTGCCTAGCATTAAAAATAAAGTTAGATTTTTAGAGGCTGGTTGTTGTTGTTGTTGTTGTTGTTGTTGTTATTATTATTCTGCTGCTCTGTGTTGAAGCAGAGTGTGCTGCAAGAGGCTGTTGACACTTAACTTATAGCGGCCTGTTCTGGAAGTCCCTCTTCCCTAACATCACGTTCTCCTTTCCAGCACTGGCTGCCAGTGAGTGATGAGGGCCTGTAGTCCAAGATTTCAGGCAGCTTTTTGTGAGGGGCAGGAGAGAAGCTGTATAAAGCTTTTGTTCTGTGCAAGGATTGAAATCTGTCTTTTGTCCTTCTGGGCCTTCTTTATTCAAAGGGGAACTTCCATTTCCTCTGCTCTGCTGCTCCCAGAGAAGATCCCACAGTCAGGACTTGAAATACCTGTTGTTTTCAATCTATCAGTGGCATCAAGGCATCTCTCTTTCTCAAAGCTGCTGCTGCTGCTGTAAAAAAAATAATAATAATAATAATTAGGGGGAGTGGCTTTCCATTTGAGGGTTTTTTTTTAAGGAGAATTGAAGCATGATATTAGTGTTTAAGTGATTAGCTCCCTATATCATATCCCTGTCATTTTTTTCCTTCATCACAAGGCTGTATGGCAGAGTATTGCTTGGAAAATTAAATGAAAAGACTTATTTTGGAAAGTTAGGTCCAGTGGAGTTGAGTAATTGCAGTTGATTGTTTCTCCCCGGATATTGCCTTTTTTGTTCACTCACAATTTCACACTTGCAAATTTTTCATTTTCTACCACAGATAATATATTTTATTTATTTATTTTTTTTAAAAAAATGGCAGTGCCCTAATGCATAAGGGCAGGAAGCAGGGGAGACTGCGTATTTGGATAATAAATTATTTTTCCCAGATTTTGTTGTTACATCAACTTGCGTTGTAGTAGGTATTCATTTGTTTTAAACTTACACATACCTTTGAGCCAAAGTTTTAAATAAAATAATCAGAGAACTGGGGTCCCTTTACTGAGCTATGTCTGGGGCAGCTATATCAACCCCACCCCTGTCCCCTTCCTTTCATGTTGCGAATGGAAATAACAATTATCAAATGGAAATATTGCCTCAGAACTTCTGTTCTTACCTCTCTTAAAGTAGCTTCCTTCTCCTCATGTCAGCCTGTGACTCCTAGTAACTGCATAGTGCATACCCCCAAACAGTGGTACATCTATGAGCAGAGTTGTGAGCAAAGGGAAACCTAGTTAGCTAGCTGCTTCATCCTGCTGGGCTGTTTGCCTTTCTGCTGAAATGCCCCTAACCCCTTGTATTCATGAGGGTCTTTGGATAATTGTCGCTCCTCCTGACTCATTCTTTTCTCTTTTCACCCTGATTCCTTTCCTCTAATCCATTTGTCAAGGCCCAGAGATTGATCTCTTGTGTCCACCCACCCACTCTCCCTCCTGTGTTTGTGTGAGCTTCAGAATAGCATAGAGTCTTGTCTTCAATGGCTCCACACTGAGCCTCCCAGAACAGTTATTCTTTTGTACAAAGGCTGCCTTTAGAGACCTTGGTTAAAACTGTTTGTTTACAAGAAGCCACCAAACAAGTCTCGGAAAGAATGCTGCCTTTAAAAAAAAAAGGAAAGCAAAATTTGGACTTTCCAGTCGCTGGTCCTTTTATTTCCTTTCGAGATATAATTCCAAGCTCTCTTTCTTCGAAGGTGTCAGTATGGATGGCAAGGCCAGTACTGCGATAAATGCATTCCACACCCGGGCTGTGTCCATGGAACGTGCAACGAACCGTGGCAATGCCTCTGTGAAACCAACTGGGGTGGCCAATTCTGTAATAAAGGTAGGCTGAATCTAGGAGGAGGCTGTGAGGAGGTTTGAAATGCAGATCAATATCATGGAGGTTGGGATGGGTAGGTAGAAAGTGGATTTTGGCCCTGCTGGCTTTGCTTCCCTATCCTGCTTATGAGCTTGCAGTCATCTGGTTGCTTTGTCTTGGGGAATATTATGGCAAAGGACAAAGAACATCTGTTTTGAAATACCTTATTCATTCTTTGGCTCCTGTTTATCCCATGCAGATCTCAACTACTGTGGGACTCACCCGCCTTGTTTGAATGGAGGGACCTGTAGCAACACGGGCCCTGACAAATACCAGTGTTCCTGCCCTGAAGGCTATTCAGGACAAAACTGTGAAATTGGTAAGAAATTCTCCAGGAGGTTACTTTGTTTTATTCAAGCACCCTGGCTGCAACCCTAGATATTATCTGGGCAGTACAAGAGATGGGGAGAGAATGCAAAATTATATTTCAGTGCATAGTAGGGAAACAGTGGTTCTCCAGAACTTTGGACTCCAGCTTTCATCTGGTTTACCCAGCATGGCTAATGGGAAGGATAATGGGACCTGAAGTCTGAAAGAGCTGGAGAGATACCTTATGGCTTCCAATCTTGAGGAAGTCAACCACAACCATTATTTTCATGCATTTATTAAAGGTTAATTCCCATTCACAAGAATTTTTTGGTCATGTTATAGACACCAATTATAAATATAACACTGAAGTATTAATGTAGTACTAGTATGATGAAATACTAGCATAGTACTGGCACTGAAGATGTTATCTAATTGGGTAATGACATGTCTGCAATGTGATTACCTGAAATTTCTGGAGAAGGACGTTGCCTCAAGTGGATCATTTGGAAATGCTCACCAGTCACCATGCAGTTAAAAATCAGCTGGGTTCAAAAATATGTGGTATAATGAAAACAACTGGTAGGTTTTTCCAAATCATCTAATCCAGATAACACTCTAGACCAGATTTCTCCAACCTTCCCAGCTTTGCAGACCTGGGGGCTGGAGGGGGAGGGAATGATTCTGTCCGAGTGGCAGGAAAATGCCATGCGCAGCTCCGTTTGTGTGAATGCTGGGCATGTGTACCTGCTACTCACACAAACGAAGTGTGCATGCACTCGCTGCTCGTGTAAGTGTGGATGTGCGCATGCACTCACCCACCACTTCCGCGGCCCAGTTCTGAACAGTTGAAGGCCTGATTGGGGGCTGGGGACCCCTGCACTAGTCCTTGGAGAATGCACTGGGAGGAAAGTGTGGTCAGGAAGTGTGACATGGTTGTTGAAAAATGACCTGATGGTCTCTAGTTTAGCGCCCTGCCATTGGTTTCAGGGTAAACCTTGGTAGTGTTCAAAGATGGGCAGAGTATCCGGACTACTGCAAGGTGGAAAGTTGGAGAAAGCCCAGAGGAAGCAAGGAATGACTTTGAGGGTCAGGGGGGGGTGGTTCACCTTGGCAGCTTTGGCTAAGCTAAAGGAGATTCTCTTCTTGTTGCAGCGGAACACGCCTGTCTTTCGGATCCTTGCCACAACGGAGGAAGTTGCCTCGAGACCCCTACTGGATTTGAATGTCTCTGTGCACTTGGCTGGGCAGCACCAACTTGCATGCTTAGTAAGTAAACTGGAATGACAAAGCTTTAACCTCTCTTGCCTCCTTAAGTGTCACAGAAATTTCCAAGGGCTTCTTAACAGTTAAGATGCTGTCAGACATCATGCCGATTGCCAAAACACAGTGCCAGTTTCTCCCTTTTAAAGATTCTCCGTTAAGAATTCCTAAATCCTTAAACCGTTTATTTGTTACCTGTGCATCCTGCCAGTATTATCTGCGAGTCTGGAAGAAGAAAACCAGAGCATGTTCTTCAGTCTTATATGTTACCCTTTCAGTTCCGGTGTCCATGGACAAATAGAAATTGTACTTCAGGAGAGATTAGAACTGCAGTTAAGGACAGATTAGAACTGAAAAGCAGAGCTGGGCAATACTTTGGTATACAATCCAGAAAAGATGTTTTGGAATATGCAGGAATCCAAATGAAAATAGAATGGCACTGTTTCTTACTTATTATAATTATATTATAAGGAAAAAATATTATAATAAAACAATGTTCAGAATGTTCCCAGTTGGTTGGGGAGATATTAGTGTGGAAAAACCCTGGGCAGCTCTCTGTGTTTTCCTGGGCCCCATTTGAACTTCTCCCAAGTAGAAATGAATTCATTGGAGTCTCTTTTCAGACTTGGGCTTCTAATCCTGGCACTTAAAAAGCAGGACAGGGGTGTGTGTGTGTGTGTGTATCCATGAATGAATATTTTCACTGGCATTCTGGCTGGAGTAGTTGTCTCTGTGTGAAGACAATGTGAAATTGACTAGCACTTTTATTGAAGGCTATTAACGCCAGAAAATCCGACCAATGTGCATATTCATGGTGTTGAAAATTTCTTCTTATCAAAATTCATAACGAATGTTTAAGATTGTCTGAAGCACAAAAGAAAGTTGAGCAGCAGGGAGGGATGAAAAGTGAAGGGCACAATATAAAAGTTGGATATTTCCTTTGGTATATAGCAAAAGGATGCACGATTGCTAATACATTGCTCAGATGATAATTGCCCTAACCTAAGGCTAAATGAATCTTTTCTTGACAGATATTGATGACTGTTCTCCAAACCCTTGTGGGCATGGAGGAACTTGCCAGGATCTAGTTGATGGATTTAAATGTGTTTGCCCACTACAGTGGACTGGTAAAACTTGTCAAATAGGTACGTGCAATGTTGAGGGATGCTGTGTCTTGAGCTCATCAGGGAAACCTCAGGTCCTTCTTTTCCCTGGGCCAAACTGATTAAAACAGCTTCCCAGATATGATGTACGGCAGTGGTGGGATTCAGTTTTTTTTAAACCACCGGTTCTGTGGCTTGGTGGCGTGGCAGGGGAAGGATACTGTAAAATCTCCAGTCAGAGATGGGATTTGCCAATTCTCTGAACTCCTCAAAATTTCCGCTACCGGTATCTGAGCTGCTGTATTATATGAGAAATTCAGATATGGCTAATCTGGGAATCTCTGGAGTTGCTTGAATTCAGAGGAGGAGAACGTCCTTACCATTTGCCCAAGAACACAACTGTACTAACCTGTACAGTTATCTTAGCCCTTCCCATCTCCCTGCATGTTGATTTGCAGGGCGGGGAGTAGCCCCCCTTTATGCAACTCTTGAGACTGCTTGCTTATCTTGGAATCGGCTGGGATACGTAATTGGTTGTTGTGAAGGGCAAATATTCCTTCTCAAGGCAGTGCACTCCCTGTTTTTTCCTTCTCTTTTGGCCTTGTGGGAAAGTTGGGGCATCCCACCAGCCTCATTAACACATTCAACCAGGAGAATTTGCAGCAGCTGCATTCCAACCTCTGGCTTGATCCTGGGAAGAATGAGTCCCCTGCACTTTGAAGGCCATGTTTTAATCCCAAGGCCTGGGGATACTCTATTCCTTAGCTAATCTCCACCTCACTCACCTCTTCCTGCCCCTCCCCCTTCCCTTTTAAAAGTAATTGTTCTCGATTCATGGGGGCCAGGGCCTCGATGCTACTTGATGACATTGTGAGAAATCAGAGTATGCTTTTAGTGATTTTAAAAGCAGTGATTTAAAAGCATCACTAAGCAACCTGGAGCCCCTCTTGAAGTTTTGGACTGTACTTCCTCTAGTTTGCAATGATGGGCTGTAGCTACTGAGGGTTGTATTCCCAAATGTTTGGAGGGCATCAGGTTGCCCAGCCCTGAAGTTGTTCTCCTCGTGTTTATGCAATCGTGTAATCTTTCAGAGTCCGCTAGCTTTTAATAAACATGGAGGGCCTGCTGTGAAAACAAGAGAGGGGTGTGCTTTCCTCTTTCACTCTACCCACAGCTGAGTGTTGAGCAATTCATTTTTCTCTTTTCAGATGCCAATGAATGTGAGAGCAAACCTTGTATCAATGCCAATTCCTGTAGGAACCTGATTGGTAGTTATTACTGCAATTGTATTGCTGGCTGGACTGGCCAGAATTGTGAGATAAGTAAGTTGTGTGTGTGTGTGTGTGTGTGTGTGTGTGTGTGTAGCTTGGGGGGTGTCAAAGGGCAAAGTGTTGCAATCGAACTTGGATTTACATTTTGTCATAATTCAGCCAGGAGGAAAGGGGGGGGGGCGCGCGCTAGAGTTAACTGATGTTTTTAGAAAGGGAGTAGTCAATCTGGCAAGAATAAGAAGCAATTTTATCAGACCCATTAGTCCACAATATGGCTAGGTTCTGATAAGGTGCCTTGAAACAATGATGTGAAGTTTCAGTTTAACTCTACTGGAAGAATTGCTGAAGGTTCCCACCCATTTACAATAACGTTATCTCAAGGAAAGCAAGCAGGAAACTTCACAGAGTTTATCTAGCTAGAACTGCAGAGCCCCCTGATTTTTTTTTTCTCTCTCTCTCTCTCCAATCTTGGATTTTCAGTTGCTGTGTTGCTTTCCCACTCAGCTTGTGTTTTTCTTCTTTTAATTACAGACATTGATGACTGTGTGGGACAGTGTCAGAATGGAGGGACTTGTAAGGTAAGTAATGTTTGATTTCCCCTGTGAGAATCTGCCAGTTTTCAGCAGAGGATAATGATGAAGAATGAAGAGGCAGCACAGTCTCTCTTGAATTTGTTAGATTTCTGCTCATCTGGGAATGGGATTTGGGAGAGGGGTGAAGTCCTCATCATTCTCACTGAAAGAGTCTTTTCTCTCAAAAAATATACAAAAGAGTCTTTTCTCTCAAAAAAAAAATACTCTGAGGTTCCATCTTTCTCCTTCTCTCTTTTACGTTAAGCTCCACAGTGGACAGTTGGAGAAAGATCACAGATAATTAATTTTAAGCTCTAGTCTACAAGCAAATCCAGGGAACAGATTGGGAAGCTTGATCATTGAATTCACAAAAATCTGAATTCCTTAAGCAACCCTACAACAGCCAGAGTTATTTCACTCGGTTCAGGAGATTGTGGTGCTGGATGGCATATTATTTCCCGCTGTGAAACAAAATCTCCCCTTTGGAAAGGTTGCCAATCAAATCTAAACTCAACCATTTTACTCTTTAAATCTCAAGCAATCGAATTTCATAGTCCATCTGCAGATGCTTATTTTATTACCACATTGTTGCATAGAAAAGATCTTTTCTGATCATCCTAAGAAATGAACGTCAACACTCAATGCTTGTCTAGTTTAGTCTTATTACTGCTAGTGTCAACTCGTTAACCTGCCCACAAAGCACATAACCATGGTTTGCTTATAATAATGGATAGTGTGCACACACCATAAGCATAATGGGTGGATTTTCCATCAGATGAATCGACTGTGAAATGATCACAATAAGACTTAGCATCATGCATGAACTAGGCCTTTGCATACGAAGAAAAAATCATTTTACGCTAAATAAAACCGAAAATGAGGTTAATGGTAGCCTTCCCTTGCAGGGACATTCAATTTCATAACACCTTCCAATGTCATTTTTCACAGTTTAGAAAAATATGCTATCACATGCTATTAATGCATGTTCAGCAATCTCAATGCGTGAATGCATAATTTGTTGCTACCAGCAGTTGTTATCTATATTTTAATGTATTCCGTCTTTAGCCTATCCTTCATTCAAACTGGCACACTTGTCCCTCTGCTCTGCTACTGCTGGCTTCTCATTTTAATTCTCTCACCAGCTAAGAAAGAGAAGGGCTTCCACGGATGAAACGGGAGTTCAGCCTGACATGGAGCAGATTGTTGCTCACCCACAAATTTCCTTGTTGAGGATCCAAACTTTGTCAAGGACCTTGGAGTACTCATCTCTAATGATCTAAATGCTAGAGCCCACTGTAACTACATAGCCAAAAAGGCATTAAGAGTTGTTAACCTAATCCTACGTAGCCTCTTCTCTGGTAATTTCACACTACTAACTAGAGCATACAAAACATTTGCTAGACCAATACTTGAATACAGCTCATCAGTCTGGAACTCAATATCTGATACTAACACAATTGAAAAAGCCCAGAAATATTTCACAAGAAAAGTTCTCCACTCCTCTACTCATTGCAGAATACCTTATGCCACCAGACTTAAAAACCTAGACCTAGAAAACCTAGAACTACGCTGCCTCCGGTCCGATCTAAGTATAGTATATAAAATCATACATTGCAATGTTCAACCTGTCAATGAATACTTCAGCTTCAACCATAACAATACAAGAGCACACAATAGATACAAACTCAAGGTTAACCGCACCAAACTTGACTCCGGAAAATACGACTTCAGCAACAGAGTGGTCAATGTTTGGAATACTCTACCTGACTCTGGTTTCTTCCCCAAACCTCAAAAACTTTAACCTTAGACTGTCTACTATTGAACTCACCCCCTTCCTAAAAGGCCCTTAGGGGGCATGGATAAGCGCACCAATCGTGCCTATCATCCCTGTCCTATTGTTTTTTTATTTTTCTTATAAGTCTCTATCTCATGTATTCAAAACTATGTTTATTCTTATACCTGTATCTTGTATGCGATTGACAAATCAAATAAATACTAAATGCTTTGTGGTTTATTGGCAAGGTGAGCTAACCTCTGTTTTGTTTTGTTTTTGCACCCTTTTTTCTTTCCAGGATTTAGTGAACAGTTATCGCTGTCTCTGTCCACCTGGCTACATCGGGGATCACTGCGAGAGGGACATCAATGAATGTGCAAGCAGCCCTTGTTTGAATGGGGGCCACTGCCAAGATGAAATCAATGGCTTCCAATGTCTCTGCCTGGCTGGCTTCTCGGGAAACATCTGTCAGGTGAGGCAGGTTCCAGATAAGAGCCAGCTTGCTGTGCAGTTCCTGGATCTGTAGGCTGAATGCCTGCATTCAAGCGAGCAGCGTTAATAGACGTTTTATTTTATTTATTTTATTTTATTTTTAAAAACAACATCAAGGGTGAGGTGTGGGAATTCATAACTCAGCTGGTATTGGTGTGCATTCACATTGCGAGCTCTGCATGCTGTTGGATAACATTATTTTAGCGAGGCTGGTGAGAGCTGCCTTGTGTCTGGCGTGCACAGGCAATAGAGGTGGCAGATAAAAAAAGGGGGGGGGGTCAGATTCCACATTTCCTTCCTGTGACCGTGGGAAGAAGAAGAATAAAGCTTTGGCTTAGATCCTCTCTTCTGTCCTCCTCTTTTCCTCCATCACTGACAGTTGGACGTAGATTACTGCGAGCCCAACCCTTGCCAGAATGGGGCCCAGTGCTTCAATTACGAGAGCGATTATTTCTGCAGCAACTGTCCAGATGATTACGAGGGCAAGAACTGTTCCCACCTCAAGGATCACTGCCGCTCAACTCCTTGTGAAGGTATGCGTTTTGAACTCCTTGGGAAGCTAGGCTTTTTTGTGTGCTGTGTAGTATAGCACGCGCTCGGGGACGCCCTTCGTGCAGAATGTCCCAAATTCAGCCTCCAACATCACCTGAGCAAGGTGTCTGTCTGATATTTCTGGTGACTCGGCATAATCAGTGCTGTGTTAGGTTTGCTGGCTTGGGTCCAGGAGGCGGCAATAGCTCCTTTAGACCAGTGAATCCTTCAGGGATTCAATTTTTTTTCCTATCAATTCTGTGGGCGTGGCAGGGGAAGGATACCGTAAAAATCTCCAGTCAGAGGTGGGATTTGCCGGTTCTCCAAACTACTCAAAATTTCCGCTACCGGTTCTTCAGAACTGGTCAGAACCTGCTGAATACCACCTCTGCTTCAGACCCTGTTTTCGATAGTCATACGGAGTATTGAGTTAACCCTAACTCTTTAAATAAATTAATAGGCATTGGTCTCCTGCTATTTCGAGAAGGAAGGCCCAGTAACTTTACCATGCGTTTCTAAATAACTTTTAAAACTACCAGCTCTGCCCACTTGGAGAAATCCAAATCAAAGCCAACTGTCTGCTTCAAAGCCCATCCTAATATTGTTTAGCACAATCCTCAGCCACCGGTGATCCCTGATCTAGCTGGAAAAAGAATCTGGTCTGATCTAAGGCCTTCCTGGTTATGAGATGCTCTTGCTCCTAAAGAGTTGGGGATACTCAGAAAACACGAAGTACTTTAGAATGGTCTTTTACACTTCCAAGGGAATTTTAATAGCAATATTGGGTCATAGGATGTAGGCATACTGCTCTCTGGGACCGAAGGTCACATACCAGGTTCTGGAAAATATTGGGGCTGGGTGGAAGACATGGCAAGAGAGAAGCAGATGTGTTCAAAGCAGAAAGTGATGGGGTCCGAAGTTGAAACCATTGTTCTTCCCAAGTTGGACTGTGTTGCATTTCCTTGTCCACCTTCTGCTTCCTTATCAAGCTTTTAAAACAGAAATGTCCAACCTTGGCAACTTTTAAGACTTGTGGTTTTCAACTCCCAGAATTCTCCAGCCAGCCATGCCTGGGAGTTGAAGTCCACAAGTCTTAAAAGTTGCCGAGGTTTGGGGAACCCCTGCCTTAGAGCCTAGTTTAATTTGAATTTACTTTCCCCACCTCAGTAGCAACCGCGGAGACTCCATAAAGTTACTGGTAAGACAGTGAAGATTCATTTTTGCTTGCTTGTCTCTCTTCCACAGTGATTGACAGCTGCACTGTTGCTGTTGCTTCCAACAGCACCCCAGAAGGGGTTCGCTATATCTCTTCCAATGTTTGTGGGCCCCACGGCAAGTGCAAGAGCCAAGCAGGCGGCAAGTTTACTTGTGAATGCAACAAAGGCTTCACTGGCACCTATTGTCATGAAAGTAAGATTTGGAGATGCTTATCTCGATTCCTCTCATTTACATCCAAGTTTGAAGCTCCTTGGGTAAAACAGTAAGATCATTTGTCCTTGGGACGTGGTGTTGGCGGTATTGGCCCTCGTGCATCTTTTCAACCCTGCCCGAGTTCTCTTTTTCCTCCTCCTGTGGTGAATTGGAGACTGGAGCCTTGGAAAAATTGTTTATTAAAAGGTCCCTGCCCATGAATATTTAACTTTTTAATAAATTATAACATTAACTTGGGCGTGTGTACAGAAGGCTTTCTACTAGTGTACAGCAAACTTAACCTGCCATTTTTATTGATTGCCTTACATAATATTTAAATCATGGGGCGATACTAAGAATAAGTTGTTTTTTTATCAGCCTGCTTTCCGTTTTTTTTTTAACAAAGGGCCGGGCATCATGATAGAGCAGTTGTATGTTGAAGCAGAAACAGATTTAATCTTGACATCTCTAGGGACAGGGCTCAAATAGTTTTGTTCCACGGGGGGGGGGGGGGCATGATATTTTGCAACTTAGATTCCCTGTTTCATTTTTTTTTTTTAAAGGGCACTGTCAGTCTACTCATCTCCTTTTCATTCCTTGTTTTTCAGACATCAATGACTGTGAGAGCAACCCATGTAAAAATGGCGGCACCTGCATTGACGGCATCAACTCCTACAAGTGCATTTGTAGTGACGGCTGGGAAGGCACCTTCTGTGAAGCCAGTAAGCGGCTCCTCCTTTTCCAACAGGCGGGAGGAGAAATCTCTTGAAAACACCGCGGGGTTCCTTTATCAAGCAGCCCATCTAGATTTCAAGAGAATTGAGGATCTCCATTTGAATCAGAAGAAAATAGTTTTCTGAGTTTTGTAGGCTATACAACATTAGAAGTTGCAAGTATGTGTTCTGCCCTAGGTTGTAGGAAGAGTCAGTGAGAGTTATATCCTGTCCACTCGTATCCTCCTTCGTCTTCCTTTGGGCATGGGGCTCGGCAAAGAGGAATTCATTCTCTTTTCACAAAGCCAAGTAGTTGCTCTTTCTGACCTCACGTCTGAGCCCATCCTACAAGCCCTTTTGGGTTGATGCTTTATTTTTACCTGCTTGTTTGTCTTGCTGTTGAGATACTCAGGATGGTTGTCTTACGTTCACCTCTCTCTAAATTGCTGAGAGAGCTTATTTATTTATTGGTTTTATTTACTGCAGCTTTTATGCAGCTCACAGCAGCTTACCGAGGATAAATAAAAGAAGAGCTATCGTAAAGCATTAACAGAAACGAAACAATAATGCCCCAAGCATCGGCTTCAGCATCCAAATCTATAGCATATATAGATTTGGAACAATGTTCCAGACAGCCAAGAAGTCTGGGAAATGTAGTTTTCCCAAAGCATTTGAGAGGGTTTGTTTGTTTTTTTGCAACGAAATCTGGTTATAAGTTCCAAGCCGTTGCACCACTGGAAGGGTAACTTTTTGCATTTCATTTCTCTTCTCACTATGTGCTCACATAAAACATAAATGTTCTTAAGCAAAAAGGATATCCTGTGCAGGAGAAGCTTTCTTATAGCTGTCCTTTTGCTCCATCTAGTTATCTGTGTGCCTGAAGTGCTCTGTCTAAACTTGCTATACGGTTAAGGGAATGTTGGCTTCCCGTGATCTGAGTTTAGTATAAAGTTGGTGTAGCTAAAGTACTGGAATGTTTTCCATTATAAGGCATATAGAGGTAGTCCTTGGCTTAGGATCACAATTGAGCCCAACATTTCTGCTGTTAAGTGAGACTGTTGTTAAGGGAGTTTTGCCCCATTTTACAACATTTCTTGCCACAGTTGTTAAGTGAATTAACTGATTTTTTGGCTGGTTTGAGGCCTTGGGCCTCCCAAAGGCTTGGAAAAACCCTATGCAAGGCTTTTCAGGCCAAATTATAGGCCCGTTTCATCACTTCTGATAATATGGGAAGTGACGAAATGGGCCTATAATTCGGCCTGAAAAGCCTTTGGGAGCCTTTTTCCAAGCCTCTGGGAGGCCGAAAAAGGCTTCAAACCAGCCGGAAAAAATCAGCTGTGAGGTGCACAGAAGTGGAGTGAGGTAACTTTACCTGCGGCTCACATGCCAGCACAAATGGCTCTGCTTGCCATTTGTGGCACGTGTGCCATAGGTTTGCCATCACAGATATAGAATTTTTGATCATGTGATCATGGGCCTGCTACAAAGATCCTAAGTGTCAGAAATGGTCATAAGTCACTTTTTTCAATGTCCCTGTGACTCTGAACAGTCACTAAATGAACTGTTGTAAGTCAAGGACTACCTGTACACCAGGAGCTGCATAAATTGCTGATGTATTTTGCAGAGTTAAACTCGAGGTATTTTCTTGTCTTCATCCAGCAGACTTAAGTTTTATGAAGCTTATACCCGAAAAGAATCTTTTTATCTTTTGAATGCCGTATTACTGTTGTCCTCAGTTTTCATTTTTGTGACAATAATACTAACCTCAAGGGGAGTTTGCCACATACCTGCGGTGTTTCAAGGACACCCAGGGCCATTTTGGCCTGGAAAGGGTGTAATTACAAGGTCTTGTTTTTCATTCCAAGGGAGTTGCCATTTTCTCAATAGTGAGAAAACCCAAAAGGGAACACAGGGACGGCGTGTAGAATAGAGGGTATAGGCATCAAGATTTTTTTGCACTATTTAATCCAGGAACTACAGGCTAGAAAGAAGAACGTGAATATGCAGAGGAAGCGCATTCTATAAATATTTTTAGCTACTACACTAGCCGACATTCTCCTCTTATTATCCCCAGATATCAATGATTGCAATAAAAGCCCTTGCCACAATGGAGGGACGTGCCGAGACTTGGTCAATGACTTTTTCTGTGAATGCAAAAATGGCTGGAAAGGAAAAACTTGCCACTCACGTGAGTGTTTTTTAATACCTTTGCGAGACTTATACTGGTGGTATTCAGAATGTCGTATTTTGTGCCTGAACTGAACTGAATTTACTCAGTGAGGTGATTGTCTTCCGAGTAGAAGGTGGGCTTCTATTCCTCTGCCCTTGAAGTGTTCAAAGTATCCTGTGTCCCAAAGATGCTCTTTTTTTTTCTTTTTTTTTCTCAATAGGCAACTGGGCTTCCTTTGTTTTCTGCTTGAAGATCTTCAGAAGGTTGGATGAGAAGCAAAATGTCTTTGAGCAAAAACAAAGGAAGTCCAGTTGCCTTTTGAAAAAGCACCTCCGGGACAGCCATGACCTGGATGAGTGAGAATCTCCATACGCAAAAGCATCCTGTGGTTCCAGGCCAATTGGTTTATGAACGCCAGTGTTGAAGTTACATAATGCCAATCTCTGTCTTGAGTAAGTTCAGGACCCATTTCTTTTCACAAAACTGCATCATTTTGAATATAGGGATCAATGGGGAAATATTCTCAGCCACAACCTGATGGTGCCCTTTTCTCTACCTTTTTCCTATATGTTAGAAAATTCTAGCAACATTGAATGACCAGGGCTTATATTGGGGGGGGGGGACAAGAGGAGGGAGGGACAAGGTTAAGCTCACATAAACTATTATGACTGAATGGGGGAGAACACATTTCAATAATGTTTTTTTATGTTTGTTTGTTTTTTTAAATGGGGTGTATCAGATTCTGATGAATTTGAAACTCAGCTGAATGCAGCTCAACTGTCACCCCATATTGACCACTTGGCTTTTTTTAAAAAAAGTTAAAAAAAAAAAGGGATGTAAAGTTGAACACGGTTAAAATATATATGATGTTCTTTCCAGTTGCTCTTAATGGGAATTTCTTGACCAGGACTGAATGACAAGACTTTAAAAAAATGTTTATAGATAGGATTTGGGAAGAAGATATATAGAGACATACGCAATATATGTGTATATTGTTGTGTTTTCAGACAAAGTAAATAAGATCTGGCGTTTAAAGTAAAAGTTGAATTATTTGGTTAAGGTTAAAGTATAGATGTTCTTTCTGGTATATGTTAAATTTGTGAATTAGTTTATGAAACGAAAGGAAGAGAAAATGATATGAAATTAAAGTGGGACGCTATTTGAAGGGATCCAAGATCAAGATTTTTAATATGTTGCTTCCTGTAGCTCTGGATTTGTCTTGACTAGATTGAAATGAAGATTTGTTTATAGATAAGAGATGGCAAAGCGGGGCTGTATTTTTAGAGGAAATGATCAATTACTATATTAAGGAAAAGAAATATGTAACTGATTTATTTGATTGAGGTTCAAATAGCTTATCTTGTTATTTCTGGCAACTCTTAATGGGCTTTTGCTGATAAGGCCTGAATTATGAGGCTTTATAATTTGCTTATAGATAGGAGATATGAGTGGAAGAGATCTTTTATTGAAATTTTAAAGAAGGTGATAAGTTACGGAAATTGTTCTTAGGTGTCTGGATAAAAGGAGAAATCATTTCTTTATCTTTCTTCTTTTCCTCTATGTATTTTTTTCTTTTTCTCTGCTATTTTTCCTATAAGGTCCTTTTCATATTTATTTTTTCTTAGTTCATGTTAGTTCTTTATCTTTGTATTTTTAAATTTTAGTAAACGTTGAGGGGGAAAAAAATGACACTTTGGCTTTCCTCCCCCAATCGGGTAGGTGACAGTCAGTGTGACGAAACCACATGCAACAACGGAGGGACTTGTTATGATGAGGGTGATGTCTTCAAGTGCATGTGTCCTGCAGGATGGGATGGAGCCACTTGCAATATAGGTACGAACGAACCTGGGGTCCTCGCCTTTCCTTCTCCTGAGGCGTGTGCCGAAAGAAACCGGCAGCAAAGCTTTTTTATGTTTCTGGTTTACAGCACGGAACAGCAGTTGCCTGCCAAACCCTTGCCATAATGGGGGAACCTGTGTTGTAAGCGGAGAGTCTTTCACGTGTGTCTGCAAAGAAGGTTGGGAAGGAGCTACGTGCACGCAGAGTAAGTTCTCTCTCTTCCTCACCCCACCCTTTGTTCCATAAATGCATCTATCTAGAGGGGCTTTGTGGAGGCCAACAGTGCTCTGGGGAATTGGAGATTGAAAGCAGAAGTGGGAAAGCTGTTGCATGTGGGACCTGAACCTGACCTCTTTCCTTTGGCTATAACGACGGTGTAGGATGAAGCTTTGACCTGGGCCTGAGAAAAGTGGCAAGCAAGCTAAGTGGAGGCAGATGTGGACTTGCTCCTCCACATGGCCTTGCCTCCCTCTTCCCTCGCAGCCACCATTCAAAGCTGTTCCCTTGGAGACTCTTTACAGTAATCCTCCTCTTGGATCCCTATCAAGTTCTGGGTTGCACAAGAGTCTCTCTATGTGAGCCTGGATACAAAAGTTAGCATTCTTTAACCATTCTAAATATGTATCAGTTGATCCCCAGAGTTCTATGATGTCCATACTGAAACCATGCCTTTCTGTGGAGGAAAAAAAAAATCTGTTCCTGACTATATTCTGAGCATTTCAGCAGGATGATTTAAAACAAAAATACCTGCGTGTATGCATTAAATCTGGGACAGCCCTGCAGCTGTTGCCACTGTTAAACAACTAAGAGACTAAACGCCTTGCCAGTCGCCTCAAAAGCTGCAGAGAGAAGGAGAGAGAGAGAGATTACTCTGTGTGAGTAATAGAGCTTTAAAGGAGGGCTGCTTATTAACTGTACAAAAGTAGAATGTTGTCAGTGGTTAGTTAATTGAAAAGTAGTGAACAAGCCTTTTTTTAAAAAATAAAATAAAAAAATCTGCGTGATCCAAATTTCCGGCTTAAAGAATGAAAACCAAGATTTAGAGGCCACCCACAAGAAAGTCCATCACTCCTCCGTTGCCCAAGCTTCTCTTGTCATATTTTCCCCTAACTTTGCCTTTCTTTGATCTCTCTGCAGATACAAATGACTGCAGTCCACATCCTTGGTAAGTCACTTTCTTGCATCTGAATAAAGCCCAGAAGTGGGAGGGAAAAAGATAAATGGGGGAAGAAAAAGGCCTCCACCCAAGCCATTTCCTTTTTTCCCTTGGACTGGCATCTCTATTTATGCTGTAGATATCTTTACTCGGAACAGAGTTCCCCAACCTTTCCAACTTTGCGGACCAGCGGAAAGTGGGCGGGGAGGAAAGGTTCATGCATGTGTAAGTGGTGGGCATATGCATGCGCTAACCTGCATGCTACTTCTGCGCCCCAGTTCCGAACGGCTCATAGTTCGGTAGTGAGTTAGGCTCAGGGTTTGGGGACTCCTGAGGTATCCATTTTTTTAGTCAGGTGTTGTACATTTGAATGAGTATTGCCCCTCCTTCCTCCAAAGCCTTTGAATTTCTCTGAAAATGCCCTGTCAGATTCTTCAAGACGTCCTTCATCTTTGCTGGATTTATCATTGTTCTATTAAATAACAAGCTGATTATTCGGCACACAAACTATATATAGTTTAACTATGTCTTATTGTAACCTATGACTATTATTAAATGTGGTACCTTATGATTCTTGACTCTTGACAAATGCATCTTTTCTTTTATGTACACTGACAGCATTTGCGCCAAGACAAATTCCTTGTGTCACACTTGGCCAATAAAGAATTCAATTCCCTTCCCTTCCCTTCCCTTCTCTTCTCTTCTCTTCTCTTCTCTCCTACCCTACCCTATCTTATCCTATCCTATCCTATCCTATTGTTAAGCCAGCGCAATTTGTAGTAGAATACAACTCATTTATGTAGTTCATATATAGAATGGATTATCATGGGCAATCTGACCTTCCAGGTGGCATTGCCCTTTAAATCCCAGCAGCCACAGATAACTGAGTCGATGTTAAAAGAATTCTAAGGATTGTAATTCAAGGCAGCAGGGTTACCTGTTTTAGAAAGCTGTTCCATTTTGAATGTCACCCTGCACTTTGTGGATGTAACAACCGAAAGATTTTGCCTCATCTTATTTTTTTTTTCTCCCCCCTCTCTTCTCTCTCCCTTGCTTCCCATTCATTCCTCCCAAACAGCTACAATAATGGAATCTGTGTGGATGGAGAAAATTGGTACCGCTGTGAATGTGCTCCAGGTTTTGCAGGTCCTGACTGCAGGATAAGTAAGTTTTTAGAATGGTTTGATTCAAAAACCTTGGTTTTTTACAGCTTTGCAAATTGGCTCATTTGAATAGTGGTTGCCGTGGGATTGGTCTTCAATGTTTTTTCTGTGGTGGTCCTGCCCTATGGGAACACTTCACCAAATCCCTGAAGTTTGGCTCACTTCCACTCTTTCAGTCTTCCATAAGGCTTTAAGGACCTGGCTAATCTCCCCAGCATTGGGAGGTTAGATGATTGCACATTAGAACCAACTGGCACCAGTTTTTGTTGTTTTTAATGCTTTAGTTGGTCGAGTTTTCTAGTTCTTAAAATACTTTATATGACTCTTAATTTTGGATTGGAAGCCCCCCCCCCCCCCCCGAGTTAATTGAAAGATGGGACGTTTGTATAAATGTTTAAAATAAAGAAATAATCATACCTCATTTGTATTCAAAAACTACCTGTTTTTTCCCCATCTGAATTGGGACCACGAGAGTCATAGTTTCCTCCTTCCAAGGAAAAGGCATTTCAAGAGGGGGCTGCAAGGAGGGGTAAACGGTTCTCTCTCCTCTGCCCTTTCATTCTGAAAACAGCCTTCCGTATGGCCAAGGAACTGCTCAGAAGGAAATGTTCTCTAATTATTAGAGTCCATCTTGCCTTGGGCTCAGACCTTCAAACAGCGAATATGGTTCCCTGTCAATAGAAACTTACCAATAAAAGAAAAGCTGTACTTCCTCAGAGACAGAAATCCAATCAGGTGTACAGAATACAAAATGTAATTGAGGCTGTGGTTATCAGAGGAAGTTGAGACTTCGAAGGGGGCATGGTTAGCCAAAATCTAAGATCATTGTTAGGGATGCAGTGGCTAAGATGCCGAGCTTGTCCATCAGAAAGGCTCGGCAGTTCGGTGGTTCGAATCCTTAGCATTGCGTAATGGAGTGAGCTCCCGTTTCTTGTCCAAGCCTCTGCCAACCTAGCAGTTCGAAAGCCTGTAAAAATGCAAGTAGAAAAATAGGGACCACTTTGGTGGGAAGGTAACAGCCTTTGTGTGCCTTCGGTATTTAGTCATGCTGGCCACAGGGCCATGGAGACGTCTTTGGACAGTGCTGGCTCTTTGGCTTTGTAATGGAGATGAGCACCACCCCCTAGAGCCGTAAACTAGCATGTAGGTGCGAGGGGAACCTTTTATCTTTACCTTAAGATCATGATAAAAGCCCAATATAAGATTCCTGCGTAATGGAACTTCTGAAATAAGTATTCAGCATTCCTTTTATCACAGTGGCCACAAAATGGATGGTTTGCAGCCTATAAAGCAGCCCCTGGCCATAGTAAATGGTCATGTGCCTCTGCCACCCAGTCACATGACCACATGTTGGGTGGGGTCAGCTTTACAATTGGTTCCAGCATTTTGTGGTCAGGTGACTCAAATTTGAAATTATTTATTTTATTTATTAAATTTTTATGCCATCCATCTCAGTGGTACAGAACACAAGAGCCCATTCCAATGAATGGATTTGCTTAAAGACCGTTGTGTTAAAAACCGTGGTGTTTGCTTAAAAACCATGGTGGAAAAGGCCATAAAATCACTTCTGATCACATTGTATGCCTCAGCTTACAACCGCAACAAATTACAACCATAATTCTGGCTCAGTTATGGTTGTAAGTCAAGGACTGCCTGTAAT
This sequence comes from Hydrophis major, assembly GCA_033807585.1. Classification (NCBI taxonomy): domain Eukaryota; kingdom Metazoa; phylum Chordata; class Lepidosauria; order Squamata; family Elapidae; genus Hydrophis; species Hydrophis major. The sequence continues at coordinate 240,467,103 of CM066328.1, forward strand.
AAACCTTTCATAATAAAAACAATCAAGTTTTAGAGGCTGATTAAGACTCTCGATAGTTCGGCTAAAGTGTGTAAACCAATGAAATTGCACAGATTCCTCATCTTCCACCATTTCCCTCCAGATATCAATGAATGTCAGTCTTCACCTTGTGCTTTTGGAGCTACATGTATAGATGAAATCAATGGATATCGCTGTATTTGTCCACCCGGCCATGGAGGTCCCAGATGCCAAGAAGGTATGCCATGTCTGATTTAAATTGCATAATTCTACTGAGTTGCAGCAAAATGCGTTGTCTGAATTAGGAGCTGACATGGCACTTGTGTTTTAAAAGCCCTCTTCCTCCTTTTGCATCAGTTATTAGGCTGAGTAATAAAAAAATTAGGCTGCATCAGTTATAAGTCTAAGTACTTTGACTTATATACTGCTTCCTAGTGCTTTACAGCCCTCTGTCAGTGGTTTACAGAATCAGTATATTGCCTCCAACAATCTGAGTTGACATCCTCATTTTACCAACCTCAGAAGGATGGAAGGCTGAGTCTATCTTGAGCTGGTCAGCATCAAACTGCTGGCTGCGGGTAGAGTTTGCCTGCAATACTGCATTCTAACCACTACACCACTCATAGGCAAGAATATTTCATTTAGCAGGGAGAAAATTGGGTAGATGATTTTCTTCCCTTCCCTTCCACCTTCCTCCTGTGTACTTCATCCAAAGTTTCATTCTGAGGCAGGGTTGTTCTGATCTAGGCTTCCCAAAAGCACAAAGCTGACTCATTGTTCCGATAAAAACCCTTTTATTTAGTTTAAAATGAATTTCTCTCTCCAGCAAAGTCCCAGCCAACATGTGATTTCACAATTACAGACTTTATCTGGCTTGGAGAGCTGCCAGGCCAATATCTTCCAAAAGCCACTCTAGTAGATAATACTTGGCAAGAAGTCAGGAGCAGTTCTTCACCTTAATGAATTGAACTAATTGTCTCCTGCAAACACTGCTCCCCTTTCACTCCTCTTTATCGCCTATGGGAGGGGCCATTCACCGTCCACTTGTGGCTTTACTCCCGAGTCAACCCTTGTTCCTTAGCTGTTCCCTTCTTCTGGTAGCTCTGCGCATGCGCACACTGGGAACAGGCTCCAGCTGTTCTTCTTCCCCACTGATGTCCGATTTCAGAGGCAGCTGATCACTGTCAGACGGTCCTGGCTCCTCTCTGCCTCTGATGCAGAGCACTCTTCAGAGCCTTCCTCAGGACTGGCCCCAACCTCCTCGCTGTCCGAGTCTGCTGCCGGCTCTGCTGGCTGCTGGTGGGCCATAATACGGGTCTCAAAGGATGAATCCCTTAATTTTTTTTTTTTAAATCTTAGTTTCAGGAAGACCCTGCATTGCCAGTGGGCATATTATTCCAGATGGTTCAAAGTGGGATGACGAATGCAACAGCTGTCAGTGTGCGAATGGAAAAATCTCTTGTTCTAAGGTACCATCCTATAGATCTCTGAACCAACATGTTCCTTTGCTACACACACACACACAAACAAACACACACACACACGGTTTCAGAGGGCCACTTAACAATCAACTGTTTGATTATCTCTAGGTGTGGTGCGGCCCAAAGCCTTGTGTGATAAACACCAAGGGCCAGACTGAATGTCCCACAGGCCACACCTGTCATCCAGTTAAAGGTGACCACTGCTTTGTCCCACCTTGTGACAACGTGGGCGAATGCTGGCCATCAAATCAACAGCCAGTGAAAATGACCTGCAGTTCTGATTCTTACTATCAAGAACATTGCGCTAACATTACCTTTACCTTCAACAAAGAGATGATGACTCCGGTAAGTTAGCCCGTTCCAGGGAAAAAGGACCCAAGAAACTCCTACCAACAGTCTGCTTTGCTGCAGCAGCCCTGGTCTCTCCTGCGATCAGAGAGAACCATTATTCTTATTATTTTTTTAAAAAAGCATTCCTTCTGCACACAGTAGTGCTTCAGTAGTGCCCTAGCTGCCCTGAGTGTCCTCCTCCATGGGGCTTTCTCATCCTATCTTTACATCGGGTGTTAGACAAAATCTAGGCAGAGATGACTCCTGCAGGGCTGAGCAAGAAGCTGTGGTCAACAGTGACTTTAATTTGGTTTTCCTGATTGCCAAAGTCAGCAAAGTGCCTCAAAGTCATTTCACTTATTACTTTTTTTGTGGGGGGGGGGGACCCTCTAGGTCAGGGGTCTCCAACCTTGGCTCCTGGAAGCCTGGCGGACTTCAACTCCCAGAATTCCACAGCCAGCTTTGCTGGCTGTGGAACTCTGGGAGTTGAAGTCCGCCAGGCTTCCAGGAGCCAAGGTTGGAGACCCCTGCTCTAGGTTTTGTTTTTTGATTTTGCAAATGCAATTGCAAATGCAGTCCTCGTGCAAGTCTTCCTCATTGGGGAGCTACAATAAGTGTCTCTCTGAATTGAGTTGACTTTTGTAAGCTCAGGTTGATTATTTTATAATGATCCTCTTTGCTAAATAGCAAATACAGGATAGATAGCTCCAGTTATAACATGGAGACAAGGAGTCTTGTGCAACCATAGTCGGATAAAATGAATGATTCATCCATCTTCTGCTGCCCGGGTTCTCATGCTTCCTTGCCTGTGCTGTTTCCTCTTCCCCCCCCCCCCCAAAAAAAAAAAAATAGGGCCTGACAACTGAGCATATCTGCAGCGAGCTGCGGAATCTGAATATCTTGAGGAATATCTCCATTGAATATGCTCTCTACATCACCTGTGAGCCATCGCATTTGGCAAGCAATGAAATTCACGTGGCAATTGTAAGTCTATCCCTGGATTGGGTCTGGGTGCTTTAGTCTGGCTTTGGAAATGTCTGAGGAGATTGTCCCCCAGCCCCTCTCTGGAGGGGAAGAGAAAAGGACGAAGGGAAAGGCGCTTCCTCTCGCTGTTTTCCACTGAGTTGGATGGTATTCATTCCAACAGGGGGAAAAAAAAAATCAGGCGCTCTGGCTTTCGTTTTTTTTCCTTCTTTCGTGTTGTTTTCTTGGATCAATTTCTTTACGCAAGAGCAGGTTTGCGTTAGCCACCTTGGAAGCTTGATAATGGGATGTTTGTAATCCGAGTTAATAAACAGAAACACGGTGGGCATTGTAAATTCGGCAACGCGTTTGGATGTGTTGAAGGGTTTTGAAAAGTAGGCAGGTGACTTTAATTGCATGTAATTAATAAGTCTTTTTTTTTTTTTTTTGCTGAATTAGTGGAATCCGTGCCTGTACTGAATTGATTCAAACGAAAGCTTCCCACATTGGGTTACCCTGAGTTCCATACTGTCCTCAAAGGCCTTTGTCTTATTTCAAGTAGCAGCTGATTTTTTTAAACTCTGCCTTCCCTAAAATATAGCTATATTGTTCTCCCTTCAGTCTGCTGAAGATATCCGTGAGGAAAATAATCCAGTCAAGGAAATAACTGATAAAATTATCGATCTGGTCAGCAAACGTGATGGGAATAGCACGCTTATTGCAGCTGTGGCAGAAGTCCGAGTCCAGAGGCGGCCAATGAAGAGCAAAACAGGTAAACCATTTCAAGAGATGGATGGATTTTTTTCCCCCCTCTTTAGTTTTCTCCTTAAACTAAGAAGACAAACAAGTCTCTCTTAAATCTGCTTTAGAAGAGGTGCCTTTGCTGTTTGTAAGATAAAAGTGTTTCCAAATATAATAGTTGTTCTAATACACAGCTTTAAATTATTTCATTCAGTTTGTACCCAGAGGGTGTGGAGGTCAGAAAAGGCAAGCTGCCAGCCACACAACCAGTGCTCCACTCCCTTTTACATCCATTGGTGAGGCTTTGATTGTAGGAGATGACCAGGCTGAGCCTGAAGGAGGGGTCAAACATGTCATCAGTCATGAGTCCCTGCATGCCCATAAAAGATCCGTCCAGCCCGCCTTGAATTTCCTATCTCCCACTAACTTCCCTTGACTGCTAGTTGGTCAGATTCTTGTAAAGAGCTTAACCTTGCAATACATCTTTATACTCATTTGAACTGCCTGAATCTCCCGATATCCCTGCCTCTTGATATTCATTGCACAATAACAGTCGAACTTTTAAAATTATGCTTTATTCCCCTTGTGAATGCCCCTGTTTCTAACTCACAGGAGAGGAATCTCCTGTGGCTTGATCCAATAAAAATTGTTCTTAGGTAGAACTCAAAGTTGAATGGCCCTTATGAGGACCATAGATATAAAATCCTCTTGTGCTCAGATACTGACACTTACTAAACATTGTCCTGTTCTTCAGTATCTGTAAACGGCCTATTATTGAATGAGTAAGATACTGGTCTTGAATGGTGGAAGGGGGAATTGAATAATAATATTAAATTTGTATGCAACATGAAGCAATGAAGTGAGGGTTCCCCCTTTCCCTGAAAGCCTGAGTGAAGAGACAAGTCTTCATGGCTCTTCTAAATGACAGCAATGTTGGAGGCCATCTAGATCTTGGGGGGCAGGGACCTAGTTCTAGAGGACAGATGCTCCAAGATCCTAAATGAAGACATTGTTTAATCAAAGGAACCTCGAGCCTGTCAACACTACAGGATCAAGTTAGCCAGGTAGATTTTGTGGGTGATAACAGTAAGTAACCAGACCCGATGGCATGTATGAATGACCTCAACCTATTGCCACACTAGCATTACAAGAAGGAAATAAAAGGAAAACAGAGCTCTTCTTAGAATGTTAATTAAGCTATGTCGATAACCCTTAAGTAGGAAGATCAATATCCGATAGCAAGGATTACACGCAGGCTTAGTAATACTTAAGTCACGCCTTTATAAATCTGTGAGACAGGCTAGACATAATTAGTCTGGATTCCATTGATTTTGGTAGCTTTTCTCTAAGTGAAGCAGTCTGGACCCAAATCCTGTGAGCCAATTCTAGTTCCTGTAGGTCAATGCTCCCCCATGGCACAATCCTGACTCTTAACATAAGAAAAAGGAAGCCTTCCTTGATCACAGAGTTAGGGTTTATCAAACTTGTGTAACATCCTAGTCTGCGTATTTTACAAATATTTTTTAAAGTTAAAAAAGTTAAGGACTTTATTAGCATGGGAATACTTTTTCCACCATGATGTTTCCCCCACTCCCCCCCCCACCTCCCAGTATGTTGGAAGTCAATCATCCAATTCCCCAATCACCAGGATCAAACTCAACATTATGAAGTACCAGGTTGAGGTAGGTTGGTATGAGGTCTGTTGTTCAAGGAAGGAGCACCTCCACTTGTTGAAGCACTAACGGTAAACCCTAATTGCTTTCCAGGTTTCTTGGTTCCGTTACTCAGCTCCATTTTAACTGTGGCTTGGATCTGTTGCCTGGTCACTGCCTTCTACTGGTGCATCAGGAAGCGGCGAAAGCAGAGCACTCATACACATACCGCCTCGGAAGACAACACCACCAACAACGTGCGGGAGCAATTGAACCAAATCAAGAACCCCATAGAGAAGCATGGGGCCAACGCTGTGCCAATCAAAGACTATGAGAACAAGAACTCCAAAATTGCCAAAATAAGGACACACAATTCAGAGGTGGAAGAGGATGACATGGACAAGCACCAGCAGAAAACCCGATTTGCCAAGCAGGCAACCTACACGCTAGTAGACAGAGATGAAAAGCCGCCCAACGGCACGCCTACAAAACACCCCAATTGGACAAACAAACAAGACAACCGGGACTTGGAAAGCGCACAGAGTCTAAACCGAATGGAATATATCGTATAGCAGACAGCAGGTGCTGCTGTGCAGGGCCTTTACCTATCAATCTAAGGCAACTCGGAGCTTGTAGTTCTTAAAATGGTTGTGTAATATTTTGAGTCTAAGGCTATTATTTGCTTAATATCCCTGTGTTAATTTAAAGTTTTGACAAGCTGGCTTACACTGGCAGTGATAGTTGCTGTGGTTGGCTGGATTACCAAGTGCTGCATTTCACATCTATGCAAAACTAGTCAAAAAGTGCCCCCTCTGTCAATTCAGCAACAGCCGACGCATCCCAGAAAGATTTCATAAGGAATCACTAGGATTTTATTTTGCTTTTTTTTTTTTTCCTTCCCTCGAGCAGGAAAGAAATATATACACATTGGTGGGTCTGAGTTTTTTTTTTCCTCCTTCATTCTCTCTTGAGACGTTGCAATCTGTAGTCTTAGAACAAAAAATACATTTTTATTTATTTATTGAATTAGAGTTCTTTTGTATATTGGGTTTTATGATGACATGCAACTAGTTCTGTATTTGAAAGTGCCTTTGCAGCTCAGAACCACAGCAACTATCAAAGAAAAGTTTATTATTTATTTTTTTATTGTAATTTTTTTGTTGTTGTTTTGTTTAGGGGAAGGGAGGGACCAAGAAGATTCATGTCAGCAGTTGCTGGTAAAAAAAATAATAATGAAGAATTGAGAGGAAAATGTGTCAAAAGTAGAAGTTTGTATAGTTATGTAAATAATTCTTTTTTATTAATCACTGTGTATATTTGATTTATTAACTTAATAATCAAGAGCCTTAAATATCATTCCTTTTTTTATTTATATGTATGTGTTTAGAGCTGAAGGTTTTTCATAGCATTGTATGCTTATGGCTTCTTTACTTTTTTACCTTTTTTTTCGTTGTTACATGTTGACTACATGTCAAAATTTAAATTTTCTGAATTTTGTTTTGTCTTATTTTTAATTTTTAACAATAGGAAGGGCTTTCTAGCCTTCGATGCTGACTTTTTTGTATGATGTCACATGTGTCTCTTTTATTCCTTTGGAAACATCTTCCATAGTATCACATTCATATTTTTTTGTAAAATACCAGCCAAGGCAGTTAGATCTAGGTTTTTTTTTTTCTCTCTTTCTCTCTTTTTTTCTGGCTGCTTTAAAGATGGGGTGGGAGGAAAGGAAAGGATGACAGGCAGATCACCTGCTTCAGAGCAGCTTAAGGGAACACAAAGGAGCTATAACTTCTGTAGATGAAACGTGAGAGTTTGTGAGTGGTTGCATGTTATTAAAAAAAAATACTGAATTAGTGTGTGAAGTTGGAAGCACCAAAATCTTACTTTGTAAACTCTTGATTTCCCCACCACCACCACCAAAAATAGTATAAAACTGAACCACCTATAGATTTTATTTTTGTTTGTAATCTACTGTATGTAGAAAGTATTCTAATAAGCTAGTCGTTGAATACTTGAACAGTAGAATGTCCAGTAAGATCACTGTGTAAAGTTGCATAGGTTCCACTGCCCGCCTTAAATAAGGAAATCAAAGTGCTATTACAAAAGTTGGATGATCAAATAATAATTTTTTAAAAAGGATTCAAACATTGACCACTTGGATCACAGAGATAACTTGTATGATAATATTAGTGTTAACATGGAACATGAAAATACATCTCTTGATGTGTTATTCCTGGCAATAAATCTTGAAAAATATTTATTAAATTTTGTTTTGCATAAAACTGTGAAAAATGAGCTTCATTGAGCTGCTGACTTCAGTGTCTGGCAAAGATATTTTTCATAGCATTAGCATCAACAAGACCCTTTCTCAACTCAATGCCATCTATGTGTTGGAATACAACTCAAAAATTGGCCAGGTTGATGCTACCTACAGAGTAGAACCTTGTACTCCCCATTTAAAAGGGTATAGACCCATCAGTAAGCCAAGATGGCATTTGGGTCTCCACAGATACACAATCCAACTATGTCTTCACTACGTACATGTAAGTGTACTAGATCCCAGCTTCCTTTGTTGGAAAAAACGGGACTCAATTGGTCATGTGCCCCCACTGCCACTGTTGAGGGAATGGGGTCATTTCACTACAGTCCTACCTTGGAAATTGTAATTTAGTGTAATTAGGGTTCAACCAATTAGGAAGGATTGTCCTTCAATCTCACAGAGCTGAACAATAAAATGTAAAGCTGCACAATGGTGTTCTCTTTGTTCATGAGTTTTATGAGGGTGCAACTCACACATGAGATTTGGCTGGGTTCAGACAGCATATGAAGCCATAATATGGTGTGTTTGCTTTTGCGTGTTATGTGAACCTAGCAAATTATCATTTATTAAATCATGATTAAGCAAATTATAACTTAATGTGATTTGTGAATCCAGTCAGTGTTTCCAATAAGTGGATTTATGCGGTCTGCCTTATACCAGGTTTCAGCAATTGTGTGTGTTAATCTGGTTGATTATGGAATAGTTCAACTCAAGCCAGCGGGACTACACCCCTGGGGCATATTAAATGTGTTTTTTCTCAACATGAACTTTCCAAGTTTCTTCTGTATGTTGCCTGACTACTACCACCAGTCTTGGACTGAAGACCCAAGATCTGCAGAGTGGCCATATTTTCCTAATATTTGACCCTACTCCTTTCCACATGATGATTTGGAGATTTCTTCCATCATGGAGCTCATGGTGGGACAGACAGGATATTTGAATTGCGACTGGACCTATTTGGCTTCATGAGTCTTGATACATTCCCATTGAACGATTCAATAAGAGAGTTATTTGCGTTGCTTTTACCAATGCTTTTTGTGAGTTTGCACTGGGCTTGCAACTCCAGCCTTTGTGGAACTGGAACTCCCATTTTTATCTTCCAGGACACCAGGACAAGAAAGGGACTGGCAGGGGAGAAACTAATAAATTCTTTTTAAGATGTTGATTTCTATTGGACTACAAAGAGAAGATGGCTGGTTTCCCTGCCTGATCTATCAAACAAGACCCCAGCTGTGGTTACTAAAAGCTGATGTGGTTCTAAACAACTAAAAAGGTTGTTCAACCTCCAACAAAGTTAAGCCATGTTGAAAAAAATGCCCGAAGCCAAGAGGGTTGTTTGTGAGATTAACAAGAAGCCTGCCCTGTGTTGCAAAACGACTTAGGCAAGAGCAATTTTAATTTCCCCATGAGCAAACACTTTGAACTTCCTGAATATTGTTTGCTACTATCTACCCAAACCAACTACCATTATCTTTACTTCTTAGCGTTACGGGATAAGGTTTTTGATAAAAATCAAGAGATCAGTCTTCTCCAACCTGGCACCTCCCATTTATGCTGGGGTTACAACTCCCAGGATTCCCAGTTAACACACCTGAAGAGTACCAGCTAGTGAAAAGCTAAGAGGTTAATGGTGAAAATCTCTATGAAATCTTTTTTTCAGTGAATATTGAAGCAATGGCTTTTGATCCTGCCAGGTCCATTCCACCCTATTTCACAAACGCAAAGTGGATTAGCTCGGTGAATGAGGTATACCTGTGGAAGGGGGTCTTCTACAAGGTGGGACAGGTCTTCTACTAGTAGCTCATCTACACTGGAGGTTTGTGCCTTTGCATGATAGGACGTCTCTTTCTCCCCTGCCACTTCAAATGGATTCCCTGAGCAAAAACAGGAATGCTACAGGCCCTGGGCGTATTCTTTTCTCCATCAAAATAGGCATTGATGCTACGGAGGAGAAAGTGCCCTGACCATTTGGTGGACTTTTCCCAATCCATTGTCTTCTAGCCGTGCTGGGACTATATGAATTAGATTTCTTGAAGCAGAAGTTCCAGCACTTTGGAGGAGGAGCAGCACATGGGGGTGGGGGTGGGGGTGGGGGATGAATTTAACCTTCGGAAAGATATTGGAGACAGGATGATGGATCTCCTCTGTTGTTTATAATTTGGGGCACAAAACTACCAGATCACTGCAATTAATCATCATGAAGATCCACTAAGAATAGGAAATTTTTCAACCACCCTGAGCCTTTGGTGGGGGAGGGGGGGGTGATGGATGAAGTTCCTTGGGTTAGAATCCTCCAGCAACTTTTTGCACTATATGTCTTTCTGATAAAAACTTTGTGGTTTTTTAACCATGAGCTGCAATCTTTTAAAATACAGGCTCGTTGTGCAAAACCATACGGTGATGGTGTCTTACCAAGGGACCAGGGAAGTCCTCAGGATAAGTGGAGAAACGTTTGTGGACAAGGAAAGAACAGCACATTCTCCTTACCTGGAGATGACGCTGTATCTCATTGATACGATTTCCTAGTGCAAGGAAATAAGGAAGATGCAGCAGTTAAGACCAGAAACAGCAGCTTAAGTTTATATGCATCATATTTCGTTAGAATAGGTCCCTGTTGTAATGCAACTCCACTGGATTGCTATTACCATATCTCTCTTGGTTGCTGCTCTGGCTTCATGATGTAAAGCAATGTGTCAGAGTCAAAAAAAAAGAACCATTTTTATTGCAGATTTCTGTCTCTTTGCCCCAAGGACAGCAAGCTTCATGATGCATTAAGGATTCTGATGTGTATCTTTCCTTGCTAAATTTTTTTTGTTTCCTTGCTAAATCTGGTTCAAAGCCCTGAAATGAAATCACATGTTTAATTTCTTGAGAAGGAAATTCATTTCTCTTCTGCATTCCATTGCATTTTTACAGTTTTGCAAAGATCGTTGCTTTCTTTCATCTACTATAAAGCATCCTTTAATTATTGGCCAAAGCCAATTTGCCACATCCAAACTTGCCATGGGACAACTCACTATGGCTTCCTAGGAAATGAGAGGGAATAATAGATGGATAGGTAATAGGGTCTAGGACAACTCTCTACAGCCAATTTGCCACAGTCAATTCACCAACTCTTCATGGGACAATTCAACAAATACAAAAGTTAAATTAATGTTGATGGAACCACAGCCAGTAATAATAAAATAAGAAAGTCAATCCAGAAATACAAGAGTTGCAATAATTTCAACGAGAAAGTGGTCAACAATAATAAACGTATCTGAATGAAACCATTAAATACAGCATTGAATTGTTCCATGGCAAGTTGGCCATGGTGAGTTGACTGTGCCAAGTTGGCCCAGCAAGTTGTCCTAGGCCCACATCATCCATCCATTATTCCTTCTCATGGTTTCACCATTTCCTAGGAAGCTCATTGATTCTCATGCATTATTTATTTCCACCCTAGACACTTCAGATATTATGCTCTGTTTTATTACTTGTTTAATAGCCTTAGGTTTAATAGCCTTATAGAAGGCTATAGGTATGGATGTGTATTCAACATTCCAGCTCCATTTAGAGCTTTGGATTCAACAAATCAAAGTAACAAACAGGTTTGTAGAATGAATAAAATTTGGCCCCATGCACACATGATTCACATTTTGTTTTGGTTGAGCTATTCTGGGTGGGTTGGAATCTAGCCAAAACAAAATTTGGATTAGTTTCCAATATTGCTATCCTTCCCTTTCACCTTCTCTAGGTGTCTTATATGTCATTCCACCACCCAATTTTCTGTACCTTCCCTGCTACTATCCAACAGCATCTGACCCATCCATCCTACCTTGCTCCATGTGACTGGCCTTTCTATTCCCCACTGTATTCTAGCTCATAACTTCTCTGGCAGAACAAACACCTTTTAGGTCCATGCATGGAAAAAAGCAAACTTGTTTTACTTCCGTGCACAATTAACTCACACTATCTGATCAATGGGAGTACAATGACTCACTGACTCAAGATGTTGAGTTTGTCAGTTGGAAAGCTGACAGCCCGAGTTTGAGACCCGAGCACTGTATACTGTACTCCTCTTACTTGCCCCAGCTCCTGCCCGCCTAGCAGTTTGAAAGCATGCAAATGAGAGTAGATAAATAGGTACCACTTCAATGGGAAGGTAACAGCATTCCATGCATCTTGGTATATAGTCATCCTAGCCACGTGACCTTGGAAATATCTTCAGACTCTCTTAGCTAAGAAACAGAGATGTGCACCAACCCTAGACTCAGATATGATTCAAATGGGGAAACCTTTAACTTTACCTCACCTCTCTGATCCATGTATGACATATTTTCCACATTCCTATCGGTCAGTTAAATCAAAGAGAATGTATTCAAATTATTTGGACAGGTTTAGGCCAACTTAGATATGTTCCATGCTTGACCTGGGCACTTTTATAGAGTGAATTATCCAATCAAGTCAGTTCAGATTTGGCGATTCTGTCTGAATCATTTCAGCGAGCATTGATTTTACAAATCAGATCAGATGTTCAAATCAATATGTGAATCCATTTGAAAGTTAGGATTTAATCAGACCTGGGTTTTTTTAGCCCTCAAGCTCTTGTACCTCAGCAGGATCTTCATCAGCGTCTTAGGTAAATGGAAAAGGAGGGTAAAAGATAAAGTTCCTCACATTCTCCTCTTGGATTTCTCCTTCCTCCAGCTCTGTTCCTTGGAGGTCAGAAAAATAAATGTTTTGACGCTTGTAGAGAATAGTCCAGAGATCTATAAAGGTTCATGAGGATGAGTAAGGAAAAGAGGAACATCTATCCATTAAAAGTATAACTTGTAGAATTTCTGTCTTCTTTTGAGGTAGGCTGTTGAGATGCTGACAGAATCCAGAGTCCACCTCTGAGCACAGGTTCAACAAACTTTATCAACATCTCTCTACAAAATGCTTACTGAGACAGGCCACCTGTCTTCATTTGCAGAGAAGTTTGGTTTGGTTTTATGGCAGGTATAAGAGGTCCTGAAGGAAGTGGGCCATTTAGATACTTTTTATTCAGGGTTTAGTCCTGGGCATAGGATAGAATCTTCATGAGTTTCTCTCATGGGCATCTTTTCAATGGGTTCCATGATCTTTTTTATTCGTTGGCATCCCTCAGTGACTTGTGATACCATTGACTATGGCAGTGGTCACCAACCAGTGGGCCGGGGGACCACTGGTGGTCCGTGCAAAAATTGTGGTGGTCCACAGAGAAATGTCATCCCCAAAGCACCTCCCAAAGCAATTAATCCAGGCTGCATGGGAACACAAGGCTTGTGTCGCTTGCATTGTGAGCAACACAAGGAAGTGAGGGGAGGGGGGAAAGGGGGGGGAACTTGCCCCATTTGCCCCACACACCTCACCTGGCCACCAGGCTGCTTCTTTCCACTTCTTTCTTCTTCTGCTTTTGGATGCAAGCAAGGAAAGCAGCAAAAGTCTTTCTTTCTCTCCTCCAAACTCCACCAGAAAAAAAGTCTTTGGGACCCTTCAAGGCAACCTGCTCCAAGAGGCTGCGCCAGCAAAGACTCATTTCTGGTGAAGTTTGGGGGAAGGAAAGACTTCTGCGGCTTCTGCGGCTTTTCTTGCATGAAGCCAAAAGTGTCTCTCTCTCTCTCCCTCCTTTTCTTTCTCTCTCTCTCTCACCAACGTCAGCAAGCCACCGCCAGTCAAAATTCATACTAGAGGTCCATGGGATTTAAAATTATGAGTTTGGTGGTCCCTGAGGTCCAAAAGGTTGGTGACCCGTGGACTATGGTATCCTTCTGAATCACCTGCAAGGTTTGAAAGTTGGAACAAAGGGGGCCCTTTTTACAGTGATTCTGCTCCTTCCTCAGGGGCAATTCAGGTGGTAATTATATGTGCAGAGGCAATCCAATATGTTGACCTTGCATCTTGTCCTTCTCTCCCATTTGTTTAACATCTACATGAAAGCACTGAGGCAAAAATCATCTGTCACAACAGCATCATCAGTAAGTGATGAGCTTTGGTTGTCCCCAAGGTCCCTTTCAAAAGGCAACTGGGTTTTCTTGGTTTGTTCCTTGAAAAAGTTTCACTTTTCACCAGGGGTGGGATTCTACCAGTTCGCACCTATTCACTAGAACCGGTTGTTCACATTCTAAGCAGTTTGGAGAACCAGTTGTTAGAATAAATTACTGGCCTAATGCTGTAAGGAAGGCAGGAAGGAAACATTCTGGTGTTGCTTACAGAAACTGTCTCTCCGTTAACTCTAATTACATTCTTGGCAGGACTAGACTTCCTGTCTCTGGAACTCCTCTGGAGTATTTTTCCCTTCCTTTGCTGGTACTTTGTTTGTGTGGAGTGACCCTTCAAAGTTACAATGGCACTGAAAAAAGTGACTTATGACCATGTTTCACACTTACGACTGTTGCAGAGTCATGAGAGGCCAGGCAAGGAGATGCATGCCTCGATGTGAGTGATATTGAGTTGGCCACGCCCAGCCAATAACATGACCACCAAGTCATGCCCACCACCTAAGCCACACCCACAGAACTGGCTGTTAAAAAATTTAATCCCACCCCTGCTTCTCACCCAAGAAGCTTCTTCAGTTCTGAAGAAAACTGAAGGAACTTCTTGGATGAGAAACGAAACGGCTTCAGGGAACAAACTCAGAAAACCCAGTTACGTTTTGAAAGGGACCTTTGGGACAGGTGATGTGACAGTGTAGAGCAGCAGTCCCCAATCTTTCTGGCTTGGCGGTCCAGCACCGAGGGGGGAGGAGGGGGGCAGTGGTGGTATTCTACCAGTTCGTCCCGGTTCTGCCGAGCTGGTAGCAGTGATGAGCAGTGGAGACTGAACCGATTCTGTCTGCCATTCTGCGGTGGGCCCACCCACCTGCCCTGGCTCCCGTACTCACCTTTATCCTTTGCTTTTGAAGCCAGCTGCCTTGCACGGCACAGCAGAGTGCCAGGCAGCAGCTGCTGAAGCAACCAGGAGAGCGCAGGCTTGCAGGAGGTGAGTTGGAACGCCTCTGCACCTGCACAAATGCCTCTGTGCCTGCACAAAGTGTGCATTTGGCATGCACAAGCATGCCAAGTGTGTGCATGCATGCAAAGTGTACCCACCAAGCCATGCCCACCGAACCGGTGGTAAAACTTTTTGAATCCCACCACTTGGGGTGGGGGGGGAGATGATTCTGTGAGAGTAGCAGATGCGTGTGTGCACTCAGCTCCATTTGTGTGAACAGCCGGCATGTGAGTGGAACTTCACGCACGAGTACCTGCCACTTGTATGAGTGGTTCCGAATCGGCCAAGGCCCGGTAGTGGACCGTGGCCTGGAGGGGGGGGGTGTCAAGGACACCTGGTATAAAGAGCAAGAGAGATGAGGTTGACAGAAATATATAAGAACCTTTTCATAAGCCAAGAGGGATGAAATACTCATTAACTCCTAAGGAGTAAGATAGTATTTGGAAGCATCACTCTCATCCTTGATTCAGTGGAATATGAGGAAAGATAAGTAAAGTACAACCAGCCTTGCAAGAATCTGTTAATTTAGCCTATCTTAATGGAGTATTTTTCTGCGAAGATGGTTTTCTGGTCTGGTCTACCAAATGGGGCTGATACGTAGAAGTCTTATTCCGATGTTTGGAGGCTGTTAGGAGCTGGACAGAATCAAAAAGACTCAAGGATCCGACACAAGTCAAACAATATAGAATGACTGAATCCATAGTGGTCCCAACTTGGTTCTTGATGGAGCTGTGCTTTCCCTGAACAAGCAGGTCCAAAGTCTAGAGGTAGTTGCAATTCACTTCATAGGGCAGGGGTCTGTCAACCCTGGCAAGTTTAAGACTTGTGGACTTCAACTCCCAGAATTCCTGAGCTAACATGATTGGAGGAGGAATTCTAGGAATTGAAGTCCACAAGTCTTAAAGCTGTCAAGTTTGAAGACCTTTGACTTAGACTTTTGGCTCTCGATTGAAGAGGAGTAAAATTCTTTGCCCAGCTTTGACTGGCATGCCGGTTGTAACCTTTCTTTGTCTACTGCAAGGGGTTAAACATGGAGCTACACTTGAAGACCAACTGTTGCAGAATATGGCTGCCTGTTTACTACTAGGTCAGGCAGGGGTGGGATGCGACCTGTTCTGCCCAGCTCTATAGAACCAGTAGCTCTGAAGAGCAGCAGACACTGAACCGGTTCTGTGTTTGTTGCTGTTTGACCCACTTGCCTGCCCGGGTTTTTACCTGTCCTTTATTTCTTGTTTTTTCAACCGCAGCTGCTTTGTGTGGCACAGTTGAGGTGGAAAAAGCAGTAAAAAAGTGCTTTTGGAAATGCTGTGCACCCACACGCAGCGCTTATCAGCTGTCCCGGTAGCTCAGCTAATGGTGTAGTACACGCGCGCACAGCAAAACACAAATACCGAACTGGTAGTAATGCCGGTTGAATCCCACCCCTGGGGTCACCCAGTTATTGTCATGTAACATTGGTATTACAGGAGCAGCACTAGCTAGCAGTTTGCACACAATATATGCTAATAGGTAGGCCACGTTGAGAATCCCCACTTACCATAAAACCCAGCAAGTGGGATTGCAGATATGAGCAGTCTCAGTTAAGGGGCCCTTACCTGTGGCCTTGGAAGTACACTGGCCTCCCAACTGTTAGCTTTTAGGAAGGCAGTGAAGACACGGCTGGGCCAAAGTTCTTCAGAATTGCATTATATTGTTACTATAAGGTGTTTTTCTTGGGAAGTCAGGCAAAGCAAATGGATTATAACCCATTGGTGTTTCTCATTTAGTGACTGTTTGAAGTTACGATGACATTGAAAGAAGTGACTTGTGACCATCTTTCATACTTACATCTCCATGGCCACATGATCAGAATTCAGACGCTTGGCAAGTGACAAATATTTATGACAGTTGCGGTGTCACAAGGTCATGTGATCACCTTTTTGTGATCTTCTGACAAGCAAAGTCCATGGGGCAGCCAGAATAACCATGTTTCTAACTTAACAACTGCAGTGAACTGCACCTAACAACTCTGGCAAGAAAGATTGTAAAATGGGGCAACCTCATTTAACAACTGCCTCGCTTAGCAACATAAATTTGGGGCTCCATTTTGGTCATAAGTCAAGGACTACTTGTATTATTTCAGTTCTTGCTGTTTCTTTTTCTATCTTACTTTACAAGCTGCTTAACTGGTTCAATTGAAGAGAGATGTAAATTTCAGTCAGTCAGTCAGTCAGTCAAGTGTTGCCTCTTGCCAAATTGCAGCTTACAGAAAAAAAGATATATTTAGAAAGGGTTTCGTTTTTGTTTTTAAGTAAGAAGGAGGCCTTGGATAAAATAATACATGTTTGCACTTTGGATAATGATTCACCCAAAACCTGGGAAAAATTCTTTCTGGAGTTACTTAACCAACCAGTTTCTTTTCCATCTGAGGAGTTCTTGCAAAATTTACACCCAAGGTTTCCAAACCAAAGCTCACCTACTTCAGTGGGCATGATTCACACATTTCAGCCAAATGTCATGCCTGCTTTACTTCCAGATTTCACTGAGGTGCTGAGCCAAGAGCACTGGATGATTGGACTGTAACGGCAAAGCAGCTAGGAACTCTCCAAGTGAAAGGAGACATATATTACCCAACACCCCACAACGCTCAAGGGGCAGCCAATGAACAAATCTCTCCAGCTGTGCTCGGTGTTCTAACTTGGAACACACATGGTGATAGTTCAAGAACAGCACAGCGCATTGGAACATTTATGAGAAACCTAAGGACAGAGAAAGCATGTGAGGCCCAGACATCTTGAATTAAATCCTAAAAATAACAGGGGCACTGTTCAAATGCTCATGTAAGACAATCTTCCTTATTAACCCACCCACCCACCCCTGTCCACAAAATGATAATCAGAAGCCATGCTTCTGTACTGCAAGCCAAATAGAATCAAGGAATATGTTTTGGAATTTAACAAGGGAGATCAAAACCTGTGTTTCAGCTTAGCTCTGGCCCTTGAATAAAGAACATGGAAAGCTGCACTTGAAAATAGTGTGTCCTTCTCTAGCCCTACGTATCTGCATTGCAAAACTCCAGAGGAACCAGTAGACCAGGAGTCGCCAAAATTTTGGACCTCAGGGACCCCCAAACTCATCATTTTAAATCCCGCGGACCGCTAAATATCAATTTTGACTGATGGTGGCTGCAGGAAAAAAGTCTGCAGGAAAATTCCCCACCCCATTTTCCTAACGATTGATCATTCTTTATTTGGGATCGCAGGATAATGTTTCCAGCTCCGTTCTCAGGGGAAGAGAGAGAGAGACTTTGGGCTTCATACAAAGAAAGCAGCAGAAGCAGCAGAAGTCTTACTTTCTCTCCCCCAAACTCCGCCAGAAACAAGTCTTTGCTGGCGCAGCCTCTTGGAGCAGGTTGCCTTGCAGGATCCCAAAGACTCCTTCCTGGTGGAGTTTGGGGGAGAGAAAGAAAGAGTTTTGCTGCTTTCCTTGTGTGCAGAGAAAGGCAGAAAAAGAAACAAGAGGAAAGAAGCAGCCTGGTGGCCAGGCGAGTGTGTAGGGTGAGGGGGGCAAGTTCCCCCTCCCCTCCACCCTTTCCCCTCTCCCCATACCACCTTTTGTTCCCGCGGGCCATGTGGGTGGCACAGCCTTGTGTTCCCACACAGCTTGCATTAATTGCTTTGGGAGGTGCTTTGGGGGTGACATTTCTCTGCGGACCTCTAAAATTTTCTCGCAGATCACCAGTGGTCCCCGGCCCACTGGTTGGCAACCACCACGGGTGGGATTCTACAGGTTCGCACCTATTCGCTAGAATTGGTTGTTAACATTCTAAGCAGTTTGGAGAACCAGTTGTTAGAAGAAATGACTGTCCTAATCCTGTAAGGAAGGCAGGAAGGAAACATTCTGGTGTTGCTTACAGAAACTGCCTCTCCGTTAACCCTTATTACATTCTTGGCAGGACGAGACTTCCTGTCTCAGGAACTTCTCTGGAGTTTTTTTTCCTCCTTTGCTGGTACTTTGCTTGTGTGGAGTGACCATTCAAAGTTACAATGGCACTGAAAAAAGTGACTTATGACCATTTTTCACACTAACGCCTGTTGCAGCATTCCCAGAGTCATGAGAGGCCAGGTGAGGAGATGCGTGCCTTGATGTGAGTGATATTGAGTTGGCCACACCCAGCCAATAACATGACCACCAAGTCACGCCCACAGAACCAGTTGTTAAAAGTTTGAATCCGACCCCTGGCAACCACTGCACTAGATGGCAGACCCAGAAACCTCTCTTGGCTGCCATCTAGTGGTCATCTGGATTTGTGCTGTTCAGGTTCATCTTCCTCCCCTGGTTAGCCACAATACATATACACAGACAGAGGATTAGGAGTAAAGAGCAAATCAAGGATGTGACTGCCAGATCAGCTTGCTTACACTTGAGCATTTTAAAGAAATTCTGGCAGTTTTCCTTCGTCAACTGAAGCTAGCTATATTTCATTTTTGGTGGGTTTTGTTTTGTTTCGTTTTTTTAAAAAAGGCTCTCTTAATACCAGTAAGCTAAAAATCCAAGACTTACCCTTATTTCATGATGTTTCTCATCGCTGGGACGAAGTTCATATAGTTGCTTATTTCATTTAGTGGGCTTTCCTTTCCACACTGAAGGGCAAACAAGGGTCAGTTGTGATCATAACATATTTGAAGCAATCTTAGTTTTGAGACTTTCCCAAGCAGAAGCTGAAAAAAATGAACTCTCCCCAGAGCACAAATAGGACGAGCCTACTCTTGATTGAGCCATAGCGTTTAGCTCCGGTTGAGGAAGCCCAGAGGAAGAAATATCCTGTCCATGAGATTAGTTCGGCTTGGGAGGCTTATCTCAGCATGCAGAACCAGACCATTCAAAGCCAAAGAAGTTTGGCAATCCACTGTTCCATTCAGGCTAGTTTTCAAAAAGGGGATATGGATGGAAGAAGAAGCAGGTTTGAGAGAGAGAGAGAAAAAAAATAAATAAGAAAATATTTTGTTATTGGATATTGTCTCCAGTACAGAAGCACTCTTTCAAGGCTCTTTGAAAGATAAGCAGGGTGGGAGGTAGTGGTGGGATTCAACTTTTTTTTGCCACCGTTTCTGTGGACGTGGCTTGGTGGGTGCGCTTTGCGTTCATACTTCGCACACACACACACACACATACACACACACAGAGGGTTTCATACTGACCTTCTCCTGCAATCCTGCATTTTGTGTGTTCAATAGTTGACACGCGGCAATCCGCTGTGCTGCGTGAAGCAGCTGAGCTTCAAAACCAGGAAATAAAGGTCAGTATAGAGCTGGCGCTGCTGGGCCTGCCAAGCAGCTGATCGTCAGTGTTATGAACGAATAAAGGTGTTTAATAAAGTTTTAACAACCTTAAGTAAAAAGCAGGGTTCTAATCCTGCACTTCTGATTGGCCGATAATAGCGATATCGGATTGGTCCGTTCAGGGGAATCTGATTGGCTGTTAATGAGCCACTCTCATTGGTTCAAGGGTTTAACACTCCATGTTTCTCATTGGTTACTAGATCAGCAGCCTGCCCTATAAAAGGGCTGCTGCTGCCCCCGGTTTTGGCTCTGTTCAAAATGATTAATAAAGAGTTGAAGTTCACTGTTCACCGTCTCGTCTCTGTTCCTTGCGCCCATGCGCAGAACTTAACACTGGCGATGAGGATGGGATACGGAGACATCAGAGCTGACTGAACACTACAGAGCACCAAACAGAGCACGTGGCTGAAGGCGCATCAACAGCGGAAACCATGTCAGGCGGCGCCATATCATCTGCTCCATTTGACCCGGCACAAAAAGACTGGGACTCATACATGGACCGGTTCCAGATGTTTCTGGAGACTAACAACTTGAAGGATGCCACTATGGGGAAAAAGCGAGCAGTGTTCCTGACCCATTGCGGGCCTGCCGTCTTTAAGATGGCCAAGGCACTAGCGAAACCGGCTGAGGTGAAATCCATGGATTGGGACGTCCTCACGCCCCTTCTACAGGCCCACTATGCACCCACCATACCAATGCTTGTCCGAAGACATGAATTTTACCAGAGGGATCAACGGAAAGGAGAGAGCATCGCAGATTTCATCGCAGACCTCTGGAACCTGGGAGGCCTCTGTGGGTTCGTAGACCTCCAAGAAGCTCTGAGAGACCGAATAGTTCTGGGATTAGATAACCAGACAGCACAGAGCAAGATAATGGCCAAAGGGGACATCGATCTTGCTGATGTCATCAAAGACGCTACTGCAGCAGAAGCAACAAGGAAGTTGGCCACCCGAATGCACCGCACCAACGCACCACTCCATCAACTCGCCAGCAATACCTCACCTCGCCTAGAAAGGCACACAACAGCGACCCACCACGAGGACCTCGAATCGCCATCAGAAAGTGAGGAGGAGGAGGTCAACTGGCTCCGGTCTGAACGTGACCAATGCCATCAGCGGAATCAAAGACTACCGCACCAATGCGCGGGTTGTGGGGCAAACCACCCGCGATCAGACTGCAAATTCCTTGACGCGCTCTGCCATTTCTGTGGGAAAAGAGGCCACATCGGAAAGGTCTGCAGAAGCAAGCAAGGATCCAGCCCAATTCAGAGGGGAAACAACTATCACCCAGACCACAGGGAATCGTCCTGTGATTCGGGAACATTTGAACCACCAATGGAACAACCACTCCAACAGAAATAAAACACTGGCCACTTCAACGAGATGGGAAGAGGCACACCAAACCATTACAATCAGTCACACTTCATCTTAGATGCAAAGAAGATCTGAGTGAAGGTCGCCATCGAAAACCAGCCTTGCGTGATGGAAGTCGACTCAGGATCGTCCCTCTCAATGGTTTCCTGGAAGACCCTTAAACAATTAATCCCTGCCGTCCAGCGTCAAGACCTCAGAGCCCAAAGAATCATACTCAAAGATTATCAGGGGAACCGAATTCCGGTCATTGGATCCAGCCAAGTCCAAGTCTCATTCAAAAATCATACTGCGTCGTTACCACTGACCGTCGTCGACTGTGACCGGCCAAGTTTGTTAGGCCTTCAATGGTTCGCCCCACTCGGGATCAAGGTAGCCGGCATTCACCAAACCAGAAGCGACGACTGGGAGCAGGCCCTCGTCCAGGAATTCCAGGACATCTTTGCAGACAAACTAGGCGAGTACAAGGGGACCCCAATATCATTTAACCTTAACCCTGAAGTAGCCCCCATCCACCTTAAGCCTCGTCGGGTACCTTTTGCCCTTAAACCAAAGATCGATGAGCAGCTCGATAAATTAACAGCCCAGGGTGTTTTAGAACCAACTGACCATGCCCGGGAAACCCCAATCGTAACACCCATCAAACTGGATGGATCGTTAAGCATTTGTGGGGACTACCAGGCTACTCTTAATCATGCCCTTCAACAGAATGCTTACCCGGTGCCGGTGGTGCAACACCTTCTCCATTCCCTGGGGGACGGAAAAGTCTTCGCTAAATTGGATTTAGCACAGGCGTACCAACAACTGCCTGTAGATAAAAAAAACCGCGGAGGCACAGACGATCGTTATGCACCGAGGCGCCTTTAAATGCAACCGACTCCAATTCGGAGTGAGCATAGCCCCAGGGATTTTTCAAAGTCTGATGGAGAGACTCTTGCAAGGGATCAAGGGGGTCGTGCCATACTTTGATGACGTTTTAATTGCGGCCCCGAATAGAGAAGTACTAGAAAAGTGTCTTAAATTGGTTCTCCAGAAATTTAAAGATTCCGGCCTCAAGGTTAAAAAAAATAAATGTCAACTGTGTGCAGATAAAGTAGAGTTCCTAGGGTACCTAATTGATAAGCAAAGCATTCACCCCACTAATAGCAAACTAAAAGCAATCAAAAACGCCCCAAGACCCAGAAATAAGACTGACCTCCAAGCTTTCCTGGGGCTCATTAACATTTACAACATCTTCTTGCCCCAGAAAGCGACCGTAGCTGAGCCCCTACATAGACTTCTCGACAAAAAAGCCACCTGGGTCTGGGGACACCGAGAGGACCACGCATTCCGGCAAGTGAAAAACTTACTAACCTCAGATGCTGTTTTAATGCAGTATAACGAGACTTTGCCTTTAACAATTACATGTAATGCGTCACCGTTTGGAGTAGGAGCCATTTTGAGTCATGTGTTACCAAATGGTTGTGAGGCCCCTATTGCCTATTTTTCAAGGACCCTATCGAAGGCTGAACGTAACAATAGCCAAATTGACAAAGAGGCTCTTGCTATTGTATCTGCTGTGAAACGGTTTCATGAATATGTGTATGGATGAGTTTTTACTATTATTACCGATCACAAACCTTTGCTAGGGATTATAGCGGGAGACAAACCAACCCCCTATATATTGTCACCTAGAATGACTCGCTGGTCGGAGTTCTTAGCTGCGTACAACTATAAATTACAACACCGTCTGGGGAAAGCCATTCCCCACGCTGATGCATTGAGCCGTGCCCCACTTCCGGAGACCATCGACAACCCAGCTCCAACCCTTACGACACTCCAGCTTGAAACACTACATTCACCGCCGCTAACAGCCAGAGACATCGCTATCGAAACAAAACGAGATCCTGTCCTGGCGTGAGTTCTCAGCTGGGTCGAACACGGATGGCCAGTAGAGTAAACCCCTGACGACTTCACCCCTTTCAGAAACCGGCAAACAGAACTTTTCTCGCAAAAAGGCTGCATCCTATGGGGAGACAGAGTCGTCGTCCCAGAGCGGTTCCAACAAGCAGTATTGAAAACATTGCATGACGGTCGCCCCGGCATCGTGCGTATGAAAGCGCTCACACGAAGCTATGCGTGGTGGCTGGGCATTGACAAGCAGATGGAAGCCTGGGTGAAGACTTGTCTAAAGTGCCAAGAAGTCAGCAGTGCCCACCTAGAGCAACTCCAACGGAGTGGGAAACCCCCTGGGGGCCGTGGTCCCACATCCACGTTGACTTTGCAGGACCTACTAAGGGACATACATTCCTCCTAACAGTGGATGCCTATTCCAACTGGCTCGAGATCCACAAAATGAAAACTACTACAACTGATTCTGTCATCCGAAAATTGAACAGGCTATTCGCAATGCACGGGCTGCCAGACGTTCTGGTCTCCGACAACGGACCCCAGTTCACCGTCCTGGCATTTGAACAATACTTAGCGGACCGGGGTATCCGCCGTGCACTAACTTCACCGGTGCACCCTGTGGCTAATGGCAGGGCCGAGCGTATGGTCCAATTTGTTAAAAAAACTCTCCACAAAATGGACTGTGGGGACATTCACGACAAACTAAACAGAATACTCCTACTCCAACACATCACCCCACACAGTGTCACCAACAAGACTCCAGCTGAACTGTTGATGGGACGCAAGCTCCGTTCCCACCTCGACCGGCTCCACCCGTCCTACGAGCCAGAGAAACCCTGTGGATCTAGTGGAAAATGCCGCGAGTTCATGGTAGGCGACTTAGTTTTTGCTAAAAACCTTTCTGGCGAACCATTATGGGTCGAAGCAACCGTAACTCAAACCACCGGGCCCAGATCGTACCGTGTGCAAACATGGGACGGAAAAATATGGAAACGCCATATAGATCAGCTTCGCTCTAGGCTACAACCCAGTTCCCACGACTCCTGTGACTCTCAAACTGAGGCGGGAGGGGATGTCAAAGAAAGCGAATTCAAGATGGTGAAAAGCAGAATTGAAGGAAGTCAGGAGCCAGGCGCAATACATGAAGAAGAATCAGGGAGAGGGTTGGCCTTGTCACAGAGGAATACCTCAACGGAGGCGAGCCCGCAGAGATCGGAGGACAACAATGACAGAATTAGCGGCACCGAGTCATCCAGTGAGGATGTGAAACCGCCTGTACCAGATATATCAAAAAATGTCCCGCCGAAACCGGACTACAGACAGGAACCGGTGGGACAGCGCAAATCTAATAGACAGTTAAAACAACCTGCATATCTACGGGATTACGTCACCGCACCCCTCAAACGGAACCTAGGGGGAAGGGGTGTTATGAACGAATAAAGGTGTTTAATAAAGTTTTAACAACCTTAAGAAAAAGCAGGGTTCTAATCCTGCACTTCTGATTGGCCGATAATAGCGATATCGGATTGGTCCCTTCTGGGAAGTCTGATTGGCTGTTAATGGGCCAACTCTCATTGGTTCAAGGGTTTAACACTTTCATGTTTCTCATTGGCTAATAGGTCAGCAGCCTACCCTATAAAAGGGCTGCTGCTGCCCTAGGGTTTTTGCTCTGTTCAGTATGATTAATAAAGAGTTGAAGTTTACTGTTCACTGCCTCGTCTCCGTTCCTTGCATCCATGCGCAGAACTTTACAGTCAGAGCAAAGCGATTCACTCCCAGATGATCCTTGGAACTACTGGTTCAGCCAAACCGGTAGAATACCACCCCTGGTGGGAGCTGGATGGACTTAAGGGAGAATATTATTCTAGAGAGCTGGTATTGTGATGGAGAAGTCATGATTCCTTAATTTCATCAGAGGACTGTGCTTAACAGAGAAGCAGCTAGAACATGTTAACTTGGCCCAATCAGATAAACAAACAGAAGCTATAGAGGGCAGATAGAGTAAATAACTCGGCCCTATGGGATGGCTGCCATGACTGGAAAGGGACAACTTGCCATGGACAATTCGCCATGGCCATCTCATCATGCAGTCAACTCACCCTGGGAGAATTGCTTGTGAGATAATGCAGAGGTGGTATTCAGCAGGTTCTGACCAGTTCTGGAAAACCAGTAGTGGAAATTTTGAGTAGTTCGGAGAACCGGCAAATACCACCTCTGACTGGAGATTTTTACAATATCCTTCCCCTGCCAGGCCCACCAAGCCACGCCCACAGAACCTGTTAAGTCTGGAGCATGGGTGCGAATGATGGAGACGAGCCGGTAGAAACAGTGAACTTCAAACTCTTTATTTACATAGTGTGACAGCTCAAACTGGAGGGCTGCTATAGCCTTCCTTATATAGGCAACTTATTAACTATTCGACCAATAGCAATACCGGAGCGCTAGCTCCATTAACCAATGAGAATGGCCTGTTAATGGCCAATCAGATGCTCCTGAATGGACCAATCCGATCCTGCCATTAACAGCCAATCAGAAGTGCAGGGC
Source organism: Hydrophis major (assembly GCA_033807585.1). Taxonomy (NCBI): domain Eukaryota; kingdom Metazoa; phylum Chordata; class Lepidosauria; order Squamata; family Elapidae; genus Hydrophis; species Hydrophis major. The sequence continues at coordinate 240,492,708 of CM066328.1, forward strand.
CAGAACCCTGCACTTGACTTCAAGCTCAAGATAACTTTATTGGCATTATTCATTCACAACAGAACTGGTAGTAAAAAAATTTGAATCCCACCCCTGAGATAATGGATAATAATATTGATATGATAAATGTGATAAAATGTTATCTGCCACAGTTTCTTCGACATTATTACCATGTTTGTGGTAATGGACAAAAATGAAAATAGTATCAAAGAAACAGTGACGGATAACATTTATTGAGTTGAGTTATCCTGCCTGGAATTATTACGCAGTGAGTTGTCCCATGTTGAGGAAGCCAGAGGGAGATGGCTGAGGTAAGTTGGCTGCAGCGAGTTGTGCCAGGCCTGCCATGACAGCCAAGGAATCGCCCCATGCTGGAGGAAGAGGCTCACTTCTCAGTTTTGAATCCTTTAGCTAAGGAGCATAACACAGCACAGCTCTTTCATGACAAAAATGGGCCTTCTGTGTGATACGTAGCATTCCTGTGGCTTGAAGGACTTATTTATTTATAACCCACTTTTACTATTTTTTACAAATAACTCAAGGTGGCAAACGTATCCAACACCCCCCTCCTCCTATTTTCCCCCATAACAACAGCCCTGTGAGGTGGGTTGGGCTGAGAAAGAGTGACCGGCCCAAAGTCATCCAACTGACTTTCATGGCTAAGGCAGGATTTGAACTCACAGTCTCCTGGTTTCTCACCTTGTACTAGACCAACACTAGACCAAACTGGCCCTCCAATTAGCTCAGCAGAAGCATTCTAACACACACACACAAACACACAATACTGTAAGCAGAGCTAAGTACCAAGAACGAGAATCTTCTGTCCAAATGAAAGTTAAATTCTCCTGACTAAAGTTTATGCATTTCCACATCTGATGCAAACAGCTTGGTTTAATTTGAGAAGAAAATAAGTGCCTCTTAAATTTATTGGGATGCTGTTTGATGACAAAGCTGGCATAGAGCAGAATATAGTGACTGGGGACTAGAATTTGCTAATCCACAACTTTCATATCTTCCTCTCCAGGAAAGCATGAGGTCCTCTGGATCAGGAGTCTCCAACCTTGGCCAGTTTAAGACTTGTGGACTTCAACTCCCAGAATTCCTCAGCCAGCTATACAAGTCTTAAAGTGGCCAAGGTTGGAGACCCCTAGCAGCTATGCTGGCTGAGGAATTCTGGGAGTTGAAGTCCACAAGTCTTAGAGTGGCCAGGGTTGGAGACATCTGGATAATGTAGACAATGCCTACAGATCCTTCATTCAAAGGGTAGAATTAGCTGCTGTAACAAATAGTACGAATGAGAAAAGATGCTATCAGAGCCCCCCTCCCAAAGCATAATAGTTTTTTTTTAAAAATGAGTACTGTATATAAACCAAGAGGACACAACATTTTATGTAACCCAATTTTAAGACTCAAAACTCATCCTTTGTGGTTGTAATTGGCGAGAGAGGATTTCTCCCCAACCCCATAATTTTCAGCCAATTCTCAAATTGAACTCTGCACATGCTCGGGCCTAGAATATGCAAGTTAATGAAGACTAGCGAGAAACCCACAGATATTGGAGAGGCTACATTATCTTATAAGAGGGAGAGTTTTTGGCAACAGAAAAATGGAATGTAAATACAAAGCAGATGTGTTAAATTCATAAATTCTGCTGGCTTTTAAAAAAAAATTATTTAAGAGAGGCCTGTATTGATCATATAGCTGGGTCCTCCTACTGGCATTCCTTTTGCCACTGTGGGAGCTGAGTGTTGATCTAACGGGACCTCTGACCTGGCCCAGCGGGTATCTTCTAATGTTCTTCTGTTCCAGCAAGTTTTCTTCTCCCACACTGTTGACTGATTTTTGCCAAGAGCATCCCAGTAATATTCTGCAAAGATTTTACCCCACCCCTCATGCTCTTGAGAGATTGTTTTTCTTTCCACACTAAATTTTGAAATGGCGTCTCCATAGGCAGACGGGCTCACCAGCCTAACCAGGAGCAAAGTTTTCTCTGGACTCAGAGCAAAGAACCCCCCACCCTCTCCCCAACGACAGACTGCACACCAAGTCGCTCAAATTGGGCCTCTGCCAAGATGGAGAAACGTCTTTCCTGAGAGCATTTACAGGGAGGAAAAAAAGAGATTCTAGTCCATGCTGTTGATTGAAATAAATGAGATTACAGTTTGGGCATTTTCTACAGCAATGGTGCCACCCTCAAGTTACTTCTCTAATAGGAACCCTCCACAACTTTTATAATTAATAATCCTTTAGAATGTCAACACTCCGGAGAAATCAGGTAGTATACAAATGCTTGTATTAAAATAAACAGGTTTTATCACAAGCTAAGTCAGTGTTATTGCCTAAGGAACCTCTTCCATCAGTCATGCTAAAATGAACGGGACTGTATGGCAACCCCCACTGCTGGAAAATTGAGTGAAGGAATATGAAAGCTGCTGCATTTGTCAGCTGTTTATTCTTGCAGAAGGAGTCATTGAACTTGGCAATACTCTCTTTCTGGAGTATTTAATTCCAGATTCCTCAGGATGCCCTAGAAACAACAATATTATGCTATTGTTCTGATACGTATCCCTTAACAATTCTTAATGTATATAAAAGAATGGCAAACTGCTGCAGAAAATGTTCTTAGAAAGTGTTTTTCTTCATACACTGCTCTTAATTTGCCAAAATTAAGCCAGAATCAGTTTGGCATCAGAATTGCCTGCAAGTATATAGGTTATGTTTGCACTGGAACTCAAAGGTTTTTTTGGCGCCAAATTTCAGAAGGCGCTGACCTGCAACAAAATGGAGCTTTAGTTTTCTGGCAGACCCTTGTCTTGTAGAAACATCTGGACCACAGCATTCCATGATGATTATCCGTGCACACCCACTCATCTATGTTGTGGTTTCTAGGTTGTTTTTTTTTTTTTTTTTAATTAAGAACCGTCACAGCTTTTTTCCCCCATCCACAGCTGATCTTATCCACTTAATTTCTCTCTATTCCAATATACTTAGCTATGCAAGCCCACCTGCCACTTTACAACCTCTTCATACCTAGACTTGTCCTAATGCTATGGAAGACCATTTATTGTATCATATTTGATCTCCAAACCTTTGACCTTCTTGGTATCATCTTGAAAAATGGTAACTCAACAAGCTAGAGATCTGGGTTTCCCAACTCAATAAGTCCTTGGAAGAATTATGATGTAATTATGATGTTTTGAGCAACGTGTGGTGTTAAAGCTTTGGAAGAAACCAAAGTATCCCCATGCTATTCCTCAATAAAGGGCCAAGATGTGATTTTGTCTAACTGCATTCACTTGCCAGAAGTAGCACCAAGTGGCTTATGGTTCCTCCTCCTCTTCCTCCTCCTCCTCTTTCTTCTCCTCCTCCTTTTGACATATTCAACGTCTTTATAATTTCATTAATCTCACATTGATATTTTTGAATAAAAGACTATTATTCCACTACAATGAAACATGCTGCAGTTAGAAACAACAGATTTGGTTTCCTACAATTATTTTTAAAACCTCCAGTAAAATTAGTGATAAGAGTCGGGACATGAATGGGTACCATGAAGGAGATAAGGAAAACCACCAGATTTAAAAAAAAGAAAAGAATTTGGTCAATTCAGAGTTCAGTTGTAAAGGAGGGGTAGCAATAATGGCAGGAACATTGGATGAAGCATCTGCATCTGATGTATTTGATGACTAAGGTAACAAAACCAGATTTGTAAAAGTAGAATACTGTTATTAAATTGGTGGGGTCTTGCAAACTATACTTTTTTTCAGAATGATCATAAATCTTGCTACATTTTAAGCAATCCATGATCCAATTTTGGGCAGAAGAGATCCCAGAAACATATAGTTCATTCTGTATGACAAATTTGTAGAATGGCTGAACCTTTCTGACAGCTAAGACTAAAAAACTGAGTGCTATGTTTCTGAATTTCTAATTGTTTCGGCCTATTTAGCTTTCAAAGCAGCTTATCAACATGTACCAATATATTTTAAATCCAATCAATTATTTTATTGATTCATTATTTTTTAAAACTTTATAATGCAAGTGTCTTTCATTCTGAACAATGAGTTGAATTGAATCTACTTTCTGCCAGAAAGTAGATTCAATTATATCCTGGATAATATATTTGGGTTAGTAATGTACATGAAAGAGAGATCAGATATTTTCCTTCTATAAGGAATTGCTTTTCTAAGTTCAGTTCACTCTCTCTGGTATAAATGGAAAGGGTTTAAACTATTTAAGAAACGAATGCTGAAGCATTTCAGTTTTGCTTGCTCAAACATGCTAAGGCACATAAAATAAAACCAGTCAATGAATCTTGACAACTGCAGAGAATCTCTTAATGGGACAAAAGGAATTTTAAAATGGGTGGGAGGGACCTACAGTGAAGTTTATTTACTTTTTAAATAGTATCAGTACTGTTTTAATTCAAATGCAGAGTAAACAAGATTTGTAACAGTTTATACTACAGATCTTAAAAAGCATTAAATTATTGTATTGAAACAATTATATGGTTTTTTTTTTTTTTTAAAGTATCATTTGACATTTATAGGATGGTGGTATGTTCACAGTACCGAAGAGGACAGTGAATTCCAAGATCAAAAATTCCACTACTCCTAAAATTCATTTATCTTGGGACATTTGTTTTCTTTCTTTCAGGCTTACTGTACAGGGCTGTTGTGAAATTATATCGGGAAATAACGTTCTCCCACACTTAAGAAAGAGTAAAAAGAAATGTGCACAAGTAACAAACAAAGCAAGGATTTTATTGCTAGGATCAATTGTCCTAGACAATGAGCTCTCTAGCTATTAAGGTGCTAAGCCTGCTTGAAGGAATCCTGGTGCAGTTTAATTTCCTCATCAACATTTATTGCAACAGGAAAAATGAGTCAATGGAACAGCAAAGTTGATAGCCTCAAATGGAGTATAGTTAGAAAAAAGGCTGTTTATATGGATTTGAGGCACAAATGGTTTCATTCTTTAATCTTTGACTCACATGCTCTCCTTCCAATCTGTACCTTGTGAAAATCTACTCATTTACGCATACACCATTTCTTCAAAATAAGCTTTGAATAGGAAAAGTGATTTATCAGACAAGACACAGGAAAAAATGATGTGCAAAAACACATTTTACAGAAGGAAAGTCTTTATTTCCCATTATACTATTAAATAAAAACAGGACTATGAAAAGAGCTAAGCAGACAAAGGACCATTAAAAACAGATTTCTGCTATTGTGATGGAGAAACTTCAAGTCAGTCAATTATATGCCAAGGACAGAGAACTAAGAATGATTCCTTATGATTCAAGTTATTGACTCTCATGCAACCGGAATCCTGCTTATTTCAGTGCCCCTAAAAATCTCAGACTTCTTATTTAGTTCAGGAATTGTTTTCAAATGTTCAGCAAAGTCCAGTTGTTCATTACATATGACACATGTAAAAGGGATAAGGAAGCACCAGAAGAAGGCACAGATTTTCTTTTAGGTTTTACCTTTTTCCTTTCACTCTGTTTTGGGATCTCTGCCTTTCTCTCAAACCGTTTCTCTCCTGGCTTGGCATATTTCAGGAGTGAAACATTAAGGACTACTTGGTGACACAACATTGTAGCTTTTCTCATAAAACCAGTCTCAGGGGAAGTTTTTTTGATTTAAGTCAGCAATTCTCCATCAGACGTGAATCCTGCCAAGTCTTATTTGGATCAAATGTGGGATTTGGTGGGGACTTCTCCAGAAGAGGGCTTTGAACCCCGAGTAGGACTCTTGCCTCTGGGAACAGGGTGATCCTGGCCTTGGAGACATCTTTCTTCCTCTTGCTCCTGCCTACTCAGTGCACTATTTCAGTTCTTTCAGTCACCCTTTGACTTTGGTTTGGCTGTGGCAGTGCTGACTCATAGCACCACTGAGGGTTCCTGCAGAGAAGTCATGTCTAACCACTCCACAAATGAAGTTTTTGCTGGCTGTTAGCGTTGCTTGGCTGTCTCCAGTCTGCATCATTGCCCATTCTGAAACAGGAAGTCCCAAGCTGCTCTCAGCTGTATTTATGAAATCTTTTGATTGTGCTTTAAGCCTACATTTTCAGTTCAGATTGAGGCATCGAACTGGTTGAAATGCATTCTTCCTACTCCGTGTCTGAATCTGGTGAGCCAAGATATACTTTCATGGTGGCCATCCTGGGCTGAGGTTTCTTCTTGTTAGCATGTGTTGCCCTCTTCATTCTAAATAATAATTAAAAAAAATAAAATTAAAACCATTTTATTTTCATAATGCAGATGTCTTAATACTTCACTTCATTGTTTTTAGACATTTGGAGAACTTCCACTACTGGAAATGTTAAAATGATCTTGATGACTTTCCCCCATTATTCATCAGATTAAGAGATATGCATCTGCCCTGAGGGAAGAGATATTTAGTAAAACAATGAGCTGTGTAGGAATTAAAATTTAAATCCACAGGACAGATTGATATCCCATGCAGATGTTATAACCCCACAATGTAGGTCATCTTGAAATGCTTCCCTTAGGTGATGGCTTCCAACAAAGCAAGATGTGCAAACATTCAGAAAGGAAACTTGGCTTCAATTTAGTGGGGTGGATTCTTTTTTTCAACACCTTGATACTCTACGGTATTTAGCATTCCATTCTCACGAACACAGCATATATTGAATTACAAAAGATATGTGCCTTATGATGCCTTGATTTTATATTAGAGATGTATGTATGTATTTTCAAATTCAACATGTATCTTCCAGCTACTAGGCTAACAGAGATTAAAACTTAATAACATCGTTGTCATAGCACAGGACATCTGCAATAGCTCCTTGGAGCTTGCTTGCCTAGCCAGTAAGCCACCTCCTGATTTGGGGCTGGCCTGGTTGCCTTTGTTCCTGTGAAGTGTTCAACACACAGAGTCTATAGGCACATCAAGCCCTGTTCAAAAGAAACTTCTGAAGATTTCTATAAAAAGGTAAAGGTGCCTAAGAGTTTAGAAAAAAACAGAAAAGCTATTTTCTAAAAGCCTGGGTCTCTGTTGTTCTATATTATATTTGGAAGCAAAGTCTTGAGTTGGGAGAAGATTAGATACAATAGCTAATCTTTCCAAGAGTGATCACTGGGTCAAAACCTCTGCAAGGATACAGGGTTAAATTGTTTACAGTATCACAACAAATCCCAGAAGAACACTGACAGATCTATTGATCTCCCTGGCCTTAGGTAACTTCAGTCATCATGACTCTACCATCAGAAAAACAGTGGTGAAGTTCAAGGAAGTTCAAATGGAGTTCAAGGAAGAACAACAGAAAGGAAGCCATTGATTGCTCCTAAAAAGAACACTGATGCTCATTTCAAATTTATTAAAAAAAAACACCTGGATAATCATTTGTAGGAATATTCTGTAGACAGATGAGTCAAAAATGGAATTTGGGGCCTAAATGGTTGTTAATGTTATATATTTTCTAAATGCTACTAAGCTGAAGCCTTTTGCCATGGTGGAATAGGCCAAATTTCTTACACAGCAATATAAGAGTGTGACTGTAGGTTCTGTGATCAGTTACTGAATCTAAAGGCTGTACCCTTTTCCCAATGGCTCATTGCTTATTGGTTAACTTGAATGAATGAAACAAGCATCTGGTTTGCTATGATTTGTTCAACTCCATCAGAAACACTCATATGAAACAACCAGTGACGCAAACTTTAAAAAATCAGAAAATTGAGATGCTGGGTGTTTTTTGGGGGGAGCAGAAGTAGAAAAAGAAAAATCTTCAGCAATATGAAGTTAAATAGCACCATCTGTTACACACAACTGAACTTTAAGCAGCCCAAGTGTTAACTGCGGGCACAGTCAAATAGCACTCTGGATCTTGAATTGTGAGATTAGCTTTCCCAGAAATGAAAAAGTCAATAATTGAAACTGAAGTTTAAATCATTTTAATGGGTTTTGCTACAAAGATCAACAAAGAAGTCTTGAAGTTCCTCAAAGAATACAGAATTTATCACGGAACATTTCTAATTAATGAAAGCTTATGTCATAATAAATTAGTTATTTCTAAGCTGCAGCAAGACGAACGTGGCTCCAGCTTCAGACATCTTTCTTTTGAATCAAGATATATTGAAATAGAAGGACTATGCACTGTCTTTTCTTCAGCCTAAAGGACCCTCAACTATTTCCAAACTATCAAAGGACCCCATTTTATTTTATATAATTATTTCTACAGCTCTTATCATTCAAGTTACACCACATCTTTCCATCTAAGCAGGATAATCAAGACAATTTACAACATTAAAACTAGAAAATTAGGAAAAATAAATTAAGAGTTACTCAAAAACAGAGCTGCTGTAACACCTCAAATCATTTTTTTTAAAGTTCAAAAGCTCTTCATTCCTTATCCCTAGTTCTAATGATAGAGGGGCTAAGCATAACCCATGGAGGAATACATTCCTTGGTTTACAAGTAATATTGGAGAAAGCTCCTTTCTGCCTATGTAACAGATGGGCCTTGAACAGTAGAGACAATTTAAACAAGTTTTTCCTCAGTGTTTTAAATGTCCAAGTAAGTCCATAATGTGGAATTAGATAACTGAAGGGCAAGAGTGGATATAGACTCCTGTGTCACCAGAGGACCTGTAGTATCAACATGGCTAATGGAATCCACAGCAGATGAAGATTTGGATAAGAAAGACCATCCCAATAGCCTAAATATTGGAAAAGTGGTAGGTAGGATGAAGACAATGAGACTACCAACAGTAAAAAATATTTCCATAGGAGGAGCAGGATTCTACTTCCCTCCTCACCAAATTCGAGTCTGTGTGTTTGGACATGTTGCCTTTTTTTTTTCAACAGTTAGCGGTTTTTCTACTTTGACGTCTAAAAATAATAGATATTGTTATAGCACAACAATTACTTTAAGTTTCTCATATTAATCATATTAAATGCCCTGGCATTTCCTGATGGTCTCCCATCCAAATACTAACCAGGTTTGAGATTAAGTTTTTGAGATCAGACAAGATTGGATAAGTGCTACCATCTAGCTGGACCAAAGAGTAAATCTTCCATTATAAAAGAAGAGTGCTAATTTTCTTATATCTTGAAAAACATCGATTTTTGTGATGAAGTCAACATTTAATCAAATCAGTTCTTTAGAAATAAGCACAATATATTGGAATCTATAAAAAAATAAAGTAGTAAGATTTAAAAAAATAGACATCCTACTACTATTACTACCATCTATGTACTTACTTACAATTAAGTGACATGTGAAAAGAGAAATTTGGGCATGGGGTGGTGGTGGAATTAACCCTTACTATGAATATGAGTTGCCTTTAGTACTTAGAACAATTGTTTCAGACAAGATTACAAACTGCCTCCCTCTATCCCTCCAACAGCTACTGAAAGAAAAGGGTAAGTTGGACTCATTGGATCTCAGTTCCCTTTTTTCTTAAAATAATTGTTTTAATTAGATCTATCTTTTACCCAACAAAATTAAATTCTTTTTTTAAAAAAAGTCAATTTAGCACAATTGGGAGCACCAAAGCACAGGCTACCCTGTTTCTCCAACAATATGGACTCCCCCAATAGGAAGTCCCAGCATGTTTTATAGGCATGAAATGAAATTAAGCCCCTCCCCCCAAATTAAGGCCTATATTAAAACATGCGAAAAGGGGGGGGAATGTTGGGGGGGCTTTCCGTTAGGAAGTACTTTTGTTAAACACCCGGATATGGTGCTGCCTGCGTTGACCCCGATATGAAGTGCCCCACCAACGTCGAGGTCAACATCCAAGCCATTGCTGCCCGCCCACCCAAAGATGCAAGGGGGGGAATTAAGTCACCCCCGAAAAGACGGCCTAGCCATTTTTTCGGGGCTCAAAAAAAATTATGACCCGGCCTTATTATATGAGAAACATGGTACTATTTTTTCCTGAGATCAATTCTCTCCTCAACTTCCATTATAATTTAATTTTGCTGCTGGTTCCAGCCAATCGTTATTTTTACAAAGTTGATTTTATTCAATGTTAACTTTACCCCCACATACTCATGGAGCACAGGAGACAGCTGCTTTGACATTATTAAATTTTGTATTTCACATCTTGGTTATATAAAAAGTGCATGCTGTGGGGCATGTGGGAAGAGCACTTACAACTTTTTTAGAGTGTCTTGTTTTTCCTGTTGAGTCAGGGAAATCTGGCATTTTCTATCTTCAGCTGAACCTTGAAAATACTCAGACACCTTGGTGAATAGATTCTCCTCCTATCCAAAAAGACAAAAGACCCCAACACCAATGTTTGAAATATAAATCCATTATTTTATTTTACTTAATCCAAATGTTACACAATACTCTTCATTATAGTTTCAAATGCCAACAAGCCAAATCTGAAGAGAAACATGCTTGATTCTGTGAAACGGTTTCTGCACTGCTAGCAATACTCTTTGGCTGTACATTTTTTCAGCTATTAAGCTGAACCACAAATAAATATGGTCCATAAATCTGACTCCAGTCATACTAAGAAATCGTTCAGAAATACTTGGGGCCTGCATGGCTCAAATTATGACATTTATCAAAAGTCTGTAAAACAGTCAGCAGCATACTCCACCAATTACTATGAAAGAAATTGGATAGCGTGGTAAATGTCTCTCTTTAATATACCCATTATCACCTATGGGATGCTGTAAGACGATGTTACTTCCAAATTGATATTTCATCCTAAGACTGATTGAACAGTGGAAAAATCCTTCCAGAGATATTGCATCCATAATCTTATACCAGCAGAAGTTTTCCATTTGCATTTCTGTCTTTAAATATCATCGTTAACTACTATACACATTCTCTATACACACATTGGTACACACACATCAGGGGAACAAAAAATGGCCAACGCCAAGGGGCCCATATTCACTCCTCACTTGTGGGTGGTAATTGCCCAACATGAGATTTCAATGGCATTCAGTATCATGATTAAGGTATATAAACTAAAACCAGTTCATGAGTATAATCCATGTGTGTTAAGGGATTCCATTGTAACTACAATTTAATCTATGGTTTGGGGTTTTAAACCTCATCCTAAATCCTAATCATACCACGCCTAAGAATATGTATCAGCCAGGTAAATCTACCTCTGCATCTAAAGTACCCATAAATATCAATGTTTATAAATATCAGTACATAAATATCAATGTTTGTTATATTTCATTGAGGAGAAGCAAGATAGGTTGCCATTAATGCATTTTCTGACCTTCTGGTTTCTATTTATATGCTCTACTATTCTATTAGTTACAACCTGACACTACACTAGCCTAGCTATCCGCCATCTCTGAGCACTTCAAGATCATTCTCTCAGCCCCATATTCTCATGCTTGAACTAAGGGGGAAGCAGGGAGCAAATCATCAATACATAATATAATCAACTGAATGCATTTTTTAGAACTCAACACAAAAGCAAACATAGCATCTGTGGCGACAGGTGGTACAAATGCAACAAATACATCTGAAGGTATCACACCAAGAGCACATTCAGCAGTTCTTACATGGATCATGGTTCCTCAGATCAGAATAACTAACCAACTAATTCTGTACAACTGGAAGTAGAAGTCTGAGAATGGCCTTAATGCTTTTCACCAAACTTTCATTGTGATATATGGCAAACCAATGTTTGAAACTTAGGGCCAATTGCTGTGGCTTTCACCAAGACAATTAACCCATAACTTAAAATTTAACATATTACTTAAAATTTAATAAGTCATAACATGGAGGAAACACCTGAATGCCACATGGGTGGGGTTTTTTTTTGTATTATGAATTTAATGAAATTTTGGAGACTGCTCTGAATTTGACTGCGATAATTGTGGAGGCAGGAGACAATGTTTAATATTTTTCATGTGATCCATTTTCACAAATAAAACTGTTCCTTCTCTCAATATATTTTTTTTTTCATTCAAGAAAGAAAGCATGATTTCTTTTTGCATCTGAAGGAAAAAAAAAAAAGGCTCAGGATTTATTTTGACCATAAACTAAGCCTATAGGAATGGGATGACATATATATCTTCCTCTGATGTTCCATTCAAAGTTTAGAGAGGGCTACTTTCACAAGGAAAACTCTGTTGGGATATTTCCTGTGTCTCTCCCACGGTCCTAGTAACATGACTAAGACTCTTCAAGGACACTTGGTAAAGCTTATAATTTCACCTGCTGCCCCCATCTGCTTTGAAATTAGTTGTTTGTGGCTGAAACTGGCTGTGTTAAGAAAAATAACTGCCCTGTTTTCAAAAAGTGGCAAAAAGGAGTTAATGTTTTGCAAAATAACAGAAAAACAAATTTCTATGTGAAACACTTCCCAACATGTCCTGCAAGTACAGTAGATTTTCCCCTTGGAGACACACCCTGCATGTGTTATACTTTGAGAAATGAACAATTAATGTAAGGAACGTGAGTCATTCTCTGAATGACACTGTGAGAATTAAAGAGTCTCATTTTTTAAAAGAGGGATATAAATTGCCTGAAAAATAGAACGACTCCATAATAAAGACAACAATTAAGCAGAACAGACATTTCATATAATACCCATTATGGTATTAACAACAATATTTTCATAATTAATGAACTGGGAGTTCAGGGAGGCAGAGAGGAATGGATACAGTGTTAAGTGGGTTTGTTTTGAGAATACAGTTGCTTATTTCCTGTGGGAATGACATGGCTTGCAAAAAAGAAAGAAAATATAATGAGGTCTTATCCTGCTGAGTAAACCCAAAGTTTTTTACTTATCTAAATTCTCTCTCAACTAAATTCTCTCTCTCTCTCATGCACACACACATACACCATACAAATATAAAAAAGGCTTATCACTGTTATATGAACTGTTAATATGGTATTAAAAAAAAAACTAGAAAAGTGGAATATTAATGATTGAGAAGACTAAGGTTGTAAAGGAGGTGATTGTTTTGGTACCATGTCTACTTTATCCTCTTAGTAGATGATCTATGCAGAAAGGTAGATTAAAAATATATGATCCTAACAGTTCTGGATTTCTCAGTGACCAAGATAGCATTCTAGATCATTTGGCTGACTTGGGCTTGAGAGGTACTGAGTATTGAACAGAAAAGCAAGGGCAATATCCCATGAATAGAATAATATGAATAGAATAGAATAATAACTTTATTGTCACTTTGAATATGCACTAATCAGCATACATTAAAGTGAAATTTCGTTGCATACAGCTCTCAAAGGGTCACCACCTCCAATATACTCTATATAAAATAACAGAATAAATAAATAAATATAGATAAATACAGAGTCTATTTCAGATGTATATCTGTACATGGCGAGTTTACCAGACAGATGGCTAGGAAACAAAGCTGTTACAGAATCTGGTAGTCCTGCTATAAATACTTCGAAACCTCCTCCCAGAGGGGAGCAACAGAAAGAGGCCATAAAGTGAGAGTGTGTGGGGTCTCTAAAAATGCTTTGAGCTCTAAGCACATAGCGCTTATAAGGTATTCTGGTATCCTGAATACCAGAAAGAGAGCTTCCTATGATCTTCTTGGCTCATGTCCATCTCATAATTATAGTCTAAGTATTTCCCTGATCAGCTCTTCCATCTTACCATACAATCAGAGATACTATGGTCAATCAATAAAAGAAGGGTGTTTCCAGAAAATTAGTTTATAATTCAAATAAATGAAACTTAAAATGCACCACCTCCCCAAAGCAGGACAAAGATATTCAACTTCTTCCATTTTTTTTTCATTGTTTCCCTCAATTCGGAGAATTCCATTGAAAGCAGTATGTCACAAGTGTCACAAATGCTGATCGGAAAGAGCCAGTCACTTCACTGATGACAAATGACAATTCCCCGCTGTTTGCATTACACTGTTTCCAACATAACCATGTCATCTCGTGCCAAAATCTCTTCTTGTTCTCAGAATTTTGCATTCACCTCTTAACGGTTGGAAATTTTTGCTGAAATGCTACAGCTATGCTGCAAAATATAAGATGTATTCCAAACTCACGCCACTCCTTTTCCATCAGACTGAGCTTTGTTTTCCATTCACTGGGATAGATTCATTGGCAGGCAGAAAGAGGGCCATGTGCTGGTGAATACTTATTTTGAAATAGTGTGAAAATCTAAGAAGGATTTCCATGGTTGGGCTTGCACTTCTTAAGCAGGGAGCATCTTGAGAATTCAGTAACTGGACAATAGATTCAGTCCTTTTGTATCCATTTACACATATCTGTGTTTGTCCCCAGCACACATGTTGGGTTCGAAGTTAGCATGACATTTTGGGGAGCAGAACAAAAGAGCGGCTTGTTGGGTTTTTTTGCACAAGCATGCATCTGCTTTCATAATGGTTGATGGAGTTTTATTGCTCTTTTTGCATATTCTGTAAAAATCTTTCACTGGAACAAGGCGCACACAAAGAACCTCTGAGCTTAAAAAATACAGAACAGTTACCACAGAGGTTAAAAGGTAAAAATAGAACTGGATCTTGGTAATGAAATAGTAAGCATAAGAAAAATCTTATCTGGAAACCTATGGAGGTGGTCTACTCTAAACCATAAGTGCATCAGGTATCAGAATATAATGAAATTTCATAATCACAATAGTTACATCAGCATGTTGGCTGAGGGATTCTGGGAGCTGAGATACACACAATCTTCAAGTTGGCAAGGTTGAGAAATGCTGATTTACACAATGTGATTATGCTGTCAAAATGACGCATATGCCATCATCATTTGGTTGACCATTCACCCATTTTAAAGAGATCCTTCTGCAGCTTTTTACAATTCAAGTCAATAAAATTGGGAGGCAGGCACTTGTTAAAGGAATCATGAAACATTCTTCCTACTGCTTTCCGTCTCAGATATTTTGTTTGGCAATATAACCAGCAAATATGTATACACTGAAATGTAGGAAGTCGGTTTTTTAAAAACGATGGTTTGTCACACGTCATACTGGCTGGGTTCCTAGACGAAATGTTCTTCCTCCTGCTGCCTCTTTGCCTGCATGCCACCCAATCCTTGTGATCGTTCCTATTTGGCATAGATAGTCCCATGTTATAGCAAGACCAGGACCATTTGTTTTAGAACCACCTAAATCTTAATTTTGTTGCGATTGAGTCAGATCTGAGCTGCCTGATTTTAAGAGGTCTCAGAATGTTGCACATGCTATCCTATAGTCCTTCATTATAAGGACTTGTCATAAACATTGTTATTTTAAAACTATAATTTGAAATAGAAAAGCCTATTTGTTAATCTAATTATGGTAGCAATAATAACTGTGGTTGACTTCAAAGGTCAAGAATACTTATTCTTGTTGAACTTTTGCCTTTTAACAAGACATCTGTATAGTTCCAATAAATTATTACCATAGAATGTTAAAGTTGGATAATACGTGTATAGTTGAAAATTGTTTCTCTTGTCAGCAGTGTTTTGTTTCTCAGTTGTTTATTTATGTGTTGATATTGAGCCTTTGGGCAGGGGTGGGATTTAACCGGTGTTACTACTGGTTCGGTGACTACATTTTGCCAGATGCGCGCACAGTGCACGTGTAATAAAACCTTAAGCTGTGCCACCTGGACAGCAGAAAAGTGCAGCGCGCAGCATTTGAAAAGTCTCTTTTTTCTTGCTTTTTCAACCTCAACTGTGCCGCAAAAAGCAGCTGAGGTTGAAAAAGCGGGAGATAAAGGACAGGTAAGAGCCTGGGGAGGAGGGTGGCCCAAACAGCAGCAAACACAGAACCGGTTCTGTGTCTGCTGCTCTTCAGAGCTACCGGTTCTATAGAGCTGGGCAGAATCAGTAGCATCCCACCCCTACCTTTGGGCAATTGTTCTTTGTCTATGGTTTGAGAGTTTGTTTTTTTGATATTTTTATTATTTAAGAAACAAGAGATTCTCTCCCCTGCCCCCCCCCTCCCCAATTTCTTATTTGTGTTGCATAGGGTTTAATTATTTAAAGAACACACTGGAATATGAAAACAATATAAATGTCTCCAGTTTTGTTGATACCTTGTTCACATATTTATTTATTTTTTTGCGTTTGCACCACTTCTGAGGATTACTACTCCTTGAAATATATTGGGTTTTGAATTATTTCTCTCTCTTGACTATTAGAGATCCCATTAATTTTGTGTTATCCATCAATTTAATAAATACAATATTCTCTTTATCTTTCATCCCAACTTATTAATAAGATATTGAAAGGAAGAGTACCTAGAAACCTCTATCTCCTTTCTTCAATTCAATACAGAATAATTTGTATTCAGTTCCCATGCTTCTTTATGCCATCAAAAGCCCATGCTCAATTAACTTGTTAATCAGCACATCATGGCATATTTTGTGAAAAGATTTGCTTGACGTTATTCCTATAGCATTTCCATAATCTATTAAATTTCCTAATTTAAAAAAATGAGACAAGGTTAGCTTGGCAAGAATCATTCTTGATAGATCTAAGCTAACATCTGGTAACTGACACATTATTAACCAAGTTCCTACAAATTGATTTCTTTAGCATCTGCTGTCAAATCTTTCCAGGTGCTGTATCTCTCTGAGACTAACTCTGTAGCTTGCCGAATTCTCCTATTTTTATTTTTTTCCCTATCTGGGAAAACAGGAAAAGAATTGATATCCTCCAATCACTTGGCATGCCAATTAGTTCTCCAATATTTCTTGAAGATAATTTCTAAAACTTCCTTTTATACTGAACAAGCTGAAAAAGCTTCAGCTTTCTTCTAAGATGTCTAAAATATGTGGGATATGGTTGTAGCTATTCCTTAAAATATCATTTGTCCCCATATATATAAGGAAAGCATAATTCTCAATGGATTGGTTGAATCCTTTATATTTACTATATATTTGTTTTGTACCTGTAATAGCTGAACTACTAACTACCATTGACTCTTTATCTTTTTGGAGGGCACAGTATCTTCTGTACTTGTTAGATTACCAGTTTGTCTTCTACTCTGCAATATCTCTTTTATTTTTTCTGAATGCTAATCTGTTTCAATGGTAAGAGCCCACAAATGTTTGAATAGAATAGAATAGAATAGAATAGAATAGAATAGAATAGAATAGAATAGAATAGAATACTTAGTGTGATTGTGTGTGATTGGACACACAAGGAATTTATCTTTGGTCCATATGCTCTCAGTGTACATAAAAAAAAAAAACTACATTCATCAAGAATCATAAGATATAACACTTAGTGATAGTCATAAGTTACTAACAAGGTAGAATATTCCTCATGTGTCTTGTTTTTGGTTATTAGTCTCATCTACTGAGCTTTATTCTATCTGATTGTCTTTCTTATAGTTACTTTGGCTAGTTTCTGCTTTAAAAAAAACTTCCTTTCTTTGAACTGAGTAATTGTTGCTCTTTCCCATCAGTTTATTTGTGGGCATTCACTGCTTTACCTTTTGTTTTGTTTTTCAAACTTTCATACTACAAATTACAAATGCAGCCCAAGATCTTTTCCAATCAACAAGCCACAAGCACTGTATATTATGTTCTAAACTTTCTGTCCAATTATGTTTGCTCTTGTTTCTTACCACCAGTAGAAAGTCTTTTGTTTCTGTTCTTGAATTTTGAGGTTAGCCAAGTACAAACACTTGAATTAGAGTGAAAATTTGACAGGAAATTCCTCTTAAACATCCTTACATAACTCCAGTTAGTACTCCATGTTCACTTGCTTAATGATATATTCCACTACCTCTTTTGGAGAACTCTAAATGCTTATATATTTCTATATGTTATTAAAAAAAGAACTTAGAACACAGTATCTTCAGGGTTATGGGTGATCCTATCAACTTTCAACAATAAATCCTGAAAAGGTTTTTGAAAAGAAATCCAAATAACTTTACTGTAATTGTGTGCTGTCGGTGAATTTTTTAAGCTGTCAATTTAAGGGTAAGGAGATGAGCAAATATCTTTCAAATATACAGAATGCATAAGCTATGTTCTGCAAAGGAAATATTGTGGCTTGTAACCATGCACAATTACTAGTTGATAAGTAACTGGAAACTGTGGTAGTTGATAGCCAAAAAAATGTGTTGGCTGAAAGATTCCACTGACTGATCTTTTAATTCAGGAGGTCTTGTGACCCCATCAAAACTTCAGGATGATGTGCTATTTTAAAATTAATATAGTCATTCAAAAGAAATGTCATGTTTTCTGATTCTACTAGAACATCCTATGCTCAGCAGTTACCAACCCCAAACTGCAAAAAAGGATGCCATGAATAGTAGAAGCACTGAAGAAACAGATTCTAAAATGTAAAACAAACCAGTTTCAAGCTTCTAAGCATACCAGGAGTGGGATTCTACCAGTTCACACCTATTTGCTAGAACCAGTTGTTAACATTCTAAGCAGTTCAGAGAACCGGTTGTTAGAAGAAATTACCGGTCTAATCCTGTAAGTAAGGCAGGAAGGAAACATTCTGGTGTTGCTTACAGAAACTGCCTCTCCGTTAACCCTTATTACATTCTTGGCAAGACTAGACTTCCTGTCTCAGGAACTTCTCTGGAGCTTTTTTCCCCTCCTTTGCTGGTTCTTTGCTTATGTGGTGTGACTATTCAAAGTTACAATGGCACTGAAAAAAGTGACTTATGACCATTTTTCACACTTACAACTGCTGTAGCATCCCCACAGTCATGACAGGCCAGGCGAGGAGATGCATGCCTCGATGTGAGTGATATTGAGTTGGCCACGCCCAGCCAATAACATGTTCACCAAACCATGTCCACCCAGTCACATGCCCACCAACCCATGCCCACCACCTAAGCCACACCCACAGAACCACTTGTTGAAACCTCCAGGTTGAAGGACCATAGATCGCGACTCTCTGTGGCTATGGTCCGTGCTCTTTCGTTGGAGAGCCCCGATCATCATGATTAGGGGCTGAAGCTGCCTTGGAGGGGCAGCAGAGTAAGGGGAAGCTGCAAGCCAGGTTGAGGGGAGCTGCATCTCCCCTCCTGGGCTTGGTCTTTTTCCCCCCGAAAATGACTGCAGCAGTGGTTTAAAATGGCCACCCCGAAGAGGAGGACTCAGCTGGACTAAGATTTGTGCAGGAGGGAAGAAAGAGATGGATAGCATCTGAACCGGGACAACTGGGCAATACAACTAAACAAAAGTACCCTGGGATTAAGGTAACATGGAATTTTTAAGAAAAGAAAAGTGAGTGGCAAAATTACAAAGGCACAGGAAAAAAAATAAGAAAATATTTTTGACAGCTAAGTAGGGCTTCAAAAGGAGAAAGGAAGAAGCCGGAACTAAAGATTTAACAAAATTGGACTAAAATATTTTGGCAATAAACAGGCAGAAAGCAAAGATGGACTTAAGATTGTCAAAATAATAATAATAATAATAGTTTACAAATTGGAGACTGGACTGTGCTAGAATATTGAGGTTCAAAAAACCCAATTAAAAAATAGGGGAAAAAGGTAAAGACTTTGCATAATGGAGAGTGCCACTTTTGGACAAAAACTTGAGCTCAAACAAAAGGGAAAGCATCCTGTTTCTGAATGAACTTGTGTGGATATAACATTAAAGAAATATTGAAACAAAGTAAGAATCTTAGAAAGTGAAAGCAGAACCAGAATAAAGAAAAAAGCAAGGAAAGACTGACTGTGGGATTGATGGATGTTTTTGGTATAGACCCTGGGCTGGAATAATTGAAAACTTTAGAAAACTGAAAGAAGAAAGACGGAAAGTAAAAGTTTTTTGTGTGGACTTTAACAATTATAAAATACAAGAGTGTGTAATGACGACATCTCTTCGGGAATTAAAAATAGAACTTAAAAATATGAGAGAATTACTAAAGGAAAGAGGTGAATCACTTTGCTCTGTGTTAGAAAAAATGGAAATGGCGATTGAAGAACAAGAAGAAAGAGCTTCAGAGGAGGAGGAGTCGACTCAAGGAGAAGACATCTTAAATAGACAATTAACACAAACAACATTACAAAGATGTGGGGAAAGAAGGAAGGTTAAAAAGTTGAGATTTAAGAAGGCAATCAAAAGGGGGGAATACCTGTGAAGTCGGGAAAGGCAGAAAGACCCAGCAGAAAAGGGGAAAGGAAGATATTAAGAAAAAGAGGGATATAAACTGGAATGAGAAAAGATATGGGGAAAAGAGGGGGAGGAGAAGCAGTAAGAAACAGGTGCATGAAATAAAGAAATACGGAAATAGTAAAATGTTGAAAAGAAATTGTTTTTTCAGAGATAATGGTTGATGAATTAAGAAGGGGATTCTGCAGGGTGACAAGGGGTAATAAGAATATTTCTGCAATTAAAAATATTTAGAAAATAGGGTAATATAGATACTGATAACTCTTATTAAAAATTAAGGGGGGGAAATATGCTGCAGAATCCAAATGAAAAGATGTAATGATTATTATTGTAAATTCTTAAAAATAATGGTTCATTGGGAATCAAGATGAGGGAATAAAAGTATATTTTAACCATTGGGGTGTCACACTCAAAGTAGTAAAAGGGGGGAAACCTATACTTGTTTTTTTTTTCTTTAGTGTTAAAACTTGTATTAATCTAGAATTTATAAAAAGAATGTGTAATGGAAAAAAAATATGACAGACTAAAGAACCAACTAAATTAATAAGTTAACATAGACTATTAAAAGCAAGGAGAGACATTGGTAATCTTTATTATTATTATTATTATTATTATTATTATTATTATTATTATTATTATTATTAGGCAAACACATATTGTTTATGTTTATTTTTAAAATAAATATTAAAGGGTTATATTTGAAATAATTGAAATGAAACAAAAAGATATTTCGATTGAGATTAATGAAAGAGGCTAGAATTAATGTGTTTGGTTCTCTCCTTACTGAAAATTTGGAATGGAAAAGATAATAATAGAATTAAGTATGCATATATGAATGTATAATTGCTGTCATATTTGTACGTAAAAGTGATGATCCTGGATATGTTGTCCACTAAAAAGAGATTTTTGTTTTTAATCTGAAAAACTGAATAAATTTTTTTTGTTTTAAAAAAAGAACCGGTTGTTAAAACTTTTGACTCCCCCGCCTGAAGCATACATATGGGGTTGTTCATTGATCAGTCTTTTAATTGTTTCAATTCTTTGGGAATCAATGTTTTTGTCAAGGATTTCTGCCAGTAACTAGTTCTTTTGTAGCTTCTTATAGCTTGTGTCTTCTGTGATGTTATCTAACCACCTTGTCTTCAGTTGGGCTCTTCTTCATGCTTTCATTTTTCCCAGCATCATAGTCTCCTCCAGTGGCTGTTTCTTTCAAATTATATGTCCAACATACATAAGTTTTAGCTTCATTATTAGTGCTTCCCGTGAAAAGTTTGGTTTACTTTCATCTGCTATTTAATGATTTGTGGCTGTTGTCCATGATGTTCTCAACTACATTCTTCAGCATCACAATTCAAAGACAATCATTTTTCTTTGTTCAGCCTTTCTGATGACTCAGCTCTCACAGCCATAAATGAGAAAACCACAACCCTGACAACACCTTTGCTGTCACTGTGATGTTTCTGCATTCAATATTTTGATCCAAATTGTCCAATTTTTCTCCTAAGCAACAAACAGGTGTGCACTTCATATCCAAGGTGAATATTAAGCCTTTTGCATCCTCAGAAACAAGACAAAAATGAATGCCATAGTGCCCATCGGGGGCAGAAAATCAGGCACAAAGAAGCGAAGAGAGAGAAATAAGGTGTGTGTTTTTTCTTCAGTCAGGGCCTTCAAAAGATAAACAGAAGAACTTCCTCATCCTCTCCAACAAACCTAAGCTTTTATTTCCTTGGTCAGCATAAAGCTCACACAGACTGAGAAGACATATGAATGTAACTGAACTTTCTTGGTTTTCTTTGAAGCCGTTTTGCTTCTCATCTAAGAAGCTTCTTCAGCTCTTAATAGATGGTGGGGAATGGAAGGATTTATATTGAGAACTACCTGTATTAAAAAGAAAACACCCGGCAGTCTATTGTGTTTCTAATTTCACGAGTTTCTCTATTAATCCCCATGGATATGGCAGCACAGTCCAGTCTTCTGATCCCACGGGGAAAAGCATCAATGCAAAGCTTTTTTCTGAAGTTAATTATTCCTATGATGTCTATTTTAAATGACCTTGGATGAACTTTAAAAAGAAAACTAAATTGGCTTGGCTATTGCTTGGAGGAGAGATAACCAGGAAATTCCAGGAGTACAAATTGGATTGAAACACTTGAAACCACACCTTGGTAGAAGACAATAACAAATCAGGACTGCATCGTTGCCAAGATAATTAAAAGGAATTATTTTTCATGATTCATGACAATTTGATTTATGTAAAAGAAATGTCAGCTCAGATGTAGGATAATTATTTTGCTTTCATATCTTGGAACAGTTGCAAGGTAACTCATGTGTCCAACCCTATCAATTTCTAATGATCTAAGTGCTAGAGCCCACTGTAACTACATAGTCAAAAAGGCATTAAGAGTTGTTAACTTAATCTTACGTAGCTTTTTCTCCGGTAATATCACACTACTAACTAAAGCATACAAAACATTTGCTAGACCAATACTTGAATACAGCTCATCAGTCTGGAACACATATTACATATCTGATATTAACACAGTTGAGAAAGTCCAGAAATATTTCACAAGAAGTGTTCTCCACTCCTCTACTCGTTGCAGAATACCTTATGCCACCAGACTTGAAATTCTGGACCTAGAAAACCTAGAACTACGTCGTCTTCGGTCCGAGCTAAGTATAGTATATAAAATCATACATTGCAATGTCCTACCTGTCAATGAATACTTCAGCTTCAACCATAACAATACAAGAGCACACAATAGATACAAACAGATACAAACTCAAGGTTAACCGCACCAAACTTGATTGCAGGAAATATGACTTCAGCAACAGAGTGGTCAATGTCTGAAATACTCTACCTGACTCTGTGGTTTCTTCCCCAAACCCCAAAAACTTTAACCTTAGATTGTCTACTATTGACCTCACTCCTTTCCTAAGAGATCGGTAGGGGGCTTGCATAAGTGCACCAACGTGCCTACCGTCCCTGTCCTATTGTTTCTTTTTTTGCTTATTCGTATCTATTTCATGTATTCATAACTATGTTTATACTTATACTTGTTATCTTATAATTGCTTGATAAATAAACAAAGAAACAAAGAAACAAACAAATCAACAAATAAAGCAGCAGCAGCAGCGACAACAACAATAACAATAATAATGCATTGAAAGATTTGCAAGAATTACGATTTGCCTGCAAGCAAGAACTGGTAGAAATATAAAATAGAGAAAATCAAAGAAAATGAAGAAACTATAGTGCTCTGGGATTTTACAACTGAAACAGATGGGTATAACATGCCAGACTTAACCACTGTTGATAAGAAGGACAAGATAGTCTTGATAATAGATATGGCAATGCCTGGAAACAGCACAATAGAAGAGAAAGAACTGGAGAAAATAACAAAATACAAAGAACTGCAAATAGAAATAGAACAACTGTGGCAAAAGAAAGCAAAGGTAGTACCAATAGTAATAGGTGTGTGGGGTGCAATTCCAAAACTCGACTACTACTTGAATACCATTGGCATTGACAAATTGACCATCAGTCAATTGGAAAAGGCAGCTTTATTCAGAACATCTTACATTCTACTCCAATACCTCTAAATACCATAAAACACCAACAATTGCCTACCCCAGGTCCTTGAGAAGGACTCAATAGGTAGATAAAAATGTTAAATCCAGTCTGAACATCTATCTGTCTGTCTGATGAATAATATTAATAATGTAATACAGTAGAACAAACGAATGCTCCAAAATAATGCTCCCATAAGTAAAAAAAGATGAAAAGTATTTGGTTTTGTATGGATGACAACAATATATTAATTTATATCATTCACATGTGAAATACTTCTTTATGGTGTTCTTTATTCTGTACTTTAAAGGATAATTTGCATTCATTAACAATATTTACCAGAAGCTCAATATCTTTCTTTTCTGGGTGAGCTTAAGAATTCAGAGTACAATTTTTCTATCCAACTTTTAAATCACTTGGCCTAAGAATTTATGTAAAATTTTCCATCCCAAGCCACATGCCAAGAATCCATGAATGGCAAAGGCTTAACATGAAGCCACCCACGTTTCTAACCAGAATGCTGTAAAATATGTTATTTGTTAATATTTTTCATACATACCAATGCCACACTTTCTCTGACCCAAGAAGATAGATTGGGTTCAAATCTTGAGACATAAATCACAAAACGATCCGGAAATACACGCAATTCTGCATAAGTATAAGAACATATACATTTTGGAAGCTTTTTAACATAATGAAACTTCAAAAGCACTTTTTAGATTATCCAATCCTTTAGTTTTTAAATACTGTAACCCTGTTTTTGGCCAACTGAATTCCATAATCCTTTTTTTTTTGTTGACAGACAAAAATTATTAAAGTAAAGAACTAAATTTGGAAAAAAAATTGCCAAGATTTTTCCATTGGAATATGCAAAATTTCTTGACTCTTTTTTCTCCTATTCCAGTTCTATCTTACAACATGTTTTTCCAGATATTTTAAAAACACTCTTTTATGTCAATCTTTCTGCAGTTTTGATGGCAGATAACATCATCTCACCTATGATGACAGACACAAAACAAGAAACCAAATGATTGATGTCACATTCTCATGAATTCCTAAAACCATTTATTTTAAGGCAAATACAAAGTTATTTGCCTAGTTTTAATTGTATTTATTTTTATTTCTTTGTGGTATTTATTGATTTTCACTGTTAGCAGCCCTGGAACAATACTGAGTCTTTCAATTAGCAAAGATTGGGGCAGATGGGAATTGTAAACTCAACATTAATAAGATGCAGTATTAGAACTAGACTCTAACAAGCAAACATAATGATATGTGATGTTGTGCCCACTCTTAATAATAATATTAACAGCAACACAAAAACTGTTCAGCTCCAAGGCTTCCCCTGTCAGAATCCCTGCGGATTTTACTCCGTTAGTCATTGCTGACTTTAGGGGGTGGCACTCATCTCTATTTCAAGGCTGTGAGCCAGCGTTCTACGAAAACATTTCCATGGCCAGCAAGATATTGAAGAGCAGGGGCCTCCAACCTTGGCAACTTTAAGGCTTGTGGACTTCAACTCCCAGAATTCCTCAGCCAGCCATGTCTGGGTTTTTTTTCTCTTAGCTCCTCAAGCTAAGAGATTCTAGAGGAAGGGATTGTAAGAGAGTAAACAGGCTACAGCAGAGAGATTGCAGAGGAAAGGATTACAAGAGAGTAAACAGGCTACAGTGGAGAGTCGTATCAAAAAAGAATGCATTAGTTCCAGGGAATTCTGGGAGTTGAAGTCCACAAGTGTCAAAGTTGCCAAGGTTGGAGCCTCTGTTGTAGAGCACTGTTTCCTCCCTACCAAAGTGGCACCTATTTATCTTCTTACATTTGCATGCTTTCAAATGCTAGGTGGGTAGGAGCTCAGTGAAGACGGGCACTCAGCCCATTGCGCTGCACTTGGGTTTGAGCCCCAGGTAAGGTGCTAAGCCCAACAACTTAACCACTGAGACATTGTGCTGCTGTGCCACAATCATGATGAAAACAAAAAGAAAACAAGTCCCCTCCATAAAAAAAAATATATTTCAGAGAAATCCTATGCTGAAGCCTGTAGAGGTTTTGTTATATTTTAAACAAAATGATAGTAGGCCAACTCACGAAATCATTTTGGTGTTCTGAATTTTCAAAAAAGTAGTTTCTTATGTTGCTATAATGATAAAATGTTGGAAAACCATAACAGATTATAAGATTTAAAAGAGCACTAGAATTCAAATGCAATTTAAGGAAAAGTCATATAAATAAATATGGTCTTTGCTACTTGGAGGTCTTTTTGCTGAGGCGCAAATTGGACAACTCGCCACATAAGTCTCAATGTCCTTTTTCAACGAAGGCCACCAAAACTGCCGTTTCACCAAATGTAAGGTCTTCACAAACCCAAAATGATCAGCTACTTTGGAATCATGAGTTTGTTGCAATACGTGGCTTCTCAGGTTCTGAGGTACATACAATTTCACCCCCATCCAGGCTAGGCCATCTCGAACAGTGCAGTTGTTCGCATTTGCCAGAAACCACTCATCCGTTTTCAAAACTCCTTAAACTGTTCCATCAGATCAGTGGATAGATTCTTTTCTTGGTTCCTTTTTTGAGCGCAGGTAACTACAGGGGCAGCCAGTTGTGTAGTGGACACAATTGGCCTTATCACTTCTTTACGGATACTGTTGTATTGAGGCATTCTAGACAAAGCATCTGCCATAAAATTCTTTCCCCCTGGTATATATTTCAAGGAGAAATTGAATCGCTTGAAAAACTGAGCCCACCTAACTTGTTTAGGGGATAACTTCCGAGGGGTTTTTAAAGCTTCTAGATTCTTATGGTCAGTCCACACTTCAAATGGGTGTTTTGCTCCTTCCAAAAAATGCCTCCAAGCTGGTAAGGCCCAACGGACTGCAAACGCTTCTTTCTCCCAAATGGCCCATCTCCTTTCAGTCTCAGTGAATTTACGAGAAGTGTAAGCGCATGGTTGTAGTGTCCCCTTCTCGTTTAATTGGAGTAAGACTGCCCCCACTGCTACATCGCTTGCATCAGCTTGGATCACGAAAGGGGCGTCCATGTCTGGGTGTTTCAGTATTGGTTCTGCAGCAAAAAGTCTCTTAAGTTTTTCAAATGCAGCTTGGCACTCCATGGTCCAATTCAATGGTTGACTGGGCTTTGGTTTCAGTTCCCCCTTTGTTTTCAGGAGGTTGGTGATGGGCATGGCTATTTTTGCAAAAGACGGGATGAATTGGCGATAAAAGTTGGCAAATCCCAGAAAACTTTGAAGCTGTTTACGAGTTTTCGGTGGGGCCCAGTCCAAAACGGCTCGCACCTTTTCTGGGTCCATTTCAATGCCTTCGGGGGAGATACGATATCCCAAGTAGTCGATTTTTTCTTGATGGGACTCACATTTGGATAGTTTGGCATACAATTTGGCAGCCCTCAGCTTGTGCAACACAGAGCGTACCAGCTTCACATGTTCGTCTCTAGTCTCCGTGTAGATAAGAATATCATCAAGGTATACCAGAACCCCTTTGTATAAATGTTCGTGAAGCACTTGATTGATCAGTTGCATGAAAACAGCAGGCGCCCCCTGTAAGCCGAAAGGGAGAACATTGAACTGGAAACAACCCATTGGGCAGTTGAACGCAGTCTTCCACTCGTCTCCCTCCTTTATCCGGATTCGGTAGTACGCCTCCCTCAAGTCCAGCTTTGTGAAAATCTTCCCCTTTGCCAGGTGGGCTAACATGTCCTTCATCAGAGGGAGGGGGTACATGTTCTCTACAGAAACTGCGTTCAGATTTCTATAGTCCACTACCAGACGTTTGGAGCCATCTTTCTTCTCGCGGAACATCACAGGGGCCGCCACTCGAGGTCTGGCAGGCGTGATGAAACCCCGTTGCAAGTTCTTGTCGATAAATGCCCTCAATTCCTCCAACTCCCCCGGTGTCATTGGATACATCTTCGGTTTCGGGAGCGTCACCCCTGGCAGGAATTCAATGCTACAATCAGTCGACCGATGTGGAGGGAGCTCGTCGGAAGCCTCTTCTCTAAACACCTCTCTTAAGTCCCAATACTCCTTTGGGATTTTCTCCTCTCCTTCCATATGTTCGGCACCTGTAGAAGCTATCTCGGCGGGTACCTGGGACTTTGGATGGGATTTCTCCTCCCCTTCCAGATAGGGTTGCTCCTCCCCTTCCGGTGGCCGATCGGTGCGGATGCGTATCCACCCCTCTCTCCAGTTCACATGGGGATTCCACTTCCAAAGCCATGGTAGTCCCAATATTAGAGGCTGTTCCATCCCAGGGGCCACAATAAAACACAGGGTCTCATGGTGGTTTCCCATGGTCATCTTTAGGGGTTCTGTTATAAAACGTGCGGGGCAACCTCCTGCCACCAACCCATCCAGTTGGCAGAAAGATATGGGCGTTTTTAAAGTTCTCAGTCTGATGCCCATCCCCTTAACCACTTTCATGTTAATTACACACCTCGTGCACCCCGAGTCCAGTAAGGCCAACATCACTCCCTCAGTCCCAGAGGTGGGCCGCCTTAACTTTATTTGGATGGTCATGGGCCCTTGGTTAGGACTTACCGGGACGTCATCTTCCGAATCTGTCTCGTTTTCGTCGAGTGGGGTTCGAGGTCCCAGCTCCTCTCCTGCCGAAAGGGCGACCTCTTCAACCTCTCTTGTCTTCAGCCCGGTCTCGCGGGGCTTGGTTGAGGGTTTTTTTGGCTTCCTCCCGGGGTCCCGCGCTTTTGGTGGGTTCGTCTTTACCCGGCAATCCACCATCCGGTGGCCCTCCTTCCCACAACGGAAACATGCCGTGGTCTTGGCTCTCGGTTGGGGGGCTGAGGTCTCTTGGAGACGTGGGGGGAGCGGTTTTCTCCAGGCGGGACCTCCCCTGCGTCTGTTTCGGGCTAGATCAATGTCCACCTCTTCCGCCAGCAAGTACCATGACTGTAAATCACGTGGATCCCTTCTGGAGATGCACGTGTGGCATACATTTTCATTTAAGCCATCTTTGTAGGCTTCCACCAGGGCCTCCTGGGACCAACCTTGGATGTGGTATGCCAGCTGCCTGAATTCTTGGGTGTAGTCTGCCACCGATCTCCCCCCTTGGACTAGGGTCTTCATTCTGATTCTGGCCTTTCTCTCTGCCAGAGGATCCTCAAACCTTCTCCTCAGTGCAGTCATGAAAACATCGAGGGTTTGCAGTTGGGGGGAGTTATCATTGTACAAAGTCACCACCCAGTCTGCTGCCATCCCTTCCAGGGTTCTGGTAACGCATCTCACTTTGGCTGCTTCAGAGGTGAACTCCCGCTCAAATTCTGCCATATAACTCCCAACTTGTACCAGGAAAAATCCCAAATCTCTTGGATTTCCTCCAAACTTCACATCTGGGGGGGCAGGTGGCGTCTTCCAGGAACCACCCCTATTGCTGGGGCTCCCCGGGCGGCAGCGGGCAGCTGCGCTGGCGTAGGCTGGGCAGGGGGGGTAGGGATAGCTTGGCTTCCCCGGGCTGATCTCGCTCCCTCTTCCCCCTCATATCTTTGAGCCGTGCCGGGCTTCTCAGAAACATCCATAAAGAATTTCCCGGCTTGATCCAGTCTGCATTCCATCTCCTCCCCCTCCTGCCACAGCCGTTCCCTCGCACCTTTTCGTCTTACAGTGATTCTGGGAGGAGGGGGGTCTTCAGAGTCTCTCCAACCAACCCCCAACGACCATCTGGGCATCTCGGCTGGGGTTTCTTCCAGAGTCAAGTTGGCCAGCAGGTCAGTCACCGACGTCTCCGGTAGCAGCATCGGCTGCCCCCCCACAGCTCCCTGATCCTCTTCATCGCTGGTTGGAGACGACATGAGATAAAACCCCCTCGGAAGAAAAGTTGCTGTTTTCTCCGGGTGGGTTGATGTGGGAGTTTCGGAATAATGTCAGGCTGTGTTCCCTTTAGAACCTAAGAAAGAAATACTCAGACTCCATGGTGTAGAGCAAAGTTATCCTTTTACTGGAAAATAAAGTGGAAGCTACAAATCAATTCCGAAACTGAGAAATTGGCAGGTAGAATCCACATGCAAAGAATTAGGTTTGTTCCCACCCTCCAAAGTTCAAATTTTTCTTCCAATTAAAACTTCTGAATAAGCTCATGTGGTCATCTCCAGATGGTGATGAGGTGTCTTGTCAAATGACCTTGACATATTTTGATAAAAGTTCGCAGTTGCGCAAAAGAGGACAGAAGATAGCCAAGAAACGGAAAGTTAAAGAAAAGAATCCCCCCTCCCCTTGCTAGCCCAGCAAGGAATGCAAACACCTCCAGTCTTCTTCCCTAGCAAAATCCCCCCTCCCACCGTTGTCATGACAGCCCAGAGAAATAATGAAATAATAGCAGAAAAGCAACAGAGGAAGGTATCTTGAGGGCTGACAGGTAAGCCCTAAAGGGACCAGTTAAGACAGAGGAGGGCAAGATGCATAGAATGTCAAATGAAAAAAATAAATATGGGGTACATGATTCTTAAAACATTCTCATCCCAAAGCACTGAGCTTAAAAGCAATGGGGCAGAATGGGCTTGATTTAAGGTGTTATCAAAATAAAAATTACATGTCCAATAGACTGAACAAACATTCACAATACTGTAACATTGCCATATTTAATGGGATTCAAGCAAGTTTTCAGCCAAACAATTAACTGCTGCAAACATTTTATTTTTGGCAGCCTAAGATTTGATATGATAGAGTTCCTTGGGTGCAAAAATATGAAAAGCAATCAGGGCCAATGACATCACTTAAAAAGATAAAACAAAACTGTCTCTGGCAGATATTTGAACTACCCTAGGACAATATGCCTGATTTATAGAACAACCTCTACTGATTCAGAATTCAAAGATACCATAAAATGCTGAGTAAAGCCATTGTTGCAGGGAGTCCAGGCTAATTACTCTTTTAAGAACTAATTAGTAAATAGCATGGAACAAAACAGCAGCAGGAAATTCATAACACAAACATTTGCCCCAGTCAAAGAAATAAGCTTCTTAAGAAAAGAGAAGCAAATATGTGTAGACCATCTCTTGAGATGAAGTCCTGGGCACACATCAAAGAGTTGCATAGACTTTTTTCTAGAAACCAGAATCTATCACTTATGATATGGAGCATAAAAGTATAACCAAATAGCCTGTCCAGTGACCAGCACACACACATACAGAGAGAGAAAGAGAGAGAGACGGAGGAATATTTGATTTATTTAGAGTATTATACCTGTGATTAGAATGAATGTCAAGTCAGTTGATATGACCTAAAATGCCTGCTTGAGATATCGTGTTTCAATTGGAAGGTGGTGACCAATTAGCTGAACCTCATTTTTCTTTCTGATATAAAAGGAGAAACAAACTCTCTTTCATAATTCTGTTCTTGAACTATGGATAGGTCAGGATGCGCCCCCCACTTATCATCTGTAAAGGATGTACCTTCTTAGTGGCCCTAAGTAAAAATAATAATAATAATAAAAGCTAGAGGATGTTTCCTTTCAATTCTGTTGCCAAGACAAACTGGCATTATAAGTGCCTTTTAATTTATTTGTAAGAGAACAGAACAAGTAAATACTCTTACATTGTGGTTTCCATCCAGGAAGCCATCAGCAAGTGATGGTCAAGCAATAGAAAGAGAAGAACAGAAAACTTTCTGCCAAAAAAGGAGAATATTTTGTAGCTCAAGATTTCAGTGAAGGGTCCTTGGTGCTCTCTGAGCTTGCTTTCTTGCAGATGTTTCATTACCCAAACTAGGGAATATCATCAGTGCAAGAACTGATGAGGTTAGCTAGTTTGGGTAATGAAACATCTGCAAGAAAGCAAGCTCAGAAAGCATCAAGGACCTCTCAAATCTTTCACATAGTTCGTTGAAGAATACCATTGATCCAAGCGTAGCCTTTTCACCTTGTTTCTCCAAAGTATTCAGAGAGAGGGACAAAGATAGCTTACCACTGTGCTGTTGCCCAATCCATCGCAGATTAGCCCATCTTTTGACAAAGTAAGCTGAAATTTGAAACTCGTCCGCTGCAACATAAAAAAAAGCAAGTCAGGTTTTTACAGGCAACACAGGTTGGTCAAGAATGTGCCTGGATTAACATTCATACACAAAAACACAATTAAAACTCACTAAGTACATTTTTAAAGGTATGCCAGCTATGTGCATCGTTACCTTAACTAGCCACAAACTCCAAAATTGAACGTTTAAATGTTCCAGCGCAGGCTTGAGAACCAGTTATAAGCTACAACCTTTTATCCATTCATTATATCACTCAGCTCCAGCCCTCATATTTCACAATTCTTGGTGCAATCTATCTTTAAACAATGTAGCAAACCTTTTTGGGTTTTCTTTTAAAATTTTAAAATTCTATAAAGGAATCCTCCTTTAGATTAACTTAAAATAGATGGACGCATACTCTTAACACAGTGTGTAGGGAAAGAAGGAGATGTAATAAAAATGTTGGAGGCCATTTCCACAAAAATAAAGTATCATAAAATTGCATTAAAGTATTTCCTAAAACGCTCATTGTTGTCATTTTTTTTAAAAAAAGCCATTTTGAGAATTTGGTTCAGACTGGTACAGTATTGCAAATAAAATATTGTAGAATATTTTTATACAGTTATTTGCTTCTTTTAAAGCTCATACCAACGCATCTGAGCCATTTCTTTAAAAAAGTCACTGAATTTTTAAAACACTTGATCATATTACACTATTGAAAGTGACTCTGCAGTTTATTCTATATTTCACTGGAATAACAGAAATGCAATGATCAACCTTTTATTTTAGACTTCCAGTGTTTCGCACAGAGGAACCTTAAGATCTGATGAACATCAGTGCCATGAATAATTCAATTAAAGATATGCTCTGCTCTTTAGCATTTAATCCTGTTGTTTTACTAT
This sequence comes from Hydrophis major, assembly GCA_033807585.1. Classification (NCBI taxonomy): domain Eukaryota; kingdom Metazoa; phylum Chordata; class Lepidosauria; order Squamata; family Elapidae; genus Hydrophis; species Hydrophis major. The sequence goes on from CM066328.1 coordinate 240,525,188, forward strand.
GAAAAATACTCCTTTGCCACTTTTTTGCATTAGTTTGGTTCAAAAATGCTACATTTTCTTTGGACAAGTTCAACTAGTCTGGAAAGAATCAAGCTAGGATGACAATGCACTTTAAGATTTTTGTAATGGAACCCTGAAATGATCAAAATAACGTTCATAGATTTCATACAGGGCTGTGGAATTTCTGTATCCTTTATTCTAAAAGAAACCTTAATCCCATGGCCTTGCTATTGCAATCAAACACAGCCTGACTTGGAACTGTAGCTTTGCTCTGTCCTACAAAATCCAGTCTCAGTAGGCTAAATCTGGTAAAGTTTTACTGGAGACAAAAATGACTCTTAAATATCACTGTATCAATGCCCAGGTTTGGACAAAGATGAAAGAAGTATCCTCACAAGCTTTCTCTCCAACCCAGATTTCCAATTCTCATGACAATTCTTTTCTTTAAGAGTCAATACCAAACAGTAATTTCTCTCCTTTTCTGATTCAGATAATTGCCCTCATTGTACATTACTTTACAAGTAAGTTGCCTAACAAAAACTCTGGAAAATCTTTGATTTCATGTCTGTTGTTTGCCTGACTATCAACTCTGCTATGCTATACTCCTGCATATTTGGAATTATGGCACAGCACAACTGAACAACGAAGACTGGCAGAAGAAAACCAAGATAATAAAAGTCACAATTACAAACCAGGTTCATGAAGTTAATATTCATGAGGCCAAGAGAACATTTTTTATTATTTATTTTCAAAGTGCATATTCATTTACATTTTAACAGCACTGTGTCAAGCATTTACATATATTTACAATTTTTCCATATCAAATCTTATTTCTCTTCCTTAACCATACATACAACATTTCCCATATCTCATAGAACTCAGACTCTTCTTTACCTTTCAATTTCCTCATAAGCCTATCCATTTCAGCACAATCAAGTATTTTATTTATTACCATATTTTCAGAAGGTACATCCTCTGCTTTCTACATCTGGGCATAAACTATCCTTGTGCTGTTATTATGTGTTGTACAATGTATTGGATATGTTTCTTTAAATCTCCTTAGATCATCCCCAATAAAAATGTTTCTGGTTTCAATTCAATGCCATGTCCTGTGATTTCTAATATCCATTTCCTCAATTTTTCCCAATATTTTTTGGTTTTGGAGCATTGCCACCACATATGATAATATGTTCTGTCTGTAAGCTTACATATTTTTAATATTTTTAGTATTCATTTGATTTGTCAATCGCTTACAAGATACAGGTATAAGAATAAATATAGTTTTGAATACATGAGATAGATACCTATAAGAAAAATAAAAAATAGGACGGATGGTAGGCACGATTGGTGAGCTTATGCATGCCCCTTACAGGCCTCTTAGGAAGGGGGTGAGGTCAATAGTAGAAAGTCTAAGGTTAAAGTTTTTGGGGTTTGGGAAGAAACCACAGAGTCAGGTAGAGTATTCCAGACATTGACCACTCTGTTACTGAAGTCATATTTCCTGCAATCAAGTTTGGTGCGGTTTACCTTGAGTTTGTATCTATTTATATCTATTGTGTGCTCTTGTATTGTTATGGTTGAAGCTGAAGTATTCATTGACAGGTAGGACACTGCGATGTATGATTTTATATACTATATTTAGATCGGACTGGAGATGGTGTAGTTCTAGATTTTCCAGGTCTAGAGTTTCAAGTCTGGTGGCATAAGGTATTCTGCAATGAGTAGAGGAGCCGAGAACTCTTCTTGTGAAACCTCCTCCCCCTCCTCCCAAGCGGATTGAAAGCAGCTAGGAAACGAAGCTGAGCGGAGCCGAAGCGACCTCGCCTCGTGTTGTTTTCTGAACCCACGAGCCTAGAGCTCAGAAAACAACACAAGCTGCCGCCACCACCTCCTCCCCCTCCTCCCAAGCAGACTGAAAGCAGCTAGGAAACGAAGCTGAGCGGAACCGAAGCGACCTCGCCTCGCATTGTTTTCTGAACCCGCGAGCCTAGAGCTCAGAAAACAACGCAAGCTGCCACCACCACCTCCTCCCCGTCCTCCTGAGCGGACTGAAAGCAGCTAGGAAACGAAGCTGAGCGGAGCCGAAGCGACCTCGCCTCGCGTTGTTTTCTGAACCCGCGAGCCTAGAGCTCAGAAAACAACGCAAGCTGCCACCACCACCTCCTCCCCCTCTTCCCGAGCGGACTGAAAGCAGCTAGGAAACGAAGCTGAGCGGAGCCGAAGCGACCTCGCCTCGTGTTGTTTTCTGAACCCGCGAGCCTAGAGCCAGGGCGCTTTCATTGCACGGCGGAGCTTCATCTCGGGAAATACTGGGCGTCGTTGCTGCCCCGAGGGGAGGGCGATACCGGGCGCAATTGGGGGACTTCGTGGCTTTGGGTAGGTGGGAGCGAGGACGTTGACTTTAAGCGCTGCCGACCAAGTGTTTCACAAATACCAGTGGGACCTCCGTCCACCACCACCCCTCCCTCTTTTGCCTCCTTCCTTCTGATCAATCAGGTTTTCCCAGTATTTGCTCACAGCTGCGTTTTCTCTTCTGCTGTGCTAGGCATTGAACGCGGGGATTTCTGATTCCCCTTACACGCGCGTGGATATGCCGCAGGGCATTTTCTTCCAAATGCCCCACTGGCAGAGAACACTGACTTTCATAATAGTGAGATCATTTCCTAAATTAATTGATTCACTAACCCAAAAGAAGATGTCGATGACAGTGGGAGGCAGGAGTCACTCTCTCCCTTGCAAGAAAAAAGCAAGAGCCGTTCTTATGATCTCTCTCTCTCTCCCCGTAATACAGTCAAGCCCTTTCCAGCACACGGGATCCGCCCCCGCCACTTTGCACCTTGCAAATGCAAAAACCCCAGGATTTTGCGTTTGCAGGGTGCAAAGCGGCGGCGGCAGATCGCGCGTGCTGGAAAGGGCTTGACTGTATTACGGGAAGAGAGAGAGAGAGAGAGAGAGAGATCATAAGAACGGCTCTTGCTTTTTTCTTGCAAGGGAGAGAGTGACTCCTGCCTCCCACTGTCATCGACATCTTCTTTTGGGTTAGTGAATCAATTAAACCTTTCATGATAGTGAGATCGTTTCCCAAATTGATTAATCTGTTTTTCTTTGAAATAAATATTCAAAAACATTTAATCTACTGATGTCTCAATTAATGTAATTTTATTAGTATCTATTTTTATTTTTGAAATTTACCAGTAGCTGCTGCATTTCCCACCCTCGGCTTATACTCGAGTCAATAAGTTTTCCCAGTTTTTTTGTGGTAAAATTAGGTGCCTCGGCTTATATTCGGGTCGACTTATACTCGAGTATATACGGTAGTTTACTTTATTTATCTATGTTAAATCCTTTTACCACCTTCCAGCATCTCTACTCGTTCTCCATTCTGTAGGTACACTTCCGTTTCCACTCTCCCATTTCCCCGTCTCCTCCAACTTCAGCTTCAAGATATCACCTCTTTCTTCTGGCTTCTCCTGCCTGTTCTCCTTTTCTGTCCCAACTCACAGTCAACTCACAGTCCACCATCCACAATCCACTTTCCCTTCCTTTTTCTTGCCATCTGCCTGATGCACCAATCTCCCTTCCTTTCATTCTGATCTTTCCTTCCTACAGCAGCACCAACTCCTTCTTCGACTTCCTCTATTAACCAATTCACAGTCTGCTTTCCAGTCTCTCTACTCCTTCTCCACATTGTTATTCTTCTTCAAATTTCTCTCTCCCACTTCTCCATTTGTTCCAGCTTGTGCTTCGAAGCGTCGCTTCTTTCCTTTAGCCTCTCCTGTCTGTTGCTTCCTTTCCATCTTTGTTCATGACAAAATCCCCCACTCCAATGCTCTCCAGACTTCAGCTTATAACTCGAGACGTCACTTTCTTTCCTCCTGTCTCTCTCGCCTGTTTACTCCTTTTCTGACCCAGCTGCAGCCAATTCACCTTCTACCATCCATCGTCAACTTTCCTTTCCTTTCCCCTCTTTCCTTTCCTTTCCCACACTGCCCATCTGCTTCACCGATCTTCTTCTCTAACACTCTCCAGACTTTTTCCTTCTCTCACAGCCTGTCTGATACACCAATCTCTCTTTCTCTCTCTCCACACCAGCTCTGATCGCCTTCCCCGTTTGTTCTCATCATTTTCCCTGCAACAGCATCCACTTTTCAGCTCCCTTCTCAGCTCTCTTTCTGTCTTCTGTCAGTCAATTCTCTGCTCTCATACCAGCATTTCACGTCCTCTCATTGGCTTTTCCTACTTTCTCTTTCCTTCATCTTTATTCGACATATTCCATCAATTTAAATTCCAGGCTTTTCCCTCCAGTCTCCTTCCTTTCAATTCTTTTCTTCTTGCTTCGCCATTTTTCTTGATTCTTTTTAGAGCTTTCTGTCCACCTCTTTACGAACCCTTCCCTTGCACGATATTGCTGACTCACTGCTCCTCTGGCCAAGTCGCCACTTGCCTCCTCAGGGATTACCCCACTACCGGAGTCTCCTTCTCATGCCAATTCATAGTTCAGGACTTATTGTCTCAGGTACTTCACTTTTATTTCGGTATTGGGAACTAATTGTTCACTTGACACAGTCTGTTAACTAATTTTTTGCTTCCTCATCAGTGGTTCGTCATGGCCTCGGGTCTGGCATCTTGCAATGACAGGCATTTTCACGCAGGGTTGTAGGGGTTTCCTTTCATTGCAGCGGGATATTGCCTATCCCCTCATTGCCACCTGGGCTTCCCCTCTAATCCACATAGCTCTCCAGGCTTACCGCATCCCCAAAAGATCCCAAACGTGAAACGATCGAGCTTGAAGAACGGAGACCGTTCTTTTTCCACCCACTCCGCTTTGTCTCCCCCACCGGAAGTTCAAGAGAACAATTTTTTTAAAAAGAGCTGAAATCCAGTAGTTCTTCATCAGGTTATATGATTAAATGCCAAGGGAGGAAAAACATGGAGAAGTAGACAATTTGGATCTGTTTCAGTTTAGTTTGTTAACTGAAATGAAAGAAAGTTTATACAGACTTGTAAGTCTTATTCCATAGGAGCAATATAATATTTGTAGGAAGAAGGAACAAGCAAAGGTTTGTATGTTCTAAAATTTTGAAATATAATTGCAATGGTTTTTCCCAAGCACATTTAAATTGAAGTGTTCCTGGTCATTCTTACTATGGAAGAAATGGCTCCATTAATGTAAAAATGTAGTTATGTGCCCAAAAGAAGCATGGTAATAATTTCACACCTTTGGATCAGAAATAAATATTTATTTCGCTAACTCTAACCCTATGTGATATTATTTTTATGTATCTTCTCTTGTGATTGGCACAACTCAGAGCATCATGCAAATTTCTGTCACTGAAAACACTTTTACTGAAATCATGTGAAAACATGATGTTTCTATTGTCATTTTAGAGTAGATAAAAATACTCACAGAAATTTGGACAGCTACCAAAACAAACTATTCATATTAGCATGTAGACTTAAAAGGAAAGTAGATAATCTACACCCTGGAGATGCTGATGGGGTAAGAGTTGGAATTCATTGATATGATTCCAAATTTCATTTGGAAAACAGTCTCAGGAATGATAACTGCAGACAAAGGCCTTCATCAATCTGTTCACACCCCTGTGGTTAAATCAGAAAATTAAACTGTGCTGATCAACAGCCCCATCCTCTGATTTTGGCATGTTTTGTGCTGTAACTGGAAAGACCTGGATGCAGACTGACAATGACAAAATTCCAATTCCAGAAGGGTGGTATTTCTCAACCTTGACAACTTGAAGATGTGTGGACTTCAACTCCCAGAATTCTCCAGCCAGCTTGTTGGCTGGAGAATTCTGGGAGTTGAAGTCTATACGTGTTCAAATTGCCATGGTTGAGAAACATTGCAGTAGGGAATGGAATCTGTACCTCCCCCATCCAAATCCAACCCTTCAAGCACTTTTATCATCTATATTAGCTTTTACACTGATCAAAGTATTTCATGGTTGTTCCAAAGGTGCTTTTTCAAGAGCTGAAGAAGCTTCTTGGATGAAAAGTGAAATGTCTTCAAAGAAAAACCAGAAAGTACAGTTGCTTCTTGAAAAAACACCTTTAAGACATTGAGATCAAAGATGCTAATGTAGAATTACGGTACTATGAAAGCAGCAGCAACAGTCTCTGAAATTTCCTCCACCGTTTTAAACTATGGTATTTTATCAAAATTGAGATAATAAGGTTCAAAAAGAGAGGCATTCAATAGCAACTTTTTATTAAAAATTTAAACTCAACAAGAGCTTTTGAAAAATGTGATGGATAGAAAGTAGTTCTAATTTTATTGTTTGATTTCTGAATGATCTGCAATATATAGTCAAGGATTTTAAAAAAAACATTTTATATGTGTAGGTTTGCAATTTTTAAAGTTTTTAATGTTTGATCATCCAATGTCCAAATAAAATTAAACAATTTTTAAAAAATATTTTTTTGGGGATGGTATATGTTTTATTTGCAGTTTTCTTTTAACAACCAACATTTTTTTGTGGACAGCGCAAAAAGGATTTCTGAATGCCCTTAATAACCAGCAGAATTTTTTTCTACCAAAATTCTGTTCAGATCTGGGATTTAATAAACCAGAAATTTAATTCTAAATGTTTTTCACCAAGCTCCAGCTGGTGGCCCTCTCAAGTCCTTTTTTTTTTTTTTTTAAAGCAGTTTCTAAGGTCTCCCCACCTGGATTGGTAACCTTCTCCATAAACATGCTAGCAACTTATTTGCTGATAACTCGATCATCTGTGTGGTTGCCAGTCAGAGTCTGTGGTATAGCATACAACAAGGGAAAGCTGTCTCCCACGGCTATTAGAGACCATTCACCTGGGAGCCTGGGAAAATGCCTTCAGCTGAGTTATCTGGAGTGGCCTGGCAGGTATTCACTTCCCCGCAAAATCTGGCACCTGAATCATTCTGTTTTGAGTTCAGCAAAGTCTTCTCCAAAACCACAAATGATCTCGAAGTGTCTTTGTGCTTGACACACCCCTGCTTCTTTTTCCACAATCTTTTCCAAAACACTGAACCTTTTCTTCCTTACAATCCAGCTATTTCACATGCTGTACACATGTCCTTATCCGTGTGCTGCAGGGACTAAAAACTCTCAATAAATAAAGTAAATGTTTTTTAGAGAAAACACACTGAAAGAACTAAATGATATATCGGCCTTATAATCTATCTCATTCTTTAAGCTGCAAAATGTATAGGCCAAACAAGCATTAATATTTTAGTGTTGCTAGTCAATACTCTACAGTTTCATGCTTTAAATTACATCTAATCCCTTAATTGTCTTTTTTCAGTCAATATTTCAACACTAAGCTTGAAGCTACAGAAAATAGCTTTTATCTAAACTCTCTCTCTGTGTGTGTGTGTGTGTGTGTGTATCTTTGAGAGAGAGAGGGAGGGAGGGAGAGAGAGAGAGAATCCTGCCTGTACGATTGCTCAGGTAAGTTTTCTTCAATCTAGTGCCCTCATCATCCTCAACCAGCAAGGTCAATAACCTTACTAAGTGTGGGAGTTGTAGTCCAGGACATCTGGAGGACACCAAGTTAGGAAACTCTTATTTACAGAAACTCTTAGGCCAATCCATGTGTTGCCCATCATCAGTTGGGACCTTTAGCCAGAAACATAGAGGGATAAACAGAGGCAACAAAAATATGTTAAGCAAGTTTTAGAGAGCGTCAGAAGAAAGAGAGACGCTTCAGGACATGGCATCCACCAGGCAATTCAGTCAGCTGAGTTTAACTTTATTAAACTGTAAAATATTTAAAGACATTCTATCACTATGAAATTAGTATTATAGAGCACTAATATCCTTCTGAATATGAAGAGACTGCTAATAGAATGAAGCAATTTTGTTGTGTCTTCGGAAATGATGCCAGGAGTTGGTGACTTTGTATCAAGCTCTTTTATTGATGTGGGAACCGAACTGGCGCTATAGAGAAACTTCGCGGCTTTTATTTCTTTAGCCGCCGCGGCCGCGGCCAATGGCACCGCTTTGAATCTCCCGCAATTCGAATAGACCAATCGCTGGAGATTCCTAGCGAGCCAATCGGCGCGGCTCGCCTAGCCAATCAGAGTGCCCCGCGCTTTGGCCAATCAAAGCGCAGGGATCTCAAGAATGCTAATGAGGGGACAGAACACCCATCCCCTCTTGGTTTAGTCCTTACGTTGCGTAGTCCCATAGGTAGGCGGGGCTCCGTCTTAGCCTACTGGACCTGCGCAGCTCAGTCGTAGGTTGGATCCCGGCCGGTTCGGTCGGGGTCTCTGCTTCTCCGGATGCCGTCGTGGGAACCGGCTGGTCGGTCGGGCCGGGCCGCTCTCTGTCGCTCCCTCCTGGGCTTCCCGGGTTGGTTGAGCTGCGGGTTTCGCCGCTCCCGCTCGGTCTCCCCAGGTCGGTCGAGCTGGCCTGGCTGTCTCTTCCTGGCGAGGTTTTGTGCTGGCTGCTTTCCGATAAGTATGGTTGGTTTATTCTTCTTTGGTTTTGGTCCCCTGGGTATTCCCTCCCCTCTTGGTTTGTGTTGTGGGGGTTGGTTTTGCCTGCTTGTGTGTCGGTGGTCTCTTGGGTGGTCGTCCTCGATCTTAATTGCTCGATGTGGCGTTTCCACGCTCGCCTGTCTGTTGTTTGTAGCCGGTACGAGTGTGGGCCTGTTATTTGTGTGATGATGGCCGGTACCCATAACGGGTCTCCCGTTAGATTTTTTTGCGTATACGGGGTTGCCTGGTGCGAAGGTTTGGTGTTTGCTGGTTGAGTCTGGGGGCTTCTCTGGGTTATACGTGGGGTGTAATCTGTCGAGTGGGGACCTTATTTTCCTCCCCATTAACAGTTCGGCTGGGCTTTTATTCGTTGTGGTATTTGGCGTTATGTGTTGGGTGAAGAGTAATTTATTTATTTTGTCCTGGATCTCGCCGTGGTCTATTTTCCGGATGGTTTTCTTAGTGAATTGCACCATCCATTCCGCCCTACCGTTCGCCGCCGGATGCGCCGGTGCTGTCAGCGCGTGTCGGATGCCCCTTTCCGCTAGGAATTTTTCGAATTCTAGCGAGGTGAATTGGGGCCCGTTGTCGGAAACGACGTCTGGGAGGCCGTGTGTTGCAAAAAGTTTGCCGAGTTCCTTGGTCACGGCCTCCGTGGTTGTCGTTCTCATGTTGCTTACCTCCAGCCAGTTGGAGTAAGCGTCTACTGTTATCAGGAAGGTGTGTCCTTTTGTGGGCCCGGCGAAATCTATGTGGATCCTAGACCAAGGTCCCCTTGGGGTTTCCCACTCTAGGACGGGTGCTGTGGGTGGGCTTGGCCTAGTTTCCTGGCATCATTGGCACCTTGCTACCAGGTCTCAATCTGTTTGTCCATCCCTGGCCACCAAGCGTAACTTCTGGCCAGGGCTTTAGTCCTAACGATGCCCGGGTGCCCCTCGTGTAACAGTTCCAGAACCTTCCCTTGTAGCTTTTCTGGAATGACCACCCTATCCCCCCATAGTATGCACCCTTTTAGCAACGAGAGTTCCGTTTGCCGGTTCCGGAATGTCTTGACGGACTCGTCATTGTCCCTTTCTGGCCACCCTTTCTCTACCCAATGCAACACCCGCGCCAGACGTCTGTCTTTATTAGTTTCGTGGGCAATGTCTGACGTGGTTATGGGTAGGTTGGGTAGAGTCTCTATACTGAGGGTGGTCGTTGTGGGTGCTGGGTCGGTGTCAGGTTCTGGTAACGGCGAGCGGCTTAAGGCGTCCGCATGTGAGATCGTCTTACCCGGTCTGTGTATGAGTCCGTAATTGTAGGCCGCCAGGAACTCGGACCACCTTGTCATTCGGGGAGACAGAATGTTCGGGGTGGCCCGGTTTCCTGCAAGGATTCCCAGCAGCGGTTTGTGGTCGGTTATGATGGTAAATGTCCGGCCGTAGAGATACTCGTGGAATCTTTTTACTGCGGCAACGATAGCCAGAGCCTCTTTGTCGAGCTGGCTGTAGTTCCGCTCCGGTTTGGTGAGGGTCCTTGAAAAGAACGCGATGGGTGCTTCTTTTCCGTCGGGGAGAGTATGGCTGAGGACAGCGCCGACGCCGAAGGGTGATGCGTCGCATGTGACGGCCAGAGGTAGGGTCTCGTTGTACTGTATAAGGACGGCATCCGAAGTGAGGAGGTCCTTTGTTCTCTGGAAGGCGGCTTGCTTCCCCCAAGTCCAGGTCGCCGCCTTGTCCAAGAGCCTATGCAAAGGCTCCGCCGCCGCCTTTTGGGGCAGGAAGACATTATAAAAGTTAAGTAGCCCCAGAAATGCCTGCAGCTCCGTCTTCGACTTGGGTGTGGGGGCTTCTTTGATGGCTTTGATTTTTTGGTTTGTGGGGTGAATGCCGTGACGGTCTAGGAGATATCCTAGGAATTCAACCCGTTCCGTGTATAATTGGCATTTCTCCCTCTTTACCTTGAGCCCGGTCTCTTTGAATTTGGTTAGGACCTCCCTTAGGCGACCCTCTTGTTCGGCTTGGTTGGTTGCCGACACTAAGACGTCGTCGAAGTAAGGTACCACCCCCTTGATGCCTTGTAATAGCCTTTCCATAAGGCTTTGGAATATTCCAGGTGCCACGCTGACTCCGAATTGGAGCCGGTTGCATTTAAATGCTCCCCGGTGGGTGACTATGGTTTGCGCTTCTGCCGTTTCCTCGTCTACTGGAAACTGTTGGTATGCCTGGGCGAGGTCGAGTTTGGCAAAAACCTTGCCCCCTCCCAGTGAATGCAGTAGGTGTTGCACTACTGGGACGGGGTAGGCGCTTTGTTGCAAGGCGGCATTTAGGGTGGCCTTATAGTCCCCACAGATTATCACCGACCCATCGGGCTTGATCGGGGTGACTATGGGGGTCTCCCACCGGGTGTGGTCTATTGGTTGTAGGACCCCTTGCTTGATGAGCTTGTCAATTTGCTTGTCTATCTTGGGTTTAAGTGCGAATGGCACCCGCCTTGGTTTCAGGCGTTTTGGGGGGACGTTTGGGTCTAGGCTGAATGATATAAGGGGCCCTCGGTACTTGCCTAAGTTTCCATCGAAGACCTCTTGGAATTCCCGGGCTAGTTGTTGCTCCCAGCTGTCGTCGGTGATGTGGTCGATTCCCGTGACTGCGATGCCGAGCGGGGCGAACCATTGCAGTCCCAGTAGGCTTGGGCGGTCGCGATCGACAATGGTCAGGGGAAGCCTTTCGGTGCGCCCTTTGTATGTTACGTTGAACTGTCCGGTTCCGACTACAGGGATGCGGTTTCCCTGGTAGTCTTTTACGATTAGTCTCTGGCTGTCTAGGCTTTTTCTTTGGATGGTAGGCACCAAGCGCTTTATTTCATGCCATGCTATCATGGAGAGGTAGGACCCGGACTCCACCTCCATTTTGCATGGCTCGCCTTCGATGCCTACCTCCACGTAGACCTTCCGGGCGTCATTGGTTGTGGCGTGGCCGATGGTGACCGTCTGATGGGTCTCCTCTCTTCGCCGAGTCTTGCCGCCTCGTAGGGATCATCCGTTCCGGTCCCATCTGTTGTCAGAGGGGCAATCTCTGGTCCGGGGTGGCGTGCTCTCTCGCCTCCTTCGCTCTGGTCCCATCGTGGCGGGCTGCGGTTCTTTTTGAGGCAGCAGACGCGGGCGATGTGTCCCTTCTTATCGCAATGCCGGCAGATTGACTCGAAAAACCGGAATTCGGACCTGGGGTGGTCGCCTCCGCAACTGGCACAGTTGGTCCTCGACTTACGACCCCGCCGGTTCCGTGGGTCGCGGCCTGCCTGGAGACGGTGCATTTCCTCCTCCTCGTCGGAAGTGCCTGATGCCGAGTGGAAGTCGCCCTGGTGGGTGGTCGTCTCGGGTTGGGTCTCGGCTAACCTTGCAGGGTGGTTGTTCCCGCTGCGGTCCCCAGCGTTCGGTCGGCGCATGCGGTCGGCGGATGTTCGGGTCGCTTCGATGGCTGCGGCTTCGGTGAGGGTATCTGCAAGGGTGATGTTGTCCTTGGCCATCAGCCGACTCTGGAGGACGGGGTCCCACAGGCCGAGCACGATTCGGTCTCGCAGGGCGTCGTTCAGGTTGTCGAATTCGCACAGCCCCCCTAGGTGCCGTAGTTCGGCGACGAAGTCGCTGAAAGTCTCACCCGACCGTTGGTCCTGATGGTAGAACTCATGTCGTCGTATGAGGATGGGCACCTCTGGGGCATAGTGTCGCCGAAGTATTGGCTCAAGGATGTCCCAGTCCATCGCGGTCACGTCGGCGGGTTTGGCGAGTGCTTTGGCCATCTTAAATACCTCGGTCCCGCAGTGGGTCAGGAAGACGGCTCGCTTCATGTGGCCGGTGGCGTCCTTCAGGTTGCTGCACTCGAGGAACATGCGGAATCTGTCGGAGTACGATTCCCAGTCCTCGCTGGCGGGGTTGAAGGGTGCGGGGGGTGCGATTTTCGCCATCGTGGAGTTTCGTCTGGCTTCCGTCGGACACGTGCTTCGGTTCAGGATCAGAATCCCACCTTCGTCGCCAGTGTTGTGTCTTCGGAAATGATGCCAGGAGTCGGTGATTTTGTATCAAGCTCTTTTATTGATGTGGGAAACGAACTGGCGTTATAGAGAAACTTCGCGGCTTTTATTTCTTTAGCCGCGGCGGCCAATGGCACCGCTTTGAATCTCCCGCGATTCGAATAGAACAATCGCGGGAGATTCCTAGCGAGCCAATCGGCGCGGCTCGCCTAGCCAATCAGAGTGCCCCGCGCTTTGGCCAATCAAAGCGCGGGGATCTCAAGCATGCTAATGAGGGGACAGAACAAATTTGGCAGAGGCAACCACTCCCTCTAAACTCTGTGGGCCCTGAGGTTAAGCAGAATAGGGAAAGGCTAAGTCAAGGAACTGCAGGCGGGACACTGAAACCTTCCAAGCAGTCATTTTTCCACTTTCCTAGAGGGAAACCATAGATCATCTCTTCTTTCTCCAAAATGCATTTATTGTCTTTCCCTTCTTTTGTTCTGTTGCTTTAGGATTGTTAAAAGGTTTCCCTTGATACCTGCAATTTTCCAAAAAACATGTCCTTCCCATTTGACTATCGTTCTCAGTCCCTTTAGGTAGGACTCCTGACTGTTGTTCTCTGAAAGTCAGTATTTAGTTGGGGAAATTGTCTATGGAGATTCTCAGCCATCTAGGTCATGGTTGTCCCAAAAGTGCTTTTTTCAAGAGGCAACTGGACTTTTTGGGTTTTCTTTGAAGACGTTTAGTTTGGCATCCAAGAACCTTCTCCAGCTCTCTTCAGAAGCTTCTTGGATGAGAAGCAAAATGTCTTCAAAGAAAAAAAAACCCAGCAAGTCCAGCTGCCTCTTGAAAAAGCACCTTTGGGATAGTTGGGGAAATGTTCTTCTATCTATATTACTTTTTTTCTTTGACTGTGTAAGCATATCAGCAAATCGCCATTTCATTTTCTTTTTCTTTTCTTTTTTCTTTTTGGATATTTTTGATGATTTCACCTTTAATGGTATTAGCATTCTTAAAGCACTCTACCCAGTCTAATCTGTTAAAACTATTCTTGACTTGACTTGCCTACAGTATTCATTGTATCGCATGGAATATCGATGAAGTCATATCTGGTTGGTTTGATATTATTCATGTTCTTCAGTTGTACTTTTAAGGAATTTGTGAGCTGTAGTCAGAAGCAGTATTTTTGTTTACTGAATACTATAGACCTTTTTTCTATCTGTGCTTTCAGAATATGGGCCACTTGATTTTACTCCTGTTCTTTTAGGTGGTATCCATTTGTACCGTCATTTTATTTTACTTTTCAGTTGTTGGAAGACTGTTACAATTTTTAAAAATTTATATAAACAAATAAAATGTATTACATTTTAATAATCACAGAACCTTCTTGGCAAAACTGTCTTCTGCTTCCTTTTTATGGATTATCCCATCATTTGTGCAGCTTTATTATCAACTTCAGCATTCCAGTCTCCCATAACTGGTAGGTTGTCTTTTGTGAGAGTTGAATTTACAAGGTGTTATAAGTCACCACAGCACTGGTCAACTCCTGCTTCTTCTGCATCTGTTATTGGATTTGGATTGCCATAATATTGCTGTCTTGCCTTGGATTCAAAGTGAAATCATTCTTTTATAGGAGGGGGTTGTTTTTCAAGTCTAATTTTGATACCTTTTTATTGCAAATTATTGCCACTCCATTCCTTCTGTGATTTTCTTGTCCACAATGAAATCTGGTACTCCTCTGACATGAACTTCACTCCACTGCAGATCTCTGATTCCCAGATTACTTATTTCAGTCTGGACGTTTATGTTTTGATAACATTAAGTATATCTTGGCTTATGGTTGTTATCCTGGTCAGGTCTACTTGGTAGGGCTGATAAAAACCTTACTCTACTTTCTTTTGTTTGCAATTCCATTTTATTTAGGGGAAAGGGGGTAGTTTGTGTTAATTAAACATCAAATCAGAAGTTTAAAGGTAAGGAAATTATACTTTGAATGGCACCACTTTTGTAATTATTTTTAATTAAAAGAAATCCTTCCCTGTTACCAAGCCAGGCTATTTCTTTTCTTTTTTAAGCATGATGCTGGAAAATGTTCGGACATGCCCTGTGAGAAATTCAGAGGATTCTTTCTTCCAAAGATTATATCTGACCACAAAACAAGAGAAAGACTAACATGTAAAGATTAAAATATATGGTTAATTTTTAACTGCTCCGTACAATCTTAAAGTCTCACTTTCAACTAGATTAAATAATATAACAATACATGCACGAATCTGCAAGTATTACTCTATCTTCATACACACACGTCACACATGGTATAATCTTTTATAACTTGTCAGTTAACAATGATCTAACTGGGACTTATTTTCTGAAAAACATACTGTATGAGTTTGTACTGTGTTGCCCATATATTTTCAGTGTTATTTCCCAACATCCAAGCAGAAAGTCACAGCTTGCTCACAGCTGCTCAGCTCTTTCCCCAAATATAAACAACACATTGCTTTAGCACATCTTTCTAACATCTGGATTGGGAAGAAGGCTTTACACCCCTTTCTTTCATCCAGGATAAGTGGTACGAAGGAGGCACAAGCAGGAGCTTATCTGTTCTTTCAAATTTCCATCTCTGTTCTAACTACGGAAACTCAGCATGGAACTTTTCTGCCCATTTGATCAATCAAAAGAAATTATTTGACCTCATTTTATTTTGTTTTAGCTCTCATCAACTAGCCATACCTTTCTGGAATTTGAACCCAGGCCACTTGCATATTAGGCAGATGTATTAACCTCTAGGTCACGGGCTCTCCTTGCTTTGTCAGCCATACCAGGGGGGGAAATTAAGTGTTTTTCCGGTGAGACTGGACATCTGCTTAATATGCAAGTGACCTGGGTTCGAATCCCAGAAGGGTATTGTTAGCTGATGAGAGCTAAACAGCTTGAAATACCTCTACTAGTCTCCCTCTATTTCTCTGTTGGTAAATTTAAATTTAACACAAAAATAGGCAGAAGTGACTGCCTGTGAAGGCTCCTGAATTGGGGCTGAAAGCGAAAGCAGAAGCAATATGCTCCTTCCCATATTTGGATGGACCAGGTTGGCCTGATAGACTGGTCTCAACAGAAAAACACTTTCTGCCCACAATTTTCATGTGTTCTGGAGTGATTTGAGTTCCCAGGAAGTGAGAGTTTTAGATAAGGAGTATATGAAGGACAAACTACTTGGGATCTGTATTCTGCCATTCATAAATCCATTAAATTATTAATGGCCGCCAACTGATCAGAGATCATTTATTTCTCATTTCCTTCTTTAAGTAGTTCATATAGTCTCTGCATGCTTACTTTTTAATTCTGAGCTCTGAATAAAAATCTGAGTTAAAAAGAAACGCGATCCTATGATTAAATCATCACCCACATATTAAAAGCATCACCATTTCTTATTGAATTTGATTACTTCCACATTATACAATCTACCTATTTGATTAAAAAAACCTGTGCAGTATTAATCAAAAGATTAAGTAAATGGAGCTGTAAGTAAAAATGATGAACTCTTACCTCTTAAAGACAAAGAATTAGCTTCTCCATGTTCAGTTTGCTTGCACCGGCCGTGCAATTTACGTGCTTTCAAGTACTGTTTTACTCTTGATTCAACTGCATCTTTCAGCAGAAGACAGACTTCCTGGGAGAGAATTTGTCTTAAGGTGAGTTTAAATATAAAGACTGAGAAGAAGTCTTTTTTTCCCCTACTTATTGCATATAATAATATATTCTTACAAAACTTGTGATTTGCAAGTTTAAAAAATTGCAAGTGCATCAAAAATCAGTGATTATTTTTTAATCTATGTATATTAATAAAGCACAATATTATTGACAAATAAATTGCTTTATTATTTTAATGAAACGACAGAATATAATTTGTTTTCTAAATAAAATACTTTTTGTTTTCCCATAGACCAAATTTAAAGATCATGTTTTCCTTTTTTTTTAAAAAAAAATTCTCTATGCCAATGATGGGTAACCTTTTTGTCATCGCATGCCGAAAGTGCACGCACACGTGTGCCTGAACCCATAATGCAATGCATGTGCATGCTCCCTCCGCCCCCCCCCCCGTGTATGTGCGCATGACCCCACCATAATCCCCCACCCCCTGTGTATGCACGGCAGATACCCAACAACCAGCTGGCTGGTGGGAGGCGTGCATGCACAGTAGAATTGTGCTAGAATGATGGCTCATGTGCCAGCAGAGATGGCTCTGCATGCCATTTCTGGCACGCATGCCTAGGCTCGCCATCATGGCTCTATGCTATGGCCACTGTAATATATACAGAACAGAACGAAGGGAGAAGTAGAAATGAAGAAAACTGGTATGTGCTTCTTCCTTCATAAAAATTAGCTCTGCACTGAGACAGCTGAAGTGGATTTATAAAATCATGAACTTCTTGAGATCAATTTCTTTAGATATTTTTAAAAGTAGGAATGATCAGTCTTTACCTCTCTCTGATGATCAGAAAACCACATATGGTCCTGAGATGCAATATGGAAATCTACCAAGACTGCAAAGTTTCCACACTTGGGATAGTATTTGGAGATATCAGGGAAATAAAAAGAAATTGACAATTAAATGATACACTATCAACAAGCCTTAATATTTATTTAATTAATTACTACCAAGCAATTCTAGGCTGCTCACAATACCATAAATAACAGAATCAATTACAGGATCAAAACATTAAACAGTGGGCATTAAAACATTAAAATTAATAGTAGATAAAAGAATCAATGTGCAGACAGGGTGGAGGTAATTGACATATTACTTAGCCTTAGGCTTTAATTTAGTAAATTAATTATAGTCCCTGCTTTTCATATTTTATATATAATTGAAAATAACATAGGATATAATATTGGCAGATCTGTCCACTTAGCTGTCAAAAGGACCATGGTATTTATTAAAAATCTGAACTCAAGTCATCATCAGTATAATAAGTGTCTTGAATAAACTTCAGCAATAAAATAAATAGCCTAATTAATGTCATATTTATTTATTGTTTTTATTTTAATTACACGGAGGTTACTTTGATCTTTGATGTTTTACATTTCATATTAAGTACTGTAGATCACCTTGAATATTTGCAAATTCAAAAAGCTGGGAGATGAATTGTGTGTGTGTGTGTGTGTGTGTGTGTGTGTGTGTATCTTTGGTTATTCGGGTTTTCTCCCGTGTAAAATTGGAAGTATCTAGGCGACGTTTCGATCCACATACAAATACCTGCGAAAACCTCAGAAAACAAATATATGTGTGTGTGTGTATATATATACACACACACATACATACACACACATACATATATAGGTCTAGGTATGTTCGGGCCTTTTCCCGTGTAAGATTAAGAGTATCTTGGCAACGTTTCGGCGAGGTCCCACTCGCCATCCTCAGGCTGGTGCTTTCGGCTTCGTGCCAATGCAAGCAGTGTGTGATCGGAGCTGCTGTCTCTCTATAAATACTGGTGTGGGGGGGGGGCTGGTGTGCTGGGCTGGTTGGCTGCACTGCTGCCTTGATTGGTTGATGAAGTTGATGTTGATATAATGGGCTGTGTGATGGCCTTGTGAGTTTTGTTGTGGACATATCCTAGATCTTGTGCTGTAAACAGTAAATCTCCTGGTACAGCAACTTTATATCAAATCCTGTGTCAACTGTTCCCATAGTGAGCTGCTTGGAGTTACCCACTATGGAAGAAATTCTCCATCTCCAGAGTTCCATAAACATACAGATTTTGATAGGTTGATTGTGATGAAAGTTTTTATCCAGAAGGAGTATTATTATTTTTTCCTTTCTGATTTTAAAGTATGGGCCACTATTCCACTTATGAAGTTTAGGGCCAAGGTCAAGTTCTTGGCAAAAAGTTACATTTCAGTAACTTAATGGTATTTGCTGTTGGAAAATTTTTATTTTTATTCTGATGGGTGAATAAGATAATACTAGTCCAAAAGTTCACAGGAACTGTTAATTGTCAGGGATTGCTATTATGGTACGAAATGACACAAGTGGGAAATCTCCAAAAAACAGGTGTCAAAACATAACTCAGTTGATTTCACAACGATAATGGATGTAATTTGATTTTTTTTGCAACCTATGATTTCTCAGGAAAAATTACATATGAGCCACAAATCCAGTTATGGAAAGAAATTACCAAATTTGGGTGACAAACCTTTTATATATATTGTTTATTGGCCACACACATTTCTATGCTCTTTACTGTTTAAATAAATCTAAGAAATATTATAATAATAAACATTATTCATAATAAAAATAAAAGCCAGGTTGAATTATCTATTCCTGCAAAAGATGAGGTGGCCAATCTTCCATTAATTTAGCATCTCAAACTAGTATGTATTTTATTATTTTAAGAATAGAGTAGAATAAAGAATAGAGAATACCTTTATTGTCATTGCATTCCACGAATACAATGAAATTTAAAAGCTACTCCAGGACAGTGCCCCAAACACTACATCACAATCACACTACAGAGTATTTTAAATAATAATAATAATAATAATAATAATAATAATAATAATAATAATAATAATCCTAGTCTAAAATCTATCTAAAACATTTAGTAAGTTAAATAGTTTAAAAATGCCACATAGGACTAAATCACAAATGCACTGTTTGATTCAAGACAATTATTGCCTTGGAAAAGAAACTGTTTCTCAGTCTATTAGTCCTCATTTTAAAACACCTATAACGTCTCCTTGATGGTAAAAGTTCGAAATATGAATGTCCAGGATGAGAATGATCTGTGGAGATTTTTAGTGCTCTAGAGAGGAGTCAGGTCTTCGCAATCTCTTCCAAAGAAGAAAAAAAAACAGCTGATGATTTTTTGTGCTGTGTTTATAACTCTTTGGAGCATCTTCTTATTCTCTGCAGAGCATCCAGCATACCACACCGTTACACAGTATGCCAAAATGGTAAAAAGTAACCAGCAACTTCTCATCCAGACCACTCTTTTCCAGCAGCCTCAGAAAGTGCAGGCGCTGTTGGGACTTCTTTGCAGTGGCAATGCAGTGTAGACTGACCAAGTAAGGTTGTTGGAAATATGAGTTCCTAGAAATTTAAAACTATGAACTCTTTCCACACAATCTCCAAGACTGCAATAATCAGCCAGCAGTAAACATTTTTCTCAATCTTATAATGGACTGAATTCAAAGCAACTTTTAGCTTATCTGCTTTGTATTTTAACCCCTATAATTAAAAAAACCCTTTAACAAAACAAAGGTAATGGACATGCTTTCTCTAATTATGTTATCTTCCAAATCCTTTATCTAAGTGGTCTCCTAGAGTTGGCTTTCAACTTCTGTAACAACCATGGCTTTTGGGCATGCTTATTGGGATTAATAGGAATTGAATTTTAATGTGTTTAACTATGCTAAATTAAACTAGTTGAGAAGACTACAATGATCTGGAATCTAAAATTCAAGATGGACACAAGCTATTAACACTGCAAGTAATTGGCATCTTTTATAACTATGCTTTTTTTTTTAAATTAACAAAATTATCTAATAGTGTTATGGACATCATTAAGAACTCTTAACAAATATAAAATGAAAAAGACAAATAATAAGGCCATGAAACTATGTATAATTCTGCCAAAGGCTATGGGAAATATAAAAAGTTCAGAATTTAATGACTTGTGCTCAGCCAAACTGTATTCTCCCACATAAATTAGACCAATGCAAATAGCATACTGATATTATGCCTCAGATCTGATACAATACTAAACATTTAATTCACAATAATATGGACAAAACATAAGATGTCTAGCATGGTGAAATACTAGATTCCATATTCATAAACACAGTGTATCTAAGAGATATCAGCTAAAAATAATATTAAATCAGACTACAGGCCTAAAAACTGTCCAGCAGTTAGAAAAATACAGTTTTGTTCAGGAGTTCAATTAGTTATTTCCTAATAAGTATGTTTAAGCAGCTTTTTTTTTTCTCCCTCCCTCTCTCCCTACACAGGTAGTCCTCACTTACTGATTGCCTAAGACAGCAACCATTCAGAGTTACAACAGTGATGAAAAAGTAACTTTGCCTCTATTTACAATCTTTGCAGTTCTTTAAGACAAAGGAAAGCTGAAATAAGATAATAAGCAAAGTCACGATTTCGGTCATCAACTGGTTTGTTTAATGGTCAAGTTACTGGTCCCAATAGACGAGGACTACCTGCATATCTTAAAAGATAATATACAGATTAAAGACCTGTTCCTCTGTCATACATCTGATCAATATATGAACAAAAAGAGTCAACTACTGAATTATTTAATAACCCTCCAGTATTACTTCTTAAATGGACAAAGGATTGCTGAACTTTCACATATGGACTATAGTAGAATATGTATACCTAGTACAGGTAATCATCTAATTGTCTCAGCAATTCGGACTGAGGTTGCTATCTCCAGGCGATGCGATCATAAAGTGCAAAATCACATGACTGCATTGCTTAGCAACAGCAATCTAGGCAGTTCCCATTGCCATCTTAGCCCCAAGATGCGTGTTGTTTAATGGGAAAAGGTGGAGTCTCAGGTAAGAACTGTAGGGGTAATGTGGGCGGATGGAGGGGTGGAAGACACTACGCAGGCCACTCACAAATCATGAGGCCAGGGAAGCGTCTGGGAGAATCTGCGTGTGGGTGGGGGGTTACTGTGGGTAGTACCCCCCCCCCCAAAAAAGAAACCTACCAGAGTGACTTGCAATCTTTCCTAATGGTTTCCCCTTTGAGTTTGTTTGTAGGAAACCAGCAGGGAAGGTTGCAAATGACAATCATGTGACCGTAGTTCCCTGCAATATTGTAACTGCAAGCTGAGTGCCTGAGTGCCCAAATCAAAATCATGATCACATAGCTACAAGAATGCCGCGATGGCTCGTACCTCAAAGACCGATGGTATGTCCATTTTTTTTCAGTGTCACTGTAACTGTGAATGGCTATTGAACAAATGGATATAGGCTGAAAGTAAAGCACAGGCCTCTCCTGAAAAATATGAACTCCCCCACCCCATGGAATAACAGTGACATACACTTAGCAGTAATATAATTTTTGAGTTAAGGTTCACCTATCAATCAGCAGGAATAAAAGCCAACAGAACTAGGCCATTATAAGGAAGGCGGCTGATTGTTCAGGTGATAGAATCATTTCAGAAGGAACAGGTAACTTTAAGCAAATGAAGTCTATCAGAGAATTAAAAACCACCTCTGTATTAATCCAATTAAAATTAATTGAATTCTACCCAATTAAAACATTTTTATTAATTTTAAGAAAATACAATGAATGGAACATGACAGTATAGATTCAACTTATATAATAGTTTTTAGGGGGTTATGGTGTTTGTGATTGATTTCTATATTTTGTTTATTTACTGTTAAGCCTGGGTTCCCCAACCAGGGTTAAGGAGACAAGCTAAACAGAATGTGCAGCGTTAGTCAGATAGGCATACAGATAAATGTGTGAGATAAGTTTGTATGTTAGTTAACATACAATAAAAATGACAGATACGCTTGTGTTATCAAAAATATAGTTTATTCCACTTAGAGTTTTATAGCATAGTCAAAATAACAGTCCATTAGTCATGTTTCGTTTTAGTCAGTCCATTCAAGGATATTCAATTAGCAAAAGCCGTGTAGAATATCCAATGTCAGTTCACTTACAATAAATCAGTCCTTTCTCTCTCCCTTTCCAGTAGGAGAAAAACGCAGTCTTCAGTCAGTAATTAGGGATCATCAAGCCAGAGAGAGCAAGCTGCGGTACCTTGTTTCTTTTATGGTGCTTTTACAACCACTCCCTTAATTACATTCCTACAGTTAAAGTTGCAGACACTTTAACTAATAAACCATGATAACATATTTATTATTTTACCTAAATCAGTTAGGGTAAACAATGTTATCCCTAACATTTACTACAAACAATTTTGTTGTTTTTAATTAGTTGAGCTGCTCAGAGTCACAAATATGCGATGAGCATCTATATACATTGAATTAATTAAATAATTGATGTTTGAGTTGGGCTTGCAATCCTGATAACGTTTGAAAAATTACCATGTTGATATGACTAGGGTGGGTGGGTGAGCAATTCCAATACCACAGTACACTATCCAACATGAGCAAGAACACCTAGTAGAGTTACCATTGACAGAAAAATAAAGCTAAAAGTAGTTTACAACAGGTATGAAGGCATTTGGGACTCCATGGATGGGAAAAAGGCAACTCATTAAAATTAAAAATCAAAGCCAAATGAATTCAATTGCAAACCCATTCTATATCATTTGAGAACTAAAAAATATATAAATTTAGCAGCCATGAAAAGAACCATTAACTGAAGAACAAAATATGCTTTAAATACTTCAATATACTTCAAATGGAAAAAGTAATGAGAATACACAAAGTAGTATTTCAATGTCTTGATAATTATGTTGTTTGGTTTATAAAATGAAAAATACATATTTTTAAAACTTCCCCAAATCTTCTGGAAATATTTGCAACAATGAACTGTTTTTTAATTAGTAAAAGCACTGGTCAGCCAATATTTTATTACAGTATATGGATTGCATTTGTTTACTGTAATATATTGTGTTTCACCTATCA